>JAVHZZ010000002.1:19183393-20383393 GCA_036250195.1 Mixophyes australis | reverse complement strand
TTACACATGGTGATGGTTTGCAGAGTCCCCCTTCACTTACTTGGCTATCTGTTAGAATTATAAAGGTAGGCTGAGGTCTTATTTTATCCAAATGTGCTTTATAGAATCCTAATATTTATAGGCAGACCTGGGTCATATTAATAGGTAAGCTGACAAGCCCTACTCACAAGGAATCCTGTAGGAACCATTGACTGCTTTGACTGAAGCAATTTAATTTGGTTTACAGTTCGCACAGGAGTCTCTAACATTATTTCTCTGCAATGATAAATAAAGCAGTCTATTATTTAGTGGGTTTGGAGATGTGACACGGAGATACAATATGGCTGCCCCAGATTATTTACTATAGTTGCTGCTCCTTCCTCTGGGATTAGCCAACAACCAGGAAGGATCTTATTGCCAGCATTGGCCTATTAAACGCCAGACAAGCTCCGATAAGCCTCAAAGGGCCAAACCAGTGCCTCAGGCAATCACTCCCCCATGGAAAACCAACTGTGAGTGCCAAAGTCAAGGGGCAAACGCCGGGCACTGCACACGTTGCACCCATCGTGGATACATCACGGACCCCAGTACTCTGTCATACAAAAGAGTAGAAAGTCTGTCAATCTACTAATGTCTCCATTGGCAGATACTAACTGAGTCGGATTGGTCTACAACACCAGGAACATGTCCTAAGGGGACATTCTGTCACCTCTACACAGGCCCACGTTTGTTAAAAAGGGGTCACATTTTTTCTAATGTATAAAACAATCACAGTCATGGAAACAAAAAAATATTTTTAAAGTATCGGTAGACTACTCATCCGCTGGTTAGGTGGTGGGGGCAGGGGGGGGGGGGGGGGGGGGGCTTGGCAAGTGGGGAGGTTACCGGGAACTATGTGGCGATGGGGATAGAAAGTGATGCCACTACATTCCAGGCCTGCCCCCGAGGAGGTGTAAGATCCTGGTCATTTCGATGTAGTTAGAGGCATCAGACAGAGACCAAGAGCCAAAAATACCTATAGGTACCGCAAAGAGATAACTTTACCTTTTTATATGTGTGTGTGCACATACCTAGTATAAACATGCGCATACATACCTCACATGCATTGAAAATATAGCATAATTTACAATATCTTGCTAAGTGAAAAAGAAAATATCCAACATTGCCAAAATCTTCAGAATAATCATCAAATCATCACCGCTCTGTACTGTACATCTCTTACCTCACTGCTGTGTAGATCACACTTCTACTACATCCACCATCCCTCGGACCTCTTTACATGCCCATCGGGTCTCCCCACATGCCATCAGATCTACCCACATGTCCCAGAAATGCTCGTCAGATAATCCCTCATGCCTATCAGACCTCTCCACATGCCATCAGACATCCACATTTGCCATCAGACCATCCCACATGCCCCACACATGCTCATCAGTCTCCCCACCTGCCACCA
The DNA here is from genome assembly GCA_036250195.1 of Mixophyes australis. NCBI lineage: Eukaryota > Metazoa > Chordata > Amphibia > Anura > Limnodynastidae > Mixophyes > Mixophyes australis. Next base: position 20,381,961 of record JAVHZZ010000002.1, on the reverse strand, counting down.
GATCTTAACACATGCCCCTTAAATGTCATCAGACCTCACCACATGCCATCAGATCTACCCAAATTCCCCACACATGCCATTAGACCTCCCTCATGCTCCATACTTGCCATCTCAAATCTTCCCAAATGACATTGCATCTCCTTACATGCCCATTAACCTCTTCACATGCCGTCAGATCTCAAATGCCCCTTACCTACCTCTACCACCTGCCACCCTTAGCCGCTGGAGCCCGCACAGAGGAAGGAGGAGGAGCAGTACACTCGCACTCTCCTCCTCCTCCCCTGATTTATTGTCTGTGACACTGTGACCTCCCTGTATTGTCCAGAGGAGGTCACATGACATGGCTGCTCTCAGTCAGTTCTGCACCTGAATGTTTTCAACCTGCCCCTGTTGGCACCTGGTACACTGTACTTTGTTGAGGTCCTGGCCAGGAGCCACGTTTCAAAGCTCAAAGATCCGCATGTGGCTCTAGAGCCACGGGTTGGCCACTGCTGACCTAGATAACATTTTTGCATTGTGGCTTCTTTAAGTGTATAATCTGTACTATTACATGCTTGGAAATTATAAATATACATGGTCGCCTGTGCCTCTTAATAGTTCTAGAACCTGTATTTATCACCAATCATTGCATCATGCCGGATAGTTATTTTGGTAAATATTGTCTTTTGTATAGTTTATGGTTTGTTTGTTTTTCAAACGGATGTTTAAATGTTTACAAACCGCAAAACTTACAATTGATTTATTACATTTATTAAACCTTAACTATATTTTTTTATGTTCCTAAACCAGCTTCCTAAATGCGAAAAAAAATTGAGCAAACAACAGGATGACCTCACACACCCCAGATCCACGGCTTTAAACTCCGAATATATGAAACACATTTAGCAATCTGTCCAATTCCGAGGAAGTTCATCTATACATATATCACTCAGTGCAACAAGTGTTTCATATGTTCCCAGGACTTTATTCTACCCTAACAAGCTGTATAAGCATTTTGTATCTTTCATTAGTTTTCTAAAGCACGGGAAGGAGGAATTACAGCGCCGGTGCCTGGTCTGGTGATATTTACATTTAGTATACGACAAGATGTAACAAGTTTGCGAACTGAGCAGAAATTCCGCTAGACAAACATTACAAACGCTGCAGTCTTCATGTAGTATCAGGTGACAACAGAACTTTAATTACTCATATAGCTAAAATAGTTAATGAAGGTTGAGTGATCAAGAGAAACTGGAGGACTCTACTGGTGGTGAAATATCTGATTTAATATTTGGTGAGCTTGTCCCCTTGTCTAAAAGATTAATAACAGACCCCTGATAGAATGACTAAAACAATTTACTTTCACAGAATCTGAATCTTGCTATTAAATTACTTCAACGTAGCCGGTTTCCTGGTAGTAGCCTTTCATTGGAAATGTAATACCGCTTTCATACTGCCGCCCCGGCAATATCCCGGGTTTTTCAAGCCGGGTTTTTGCCGGGGCTCGGAGCGTCCCAGCTCAGAAACACCATTCATACTGCACCTCGGACCCGGGAATTTCCCGGGTTGACCCCATTCATACTGCACAAGTCTGTGCCCTGGCAATTTGTGGGAGTCATCACCAGAGCAGTTTTCATTGGCTGAAAAATGGTGATCTCATTGAAAGGTGACTGGTTTTTGATCTGCTTGATCTGCACTCCACCATCCACCATTTCTCCTAAACTCCCTCTCGAATCTTCCATGGGCTCCCACCGATGACATCATCCTCCAGAGACAGGCAGACAGCCAATCAGCTTGTTTTCTGTGCAACCCGGGTTGAAAAACCCGGGTTGCACCATTCATAGTGCAGGCAACCCGGGTCCGACCCGGGAATTACCCCTCGATAAATCCCGGGTTGAAGACCTGGGTTTTTAGACCCGGGATTTTTGACTTGTACCATTCATACTGCAGACCCGGGTCGTTTGAGCTCGCACCGGCAAAAACCCGGGATTTTGGTGCAGTATGAATGGGGTATCACAGTTTGCTCGAGGGCTCTGTTCTTCTAACTCATTAATAAACTTTGTCTGATGGAAGGATCTTGGACATCGATCAATTATGAATGATCAGCGGTACCACAGGCTGGTTTATTTCACAGTATTTGTACTCTACCCTCTGATTGACTGAAACTTGGGGTACATCCATGTTGACATTTTAGGGTGCATTTAGGGTTTATATCGTCCTAGTTTTTAAGTGGTCAATTATAGAACTACCTGTAGCCAATCAGATGATCAGAATATTCATGGCAGCACAGAGGAGGCCAGAGAGATGATCTAGTTGGGGGCAGTGATCAGACCTGTTGTGTGATTGTGTCAGTGAGGACAGGGCTGCATGTGACAGGGGCAGTGACATGATGTGAGGAGGGGAATGGAGGCAGCAGGAAGCCACAGACTGAGAGTTATATAGTGGAAGGAGCAGGGTCCTCAGCAGCACAGAATATATAAAGAGATGAGTGATGTGTTAGTGAGGACAGGGCTGCATGTGACAGGGGCAGTGACATGATGAAAGGATGGGAATGGAGGCAGCAGGAAGCCGCAGACTGACTGTTATATAGTGGAAGGAGCAAGGTCCCCAGCAGCACAGAGTATATCAGGAGATGAGTGATGTGTTAGGTAGGACAGGGCTGCATGTGACAGGGGCAGTGACATGATGTGAGGAGGGGGATGGAGGCAGCAGGAAGCCACAGACTGAGAGTTATATAGTGGAAGGAGCAGGGTCCTCCAGCATCACAGAGTATATCAGGAGATGAGTGATGTGTTAGTGAGGACAGGGCTGCATGTGACAGGGGCAGTGACATGATGTGAGGATGGATATGGAGGTAGTAGGAAGCCACAGACTGAGAGTTATATAGTGGAAGGAGCAGAGTCCTCAGCAGCACAGATTAGTGATGTGAAGCTACTGTAACACAAATTTGTCATGTCAAATACTTTGTTTTGAAAAGTTTGTATGAATATCCTTGAGGATCATTTTTAAAAATATTGTCTTTTAAAATGTCAATATCCGACAATATATTCTATATAAGTTTACAATAAGTTCAACAATTTTATATATATATATATATATATATATATATATATATTTATCTCAAAACACAAGAAAGGGCGCCAAACATAGTGTATTAAATGTGACTCTTAGTGAATTTTCCACATGTGTGTAATTCCCGTACCAGAGATCCAGATAATATCAGCTTCAATGAATACATATGATGATCTTCTTTAGGTACCATCTAAGATGGACATCTGGAACCAATTTTAGATCTTCCCAACAGTGTAGCTCCAGGGTAGCTAGAACTCACAAATAAGCACAATAGTGTGATACCGCCAAGCAGGACTACATACAAAGGAATATTTATTAAGAAGAGGCACAAGCCTCACACTGCAGCTCCAAATATAAAATGCTTGTACATTAATCCAAATAAAAAACAGCTTATCTGTCCTTATCCTTGTGTGTTGATAGCATCAGATGGGGCAATCCTGGCCAGTAAGCCCAAACTGATGACACGGGTCCTAGACAGCAAGCACACAAACCTCCAACGCGTTTCGTCCTCCAATGTAAGACTTTCTCAAGGGGTCACATCTAAAGTGCAAGTGCTCAGGTCTTAAATAGATACAGTCTCGCTCGGTGCATCTCCGGAAAGTGGGCGGAGACTATCGGAAGTTACGATACCTCACTTCCGGTATCTCACTTCCGGTCAGCATATATATATAATACACACAATTTATACCTGGCAATATGACTTTTAAATGCCTTTCTCTTAAACATTTGCAAATTTTCCAAAATAGAACTATAGAACCCAACATTGACAGTTATAGTGCAAACTGATCTGTAAGAGAGATAAGTGAACACAAAGCTCCCTAATATATAGATAATGCCATATAAACATGATATATTAGCAAATCCAATTTTACAAAATTACATGGTGAATTCTTGTGTTCATTTTGCCTTTTATTTCTTACAGTCTACTCCAAATTCTAAGGTGGTCCAGTCAAGAAGCCTTTGAGTATTTTACACTATACATGGAATATTCTTGTTCAGTTATGTCTATATAGGGCCCGTTATCTCTGCCACAATAAAACACTCTGTGCGCGGTATAATTACGTATGTATGGGCACAAATGATTGAAGTTTCAGCATTTTGCCTGTTGCATTTCTAAAATAGATCAGAGTCTTAATTATGTAAACGAAGACGTCGTCTGCTACTTACTGCATATCCAAGCAGCAATTAGGCTTCTGCCATATAACAAAATGAATATGGATTTGAATTAATTGCCTGAATCTGTTTAATGTGATAAGATTCTTGTCCAAATACATGTATCACATGCTGATAAGTTCCAGTGGAAAACTTTTGACGAAGTTGAACAGAGAGTTTCTGTGTACAAGTTATTATGTGACAAGGGGAATGGAGGGCAGGGACTGGCTGGCAAATATTAGACTGTGGGGGTGAGACTCAACCCGGCAGCCGACTAGGAACATTTTAAAGGAAAAAATGTAGATGGCCCAATAGCCTGCCCCAAGGCAGCTCAATATGGGACCGACCTGGGAACATATGTCCACGAGCCCAGCCGGCCCCTGGTGAACAGGCATAATGTGACTCAGGACCATGATAGAGGCCCATGTGGCAGCAACTTGTTAGTGTCGACTATGTGTCAAGTGGCCATAACACCGACACCTGTAGACTGTGCTGCCCGACTGACCAAAGAGAGATTTGGGCAACAGAGAGAGACAATGCAGAGGTCAAGAGGTCAAGAGGCAAACCCCTGACAACCTTATTTATAGTGCTGGAGGAGGAAAGAAAGGAATGTGATTCCCGTTAGTCTGGTGCCCATTCTTCTACCATCTGTGTTTTGTACTGCGCCAATACACCTGTTTCATCACAACTACTGAGCTGGTAAATAAACTTCCATTTGCAGGCGCCCTTTTACACTTTATACACCATGAGACCGAGAGAGAAAAGATGACTGAGCTAGCCTAAGAGAGATGACAGCAAGAGGAAGGTGCATATGTAGAGGTAGGTGCAAACGTAGAGGTAGGTGCATACGTAGAGGTAGGTGCATACGTAGAGGAAGGTGCATACGTAGAGGTTGGTGCATACATAGAGGTAGGTGCATATGTAGAGGTAGGTGCATACATAGAGGTAGGTGCATATGTAGAGGTAGGTGCATACGTAGAGGAAGGTGTATACGTAGAGGTAGGTGCATACGTAGAGGTAGGTGCATACATAGAGGTAGGTGCATATGTAGAGGAAGGTGCATACGTAGAGGTAGGTGCAAACGTAGAGGTAGGTGCATACGTAGTAGGGGTGTGCACCGGGCACTTTTAGTGTTTTGGGTTTTGGGTTCTGATTAGCTTGAGGTTTTGGGTTCTGATTTGTTTTGCCAAAACACCTGACAAAAGGTTTTGGTTCTGATTTCGGGTTTTGGGTTCTGATTTATTTTTTAAAAAGCATAAAAAGCACTAAAATCCTGTTTTTTTGGTTGTTTTCCACTCCTAAGCTATTATTAACCTCAATAACATTCAATAACAATCATTTCCACTAATTTCCAGTCTATTCTGAACACCTCACACCTCACAATATTCTTTTTAGTCCAAAACGTTGCACCGAGTTAGCTTTCTGGACTGCGTAGTGGAGTGGGCCCAGTACCCAATTTGTTACCGGGGCCACAATACCTCCGCCTTCAAATGGTCTCAATTCCACTGCACAGCTGCCTGCTCCTACATCCTCTGCAGCATATACAGGGTATAGTTCGAGCGTGTCAATGCCTCTTGTTTTTGACGATGACAGGTCATTTTCATTCATTTTGGATTTGGCCCCAACACTGAATGTAGTTTAATATCTGATACGCATCTATCTGGACTGCGTAGTGGAGTGGCCCCGGTACCCAATTTGGTACCGGGGCCACAATATATCACCCTCAACTGTTCTGAATTCCACTGCACAGCTGCCTGCTCCTACATCCTCTGCAGCATATACAGGGTGTAGTTCGAGCGCATCAATGCCTCTTGTTTTTGACGATGACAGGTCATTTTCATTAATTTTGGATTTGGACCCAACACTGAATGTAGTTGATACGCATCTATCTGGACTGCGTAGTGGAGTGGCCCCGGTACCCAATTTGGTACCGGGGCCACAATATATCACCCTCAACTGGTCTGAATTCCACTGCACAGATATAAATAAAGAACATAATATTAAAAATGGCAGTTCCCCTTTTTTGGAACTACAGAAACAAAGAACGTAGTAATAGAAATGGCAGTTCCCCTTTTTTGGAACTACAGAAAAAAAGAACGTAGTAATAGAAATGGCAGTTCCCCTTTTATGGAACTATAAAAACAAAGAACATAGTAATAGAAATGGCAGTTCCCCTTTTTTGGAACTATAAAAACAAAGAACATAGTAATAGAAATGGCATTCCCCTTTTTTGGAACTACAGAAAAAAGAACATAGTAATAGAAATGGCAGTTCCTCTTTTTTGGAACTACAGAAAATAAGACAACCTCCTTCAACTAGTCTAAGATCCACTGCACAGATGGCGGACACCGGACGCACGTCTAAAACCAACATAGCTGTGCCGGTGACATGGCCTGCAGGAATATCTCTGATGGAGAGAGAACTAGGCCCCAAGAGCACATAATGCCAAAAAAAGAGTTGCAAGATGGAATTGTCCTTGGGCCCTCCCACCCACCCTGATGTTGTTGAAATAGGACATGCACACTTTTACAAACCAATCATTTCAGCTACAGGGCCTACCAAACTACTGTGGCTGAAATGATTGGTTTGTTTGGGCCCCCACACCAAAAAAGCTATTCATCTCTCCCTGTACAAACTAAACTGGCTCTACTGAGGCAAGATGTCGTCCTCATCCTCATCCTCTGATTCCTCTCCCCCTTCAGTGTGTACTTTCTCATCCTCACACATTATCAATTCGTCCCCGCTGGACTCCACAACCACAGGTCCCTCTGTAGTATCTGGAGGCCAGTGCTGTACTTGATTGAGGAATTGATAATTCATGTTTATGAACATAATTTTTTCAACGTTCTGCGGAAGCAACCTCCTTCGCCGCTCACTGACCAGGTTCCCCGCTGCACTAAAAACTCTTTCCGAGTACACACTGGAGGGGGGACAACTCAGGTAAAATAGAGCCAGTTTGTACAGGGGCTTCCAAACTGCCTTTTTTTCCTGCCAGTAACAATATGGACTGTCTGACATGTCTATTTGGATGGTGTCAGAAAAATAATCCTCCACCATTTTTTCTATTGTGACAGCATCCAATGCAGCGACAGTAGACATGTCTGCAATGGTTGGCAGGTCCTTCAGTCCGGACCAGATGTTGTCTGCATCCCCGCTAGCGGGTCTTTTAGGAAAACTGAGCTTTTTCCTCGCAGCCTTAGGTGTGGAAGAAAATGAAGGTGGAGCTGGTGGCATGTCACGGTCCTCTTCAGAGGACAATTTCCTGACCAGCAGGTCTTTGCACCTCTGTAGACTTGTGTCCGCCAGAAACAGAGACACAACATACGCTTTAAACCGAGGATCGAGCACGGTAGCCAGAATGTATTCCTCTGACTTTAAAAGAGTGACCACCCTCGGATCCTGGCAAAGCGTACGAAGGGCTTCATCCACAAGAGCTACATGCTTTCTGGAATCGCACTGGTTTACCAGCTCCTCCCTCACTTTCTCCAGCTGCTTCTGCAACAGCCTGATCAGGGGAATGACCTGACTCAACTGGCAGTGTCGGAACTGACTTCTCGCATGGCAAGTTCAAACGGCTGCAGAACCTTGCACAACACGGAAATCAGTCTCCAGTGCGCTTGACTCAGGCGCATCCCCACTCCTTTTCCTATGTCGTAGGTGGCTGTGAAGGCTTGAATGGCCTTTTTCTGCTCCTCCATCCTCTGCAGCATATAGAGGGTAGAGTTCCAGCGCGTCACAACCTCTTGTTTGAGGTGATGGCAGGGGAGGTTCAGCCTTTTTTGATGTTGCTCGAGTCTGCGGTAGGCACTGGCAGAATGCCGAAAGTGTCCAGCAATTTTGCAGGCCACCGCAAGCATCTCCTGCACACCCCTGTCACTCTTGAGGTAATGCTGCATAACCAAATTAACAGTGTGGGCAAAACATGGGACGTGCTGGAAATTGCCCATATGTAATGCCCGCACAATGTTACTGGCGTTGTCTGACACCACAAATCCCCATGAGAGTCTAAGTGGGGTAAGCCACTGGGAGATAATTTCCCTCAGTATCTCTAATATGTTGTCAGCATTGTGCCTCTTATTAAAGCCTGTAATACACAATGTTGCCTGCCTTTGCACGAGCAACCATTGTGGAGATGCTGCTACTGATGCAGCTGCTGCTGTTGCTGCGGAAGGCAATGCATCTACCCAGTGGGCTGTTACAGTCATATAGTCCTTAGTTTGCCCTGAACCACTTGTCCACATGTCCGTGGTTAAGTGGACAGTGGGTACAACCGCATTTTTCAGAGCACTGAGAACACTTGTTCGTACTTCTCTGTACATCTTTGGTATCGCCTGCCTAGTGAAGTGGAATCTCAACGGGATTTGGTACCGGGGACACAATATCTCCATCAACCGTCTAAATCCCACTCCACTGATGGCGGACACCGGACGCACATCTAACACCAACATAGCAGTTACCGCCGCAGTTATCCGCTTTGCTATAGGGTGACTACTGTCGTACTTTGTGCTCAGGGCAAACGACTGTTGGACGGTCAACTGTTTTGTGAAAGACTTAGCGGTCTTACGACTTCCCCTCTGGGAAGATGACCGACTACCAGCAGCAACAGCAGCAGTGGCAGTAGTAGGCGTACCGCTGCAGGATTCCTCGGATGAATCCCGTATTGAAGAGGACTCAGTCTGGCTGGTGACATGGCCTGCAGGACTAAATCTGATGGAGATCGTGGAGGAAGTTGACGAGGAGGGTGTTGGTGGTGTGTATCCAACAGGACCAAGGGATTTAGGTGTCCCTGGACTGCTGACGGTCCTAGCCACAGGTCCTGAACTAACCACTGAACTATGAAGGTTATTCAGGTGACGTATAAGGGAGGATGTTCCTAGGTGGGCAAGATCCTTACCCCTGCTTATTTGAGCTTTGCATAAGCTACATATGGCCATACATTTGTTGTCCGGATTCGGATAAAAATAACTCCAGACAGAAGAGGTGGATTTTTTGGTCTTCTGACCAGGCATGACGATGGGCTTTTTCATCCCATGGACAACAACTGTTTCCCCCCCTGGTGGCTCATTTATGATAACCACATTCAGCATCCTCCTCATCAAGTTCCTCCTCAGCTCCAGCTACATCAATATCCTCCTCCCGGGGTACAACATTCACACCTTCATTAGCCAACTCTGTCACTGGACTGTGGGTGATCCCTCCAGCATATGCAGAGGGCGTACTGGAACTGGTTGAAGGAGCCACCTCTTCCCGTACAGTGATGGGAAGTTCAGGCTTCGCAGCCACAAAAACCCTTGGACTCGCTGGACTTGGACTAGTTGTTGATGACAGCTTAAGTCTCTTAAATTTGTTAGAGGGAGGGGGGAGAAGTGCTTAGATCCATGGGTAAAGCTGAACCACTAGTCATGAACACGGGCCAGGGCCTAAGCCGTTCCTTGCCACTCCGTGTCGTAAATGGCATATTGGCAAGTTTACGTTTCTCCTCGAATGATTTTAATTTTCTTTTTTTGCAAATTTTTGGGAACTTTGGGTTTTTGGATTTTACATACCCTATACTATGAGATTGGGCATCGCCCTTGGCAGCCGACGTTGATGGCATTTCAGCGTCTATGTCAATGTCTTGACTAGTGGCAGCAGCTTCAGCATTAGGAGGAAGTGGGTCTTGATCTTTCCCTACTTTATCCTCAAAAATTTTGTACTCCATTATATGCAGCACAAGAGAGCGTACCCCTAAACCACACACACTTTGGGACTACAGAAACAATGACCGTAGTAATAGAACTGGCAGTTCCTATTTTTTGGAACTACACAAACAATGACCGTAGTAATAGAACTGGCAGTTCCTATTTTTTGGAACTACACAAACAATTACCGTAGTAATAGAACTGGCAGTTCCTATTTTTTGGAACTACACAAACAATGACCGTAGTAATAGAACTGGCAGTTCCTATTTTTTGGAACTACACAAACAATGACCGTAGTAATAGAACTGGCAGTTCCTATTTTTTGAACTACACAAACAATGACCGTAGTAATAGAACTGGTAGTTCCTATTTTTTGGAACTACACAAACAATGACCGTAGTAATAGAACTGGCAGTTCCTATTTTTTTGAACTACACAAACAATGACCGTAGTAATAGAACTGGCAGTTCCTATTTTTTGGAACTACACACACAATGACCGTAGTAATAGAACTGGCAGTTCCTCTTTTTTAGGACTGCAAGAATAAATTGCTCTATAATATTTTTTATACTTTTTCAATTATTTTTTTATATTTTTTTAATATTTTTTTTTTATATTTTTTAGAGATTATTATTTATTTTTTTTAAAGATTTTTGGCTGCTTAACAAATTGCTATGGACTTATCAGAAACAAATACAGGACAAAAGCACCACTGGACTCAGCAGCACAGACACTGGCCAAAGCACCACTGGAATCAGCAGGACAGAGCACTGGAAAAAGTACTACTGCACTCAGCAGGACAAAGCACCACTTGACTAAATAAATCAGCAGGACAGAGCACTGGACAAAGTACTAATGCACTCAGCAGGACAAAGCACCACTTTAGTAAAGTTATCAGTAGGACAGAGCACATCAACCTCCCTCTTCACTAACCACAGGGAGAATGAAGATGGCGGCCGCGAGCGGGGCATTTATGAGATCCGAGTCTCGCGAGATCCGACCCGAGACTTGGATGTTATATCCGTGGTTTAGCTTCATTTGACGCCCGGAAGTTCCCGAACAGTGCTCGGAACCCGTCGGATCCGCACTAGTCGGGTGGGCTCGGATTAGCGAAATCCGAGCCCGCTCATCTCTAATACGTAGAGGTAGGTGCAAACATAGAGGTAGGTGAATACGTAGAGGAAGGTGCATACGTAGAGGTAGGTGCATACCTAGAGGTAGGTGCATACATAGAGGAAGGTGCATACGTAGAGGAAGGTGCATACGTAGATGTAGGTAACTACAACTCCTCACCAGTGTAAGTAAATATTAGGGGACCATGGTGGAGGCATAAATGTCATAAGTACATTTAAATAAAATATACCATAATGAATGTGTATCTGTCAAACTCACCAAATCTGCTCCCTTTAGGCCACTCTAACCTTAATAGAAGAACAAGCTGGTAAAACTCATAATGTTTCAACGTGGTGAACAATCCATCATTAGATAGATCACACAACTCATCTATTCACCAAGCTTATTCCTTGTATCAGTTCATAACTGATTAATACATTTGATCTACAAGTTTTCTGGAGAACCAACCACATTTTAGATGATGAGTACATCTACTTCTCTCCTGCACATTACACTTACTCTAGAACAGACTTCATAGTCTTAGATAAATGGTTCCTCCTGAAAGTCACTTTGTCCGACATTCATTATATCACTTGGGTGGGTCATGGTCCTGTATCCATCGGATGGCCCTCCACTAAACCACGATACCCCTATAACTTGAAACCACAAACAAGGAAACACAACAAATAGTTCAGAACTTTTATGATCTAAGAAACACATTGGAAGAAAGCTCATCTGCTAACTGGTCTGCGCTTAATGAACCATTTAATACAATTGGCATCCTATCTCAAAAAAGAAAGACAAAAAACAAATCAATAAACTACAAATCAATATCAACTCATTAGAACAACTCAATAATCATTCCACCACAACATCTCGCACCAACACACTAAAAGCATCTAATTGAGTTGTCTCAATACTGGATCATCTTAGTCCTGTTTTGGCTAACCTGTGACACTCCAGGTGTTGTGAAACTACAAGTCCCAGCATACCCTTCCAGCAATCAGCTGCTATATATTGGCAAAGCATGCTGGGACTTGTAGTTTCATAACACCTGGAGTGTCACAGGTTAGCCAACACTGTTTTTGTCCTGCAAAGAGTTCATATGAAGCTCTATACTAAAGGCAAACAAGTATACAAACTGCCAATAAGTTAATTCAACTGAAGGGGACATTTCAGTTGCAAGTAAAAATGATCAAAGATCCTTACATCATGCAAGGTTTGCACAGGAGCTCACGGCTAATTAATTCACCCCAAAAGATTTAAAGATAATATACCTTATTTACTAGATAAATCAAACAAATCAATATATAAGCCCAAACAGTTTCTCAACTTAATAAATCTCCCATCTATCTCCCAGGATGATACATTCCTAAACTTCTCCTGGACTGAAACTTAACTCTTAGCATTATCAACTTAGATAAAACTCATCAACCAATATTATAAAACCTGTAGAAACATAATATGTGATGACGGAACAAGGCAAGAACTGTAGACGCACATCTAAGATACTAAATAATGGAGTAAATTAGCACACAAACAATCTTAGTGATTATAAATAAATATATTTATATAAGAGTTCAGTATAATATATGAGTAATACATGGATATTTGGTTTCATTATATTTAAATAAATGTTATCATTTTTTATCTGTGATTTTATATATATCATTTTTGGGGGAATTACATATATACTCTCAGTGCTCTTAATTTTTCTCTTTTTTTAATCTAATATATTATATCCAGTCCATCATTTCAATGCACCCTCCCCCCCACCCTTGGTCCTAGCACTTGGCACTGAAAAAGCGTTCAAACAAATTGGCCATTTATGAAATGAACCCTACAAAAATTTGGATTTAACGACACGTCTCTCCAAGCAATACTGTCATTATATACAGCCCCGTCTGTTACACAATTGGCACCCTGCAGGTATAACCTCTCTCTCTCTTGGGATATTTTCATGAGCTTGGCTTAAGTAACAAGAGAAAATCTCTTAATTCAAGTAATCTCTATACTAGGTGTCGAACACAAAACATGTGTCAGGATTCACTAGGATGAGTGGGATCCTTCTGGTCTCAGCTGGGATTGGCAGCGCTCCACCCAGAGGCGCGGAATCTAACAAGGCGGAAGGATCTCACCAGGGATACCTGCAAAGGAATTTGGGCTTTTCAGCTTCCACCCTGCAGGTCGCGGCCCTCTAGGGGAGTTCCCAGCGAGCAGTGATAGAGAACCGAGTACAGAGAAGAAGGTAGGCACTAGTTAGCCACTAATGAGTGGGAGTGCCGAGTGATGCTCTGTGATAGTCCATAGAGAGATAGATGAGATGGTCTGCGGTAGTTACCTCTAAGTAAGTGGAGCAAATAAGTGATAATCTGCGGCAGCACACTTGGAGCGATAATCTGCAGTAGTTACCACTAACGAGTGGTGCAGGTAATAGGTGATTTTCAGCCGCACACTTGGAGATCTGAGAGCGATGATCTGCAGTAGTTACCACTAACGAGTGGAGCAGGTAAACGATGATCCACGGCAGCACGCTAGGAGAGCTGAGGACCGAGCAGGGGTGCATGAGCTGCTTCCAGGCCAGGATTCTGAGGAGAAGAACCAGCACTAGGAGGTGCTGGGAGGGGCCTTATAAATGAGAGGTAACCAATGGATGAGCGGGACAGGTGAGCACAGGTGAGACGATCACTCGCGCATGCGCAGAGCCGTTGCCGACCTGACAGCTGGGGGAGAGAGCAGGGAATCAGGAATGAGTAGATGCGGTGGGAGCCGCGGGAGAGTGGCATGTGACAACATGGTTATTTGCAGACAATGCTAATTGCACAATGACCCAATCCGCAACTTCAGTTTGTGCATTACTTTATCTATTATATCCATATTCATCAATCTCTTGCAAACCTAATACTAACAAAAACTGAGGATTTACCCATAAGCATTCCAACTTCAATTTAGCCTTATATTTATATAAGAGTTCAGTATAATATATGAGTAGTACATGGATATTTGGTTTCATTATATTTAAATAAATGTTATCATTTTTTTTCTGTGATTTTATATATATCATTTTTGGGGGAATTACATATATACTCTCAGTGCTCTTAATTTTTCTCTTTTTTAAATCTAATATATTATATCCAGTCCATCATTTCAATGCACCCTCCCCCCCACCCTTGGTCCTAGCACTTGGCACTGAAAAAGCGTTCAAACAAATTGGCCATTTATGAAATGAACCCTACAAAAATTTGGATTTAACGATACGTCTCTCCAAGCAATACTGTCATTATATACAGCCCCGTCTGTTACACAATTGGCACCCTGCAGGTATAACCTCTCTCTCTCTTGGGATATTTTCATGAGCTTGGCTTAAGTAACAAGAGAAAACCTCTTAATTCAAGTAATCTCTATACTAGGTGTCGAACACAAAACATGTGTCAGGATTCACTAGGATGAGTGGGATCCTTCTGGTCTCAGCTGGGATTGGCAGCGCTCCACCCAGAGGCGCGGAATCTAACAAGGCGGAAGGATCTCACCAGGGATACCTGCAAAGGAATTTGGGCTTTTCAGCTTCCACCCTGCAGGTCGCGGCCCTCTAGGGGAGTTCCCAGCGAGCAGTGATAGAGAACCGAGTACAGAGAAGAAGGTAGGCACTAGTTAGCCACTAATGAGTGGGAGTGCCGAGTGATGCTCTGTGATAGTCCATAGAGAAATAGATGAGATGGTCTGCGGTAGTTACCTCTAAGTAAGTGGAGCAAATAAGTGATAATCTGCGGCAGCACACTTGGAGCGATAATCTGCAGTAGTTACCACTAACGAGTGGTGCAGGTAATAGGTGATTTTCAGCCGCACACTTGGAGATCTGAGAGCGATGATCTGCAGTAGTTACCACTAACGAGTGGAGCAGGTAAACGATGATCCACGGCAGCACGCTAGGAGAGCTGAGGACCGAGCAGGGGTGCATGAGCTGCTTCCAGGCCAGGATTCTGAGGAGAAGAACCAGCACTAGGAGGTGCTGGGAGGGGCCTTATAAATGAGAGATAACCAATGGATGAGCGGGACAGGTGAGCACAGGTGAGACGATCACTCGCGCATGCGCAGAGCCGTTTGCTGACCTGACAGCTGGGGGAGAGAGCAGGGAATCAGGAATGAGTAGATGCGGTGGCAGCCACGGGAGAGTGGCATGTGACAACATGGTTATTTGCAGACAATGCTAATTGCACAATGACCCAATCCGCAACTTCAGTTTGTGCATTACTTCATCTATTATATCCATTTTCATCAATCTCTTGCAAACCTAATACTAACAAAAACTGAGGATTTACCCATAAGCATTCCAACTTCAATTTAGCCTTGAAGTTTCTATTTATATATTGTAAAAATCAATTAAATATTTGGGGACACATCTACCACTTTCCTCCAAAAAATCATTTGTCTCAACTGTTAGGACCACGGCTATTTGATGAGCTTCTAGAACCGGACTAGTAGAGACAGACTTTACCTACAGCAGCCACCTTTCCCGTAGAACTAAATATGTTCGGAGGTATTCAGTTGCCCCCGGGACTTAACTCTATGTTAGTTGAAACTTATCAGTGTAACCACTGTGCAGGGTGGAAAAACAGGAATACTGGAGGCAGGAACCGGGAACAGACCTAGGTCATGGGTCAGTAGCAAACCGGAAAGTTGAGGTACAGGCCAAAGGTCAGGGCAGGTTGCAGACACGGAAAATCCAGAGAACAGGCGGAGGTGAAAAAGGCGCAAGAATTCATGCAGAGTCCAGAAAACAAGCCAAGGTAACAACAGGAAAATCAGGTCACAGATAGCCAAGTATCTACAGATACAGGGGAACTAGTCAGTAATATGTACAGGCACAGAGCACGCTATAACCAGCAGGGAGGCTAAGCCCTCCCTGCCTTATATACACCCAATAATCAATCAGGAGCACACGCCTGGCTGCCCATTGCCGGGACACGGCGAGAGTAATGAAAACGTCCGGAACGGAGATAAGAGAGGAGCCACAACTCGTTACATCAACTATCTACTTCTATTAACAAAATCACAGCAAACTCTTAGCGAATGAGCCCCTTATGAATTATCTCTACTAAGACGCATCAACTCTCTTAAAATGAGCCTACTGCAATTCCTATATTAATTTGGAACAATTCCATACCCCAAATCCAATAATATCTTCTGCACAGTCTAACAACGCTTCATCTTAGTTGGTAAAATAAACCCCAAAGAATTGCACTATGAGATTGTTTAGAGCACATATGCTCAGCCGTCCATAGGATATCATACTAATGTTAGGTAGTAGAATTATAATTGTAGCTGCCAGTGGGGAAAGTGAGCAAGGCAGAAGAATTCCTGCCAGTGGTAACAAAGCAACTATTGGCGACTGGTATTTCTGAGCAGTGTGTGATTACGTTGGAATGAGGCGACACAGAGAAAGGTATAGACTTGAACCATAAACTCGTCATGGTAGAAATCTTAGGACAATCATCTGGTATGTCAATTTATATTAACTGAACCTTCCTGTTCTGGTTCTGGACAAGCTTCTCGCTCTTGTGCTGCATGGGCACTCCGGCGGTCATCCTCCGGCTCAGAGTAGCTGTGTGTCCGGAATTCTTCTTTGGCATCATGCTCACTGCAGGACACTATAGTCCACAGAAGCTGTGGCGGCCGCTTGAACCAAACGAGAAACAGAGATGGCAACAGCAATGAAAGTTGAACTCACTGGGTCCAGTAGCTGAACTGAGTAAAGTAGATCTTTGAAACAACCCCTTGACATGATGACGCTCCTTGGTACTAGGTTTGAGAAGACTATTATGAGGGAAGTAGGTCACAGAGCTAGAGTCACAATGGGACACAGGAAACAGTTTGAAACGACACTAAACATTGAGTTGTCTTCTTCTCAATGGGCTGCTATCTTTAAAAGCATGAAACAATTGCATGCCTTTGCTAAAGTGTATCTACAAATCTTTCCTAGAGCTATCAAAATGTCACAAGACATTTCTATAACATTATATTGAAGAAACTGTAATTATATAGGCCATATATATTCTGTCTTATAAGTAATTATTATTATTATGATCTATTCGAACAGTGGCTCAACCTCGCTCATGAGCTACCCTGTCAATCAAACTATCAATGCAACAACATATACTGTAATCCAATTATGGGTTAAACCAAACACCAGATTCATGTTTAGACGTACACCCGTTTGCGTAGTGTGTCTTGAGTGAAGTAGCTCTGCGCATGCCCAAAAACAGACATTATACAATGAATGCAATTCATATTTCCGAGCGCAAATTACATTTACGACTGACTATCACTTGACAGATGGAGGTCGATTAGAGTCCTGTGTTTGCCATAAGAATGCTTGTATATGCTGTATAAGATTTTCTATTCTTCTCTTTAAATAATAAATGAGATGAGCAAGTTTCTAAAATATAATATTTTTTATTAAAAAGATATTATGCATAGATACAGCCATACTGGACGAAGCAGACATACGCCCAGGGTCTCAAATGCCAATTGACAATCTATATTTGATTAAGTCAAGACTTTTATAGAAATGTTTTCTCATCATTACTTTAATACACACCTTCCCAGCTTACTTCACTGCTGGCACTCTAGGGGCTAGATTTACTAAGCTGCGGGTTTGGAAAAGTGGGGATGTTGCCCATAGCAATCAATCAGATTCTAGCTGTCATTTTGTAGAAAGTACTAAATAAATGAAAACTAGAATCTGATTGGTTGCTATAGGCAACATCCCCACTTTTTCAAACCCGCAACTTAGTAAATCTAGCCCTAAGTCTTTATCATTGCCATAAACATTAATTATCATTTGCCAAACCAAAGCTTCTGGCCCATAATAAGACTGACACCATATCATTAATCCTCCTTAAAAATGACATGTCCTTGGAAGGGTTCTTGGATGGGTCATCTCAACCTTATTTGGAGCAAATATGTCTTTTGGTCTTATATTGTGAAATGAAGACCATGTGACCATTATATAACTTGCTGTTCTTGTATTGTGCAATATGTAAGAGAAAGGTCAGTACTTTTCCTCTTAAGAGCACAGACACATAAAATTCAAATTCATTAGTTCATTCTATCGAACTAATTGGTAATATAGGGTTTTTGTTTTTACTTGGACAAAACCCTTAGCTTTTGCACCAGCTACAGGTCAGGTGTAAAAGCCGACTGATAGTCATGACCGGCATCGGTTACACGTATGTGTGCCGCTAGCTATCATGGAACAACTGTATGCAACTAAGATATAGTAATAAAATGCATTGTATTTATAGTACGCATTGAAAGCATCTCCATTTATGCAATTAATGTATGAAAAATATTATAGTTGAAAATACATATTTTATAAAAGATTACACTGATGACAGTTGATATTTTACTTTATGATCAAATAAAAATTTGATGTGTTCTGATGTGAGCTCTTATTGTACATATGTATGTGTGTATCCTGCAGTCTGCTCTGTGTATCCGCATACGGCAAGTACTGCGCAGGCAGATTCTACTTATACCCAGATTTATATCAGAACGTATCTTGTGATACACTTGGATTTGCGTATGGTCAGAACTACGTTCCGTGCTCTTTTTAAACACACAATTTACAGGCACATTGCGTTCAGACATGAATCAGATCCTCTATGTTTAATACAAAGTGTTATCTAACTTGGACCACATTTACAGGATAAATAAAGCCAACACTTACACCACTATCTGGGCCTGATTCATTAAGGTATACATGCTGAGCAGGGCCATCTATCTTAACAACATTATGGTGCCCCTGGGCAAAGCAGTGCACAGGGGCCCCTCTATATATATATATATATATATATATATATATATATATAATCGCTTTTTTTACATATATATATATATTCTAACTTTTTTTACATGAGCTCACTCAGCGTCGCTTCAACTAGAGAATGAAATCCCCCTTAACTTACCTTTCAATCACCTTGTTCTCCGAGTCCGATCCCCTCCTCCTCGCTGAGTCGCTGTTGCTGTTCTATGTGCTGCGCTCCTCTGTGCTGTGCTCGCATTGAATGTCGGGCGTGATGACGTCATCACTGCTGACATTCAGGAGTGATGACGGAAGAGGGGACCAGGGAGGGAGCCGGATCAACACCTGACCGACCACCTGACCTGAACGGTCAGGTGACTGCAAAAGGTAAGTTGTTTTTTTTACAGGATTTTTTATTTTCATTGACATTTGTGCCTGGGGCCCCCTTGCCCACTGGGCCCCCAGGCACCTGCCTATCGTGCCCAGTCGGAAAGACAGCCCTGATGCTGAGCGCAGCGGGTATCGGGTATCTGTATGCCCCAATTCAGCAGATGTGAAGATACGTGTGAAGTTGAACACATGTCTAGGTGCTCTAACAGACAGTACACTTCAGGATGCGTCTAATACAGGTGAGGGATATATATATTTTCAAATAAACGCACAGAAGAAAAAAATCAATTAATGTCACCTGATAATAATATATAGTCATCAATGACAAAATATAAAGAAAAATATTTTTATTTTTATTTTCTTTGTTTATCCCAATGAAATACATTTATCAGGATGCAATTAATGTCTACTGTCTACTAAAATACATTTTTACAGTTGTTCCTGATTGCAAACACATATATTCCCACGCATACACAGCCGTCATCACTAGTAATCGTCACTTATACCAGACCTGTAGCTGGATCAGAGATACCACTGAAAATAAAGGACTTTAGAGATTATCAGAATTTGAATCGTATGTGGCTGTGAGCACTGGAGCTTGGCACACCCTTACTGTACATTGACTACGGGCACACGCCCAGTCCCCTCCCCGAAATCATAGGCTGACGTAAGTGCCCTTTGCACTTGAAGATGAATCTGGGGCTGTTGCGTTCTGTGGCGTATGGTCCAATTCTGGGCATGAGTCATTGTGCGTATTATACGTTCCAAATCGACAGATACGCTCCTTAATGAATCAGGTCTTAATATACCTCCAATTAGCACAAATGGGTGCTTTACAAAGCTTAAATGTAATATTCAGTGTCTCCTAATAACCACTGTGCCCACGCCCCATTCCCCACTGCCGTTTACTCTTATTTTGTTTTGTTTTAAAAATTAGAAATTTTTTTTATAACGAATCCATGTTGTTATTTGTTTAATTACCTTTTTTTCTCCAAGTAATGTATTTTATCTTTTGCTAACTGTCTCTCCAATGAACAAATGTAAACGATAGAGAGCTAGAAAACTGGTCAACTATTTCACGGAAGCCCCCACAAAAGGTATTTCTGGGGTCACAACAATGTAATCTGTATAGACACATTCCGTGGCGATGTATATGTTATAGTAAAGGGGTTTTATTTCAAAATAGGATTTTTAAATTCGCCTTTTGTTATGCTGAAAGGAAAAGATGAGTATAGAGAAAGACACAGAGAAGATCCCTCCCAGAACACTTAGCCGTGCGGGGGGATTAGACGATACGACATCTCACACAACGCGCTATTACTCTTTACCAAGTTACCACATTTAAGTATGCAATTTTCAGGTCTGTAATTTGATCTCTTTCCAGCAAACAGCCGGGCTATTTTTTTTTTTTTTTTGCTATGATATATTTTCTCCTTCTCTTCTGGAAAATGTAAAAAGAGTAAAAATGAAACTCTCAGAACCTTTGGTAAATTGAGTGAACATCAGGCAGCTATCTTGTGAAAATGAGAGTGTGGAAGAGGTTAGGTAAATCTCTATAATTTAACGGGTAATATAGACAAGAACTGTGTTTCCAAGGAGACCTGTGTTCTGGGATCAGCGACGTGATGAAGGAGAGGAGAGCGTGGCTCCCATGATTAGGAGGAAGATAGAAAATACACATCAGAAAAAAACTACTGAGAAAAGGAAAAAAAAAAAAAGGAACGAAAAATGATGGAAACATAATGGATCCAAAGATGCCTTTCAAGCTTTCAAGCTAAACGCTTTGCTCAGCACTCTTCAGGCTTTCAAATCAATGTAAGACCATAGTAGTTAATTTACATTTAAAGGATGGTTTATACCATCGAAGCTGTTATGACTGGAGTGGAGAGTGAACTTCACAAAGGAGCCGCCAACAGGAATGAAGGACGCAACGATGATTGACTCCGCAACTGACCATTATGTGCTTTCATACATTGTACTGTGCAGCAAATGGGGCTAGCTATGGTGTTTGTATTATATTTCTGAATGTTGTGTGTAATGGATGGAGTTTTGTTGATTTAGTGACTGATTGATTTAATTTTGATTCCAACCAGGACACTGTCTGTGTACAGTGCTCCTCTTTCATGTGAGTTTCATACAGGTCTAGAGAGACATACTGGTGGGTTAATGGGTCTCTGTCTTAATATGGGCAAAGCTGGGTGTCATACTATATATAAGAGATGCTCGGGCTTCGTTTTCTGAAAACCGAGCCCACCCGAACTTAGGGGATCCGAGTAGGCTCGCGAGCCGGCACGTTACTTTCGCGCGTCCTTGGATCTGAATCGAGGCAAAACTTCATTGTTGCGTTGTCGGATCTCGAGGGTTTTGGATTCCATAAGTACCTCCCGCCCCAGGAGATCCAGCGCCATTGTTCACACAGAAACAGGGGTAGCAGTGTTCTTGTCACTCTCCAGTCTCCAGTGACATTGCTCAGTGCCATTGATCATATAAAAACAGGGGTAGCAGTGTTCTTGTCACTCTCAAGTCTCCAGTGACATTGCCCAGTGCCACTGCTCATATAAAAACAGGGGTAGCAGTGTTCTTGTCATTCTCCAGTTTCCAGTGACATTGCTCAGTGCCATTGCTCACATAGAAACAGGGGTAGCAGTGTTCTTGTCCCTCTCCAGTCTCCAGTGACATTGCTCAGTGACATTGCTCATACAGAAACAGGAGGGGTAGCAGTGTTCTTGTCACTTGACAAAAGAATGACTGGAAATGACTGGAAATTCATGTTATTGAGGTTAATAATAATGTAGGAATAAAAAAAAGAGCCAAATTATGTGATTTTAGAAAGAAAAATAGGGATTCTAGAAACAAAATAGGGATGCAAAACCAAAACATGCGAGGGTGGTTTTGCCAAAAGAAAAACCAAAACCAAAACACGAAGTTAATCC
Organism: Mixophyes australis; assembly: GCA_036250195.1. Taxonomy (NCBI): domain Eukaryota; kingdom Metazoa; phylum Chordata; class Amphibia; order Anura; family Limnodynastidae; genus Mixophyes; species Mixophyes australis. The sequence continues at coordinate 20,359,837 of JAVHZZ010000002.1, read as the reverse complement.
AGATCCAAAACCAAAACCAAGACCAAAACACTGGGGTCAGTGAACAGCTCTACTATATATTAGGAATGTGCACCGGCCACTTTTGGTGTTTTGGATTCGGATTTGCTTGAGGTTTTGGGTTCGGATTTGTTTCGCAAAACACCTGACGATAGGTTTTGGTTCGGATTTAAGGTTTTGAATTCGGATTTATTTTGAAAAAAAACATAAAAAGTGCTAAAAACCAGTTTTGTGGGGTTTTTTTTCACTCCTACGCTATTATTAACCTCACGAACATTCAATAACAATCATTTCCACTAATTTCCAGTCTATTCTGAACACCTCACAATATTGTTTTTAGGCCAAAAGGTTGCACCGAGGTAGCTTGAGCACATAATGCCAAAAAAAGAGGTACAAGATGGAATTGTTCTGGGCCCTCCCTCCCACCCCTCGCGAGATTCGACGCAAGACTTGGACGATAGAGTCTCGTTTTCATTTTTTTGCCCGCCGGAAATATCCGAACAGTGCTCGGATCCCGTTCGAATCTGCACTGTTCGGGTGGGCTCGGATTAGCGGAATCCGAGCCCGCTCATCTCTACTATATATGTGGTCAGTACTTGATAGAATTTTTGGGGTCACTTATAGACAAAATGGGCCTTAAAATTGGACGTAACTTAACCTGCGGAATGCAGAGTATAATGAAGTTGCAGCCAGCACCAGGTCCTGCCTGGCTGGGGTAATCACACTACAATAGGGAGCCTTGTAGCAGGTGGTTCTCCTATCATAATGTTATAAGGGAACTGGGTCTAGGAAACAACATTTGTACTTGGATCGAAAACTTGTTAGAGAATAGGGAACAGAGTGTTGTGATAAATGGAACATTTTCTAATTGGTCAAAAGTTGTAAGTGGAGTACCTCAAGGTTCCGTGCTGGGGCCACTCCTTTTTAATATATTAATGACCTTGGTGATGGTTTAGAGACTAAAGTTTCTATTTTTGCAGATGACACTTAACTCTGTAAGTTAATAAAATCAGAGCAAGATGTAGCTTCTCTACAGAGGGATGTAAATGAACTGGAGGATTGGGCGGCCAATGGAATATGAGGTTTAACATAGATTAATGTAAGGTTATGCATTTAGAATGTAATCTATAAATTAAATGGAATTAATTTAGGAGAATCTATAATGGAAAAGGATTTGGGAGTGCTCGTAGACAGTAGACTTAGCAATAGTGCTCAATGTCAAGCAGCAGCTGCAAGGGCAAACAAAGTATTGACATGCATAAAAAGGGGCATAGATGCAAGGGAAGACAGGGTAATTTTTCCACTGTATAAATCATTGGTAAGACCTCATCTTGAATATGCAGTACAGTTCTGGGCACCACTCTATAAAAAAGATAATTTGGAAATAGAAAGGGTTCAGAGAAGGGCGACAAAATTGATAAAGGGTATGGAGTCATTAAGTTATGAGGAAAGGTTAGCCAGTTTAGGCATGTTTACTTTAGAAGAGAGGCGTCTAAGAGGAGATATAATTACTATGTACAAATACATTAAGGGTCAATACAGAGAACTTTCATGGGAACTTTTCACCCCAAGGACTATACACAGGACACGCAGTCACCCTCTAAGGTTTGAGGAGAGGAAATTTCACAACCAGCAAAGGAAGGGGTTCTTTACAGTAAGGGCAGTCAAGATATGGAATTCACTGCCAGGGAAAGTTGTGATGGCAGATTCAATAGATATGTTTAACAAAGGGTTAGACAAATTTTTAGCGGAAAAGTGTATCCAGGGATACGACCGTTAATTAAAATGAAGGATAGTAGTGGATATAGGGTAAAAATAGCAATATTGGGTCTGGGGGGATTTTCACAATTGAAACAGATTGGTGGTTGCTTACTCTGGATCAATTTCAAATATAAGTGCAGGATCGCAGGAGATCCAGAATAGGTTGAACTTGATGGACTGGTGTCTTTTTTCAACCTCATCAACTATGTTACTATGTTACTATGTTACTATGTTATATCCCGCCCAGCCTCCTCGGCACTGGGTGGCATTCCCTAAGGAATCGGGCCTGCAAAAAATTGAGCCCCTCCAGGTTGCTCCAGCCCTGTGCTGAAAAATGGTTTAACGTGTTTAAGTCATTAAATACATCATTGAACTAAAAGTCCGAGCAAACCCCGGCCATCGACAGATTGGGCATGCTGGAACTTGTGGAACTACAAGCACCAGCACACCCTTGCAGCCAGGGTTCCACAAACATACCTTTCAGTAAAAAAAAAAACCTGCACACACACCGCATGGTGTAATATTTCATTTGAAATAAGTACTCACCCAAAAAACTCGTTTTCCATTTTATTTTTCTCCTAAATGTATATGAAATCTTCTTTCTCTTCTGTCTGACAAGCGCTGGAACATAGTGGAGACGCGGTGCTAACGAATGAAAGAAATCAGCCCAACTCGGCCATCAAGTTGTTGATGATGACTGACATATTATTACTAAGGCCATTTCAAGACACTCTTGGGGCCTGAGTCATAAAGGAAAGTAAGGCAAAAAAATTAGCAAATGTTCTCCGGGACAAACCATGTACAATGCAAGGGGTGCAAATTAGTTTATTATTTTGAACATAAGTTAAATTCTGGCTGTTTTTTCATGTAGCACATAAATACTTGATAGCTTTATATTTACATTGAAATTTAAAGTTGATCTAGGACATGCCCTACCCCAACTGTAAACCTGCCCCCACATTTTAAATTTACCTCTCCCTCCAATGCAACATGGTTTTGCCCAGATGCAAAGTTACTCATTTTTATGCTTTTCTCTCCTTAATGACTCAGGCCCTTACGGCGTATCTTGATGCAGCTGCATACTTACACCATATGTTGACTTGCACGTACTTTGGTGCAACTGAAAATACACACATTCTGCTGCAATTTTGTTGAATACTCTAAAACACACCCTGTGCATGGTTACTGCTGGATGTAATGTATCGGGTAAGTGTTTGGCGCACTGTTTGGAGACACTGCTAGACTGTGGTTACTTTCGGACATAATAATGTTTCTTCACTCACCAGAGAAATCCCAATGAGCTTCCAAGGCCACAGTTCTTTATAGTCTTCTAAAGTCTCAGAGAAATATTAAATACTAACTCTGGACAGTCTGAGTATAAAATGTGACCTGTATGTGCCATCATCGCTACATCTAAGGTTTACATTATAATGTATCTCATGTGTGAGCTCTAGAGTCTTATCAATACATGGGGCAGCACGGTGGCTCAGTGGTTAGCACTTCTGCCTCACAGCACTGAGGTCATGAGTTTGATTCCCGACCATTGCCTTATCTGTGTGGAGTTTGTATGTTCTCCCCGTGTTTGCTCCGGTTTCCTCCGGGTGCTCCGGTTTCCTCCCACACTCCAAAAACATACTGGTAGGTTAATTGGCTGCTAACAAATTGACCCTAGTCTGGTGTGTGTTAAGGAATTTAGACTGTAAGCTCCTATGGGGCAGGGACTGATGTGAGTGAGTTCTCTGTACAGCGCTGCGGAATTAGTGGTGCTATATAAATAAATGATGATGATGATGGTATATGACGCTACAAAGCAATTTTGCCTCATATATACAGTGACAATATATGAATTTGCACACTCAGAGTGAAGTTTACACCCCTTTATGTAGTATTCTACTGCAGCTATTCATACCTGCAACTTTTTGGCACTTTCGACTCTGTACGGCTAAAGAGGCGCGGCGGGGGAGGGAAGAGGTGTTTTAACCTAGGCAATGTATAGTAAGGGAGCGCTCAAGTATTTGTGTACATATTCAGACTGAGACGTAGTCACAGATACAGCTGAAACTAATATACACATACACTTGGGTGCAACTTTTTCAATCGGGAGTTACGCTTACACTTGCATTCTACTCTAAATCTGGCCCATAATGTTTAATAAGAACAGAATTTATATGTATAATGTGTAGATTTATTAGCTTTTATTATAATTATACCTACACTTAATAAGTAAAGCACGACAAATAAAGTATTGTGTTCCAGTTTTACGCTAAATACCAATTTTATCAGGTTACATATATAAATTAAATCTGACTTTAATCGTAAATTCCAGTGATTTTTATGAATTCAATTGGTCCTGTCACATACCACCTTTTAATTTCAGGTTTCAGTGAGAATGGTAATAGAAAAAATGTAAAAAAAACCCATAAAAATATATCTTTTATAGTTAAAGTTAATCCGTGAAACTGAAAGTTAGTGTTCAGCTAATTGTTATGTGTCCATAAATCCGACAATTCAATGTAGCAGTACATCTGGCTTGTAGTCACACTAACACATCATCCTCACATTTTATGGCAGAGGTAGTAAATTGTGACGAGAACGATCTGATATTGGAATCTTGATCGTCAAATAAAATAACAGCCGTATTATCATCCAAACTTTTTGTGCTGTCGGAACTGCAAATTTTCCCCACTAAATCGGAAGTGTATGAGGACTGAGCCATACATGGCCAATAATATAATCGTCATCATCATTTAATAATATAGATTTTTTGGAGTGTGGGAGGAAACCCACGCAAACACACAGAGAACATACAAACTCTACTCAGATAAGGCCCTGGTTGGGAATCAAACTCATGACCCCAGTGCTGTGAGGCAGACCTGCTAACCACTGAGCCACCATGGAATTCTATATGTCTGGTGTGTATGTCTCCTCTATGCTTTACTGCTATTTTAGTTTCTGTAAGCCCTGTCTTTCCAGTTACAGTCACCACCCATTCTTCTTGCTGTTTTTCCCCGGTATGGTCACTTTCTGTAATGGCGTGCTACCATCCAATGGCGTATTTTTCACGCCAGAGTCTGTGTAAGCAATATAAACCGTTTATTTGCTCAATCAATGTGGGGGTTAAGGAATATGGAAGACCCAGTGTTCTCCATTTTTTTTGTGCATGTTATCACATATTCTGTCCAGTGAGTTGGGTGCCATTATATATTTTGTATTTCCATTGGTTTCCCATAGTGTAGAATAAGTATCTGAAGTAACTTCAAGATAGATTTTTGGCTAGAGTGACATGCTGGTTTGAGCTAGTGTCACTCTGGAATTCCCTATGGGCAGCAGGTCCACAAAAAAATGTGTCTCCCCCATTGGAAAAAATAACCCAGTGCTGAAAACACTAGGGGCTAGATTTACTAAACTGCGGGTTTGAAAAAGTGGAGATGTTGCCTATAGCAACCAATCAGATTCTAGTTGTGATTTAATTAGTACATTCTACAAAATGACAACTAGAATCTGATTGGTTGCTATAGACAACATCTCCACATTGTCAAACCCACAGTTAAGTAAATATACCCCTAGGGCTCTTCCCATATCACTGGTGCGGTAGGCGTGGGGTAATAAACAGTTAATTGGCAAGAATGTATTTCTTACTGGTAAACTACAAGTCCCAGTAAGCCCTTTGAGTGGGTTCACCGGGTATTTTTTGCCCGCAGTAAGCATTGATTGGTGTGATTGGATGGACTTACTTTGCCTCCCAGTCTGTTGTGGAAGAGAAGGGATGTTACACAATTTATCTGGATCACTTTCTCACCGTCAGTAACTGATTGTTAGTGACCACTCCTAATGGTGTCAGCTGCCCAAAGTCACTCGCCAACTACAACTGCACAATAGTTTTAGGAGGATTCGGCTGCCACCACTGGGCTCCTTCACCGGCACCTGGAATCGCTTACTTCTGGGTAACTTGTTTAGATGCTGCAGAGCCTCATTACTGTGGATTGGCTTGTACCTCCTGATCGCTCACTATGGTTCAGGGCTACTGGGTAGCGGGCAGAGCATTGGCACAGACAGCCAGTGGACAACCGTGGAACATATTAGAGTGTAAACTCTTATCTGTTGGTTACAGAGGGCAATAGGCATTAGGCAGAATCAAAAAGCAGTGATGTTTATTGCACAAGGGTCCTTATATGGACCTTTACACACTAGTTGAAGGTATTAGTGATCATCCAGAAGTACAGATGGAATAGTACAGTTAAATTACAAAATACAGCTCTTTATATAGTGTTTCTGAGACACATGTTGGCAGGGGTTAACCCAGCTCTCTGATCCTATCTGCAACCACAAAGTCTGAGCTATTACATCAGATGTTTAGCATCAGGATGTAACATATTCTCTAAACTTGGATTTAATGCAGTTTAAACTTAATGCAATTTACATCAATCTGTGATTTCCCGAAATACTTGATATTACATTATTCAAATAGTCCCCTAAGTTTTTAACATTCTAGTCCACTGTTTGTCAACGTACTGTAGAGCCATATGCCAGAAATCATCGTAATGCAGATCCATGGATCTCAAGTTTGAAGTCACCAGGAGCCATGAACTAACTGGATTGGAAGTTACAGGATCAGAAATCTAATGTGCAAACAAAATCACTGGCAAAATTATGCTGGACAGGTGAGGATCTACCTCAGAGAGATCCACCATAGGATTAGGGAGAGAGAACACATCCAACAGTAACTGATTCGCTGTTCGCCCATAGATGTAAAAAAAATGACCAAGTTGAACCAGAACACTGCGACAACACGCATATGAACGTACCAAGCTAGGAAAGGATGAAAGCGATAACATGTAAATCATATGCAAATCATAACAGTACCCTCCTTCCCTTGAGTAGTCTAGGAAACCCTATTGATCAGCACAGGAAGTTCTTTCAAGGTAGCCAGCCTGCTTTCCCTAGTCAGCCTGTGATCCCTAAGGCACCCAATCTCCAAACTGAACCATAGACAGCGCCAGAGGGAACACAACTTGGCAATATATTGGAATAATGATGAAAGGAAGGATAAAAGCTTGTTTATATGTCTTAGTTTCTGAAATAATGATGATGTTGCATGAACAAGCGAGTGTGTCTTCAGGTGTGCAGTGTTTTTCTCCTGAAACCATAGGAGAACAAACATCTTGTGCTTTGGTAAATATTGTTCCAGGGAGGTCCAGAGTTTAGATGTTGAGTTCTTGAGCCAGTCTACTATGCCAAATAAGACTACAGCTTCATATTATAGGTGCATGTCTTTGTCATCAGTTGTATGGAATTAATATAGTAGTTCGTGATTTTGATAAGTAGTTTGAAATAAATAGAGAAGACTGGGGGATGATTCCTGTTCATTCTCATTGACCTGAACCATCCAATCCATGGAGATGTGTTGAGATCCCACTATGTCGGGTTACAGGTGATCTAATATAAGAATAAAACTTCTATGTAATAGGTTTAAAAATTTGGAGGAAAGATTGATGCCCAAGTCTCTCATCGAAAAGGTAAAGTATCAGATAAAGATACTGCATGCTCCCCTGGATGCGATGGGTTGAGAGCTTCTGAGTTGGGGCAGTGTGTTCTAAAATGTGACATGGCTTAAAATCTATTAACTAACAGTAGGTAAATCATGTAGGTGGCAATTTAGTGATGAAGGGTACCCATCAGCAGACCTTTAATACTTGGGTTACTTCAGATTCAAAAAGGGTTCAAAGCCAATTACAAAATTAAGAGGGGACAACGGAGAGCCTTTTCCCCATTCCTTATTTGCAGAGATTGAGAAAAAAGACCATGAATTGTTAACCTAACCAAGGGTGTGGATTTGAGGGCAAGGATTAAGCGTGCACGTGGGAGCCAAACCTAGGTGATGAAGGGTGGCCTCCATCTACATCAAGTCTATGTGTTCAAATGCCTTCTCTGCATCCATGGAAGGTAACATTGAAGGCTCAATATCTCTGCTGGCAGAGTGGATCACTTGAATGGCCTTAATTATATTGTCCATAATTCTTCATGTGGGATAAATCTTACCTGGTCCCAATATAGATCAGTTAGATGCATGTTGTAATGTTATAATATAACAGACAAAACCCATCCAATACAGGATGGGTTTTTTCCTATAGGCATTTATTTCATAGCTTATGATTAGAGGGTTCCTCCGATGCCTTAATGTTCTTTTGATTAAGCTTGTGGAGCAGAGCCTGCACAGATAACTGTTTAGCAGATCTAATCTGACTTGAATATCTTAACCTGAGAACCTCTCATTCTGCTTGGGGGAATGCACTATATCACCCTCTCCTATTTGAGATGACATGTATGTTCAACTGTAGCGTCTATTTCCAAAGTGCAATTCTCAAAAACCTTATTGTGCTTATCATAATATAAGATGAGAACCCAATGAGATAAATGGGCCCCTAATGGTACATTCATGTGCTATCCAGATAAGCGTTGGGGAAACATCAGTGACTGCATTCTCCTCCCAACATTCCTTTCTATAACTTGTTTTATAGGCTGTTGAAAGTCCAGATCTTGGAGTAGGGCAGTGTTTAATCCATCAGTTCCAGGATCTGAGAGGATATCAACTATGGAAATGGCAAAAGCTTAATTGCGGAATAATGATACTAGTGTTAGTACAGGGGTGGGCAAACCTGTCCTCAAGGGCCATATCCAGTTCATGTTTTTAGGATTTATTTAATCATGTACAGCTGAGTTAATCTATTTGGCTGGGTCAGTAATTATCCCACCTGTTTCTACACACAGAAATCCTAAAAACATGAACTGGATATGGCCCTTGAGGACAGGTTTGCCCACCCCTGTGTTAGTACCTTTGACCCGTAGATAGGTGTTGTGCCAAAAAAAATAAATTCATCAATATGGGTGGAAGTCTGATGGGGCTGAGAGTAGAACATAAGGCCTTTGTCTGATGGATGTTAAATGAGCCAGACATCAAGGAGGGATATCTGAAGGCTGAGTACTATAGGACATGGAGGAGTTTCCAAAGGAAGAATCAAGTGAGTCAGCAGATTAACATCCTTTCTTAATAGCATCAGGCCTCTATGACCCTTTCAACAAGTTAGTCTGTGAATGTGATCTTGACTGTGTTTGGGAGGTAAACATTAATAAGTGTGAAAGTGTGTGACAACATTGAGAGCTTAACCATTGGGCAAAGATGGCTCCTCCCATTTCTGTTTGTCATGAGTTCAATTCCCGACCATGTCCTTATCTGTGAGGAGTTTGTATGTTCTCCCTGTGCTTGCATGGGTTTCCTCTGGGTGCTCCGGTTTCCTCCCACACTCCAAACACATACTGGTAGGTTAATTGGCTGCTATCAAATTGACCCTAGTCTGTGTGTCTGTGTGTGTGTGCGTCTGTGTCTGTGTGTGTGTGTGTGTGTGTGTGTATGTTAGGGAATTCAGACTGTAAGCTTCAATGGGGCAGGAACTGAGGTGAATGAGTTCTCTGTACAGCGGAATTAGTGGCGTTATATAAATAAATGATGATGATGATTTCTGTTTGAGATGACCACCTCTCACCTTCCAGCTGTATTGCTACTGAAGTACAGTGGCGCAGATATATGTTTAGTTAGTTAATTGGTTCTGGGGCCTGAAAGTGCGTCTCTTGTAGGTAAGCTACCGTCACTTGCTGCCTATTGAAATATCTTTAAATGGCCAAAAAAGATTCCGGAGACTTGAATCCTTCGACACTCACTGATATATAGTTCTATGGAGACATTACTCTAGTAGGGAGACTGTCCGGAGGAATTAGTACAACAACCTGCCCTGTGGTAGGACACAAAGTGTGCAGGGTACATAGAGAGAAAGTAGGAACAAACAGAGTGAGTCACAGGGAAGGTGGAGATGTAGAAGCCGGCTAAAAACAAAAACAAAAGTCTGGGTGAGTTGAGGATGAGGGTGCCCAACCGTACATCATCTCTGTCATAGGAGTCAGCATTTTAAAATTATTGGGGTTGCTCATGCTACCCCCCCACCCCAAAAATAACCAATGACTGGGAAACGTCATACATAGACAGGGTTTGTGGCCACAAACAAGACCCCAACTGTCTATTGCCCACTTACGGTCTGTTCCCTTTTCTATACTAACACGAATGACTAATGTCACTGATGACAACAGCCTCCACCTTCAGTTTTGCCCTTCCTATCTTCCTGGTCCTGTAACGTTTAATGCAGACTGGCAGATACAGAGTAAATGAAGAAATCCACATGCAGTATATTGTAAGAGACGCTTCGGCGTCATTAAAACTGCACAGAGAGAAAACGATTTAACCCTTTCCTGGCCAGAGACATTTTTGCAACGCGCGGCAAGGCCCTCGGACTTGACAGGGAATGAACCCGGGGCTTCTACGCAAAGCACAATCCCTGGGGGGTCATCGCTGACGGACCATTTTTTTCCGGCCTCTGCACAGCTAAACGTTTTGCTCAGTGATACACAGCGTTAATTGTTCAATTTGCTGCAAATTAGAGATGGCTCCAAGTTGTGGGTCTGCAAGCAGCCCTCCCGGGGATTGGGGCGAGGACCTGGGCGATAAATAAATCAACCACTTGTAGGCACGATGAAAAGGCGGGGAGGAATTAACTTGTCAATTATTTTTAATGCTGAGTTTAATACAAACAATACACAGAAAACTGCTGCAAAATCACTCGGCGGCTCCAAGCGTGCCTGCCAGGGCATTGCTTGCTGGAATAACTATTTAACATTTGCAGATAGCGTCCCTTTTTTTTATTGTCATTTTCATTAATTTGTGACATTTTAATTATGTTTCTGCATCCAGCTCTCTAAGTAAGTGCCAGTTCAATACCGAGGTCAAGTGATGTTAATTATAATTAACTTTTCTTATGCATTCTGTTTTTCCACAAGTCAATTCTAATATACAACAATTAGAGTTTTTGAAGTGGTGTTGCCAGTGGCTTAATCAGATATAAAGAATTGACATAATTTCTCTGCAGGGATGGAAATCAAGCAGTTGTTCTAAATGTGTAGATGAATGCACCTGTGCCCTCCATGCCAGGGGAGGGCGAAGTGGTGCAATTACCACCGCACTTGACTTTAACTTGCCCACAGACAAGATGGAGGACCCACCTGAAAACTTTTATAGTCTGCTCGGTTGCCAGTGGAGCCTGAATCAATAGATGATTGTAATTACTTGGCACGCGCCCAGATCTCTTTACAAAGTTTGTTGGAAAGTACAAGTGTCAGAGAAGTTCAGTTCCTGTCTCTATATTACTCGGTCTCTCAAGGATAGTACTTTCCGCTCTAACGATAATGAGGACAGTGGTCTGAACGAGGGTAACCTGAATTGTAATGATGCTCTATACACAGTGAGGACCTGAGATGCCGAGTTTGGACGCATTTGCGAAATGCGTTCAGAAAAAAACACGCAATTACATGTATATGCTGAGTGGTGCGGATCTTACACGGAATTGCTTAAGGCATGATGACACGGCAATAAGCCACCGGCACTAGGGTATTACAGGCTGGGCCGGTGATCAGGGCCGCCATGAGGGGGATAAGGTGGATACTCTTGTACCGGGGCCGTATTCACCAGGGGGCCCGGCGGCACACACTTACCAGGGGGCGCGGTGTCCTTTCCTCCAGTCCCCGACGTCTCCGCCTCTGTCACCGTGACAGCCAGGCAGCAGAATGCTATCGCAGGGGTGGAGCAATCATTCCCCTGCGATCATGTGATCTGCCTGTGACAGCCAGGCAGCTGTCAATCGTGATCGCAGGGGCTTCACTGCTCCGCCCCTGCGATCATGTGATCCTTCCTTCTCCCTGTCAGTGATGGTGTGTCCTGACGTCACACTGATGTTCCCGCCGCCGCTGTAAGAATAAGGAGCAGCAGCTTCAACATCTGGGTAAGTATATTTTAAAGATATTTTATTATCACCTTTTTTTTTACCCTGAATTTGACTTTGGCTTTGGCTTTGCTACCTCAGCCAAGTGGTTCTTTCCTGGAGCTGCCGGCACCATGACGTACCTTATACTAACAGTAATAGTGACCACTGCAAGCAACTGATACTAAGGCAGCGGACATTACCGCAGTGGCGGATCCAGGGGGGGGCGGGCGATCGGGGCGATCGCCCCCCCTAGCAGGGGCTTGCTGCCGGCGGCTGCACATAATGTGCAGGTCCATTCAGCAGTGACAGGCAGGGACAGTGTGCTGCCCGGCCGCTCTGATTGTGTTTTAAACACAATCAGAGCATCTGGGCAGCACACTGTCCCTACCTGTCACTGCTGAACGGACCTGCACATAGTATGCAGCCGCTGGCAGCCTCAGATGACAAAAAGGGGGCGGGGCCTGAATCCCCCCCCCCCCTACATCGCCCCGGGTAGAAGTATTTTCTAGATCCGCCCCTGCATTACCGTCTCTTGAACATACAACAGATTGATCTATTGGACACACTTTATCTAGACAGAAAGGCTACACTTCCTGATATAGAAGAGGGATCAAACTGTTCTTCAAAAAATTGGCAGTATATTTAAAATGTTTAGACGAGAATGTACAGACTACCATGCTACCATTGGGCCTGATTCATTTTCGGACATAAGCCTGTTTGCTTTATGAAACAGCTCCGCGCATAGCCAGAGATAAACCTTACTCGAATTAACGCAATTCACGTTCGATCATAAATGTCACTTAAGACAAGATAGAGAAGGAGTAGATTAACATAAGCAATGTACTGGAAGGGCCAATGCAGATATGGACGATTCAAGTCCTGGGACTCTTAAGTGCGTATGTTTTAGCGATAACCTTTGCACCAGCTACAGGTCAGGTTTCAGTGCCGACACCTGCCCTGACCGAATGATAGTGATGACTGACACGGCATCATGTATGTGTACCAGCCACCACTGCTCCGGGGGGGTAGAAGCATTGCCCCAATCCCCCCCCCTGGGTCCACCACCTCCCCCCAAAATAAAATCTAGGTCCGCCCCTGCCAGGGTTCTGTCCAAATTATATTATATTATACTGCAGTAGAAAAAGAAAGAAGTTAAATAATCACAATGTATATTCGCTGGATAGAATGTATTGTATATTTCATGCTTTTATTGTTTTTTTCTATATTTTTTAAGGGATTAGACTTACAAGCATGATAATGGGTTAAACTGTATTTCTTGAGGGATAATAGTTATTTTCTCCCTTAATGTCATAAATTAAGGTGTTTTTTTGTTCTGGGGGGTGGTTCACCTGGGGAAGTGTTCATGGGGGGGGGGGGGGGGGCTGCCTGTTTCATATGTATGGGGCCCCACAATTTCTGATACCAGCCTTGATGGTGATACTGTAACAAGGAAACCCGCGTGGGGTGCCCTTGCCATAGTGTCTTTCAGCCTGAGCCTGTGCCCTCCTCCCCCGCCCTCCAGAAAAAAACAGCCCCTTGTAAGCACTGGGATCCCTACTAGCCATCTCTCGCCAGCAGGTGCTGTGGCAAATAAATGTTTATAGATGCCAGCATACCCCTGGCTGCCAGCGCATGAGAAAATACTGACACACTGACATTGTGAGAACAAACTCCACACACACCCTTACATTCCTCCCAAATGACCCTGTGTGGGTGGGGCGTCCTGATTTGCGGCACACATAAAAGGCAGGACTTAATTGGAAAGAGGTTGGGTTTTGTCAAAATTTACCCATCTGTTGGTAGAGTTTGATTATCAACAGGAGGCGTTTGGGCTGGGTGTGGCTTATTTTGTCCTACTTTCGGGATTCGGAATGTTGGGAACTATGCCCTTGTTTACCACTTTATTGTTCACCTACTGTCAGCTTCTAGTCCATAGAGGGTGGCTCCTCTCTATCTATCTTTAAACATCCTGTTCCTCCCCAACCCCCAGGAGCCAGAAGGCCCCAGAAACTGACAAGGGCCTTCAGTCCCCAATGGGCTTCCTATCCTTACTCAGGTGCTTTGAGGGCAGACCAGTTAAGCGCTAGTCACTCTGACAGTGGGCCGCATTGACCACGCCCCATCCGTGGATTGGTCACGCCCATTAGGTGGCGTGCTTCTTCCTGGATCCCTGCAGTCCTCAAACATATTCATGTTTTAAGCTTTAGTACAAATTACTTCTGAACACACCATTCTGGGCAAATTCTAAAAACTGTTCTATTCTGCTCATCACTTTCATCAGTGTACATATGATTGTCTACATTATATGCCTGTACATTCACATGCGAAGGGAAGCTAGTGTTTATTATTTCTTATACATTTTGGCAGGGAAACAGGACACGGCATCTCGGTGATATTTATGTAGTTACTGGTTGCACTTCCACGAAACATTAATTTTTCACCATCTAAGAGAGAGGTGCTGTAAAATGAAAATCAATGTGGTGCCCAGCGTGATTATAACTGCATATTTCATTATACTGTTAAGATAACACACGCTCTGCAAATGTATTTTTAATGTGTGATATTTAGATGAGGGTTAGGCTGCTGACATGCACACATCAAACATGCATCTTTTTTAAATATATTTACACAACTTCTTGATTGCAAATGATGCAGTTGGAAGGTGCACAGACTGGGTTGAGATATCCAGACACGCTCTGCTCTGCTTCCTGACAGCAGGGAGGATAGTTACAAATATACGGATCTTTTTAACCTCTCCGCTGCCACTTTCACGCAAGGTTTTAAGAAAAAAAAGTAGAGTTTTAAGATTAACTTTTTAAGGTGAGTTTCATGAGAGTCGGAGCAATCATCTCCTGCTTGTCTGGGATGTCTTAAGTGTGCAGGAAAAACCTATAGCCAATCAGATTGTCGGCATGTTCACAGCATAGCCAATCAGGTCAATGGTCGCAGGATGTGGGAGAGATCCGCTGTGACCCTCTATTCATCATCACCATCATCATTTATTTATATAGCGCCACTAATTCTGCAGCGCTGTACAGAGAACTCACTCGCATCAGTCCCTGCCCCATTGGAGCTTACAGTCTAAATTCCCTAACATACACGCACACACACAGACTAGGGTCAATTTGTTAGCAGCCAATTAAACTACTAGTATGTTTTTGGAGTGTGGGAGGAAAAACCGGAGCACCCGGAGGAAACCCACGCAAACACGGGGAGAACATACAAACTCCTCACAGATAAAGCAATGGTCGGGAATTGAACTCATGACCCCGGTGCTGTGAGGCAGAAGTGCTAACCACTGAGCCACCGTCCTCTATTAATAAATAGCCTCGAAACTTGCAAATGCAGCAATCCCCCGAAAACTGCAGTGTTCTGAGGATTTAAACCATAAACAGGCCCCCAGAAACCAAAATAGAAACTGTAGGACTGTCAGACCATGCTTTGATAGGGCTAAAATTAAAAGGAAACAGTCCGCTCGGTGGGCACAGACATTAGAGATTTCCTGCCAGCTTAACAAACTCGATTAAATGTGGAAATATAATGGAGGCTGTATGGAGTAATTATGCTTTAAAATAGCCAGCAACGTGTAGATGAGTCACTGCTGTTCTGGCAGGCAGCCAAGTCGGTCCTTATGGGAAAAATTATTTCTTATATGAAACAATATAGGAAAATCCTAAGGAAACATACATTACTGCTCAACAAGAGCTCAGCAAAACGCACAAATAGATTGAAAATAGGAATCTCTATCAGCAAAAGAAAAACAACTTCTAAAATGTTGTACAACAACTAGGGAACAAATAGGTAAGTAAAAATGTTTTAAACACGGCAAGAAATATAGTAGATTACTGAGGGGACTTTCTCATATGAATGTGCGAATCCTGCACGGTGCTCTGTCTGTCTGCATGCGGCAAATAATGTATATCCGGAGCGGACGTAGACCCAGATTCAAATGGAAACGTACCTTGAGATCCGCTTCTACTTGAAGACAAGTTAGGTGCATTTTTCTTAAATGCATTCAAAGATGAATCGAGCCCACAATGTGCTTCCCCTTCCATTACTGTACCTCTCAAGGTCACTCATTCCAAAAAGGGTTAATGAGAACATCTTTGTTTTAGAGATACTATCAAACTTGGAATCAAATTAACAAACAATAAAAATGGAATCTAAAATACAGTGGATTTATCCCAATAAGGGGGAGTCTAGAATTCACCCCAAGCCTAGAAAACGCTACATTCCTAAGATGGGAAAACAAGGATATAGTGGCTATTAAAGAACTAAAATAGAAGACTGACATCCCCAACTAGTTTTATATGTATTTGCAGTTACTGAGCAGTCTGAGTAACTTGACATAGCTAGCTGGCCGCCCATGTTAATTAGCTATGTCAACAGGTAATCTGAGAGGTAATTAGGGTAGAACTTCTAGATGATATGCAATGTGCCTCTACAGTAATATACTGGCTGAAATAGCATTGAAATAGCATTGGGAAATGTATTAATATGTATCAATATAAATGTTATTGTGAGATTGCAGATGCAATGTGTTAAATGGCTCATTGTTTCACGCAAGAATGTAGTGTCATTCCTTGATGTTATATTGTAACCCTTTGTTTAGTGTATCCAGCCAAATAGCTAATTGAGTCAAGCCATTCCATTGTATCAAGGTAACAGAGACAGTGTGTCTAACAGTTAAGTGTCCACTGATAGACCCCTACTGTAAGGGGGAGGATTGAGACATTTGACCCTACTCCCTGTGAATACAGCCAAGAATATAAGGAGAGCCGAATGCCAAGAGAGCTATTCTCGCTTGGAGGATCCTGATGTACAAAACATCAGCGAAAAGGACTCTGGGCCAGGCATTGTAGTGCCGCTGGAGGATACCCTACCAGGACAGGGTCTGTGTGAGCCAGTAACCCAGGCTGCGCGACATGGTAACTGTCTAGCTAAACGGTAGCAGTGATATTGCGGGAGTATAAGACTTAAAAGAGATTAAGAGTAAAAGAGATTGAGATTGATGGCCTTATCTGTGAGGAGTTTGTATGTTCTCCCCCTGTTTGCGTGGGTTTCCTCCGGGTGCTCCGGTTTCCTCACACACTCCAAAAACATACTGGTAGGTTAATCAGCTGCTAACAAATTGACCCTAGTCTGTGTGTGTGTGTCTGTGTGTCTGTGTGTATATTAGGGAATTTAGACTGTGAACCCCAATGGGGCAGGGACTGATGTGAGTGAGTTCTCTGTACAGCGCTGCGGAATTAGTAGGCCAAATATATATAAATGGTGATGATGATGAGATTGAGATTATTACTTTTGGAGTGGTGACTACAAGAGGCTGCTGGAGGATACATGCTACCATTTACCCTGTATCTTGTGAACGTCTTGTGGTGTTGTGTTGGTGTAATGGACATGGAATTAAGCGCCAAAGCCCTCCAGCACAGATCATAGCGGCTATCAGCACAACTTCTACAAATGCCTCCAGCACATAAACAGCAGCAGATGTTAAGCTCTATTATTCCTGTACTCCATCTGTACTTTAGTTGTTTGTGTCCATTAAATATCATTTCACAGCTGCATACTTAGTGTTGCTGGGTGCACTAGTCCCACTCACTCAGAATACTTGTCTCTCTCTCTCTGACAGGTGTCAGTACAATGGACATACTTCAGAGGTTCACACTCACACTCCAACAAAGATTAAGGAACATTCCACTATCCAGGGATTGTCCTTGCCATGGTGCACCCCATCCCTCACAGGGACCCTCTTACTCTGCCCCCACTGCTGCATCTTACACTGCCACTTTCAGGTGTCATCCCAATATCCAGGGACCCTTCCATGCATGGGAACCATGTAGTAGTACTGTGCAATTCAGGGACATTAGATATTTAGGCAGATCTCTTCAATACATCCTAATAGCCAGGGACCCTACTAGAGTTATAGAGACACACAACATTACTCCATCTACATCTCACTGTGGGGACTCCTATTCTCCAGAGTAGCTGACTGCCTAGTAGCAGTGACCCCCCCCCCCCCTCCAAATTATGGAGGACATTACAAAGGGGAACCTCTTGTCTTAATTCAGATCCTGTTAGCCAGCAGCATCTTCAGGAACCCCCCTCCCCCCGCCTCTCATTATGGGGGCCTTCTCAAGGGGGCTCTACACAGGGTCCTCTATCACATCAATGTGGCTTGCAGTAATTCACACTCACCCCTCCCAAAGGTCTTTTTCTGTCCATTCATTCCTGTCTTCTCCAGACAATCCAATCCAAAAGCTCCTTTCTTTCTTTTGGTACCTTTGTTTGTGGGGTCTCTCCCCCTCTCATGCTCTCTGGCACTTATACTCTTGGTGCTTCTTCTGGGGTACCCCTGAAGGTGGGGATCCCCCTCTGCTCTTGCATCCCTCTGATGGGGATTTTAATAAATGGGCTCTTTTCAGCTTGGGTGCAAGACTCAGCAGCCCATTGGGAACATTGTAAAGGAAAAAGATGCAAATTAGATATTATGAGACTGGCCCATGTGAGAGATGCCCTCAACCCCAGTCAGCTTGTGGCTTAGGGCCTTTATCTTCCCCCTACAGGGGTAATCATTCTGTGACATTTTGTAGACTCTGGTTCCCACCTGATCCTTCTATGGCAGGTGCTCTTGCACCGTACCATTGCCCATGCCCTCAACGCCTCATCGCGTGGTGACACAATCGCCTGTACCACCAACACCGGCCTCCCAGGATGAGGCACTGGCTTCCAGTGTAGTTAGATTCCCCCCCAGTGACCTCATCTGCCGCCACAATTCGTGATGGTTACATGCGTTACACTTCCACTTTGGCTCTGTCACCCACTATTCTACCTTCTCCAATCCCTTGACTTTGGCTTTGCTACCTCAGCCAAGTGGTTCTTTCCTGGAGCTGCTGGCACCATGACGTACCTTATACTGACAGTAATAGTGACCACTGCAAGCAATCGATACTAAGGCAGCGGACATTACCGTCTCTTGAACATAGATTGATCTATTGGACACACTTTATCTAGACAGAAAGGCTACCCTTCCTGATATAGAAGAGGGATCAAAATGTTCTACAAAAAATTGGCAGTATTATATAAAATGTTTAGACGAGAATGTACAGACTACCATGCTACCATTGGGCCTGATTCATTTTCGGACATAAGCCTGTTTGCTTTATGAAACAGCTCCGCGCATGGCCAGAGATAAACCTTACTCGAATTAACGCAATTCACGTTCGATCATAAATGTCACTTAAGACAAGATAGAGAAGGAGTAGATTAACATAAGCAATGTACTGGAAGGGCCAATGCAGATATGGACGATTCAAGTCCTGGGACTCTTAAGTGCGTATGTTTTAGCCGTAACCTTTGCACCAGCTACAGGTCAGGTTTCAGTGCCGACACCTGCCCTGACCGAATGATAGTGATGACTGACACGGCATCATGTATGTGTACCAGCCACCACTGCTCCGGGGGGGAAAAAGCATTGCCCCAATCCCCCCCCCCCTTCCCCCTGGGTCCACCACCTCCCCCCAAAATAAAATCTAGGTCCGCCCCTGCCAGGGTTCTGTCCAAATTATATTATATTATACTGCAGTAGGAAAAGAAAGACGTTAAATAATCACAATGTATATTCGTTGGATAGAATGTATTGTATATTTTATGCTTTTATTGTTATTTTCTATATTACATACAATAAAAATTGTCAAAATAAACAAAACAGGAGAATGAGCATTATAACAAAACACATCACTAAATAAAAAATAGGTATATAGTTCCAATAAAAACAAGCTACAGTGCCAAATTATGTTTATCTTCACATTGAAAACATAGATTTTATGAAGGACCTCAGCGCTCCTGAGCATATAACTTATATGGTTCTACTAGCTGGGAATAAGAGGTTATATTTTGTTAGAGTTTTCATCCCTATTTATTTAAGACCAAGGGATAAATGTATCAAGCTGAGAGTGTTCCCGCGGGTTTGAAAAACCAATCAGATTCTAGATATCATTTATTTAGTACATTCTACCTACAAAATGACAGCTAGAATCTGATTGGCTGCTATAGGCAACATCTTCACTTTTCAAACCTGCTGGAAAACTATCAGCTTGATACATTAACCCTCAAGTAAACACAAAGGGGTAATCCAGCTAAATTTGCTCAACTAAAACTGGCCACACATGCTGCAAAATCACAGCTGATATTGGGCAAATGGACCATTCATGTGTGTGGACCCGAAACGACCCCAATACCAGATAATGAGCCAATTGAAATCGTGTGGCCACCTTAAGGGGTCTACACCTTCAATAACTTTTCTATTGCAAAATCTTTTATCATGCGATTTATTCACAAATTGACACCGGCAAGCACAGCACTTTTTGCCTGTGGGCACCCCTGGCAAACGACATCCTGAGAGGGCATCAGCAATCAGAGGACAGATGCAGTATTTATACTGCTGCTGTCCTGGGTAAATAGGCTTTTGCATGGGGAAGCTTCGCAGGAGCCACCCAGTGAGGGCTGCCCTGCTGCAAAAGCAGTAGCCTTTACTGGCTGGGGGCAAATAGAGAGAAGCCCTAAATCCTGCAAAAAAAAAACTTTCTGCAGTTTTCAGGGCATATCTCCCGATAATAAATAGACCCCTTAATGCCAGAATAATAATAGTAAAATGAAAAAGACTGAAGACGGACATACTGACGAATGTTACTGCTATTGGGAAGGTTGCGTTCATCTTGTCTCCCGTTTAAATTAATATATTGGAAGATTAGAACAAGTGTTGGCTGCTTCTCATCTACGCAGACAACAGGGACCTCATTACTGTCAAAACATTACAGGGACAACATGGTCATGACCCTCTACTTGCGTACATGTGGGATTTCTACGTTCCGGCATAAATTACTGTCCTGCTCCAGCGCGATCTGTAAATTGTTGAAATGGTGAAAATGCCAAACAGAGAACAGCAGGACAGTGATCTTATAACTAAATACATAATAATATAACAGGTAGAACATCAGACACCGGAGAGAGCGATAATAAGTGAAATTGAAGCACTGGTGTAACAACACAAGACCACATTCATCTTCAGCGTTGTCTTATAAAGGTACATGCTGGATTTAAGAAGGGGGAGTTTCTTCATGAGAATCCCAGTGTAAGTGGATGCACCTAGACCACAAGGGACAGGAGTGGTCCTGCAAACAACAAGAGGTGAAGACCGATATACATTATTGTTAATCAGCCCTATATTCTATAGTATTGTAAAATATGTAAACATCCTTTTCATAAGCACCCATATGTGTTATGGTAAGACCTACCCGGACTACGGGAGTCTCCCGGACAATTTAGGAGAGTGGGCAAATTCAAGTCAGGGTTTATTTACACTGGCCTAACTTCTTCCCATAATGTCTACCTAAGTTCATTAAGCCAAGTTTTTGGGCAGTTATACCTGTAGATGTGTTAATAACACGACATGGAGTTTTGGTAGCAAGTGGTTAACCACAAAATAAAATTAGACCTAAATAGCCTAAAGTTGCAACTGTCAATATCTTTTTTTTTTTGTTAAATATAAAATGTAATATTCTAGGCATTATGAATGTTAGAACTAACACATCGATCTAGGAGGAGGAAATGCATACAGGGACTACAGTTTAGGAGTTTAGAAAGGTGTTTAAGCCGTTTGGATGTTGTTGATAAACAGTAAATATTACAAAAGTGCAATAAAATAAAACTTGATGACGGTCTTTAAAAACCAACAAATATATATAGCCATCTGCTAAAAATGTTCATTCTATGTAACGCTCTTTTGTTCCCAGTTCCCCTATAATGTTCCCCATTCCTATTTTTTTTAAGTATTACGTATCTAAGTATATCATTCCTATTTTATAATGTATTGCATATCTTCACTGTTTGTAATTGTATTAAGTTGAAAACTAAACAAAAAGGTAATTTTAAAAAGTTATTATTTAGAAACTGGCTTGTGGCACCAACTGAGTTTAAGACACCAGCAGCAGTAGTGAGTCAAAGGTGGAAGAACAGGTAGGAGAGAACATCTGGGTGGCACAGTGGCCTAGTGGTTAGCACCTCTGCCTTACAGCACTGTGGTCATGAGTTCAATTCCCAACCATGGCCTTATCTGTGTGGAGTTTGTATGTTCTCCCTGTGTTTATGTGGGTTTCCTCTAGGTGCTCCGGTTTCCTCCTACACTCCAAAAAACATACTGGTAAGTTAATTGGCTGCTATCTAAATTGACTCTCGTCTCTCCCTCTCTGTCTCTGTGTGTGAGTGTGTCTATATTAGTGAATTTAGACTGTAAGCTCCAATGGGACAGGGACTGATGTGAATTAGTTCTCTGTACAGCGCTGCGGAATTAGTGGTGCTATATAAATAAATGATGAAGATGATTATTGTCTGACAATTCTGGGGGAAAGTTCAAAGCTGTCAGGACTTTTTACAGACTTTAGGGACCGTCGAGAGTGTTATGTGGGGTCTGTGTGGGTGTGGGAGATTAATGTTATATATGGACTGGTTTTAATATTAGCCCACACTGTAAAGCCCCCTTACAAACCTGTTATTTTGTGAAATGGATCTTGTTGTTCAGCACACAAGACAAGCTCCAGGATTGTCCCACCTAATGGCAGCGTTATATATTGTGGCCAACATTATTGGCACCCCTGCATTTTAGGTACATCATCTACAATATCCCCTGACAAAAGGGAATGTAGTGAAACAGCTTTAGCCTATAGATGCTCATGTTTGGCACAGAACAGCTGAGGATTAAACCATTTTAAAAAAAAAACAATAGTAGGAAAAACTATAAAATTTGGAAGATTGCCGTGGCACAATTATTGGCACCCTTTCCAGCAATTCAAATCAATTTGAAAAAAAAATTAGACTCAAGTGCGATAAATCAGAAACTAGAGTCACCCGTGATAAATTTTCAGTGTTCAGATGACTTGAATTAACCAGTGAATGATTTAGCTTTAGTATGGCTATCTTTTATTCCCAGCTACTGTGTCACAATGGTGAAGACAAGAGAGGTAAATGAGAGCAGCAGAAGTCCTATGATCACCAAACACAAGACCTCTAAAGGGTACAAGACCATCTCCAAAGACCTTGGCACCCCAGGTTCATCAGTGCACAATGTTATTAAGACGTTTCCTACTCATGGAACTGTGAAGAACCTCCCTGGACGTGGGGGAACGAGAAAATCGATGAGAGAAGTCTTCAAGGTTGGTGCGAACTGTGGAAAAAACACCACATAAAGCATCCAAAGAGCTGAAGACTGAGCTGGAACAATCTGCAGTGATGGTTTTAACCCGTTCCATACGCCACACACTAAACTAAGAGGGGCTTTACGGGCGAAGAAAAGACATATAAAGGAATGACTGCTGTTTGCCAAAATGTACCTAGACAAACCGCAAACCTTCTGGGCAAATGTTCTATGGACCAACGGAACCAAAATAGAGCTTGTTGGTAATCCAGACCAGAGATTTGTTTATAGGCAACAAAATGAAGCTTTTAAGGAGAAGAACATCCTACCTACGGTTAACCATGGTGGAGGATCCATAATGCTGTGGGCTGCTTTGCTGTCTCTGGTACTGAAGGCCTTGACCTTATTGAAGAAATCATGAAATCAGAGGATTACTGAGGCATTTTGGAGTGAAATACGCTACCCTGTGTAAGTAAACTAGGTTTGGGTCGAAGAAAATGGGTCCTCCAGCACGATAAAGACCCAAAACACACATCCAAAAGCACAAAAGAACGGTGAAACTGGGCAGCGATAAGTCCTGATCTCAATCCAATTAAAAATCTTTGGTGAGAGCTGAATTCTGCCATTGGGGAAATGAATCCGGCAAACATTCAAGAGCTTCAACAAATTGCAATGGAAGAGTGGGAGAAACTACCAGCAAAGAGGTGCACGAAGCTTATAGATGGCTACAAGAAACGTTCGGAGGCCGGAGTCATTTAAATGTGCATAAGGAGCGCATTGTGCGGGTGGTTTAAACCGCAGGTAAATCAGCTCTGCAGACTCCCGAAGTCAACAAGGAACGGATCTAAAGATAGGTTGTAGGTTTACTCTACTCTACTAGACCAGACACTGCAGGATACATACAAAACCTATGTGGAATATAAAATCTCAAAAGAACAAAAAAAATTTAACAATTAATGTTACCTGTCAATTATATATTAATTTATGATTATACATGGACATTTTTTAAAAAATATTTTTTTGTATATATTTTTTTCCTTGTAAAAACATTTATTAGGCTGTCCTTAATGTCTTCTGTACAGTCATTTTTACAGTTGCTTCTGATTGCAGACACATGTTATAGCATGCACAGGAGACTGTCATCACTACTGTTTAGGGCTTAGACCAGCCCTGTAGCTGGAGCAAGAAATACGGCAGAAAAACAAGTAACTTTTAGATCCCCAAAGCTTGAATTGAATGTGGCTATGTACGGTCAAGTTTGGCACGCCCTTACTGTCAGGGGTGGATCTAGAAGATAATTTTACCGAGGCCGATTTAGTCCCCGCCCCATTTTTGACAGCTAAGGCTGCCTATGGCTGCGCACTATATGCAGGTCCATTCGGCAGAGACAGGCAGGGGCAGTGTGCTGCCCGGCCGCTCTGATTATTTTTAAAACACAATCAGAGCAGCCGGCCATCACACTCTCTCTGTCTGTCTCTGCCGAACGGACCTGTACATAGTGCGCAGCCGCCAGCAGCAAGCCCCTGCTAGGGAGGGCAATTGCCCCGATCGCCCCCCCCCCCCTCCCTGATCTGCCACTGCTTACTGTACATTAACTACGTTCAAACTCCCCTTCTCCACCCTGTTCACTCCCAGAAATAGAAATCACAGGCTGTAGTAAGTGTCCTTTTCATACATAGATTTCTGGGATTACTGGCATATATTTTGTCTTTGACATTACTACATGTACTTTGAAAAGAAAAGTTTTTGAGGTTCATAACTTTGGTCATCCTATTAAAATATACTAACGATACGAAGTTGGTGTATTTTCATTCATTTTCATTTATTTTTGAAGATATTGTACAGGTTATAAGTGCGCCAGTAATGTTGACGAGAAAATGTTGACATAATTAACAGTAGACTCAGACTTCCATATATCTGGAACCTTAATCCACCCAATGTCGTTCTAATGAAACAAATGATTTTGCATAACATCACCCAATTATTTCCTATTTAATTGTGTAATTAAGCGACAATAACAAACAATCCTGCTCTTTGACAGATGATTGTTTTTTCCTGTTTTACATATCTGTAGCTCCCTGATAAATGGAATAATTCCAGGAAAATGGACTGCCCTAAGCTGCTCATTTCCATTAATGATTGGATAAAGGTGAATGGTAATAGGCATCACTAGTGGGAGTTTGTGCAAACAGCTGTTTCGCTAAGTAGAAATGTCTTCTGCTCTGCTCTTAGCTAAATAGATTTCAAATGAGTCTTTCATTTTATATGGAATCCATTAGAATTACCAGCCACTGAAATTATATAAATTGCATTAGAATAAATAGAGATGCATGCCTTTAAATATATTTCTAATAATTAATCACTGGAATATTGTTAGGCTGTTATCGGTCTGATGTTTGTTGGGCTGTTAGCGATTCTACTCTTTGGGTACCCGGTTTAAGGGGCCTGCACAAATTTCTGGATAGGTGCATCCATCACGCTATTGAGTAACATGACCTAAACATGCACCCTTGTGCTGCATATAAATTGTTGCTCTTGTATGTACGCATTGGTCGATATAGGTAAAGTTGCTCCTACTTGTGTGCTCAGTAGTCTACCGTCATTCTGTGTAGTCTCAGCTTTGGGCTTTGATTGAAGTCCTGACCCCAGTTTTATTGATCTTACCGCCCTGCCTATTGTCTATTCTCTATACCTGAATGTCATATGTAAGCTATTTACATGTCATATAACACTGCAAATATGTGTTTGTCATTTAATTCGTACTATTAGATTAGGTGTGGCTTACAGGAACTCTGTTTCCTATCAAGGGTTAAAACCTGAGAGGAAGAGACTGAATTACATTGTCATCTTTGATTGTCTCAAATTTCTTCTACTCTACCCATGAGGTATTTTTGGATAGAGATATCCAGAGGTGTAGCTACAGATAAGTGCCCAATACCAATTTATGGCATGGGTCGTAAAAGCTTAAACCTCTTGGATACAACAATTTCATCAATAACATCCGAAAGAGACCCCTCACATTCTTCGTGGTTCTGTGATATTGCAGGATATCCCATGTGGATGACAGGAGACTGAGCAGCTGGGATATGTTTAAATGAAAGGAAATAAGGGCACAGGAAAATGTCATATTTTCTCAAATATCATATTACAATAGTCATGTCTGGTATGTAAATGAAAGGAAAGTTATGGCCTGTTGTGTGGAGATAATATCATCTTTCCTGGACATTATGGGGAGAAGTTAGGACAGTGTAAATAAACCCTGACTTGAAAAGTGTTTGAAATTCATAAAACACTAATTTGTATTTGCACAGACTTTCTAGTTCTGACATGACAGTGGGAGGGGGTCTGTGGGCACCTGAAACATGTTTAAAATGTCCTGTAAATCTAACAGATTTTGTTTGCTTTTGGGGGTCAATTTCTAATTGAGAAGTGTTGCAGTGTTCATGCTCTCCCTGGAGACCGAAATCTGCTCATTAGTAATTTTTTATTTTACAAAAATACTGTTCTATTATGTCATTTTTGTTCATTGTTTTTCATCTTAAGCATTTATTTTCCATACTAAATCACACTTAATAAGTTGTGTTCTTATGAATTCACATGTCAGACTTAGCTTGGTATAAAAATGCTACATAGCTGAGATCATTAGGTTTATGATATCTCTGATTAAAGTAAATTGTGAGAAATTAGTTTAGATAAAGGGAGAGCAGAAGTCTTCCTGACAGAGTCAGCTCTTCAGAAAAAACCTTGGTGGTGGCATAATTGATAAGGTCAAAGTCTGTGGATAGAACAGGGAAAGTTAATTAATTTTTAAACAGACCAGATGGGGGTTTTCTATTAACCCTTTATCACATATACATCATGCAGACTCAGGTGAGTGCTGGATCGTGAAGTCCTGTGGTCAACAGAGTATCAGTGAGTGCATCTTGCTCTAAATCCAATCTGGGGACTAGAGTGTATTAGATCCCCCAATCTGGTGGCTAGAGTGGACCAAATCCCCCAATGTTTTGGCTAGAGTAGAGCAAAGCCCCAAATATGGTGGCTAGAGTAGAACAGAACCCCCAATCTGGTGACTAAAGCAGAACAGAACCCCCAATCTGGTGACTAGAGTAGAATAGAACCCCCAATATGGTGACTAGAGTAGAACAGAACCCCCAATCTGGTGACTAGAGTAGAATAGAATCCCCAATATGGTGACTAGAGTAGAACAGAACCCCCAATCTGGTGACTAGAGTAGAATAGAACCCCCAATATGGTGACTAGAGTAGAACAGAACCCCCAATCTGGTGAGTAAAGTAGAATAGAACCCCCAATATGGTGAGTAGAGTAGAACAGAACCCCCAATATGGTGACTAGAGTAGAATAGAACCCCCAATCTGGTGACTAAAGCAGAACAGAACCCCCAATCTGGTGACTAGAGTAGAATAGAACCCCCAATCTGGTGACTAGAGTAGAATAGAACCCCCAATATGGTGACTAGAGTAGAACAGAACCCCCAATCTGGTGAGTAAAGTAGAATAGAACCCCCAATATGGTGACTAGAGTAGAACAGAACCCCCAATCTGGTGACTAGAGTAGAACAGAATCCCCAATATGGTGACTAGAGTAGAACAGAACCCCCAATCTGGTGACTAGAGTAGAATAGAATCCCCAATATGGTGACTAGAGTAGAACAGAACCCCCAATCTGGTGACTAGAGTAGAATAGAACCCCCAATATGGTGACTAGAGTAGAACAGAACCCCCAATCTGGTGAGTAAAGTAGAATAGAACCCCAATATGGTGACTAGAGTAGAACAGAACCCCCAATATGGTGACTAGAGTAGAATAGAACCCCCAATCTGGTGACTAAAGCAGAACAGAACCCCCAATCTGGTGACTAGAGTAGAATAGAACCCCCAATCTGGTGACTAGAGTAGAATAGAACCCCCAATCTGGTGACTAGAGTAGAATAGAACCCCCAATATGGTGACTAGAGTAGAACAGAACCCCCAATCTGGTGACTAGAGTAGAATAGAACCCCCAATATGGTGACTAGAGTAGAACAGAACCCCCAATCTGGTGAGTAAAGTAGAATAGAACCCCCAATATGGTGACTAGAGTTGAACAGAACCCCCAATATGGTGGCTAGAGTAGAACAGAACCCTCAATCCAGTGACTAAAGTGGAATAAAACCCCAATATGGTGACTAAAGTAGAACAGAACCCCCAATATAGTGGCTAAAGTTGAACATAACTCCCAAATTAGTGACTAGAACAGAACCCCCTATCTGGTGATTAGAGTAGAGCAGACACTCACAGACTTGTGACTAGAGTAGAACAGAGCCTCTAATCTGGTAGCTAGAGTAAAGCAGGCACCCCCAATCTGGTGACTAGAGTAGAGCAGGCACCCCCAATCTAGTGACTAGAGTAGAGCAGGCACCCCCAATCTGGTGACTAGAGTAGAGCAGGCCCCCCCAATCTGGTGACTAGAGTAGAGAAGACCCCCTAGTCTGGTGATTAGTGCAGAGCAGATCCCTCAATCTGTGACTAAGTGTAGACCATACCTCGTAATCTTGTGTCTATTGTAGAGCAGATCCCCAATCTAATGGCTTGTATTTAGTAAGACCCCACCAATTATATATTCAGCAGGCAGCAGAGTGGGGATCGGTGAGAATAAGGAGAAGGTGCCCATAATTTCACTCCACTTTTTCTACCATAAGTGGGCGAAAAATAAAACAAAAATAGATAGATGACGAAAGACGTGTGTATTCTCATGGAAACATAATTTGAATAAAAAATCAGGACACAACTGTTCACTCTCTTAGTCTTCCCAAAACCATTATATCATTATATATACACAACATTATATATACCATTATATCATGACTCCAGTAATATGGTTATCAGGTTTGTTTCCCCAAAAATGTAAGGACCTTCAAAAGCTCATATTCACTGGGGGATCGATTTTAAAAGTGGATTAAAAAAAAATAAAATATTTTATATAAAATTGTCTATAGACTGATAATTTGGCCATAGACACCAGCCCCCCAAACTACAACTCTCCAATCCTCTGAACTATATATTCCAAAGTGTCAACAAAAGAAAGCTCTATCAAGAAATAAGACTCTATAAAATGGAAAGAAAAGGTTGCTCTCAAATAAAGCATCTGATGTAATGAGGATCTCTGGTTATTTTAAAGCTATTTAGGGAATAGGAGTGTAAGATTTAGGTACACTTAGGGCCTATTCATGAATATTTTTCCCACTTGAATCAGCAGAAAAAATATACACACATACTAAAAATATATATATTACCTCTCTATATGTATGTATTACCCAGTATTGTTTCATTACTGTTTGTTCCCAACTGTAAAGCACTACGGAATGTGCTGGCGCTATATAAATAAATGATAAATGTTGATAACTATATATATATATATATATATATATATATATATACATACACACACATATGTTGATTTTTCATGCATAGACATTATTTTACATGTTTTAATAATTAAATATGATTTAAACAGAACTGCATTATAAATGCTTTATTATTTTTTATGTTTCTGTTCTGGTAATACCTTGGCTCTACTGCGTAGTCCTTCCCTAATCCCACATAAATGAACAAATTAAAATTTGAATCCAGGGCTGAACTACAGTTCCAATGTATTAGAGACGAGCACTGACTGATTATCCTGTGTATAAATACATGATTATCTTCAGCTGGTGGAGCAATGAAGAGATACTTAGACAAGAACAAAGATCTCACCTGTGATTTTCCTGTTTGTAAACATTGTAGATACAGGAAAACTTCCACTGAGAACAATATAATAAAATTATCTCAATGAAATTGTAATCTAAGTCATTTCATATTGCGTGAACTCTCTCCGCCCCCAAAAAAAGTTAAACATTTTATAATGTTAATAATGCTATGAATGAAACTGAGATATTTGTAAGCTATTGACCTCTGTTATCAGTTAATTCAGTAACTTCTACAATGTTCTTTGTAAGGTTTAAAAAATAAAGTTCCAATTCTGGATGCAGAGGTGTTTGATCCTTCCACTTAGAGAGAAATATGCATACACACTTTTATCATGCTTGCCAATACTCCCAAAATGTTCGTCAGACTCTCAAAATAGAGGTTGATCTCCTGGTGGTGGTACAGAACCCTGAACGATGGCGTAAATTCTCATCATTCCGCTCACCATAGCAACCGTTGAAGCACGCCATTGCCCTCTGTTGGCCAGTGCGTGATGACTTCAATTACGCCATAAATTCCTGTTCACACTCAACTTCACCCACAAATATAATTGAAAAATATAAATATTAAAAAGTCTTATATATAAACATCATTGGTCTGTTTGTCTGTCCAGTTATGCATTCGCATAACCCTGCAACGATTGGAATGAAGCCAATGCGAGCTGGTCCAGTTGGATCCTGGAGAGGCTTTATGAGGGCCTACTAGGGTCCCTGTCGGACCTCCTGTTGGTGTATGCTGGGCAGAACTTGACTTGGGGACCCTGTTCTGAGCCTGCATTTGGACACCCCTGGACTAATTGGGATGAAACCAATGTGATGTGGTCCATTAGGATCCTCTCCAGATTTTAGGGGGGTTAGGATCCCAGTCGGACCTCCCGTTGGTGTACGCTGGGCATAACTTTGACACAGTCAGCCTGTTATGAGCTTTCGCTGGATGGATTTGGACAAAAACTTTATAGACTGGTAGCATTGGATCCCAGAACACATATTAGGGGGATGAGGTCCCAGACGGACCTCCTATTGGTGTATGCTAGGCAGAACTTTCACCAGCAGAGCCAATTCTGAGCTTGCATTTGGACATCACTGCACCGATTGGGATGAAACCAACGCGAGGTGGTCCATTTGTACCCTGGCCAGGTTTTAGGTGGGTTAGGGTCCTGGTCGAACCTCCCGTTGGTGTACTCTGGGCAGAACTTTGACCCACGCATCCTGTTCTGGGCCTTCCACTGGATGGATTTGGATGACATCTTAGCTGCTAATCATTTTTAAAATGTTGACAGTTGCATCCAACTCATTGATAACTTAATAACTTGATTTAAACCCGGGCAACACCAGGAATGTCAGCTAGTATAAAATATATATTTTAATTGATATAAAATACAACAAAAGCAATATATACCTGACTGTAGTTGAATAAAAACTATAAAACTACATAAATTTCACTATGGTTATTGATAGCTAAACAAGAGAGCACAGAGATGTGTTATCAAAACGCGCTGGCCCTAAAATCCTCCGGCCCCAGAATGTGTCTCACATACAGGAAAGAATAATAGAATAATAATATTGGGAGAGCTGAAACACACTTGTAAATTTGAATTTTAGTGTTCCATCTCCATTAAATCTGACATCATCTTAGGTGAAATCATAATAGTACAGACACCTCATGTTAATAAACATTGACACCTGCATAATAACAGATTCTCTGATATCCGCATTTATAACAGGCGACAATAGGGTGACTG
Organism: Mixophyes australis; assembly: GCA_036250195.1. Lineage (NCBI taxonomy): Eukaryota > Metazoa > Chordata > Amphibia > Anura > Limnodynastidae > Mixophyes > Mixophyes australis. The sequence continues at coordinate 20,328,542 of JAVHZZ010000002.1, read as the reverse complement.
TCATCTTATCCAACTGGCTTATTAGAGCCGGCTGACAATCACTTCCCCCGATATCAAAGTGATTGTGAGCAAATTACCAGAAAACATTGCTGCGGAATGACATGTGCAATGCAATATCCTCTGTATGACTGACAACATTACATTCTCTGCGGCAGTAATGAGGAATACAGATGCAGAACATCGCAGCCGGCATCTTTATGTAGGACAGTCTGAATATATAGCTAAATTATTACCATAGATGCAGGACATTGCAGCTTGCACCACTGTATGTAGGACAGTAGATTCATCTAAATAAATAGCTCAAATATTACAATAACAGTGCAGAAATATAATACTTTATATAGTATAAATTTCTGAACATTTGAACGTGTTGCTAAAGCATTAGCAAAGAAAAGTGTAATGAGAGCAATGATTGGGTCCTAAAAATAAGGTGCAGGAATCATACTTTCTCTGCGTGAAGCGGCGGAAGGGGTGTGGCGACACGGATCATGTAGCGCACATGGTCCCTCTTAATCTGTCACGCCACTCTTATCGCTTTATTGTCCCCTCCATGCCCCTCACCACTCGGCACACTATATGCCCCCACCATGCCCCTCACCACTCGGCACACTATATGCCCCCACCAGGCCCCTCACCACTCGGCACACCATATGCCCCCACCATACCCCTCACCACTCGGCACACCATATGCCCTCACCATGCCCCTCACCACTCGGCACACCATATGAACCCTCCATGCCCCCTCACCACTTGGCACACCATATGCCCCCTCACCACTCGGCACATCATATGCCCCCTCCATGCCCCCCTCACCACTCAGCACACCATATGCCCCCACCATGCCCCTCACCACTCGGCACACTATATGCCCCCACCAGGCCCCTCACCACTCGGCACACCATATGCCCCCACATGCCCCTCACCACTCGGCACACCATATGCCCCCTCCATGCCCCCTCACCACTCGGCACACCATATACCCCCTCCATGCCCCCTCACCACTCGGCACATCATATGCCCCCTCCATGCCCCTCACCACGTGGCACACCATATGCCCCCTCCATGCCCCCTCACCACTCGGCACACCATATGCCCCCTCCACATTTTCTAACCAGTCTGAGTGCTCATTACATCTGCTTGTACCCCACATACCCCTTGTTCATTTTCTTCTACCCCACCCTCTTCTCTTCAGTATAAGCTCCCCATGACCCCCTCCTCTACATTATAGGCCTTTTCTGCTCCCTCTTGTGAAAAAAAACTCCACATAAAAACAGATTAGTGCAATCCAGGGCACATAGTCGTTGGTGCCCAGCCTGGAGCGAGTGGAAGGCAGGAGCAGGTAAGTATGCCGGGGAACGGGTATATGGTCCGATCGCCCGGCGCGTGATATAGGTTGCCTAATGGACGGCCTCACATGCCCTCTCTTTACTTCACTGTGCCCTCCATGCTCTGCTGGTCACCATTCTGTACCCTACAACCCCCATTCTCACTTGTCTCTGCCCCACATGCCCCCATTCTCCTCTGTGTGTCCCCCACACGACCCCTCCTCACCATTATAAAACCCCACATGCCCCCTTCTCCCTTCCATATACACCACATGCGCCCATATGCCCTTAGGAACCCCATTAGGCCAAAATACCTCTCATACCGCCCATTTGCCCTAATACACCTCTCAGCCATACTATTCACCCCTGAAATCCTCAAGTCCATCAGACTCCACACAATACGCTCTTCAATCCCCACACTCACCATTCACTGGGAGTACCACCATCTCCTAATCTAATGGCTAGTAACACCATGCCTAAAAATTAGGACTGGGAATCACACACATGGCAGAGGATAAGAGCTAGGGCTGATGGGAAGACGGACAAGTCAAAGCTGGAAGAAGCTGGGGGCCACAGGTCAAGGCCTGTCTGTCCACCTGTTGCCCATCACTGATTTAAGATAGGCGCAGAACAAGTGTAGCTAGTGGTGGGGAAAGTGGGTGTGGCTATTGGAAGACAGCAGCATTGTCAGCAGCCAATAAGAAAGCAGCCTTTGGTGACTGGCATTTCTGTGCAGCTACCGGTAGCGTGGTAGGTACGCATCAAATGAGGGGAGACATTGGAATGCGGAGACATGAATTAGACAGTTTAGAAATGTGTAGCTCAGCTGCTGACAACTGTCCTTCACCATTTATCCTAACTGAGCGTCCTTCCCCTTCTGATTCCAGAGAAGGCGGCTGCTTTGGTGCTGTACAGGCACTCTTGGGGTTACCTGCAAGCTCGGAGTAACTGTGTGTAGCCTGGTGGGGTTTTTTTTAGCCATCATGCTCACTATTAGCAACAGACCCCTTGATCCTCATAGAAACATCTTGTCCTGCAATATAAAGTCTAATTTCTGAACAATCCAATTCAGCTCCTCCCATGATAAGATGCAAAGTTTTGCCAATGGCTCACTAATCCATGCACTTCCTGTATAAATGGGAGCATTTCAGCAATGATAGGTGCACGGCATTGCAAAACATCAACTGCAATCTATGACCACAGGTTTAGCTTCACAAATGACCCTTTTCATGGTATTTCACAAGTTAGTATATTTCCAGCATAGCAGATTGTAATAATCTCTTGTCATTTGTCTGCATTGCAAATAACGACTTAAGAGAATGTTAAGATTCCTTGTTCTGGTGGCATCGTGATTTATACTTCTCAGCTCTAAACCTCTGACAATTCCCCGGGAGAGTGTGGTACTGTCACATTCCAGGTGCTGGCTGAGAAAGAGCAGAAGCCGCTTTATAAAGTGTCAGTTATCCATTAACCTTGGTTCAAGCTTTCAAGCATCAAAGGCAATCATGCTGCCACTACATCAGCGTAGACTCTGACAGCCTCTTTCTGCACACAAGTCTCCCCTCATCTTCTCTGTCCCCCGGGGCTTGACTTTTGATCTGTTTATTGAAATATTACCGATGATAAAGAAATATCGGAAAGCATTTATGATGGATGTTGCACCAGAATGAGGTACTGTAACCCGCAGCAATCAGACATTTGCTTTCATTTTCTGAACAACACCAGAATCTGGTTGCTATAGGTTAGAGTAGCTTTTTTTCCCCCATGTACCAATTTCACACAAATTCTCCTCAATTGTTATCCATTAATTGTACGCAACCATCAAACTAGGCAGCGTGTATCATCACAGAATTTTTCAGTCCTTTAGGGAGAAGATAAACATGCTTCTCTTTTTTCCCTTCTCTCAAAATAGTACTGTCTTCTTTTTTGGTGTAACTACTTCTCATCTCTCCTCTATACTCATTCTCTCCAAGATGTCTAACAACTCACAGATTGGGCAAATTGCTCTCATGGCCCCTTTTCATTCAGAGCATTACATAGAAAGTTTAGCTACTCATAGGCAAACCGAGGGGGGGGGGGGGGGTCCTAGTGCCCGGGAACCCCCCTCCAAGCCTGGGGCACTGTATAAGGGAGGTAGCTGGACCCTGCCCCCGCTTCACACGGCTCTGCTTGAAAAGGGAGAGCTGCGTACACCTAACAGTAGTGCATGCAGCATTGCCCATGTATATTATGGGGATAGGAGGAGTTGGAGATCAACCAAGCACTGTCTAAAATTATAGCCACGCCCCCATGCATGCTGGTCACGCCCACTGGCGGTGTGGTGTGGAAACCCCCCTCTACAAATCCTGCGTTTGCCCCTGCTACTTCACTCATACACGCAATCCTACATCTGATCCCTTATATCTTGACATAATATGACGTTTCCCCTTCTCTCCTCTATGTACTGCTGCTCTCTCACCTTTCTTCCTGACTGCTGCTGACCTGTGGAACTCAGCCTTTTCATTGTACCTCAAACTCTGTCACAATCTGTCTTCAGATCTAACGCAAAACTTACCTCCCGGATCACTGGAACTGATCCAAACACTAATCATGATGGAACCTCCATGGGGTAATATCACGCTCCACCAAATCTCAGGTGTAGGATTAGGTTATTCAATATGACAAGGAGAGTTGGACATCTAAGAACACCATCACTTTTAAGGGGGGTATTCAATTGTTAGCGAGATCCCCGAAAAATGAGCGCTCGAAAAATATTACCGTTAATACGGTAATATGCGCGTAAATAACGGTAATTTACTCGCTGGATTTTAGCGACTAATTACCGTATTAACGGTAATATTTTCCGAGCGCTCATTTTTCGACGGTCACGCCGAACAATTGAATACGCCCCTAAGAATTTTCCAAATTTGTAAGAACTTACATAGATGGTTTTATTCCTGTAAGGAAGATTCCACGAAAACCACGTGAGAAGAAGGTATTTTGATGTTCTCTGAAAACACAATTTTTGGTATTCAGTTGAAATATATTTATTTTTTTAACTATCCTATGTCATGTTTAGTAGAGTGTACACAAAGCCAGTATTGCCCATTTTGGGGGAACTGTATGTAATTAGCCCAACTTTGCTGTCATATATATATATATATATTTTTTTTTTTCTTATAATAAGCATAACTATTGCAAGAGCAGCTACTTCTGGGTATATCTGTTAAATATCAGCCCTTTATCCGTTGCCATGTGAAGTGTGATCCCCCTAAGGATTGTGGACATTCCGATAGGCCTATTGTCATAACCAATCAGCTTAACATCTCACTAACCCTTCTCATGTTTTCACTAAAGTTCTATTAATAAATGAGTAATCTCAGAAATAGTGGTGGAGATTGAATGCTGAGATATAACATTTTAGGCATTTAAGAGGGTGATAATTAGAAATGACCTGTGTGGGCTGATTGTAGATTCAGATTTTTTTTTCATCTAGTCCCCATTATATATAAAGTGTTGAGGCAGAGAGGAGAAGACACAGGTTGATGTACGTTCTCACTTGTCTGTTTCAGGGTGATAATTGCACAGTATTATAAATAAGAATCTGGATACAATAGAAGGGACACAGTTGTTTGCTCCATATTGTGCATTTCTATGGTTGTGTAGCTGGCGCTATATTTCCCCCCCCCCCCCAATCTTCTGAGTTTAAACATTGTTTTTCAGCCATAATAAAAATGAATGACAGTGTTTACAAATCATCTTATTATTCATTCCGGAGAAGATGCGTTTAGAAAAAAAATAAAAAAATAAAGCGGATGTTTCTTATAAGGTCTACTGAGAATTCTGTGTAATTTGGAACAATCAACAAGTCTGAAAAACAAGAGATGTAAACCAATATTCAAATCTCTGGCACTTACACGAAAATAAATCTTGGCGATGCGGATTTTGATATAGGATAGTATTTTTCCCATGAATAAACTGTGTTTACCTGTAATGTAGTTGAGCTGATGCACAGTCAATCTAGTTTACAATTGTGTATAAACAAACACAACTGCACTCAAGGAGAGGTAGCACAGACCATTAGATACTTACGGTTACTGCTGCACAGTATATCTATGCTGCCATAAATGTACGGGATATTTAGAGGCTTAGAACATGTACTGTAACATTCATATATTAATAACAGTAATAGCAATGTATTTACAGCCACACCGGTGATTCTGAGCAGCTATAACCAGAATATATGCACTTTTAAATGGACGGCGTAAAACAGTAAATATAGTTGCATAGTGTTATATTATTTAATTTGAAAATGTTCTAAATAAATACATGAAGCATCATCTCATTTAATCTTATAAATGCTATTACATCTAGGTTATCAAAGGAGAATACAGATACAGGGTTCTAGCTATCATTTTCAAGAATGCATTAGATCAATGATAGTCAGAATCTGATTGGTTGCTATGGGCAACGCCTCCATTCTTTAGAATGGTTAATTAAATCGATCCCTGGACCAACAGGACACAAGTGACCTGCACACACTGTACATCATTACAGGTAATACTTATAAACAAGGAATCAAGTCAATTCAGTGGTGAAAAATTCACACCGGCAAAAATATTGAATCAGGAAAACACTAATATAAACATTATAAATAAGTCAGATTTAATGGGACCCTAAGACGACAAGCCTGAAATATATCACAGAGATCATTCGTAAGATTAGTCTTCTTGATGGAGAGCAGAGATTACCAGTAGGGGGTGATAATTATTCCCCACATACAAAAAGGAGGGGGGGGGGGGGGGCCTACCAAGAATACTACTGCCGAGTATTTATTTATTTTTAGTACAGGATTTTAATTTAAATATATAATACAATTCCTACACAGGCCCATCAAGCATTCAGTTTGAACTAGAGAAAATTAGCATATAATTGTATGAAAATATGTAATAAGAAATAATTATATTATGGCGCTTTGTCGGCAGAGCATATAGCTACAACATTAATTGCAATAATGGAATATAGCACTATAGCCGTGATGAGAAAATCACAACAATACAGGTTCTACTGACTATGACATATGTAGCACTAAGTCAATCTAACGCAGGCGTCAATGTGCAACGTAACAGAGACCGACCCATAGATGCCGGAGGACCTATGGCAGAGAGCCGGCGTCGTGCTACAAATCCAGTGAGCTGCTCCAAGCTGAGCTACTTCTGCAGGAAGAGTCCTGGGAACCGGCAGGTCTTCTTATTGATGGCTGTGTGGGGGAGAACTATGGTGACCAGCGATGGTCTGTAGAGCCCCATCAGATCTTATACAGTCCACCAGCTTATCAGCCTCCTCTTCCATCTCTATTCACCCATCATGGTTATAGTCACTTCCGGCCCAGTCCCGTCTATGCCCTGTGCCCCTTCTTTTACCCAATTGTCTATGCCCCTCTATTTTCTTGTCTATGTCTCATTACCCCACCTGTTTTCTGTTTATCCCCATCTTCACTTTCACATGTTCCCCTCAGCTCACTGTGGGTCCTATTTATTAAGACATAAACCATGCGGAAACGGCTTTAACCGCATGGATTAGGCAATTTTAAGTATTACTGCTATATAGTAATAACCTAACGAAGGAGATATCATAGATAGGCAAAGTTTTGCATTAAATAAGTTGCCCCCATAATTTTCATTGGGCCAATTTAAGCCTAGTTTTCGGAGCTTGGGCCCAATAGCTAACGCCATCTTAAGAGTCGTTCTACCCTATAGAGAGCATTATGGTAGAGGGATCTTCGAATCCCTACCTGGCAGCCTTCCTGCTCTTCCCTCCAGTAACTAACACAAACTGGCTTTGACATACGCGGCCTAAGGTTGCAGATGCGCAGTACAGACTCAGGGTCAGAATCCGGAGTTGACAGGTAAGGAAAGTTATCACCGGGAATGTCTCCTATTGAATGCGCTGTACCGGGATGATTATTTAAACAATGCCAGCAAAATATCATCCTTTATCATTGCAATACGGGATGATATTTAATGGGGGACTTATGTGGTTATTAATTATTAGACCCCTGTGTCATGCGATGTTACCCTCATCTCACCATTGTTTACTCTATGCCCGTTTACCTTCTACTGTGCATTATCTATGTCCCCGTTTTACTGCTTCACGTCCTGTGGTTGTTACCCTCCCCTCCCTGTGCCTTGTCTGTGCCCTGTGGGTGTTACCCTCACCTCCCTGTGCCTTGTCTGTGCCCTGTGGGTGTTACCCTCACCTCCCTGTGCCTTGTCTGTGCCCTGTGGGTGTTACCCTCACCTCCCTGTGCCTTGTCTGTGCCCTGTGGGTGTTACCCTCACCTCCCTGTGCCTTGTCTGTGCCCTGTGGGTGTTAGGAACATACACACAACATTTTTTCTTTTTTTTTTTGTTGTGTGTATGTTCCTTGCAGGATAACCCCACCCTTTCAAGCACCTGTTATGGCCTATAAATTGATTTGAGCAGCTTCCACTTTTGTATTTGTCTGAGAGGCATGTTGGTGTCAGTAGCTGAGAGGGGGTACTGGCACTGAATTGCTGTTTGGAGGCTTCTGGGGTACCTCTTTGGTAAGTTGGCTCTCAATTTAAAAACACATATGTATGGCCCAAATATATGGGACTCTCATTGTTTAGAGTAGGACCATCCTATTAGCAAAAGCGCCTTGGCGTGGCGGATGGCTTAAACATACATTTGCAAATGTGTGCAACAAAGACTTTTGCATTTTTATCTATAGTAGAAATGGCAGATCTGTTGCTGGCTATAGCAGTGTGCTGGGGGAAAAAATGTTGTGTGTATGTTCCTTGCAGGATAACCCCACCCTTTCAAGCACCTGTTATGGCCTATAAATTGATTTGAGCAGCTTCCACTTTTGTATTTGTCTGAGAGGCATGTTGGTGTCAGTAGCTGAGAGGGGGTACTGGCACTGAATTGCTGTTTGGAGGCTTCTGGGGTACCTCTTTGGTAAGTTGGCTCTCAATTTAAAAACACATATGTATGGCCCAAATATATGGGACTCTCATTGTTTAGAGTAGGACCATCCTATTAGCAAAAGCGCCTTGGCGTGGCGGATGGCTTAAACATACATTTGCAAATGTGTGCAACAAAGACTTTTGCATTTTTATCTACAGTAGAAATGGCAGATCTGTTGCTGGCTATAGCAGTGTGCTGGGGGAAAAAATGTTGTGTGTATGTTCCTTGCAGGATAACCCCACCCTTTCAAGCACCTGTTATGGCCTATAAATTGATTTGAGCAGCTTCCACTTTTGTATTTCTCTGTGGGTGTTACCCTCACCTCCCTGTGCCTTGTCTGTGCCCTGTGGGTGTTACCCTCACCTCCCTGTGCCTTGTCTGTGTCCTGTGGGTGTTACCCTCACCTCCCTGTGCCTTGTCTGTGCCCTGTGGGTGTTACCCTCACCTCCCTGTGCCTTGTCTGTGCCCTGTGGTTGTTACCCTCACCTCCCTGTGCCTTGTCTGTGCCCTGTGGGTGTTACCCTCACCTCCCTGTGCCTTGTCTGTGCCCTGTGGGTGTTACCCTCACCTCCCTGTGCCTTGTCTGTGCCCTGTGGGTGTTACCCTCACCTCCCTGTGCCTTGTCTGTGCCCTGTGGGTGTTACCCTCACCTCCCTGTGCCTTGTCTGTGCTCTGTGGGTGTTACCCTCACCTCCCTGTGCCTTGTCTGTGCTCTGTGAGTGTTACCCTCACCTCCCTGTGCCTTGTCTGTGCTCTGTGGGTGTTACCCTCACCTCCCAGTGCCTTGTCTGTGCCCTGTGGGTGCTACCCTCACCTCCCTGTGCCTTGTCTGTGCTCTGTGGGTGTTACCCTCACCTCCCTGTGCCTTGTCTGTGCTCTGTGGGTGTTACCCTCACCACCCTGTGCCTTGTCTGTGCCCTGTGGGTGTTACCCTCACCTCCCTGTGCCTTGTCTGTGCCCTGTGGGTGTTACCCTCACCTCCCTGTGCCTTGTCTGTGCCCTGTGGGTGTTACCCTCACCTCCCTGTGCCTTGTCTATGCCCTGTGGGTGTTACCCTCACCTCCCTGTGCCTTGTCTGTGCTCTGTGGGTGTTACCCTCACCTCCCTGTGCCTTGTCTGTGCCCTGTGGGTGTTACCCTCACCTCCCTGTGCCTTGTCTGTGTCCTGTGGGTGTTACCCTCACCTCCCTGTGCCTTGTCTGTGCCCTGTGGGTGTTACCCTCACCTCCCTGTGCCTTGTCTTTGCCCTGTGGGTGTTACCCTCACCTCCCTGTGCCTTGTCTTTGCCCTGTGGGTGTTACCCTCACCTCCCTGTGCCTTGTCTGTGCTCTGTGGTTGTTATCCTCACCTCCCTGTGCCTTGTCTGTGCCCTGTGGTTGTTACCCTCACCTCCCTGTGCCTTGTCTGTGCTCTGTGGGTGTTACCCTCACCTCCCTGTGCCTTGTCTGTGCTCTGTGGGTGTTACCCTCACCTCCCTGTGCCTTGTCTGTGCCCTGTGGGTGTTACCCTCACCTCCCTGTGCCTTGTCTGTGTCCTGTGGGTGTTACCCTCACCTCCCTGTGCCTTGTCTGTGCCCTGTGGGTGTTACCCTCACCTCCCTGTGCCTTGTCTTTGCCCTGTGGGTGTTACCCTCACCTCCCTGTGCCTTGTCTGTGCCCTGTGGGTGTTACCCTCACCTCCCTGTGCCTTGTCTATGCCCTGTGGGTGTTACCCTCACCTGCCTGTGCCTTGTCTGTGCCCTGTGGGTGTTACCCTCACCTCCCTGTGCCTTGTCTTTGCCCTGTGGGTGTTACCCTCACCTCCCTGTGCCTTGTCTTTGCCCTGTGGGTGTTACCCTCACCTCCCTGTGCCTTGTCTGTGCTCTGTGGGTGTTACCCTCACCTGCCTGTGCCTTGTCTGTGCTCTGTGGTTGTTACCCTCACCTCCATGTGCCTTGTCTGTGCCCTGTGGGTGTTACCCTCACCTCCCTGTGCCTTGTCTGTGCCCTGTGGGTGTTACCCTCACTTGTCTGTGCCCTGTGGGTGTTACCCTCACTTGTCTGTGCCCTGTGGGTGTTACCCTCACCTGCCTGTGCCTTGTCTGTGCTCTGTGGTTGTTACCCTCACCTCCCTGTGCCTTGTCTGTGCCCTGTGGGTGTTACCCTCACCTCCCTGTGCCTTGTCTGTGCTCTGTGGGTGTTACCCTCACCTCCCTGTGCCTTATCTGTGCCCTGTGGGTGTTACCCTCACCTCCCTGTGCCTTGTCTGTGCACTGTGGGTGTTACCCTCACCTCCCTGTGCCTTGTCTGTGCCCTGTGGGTGTTACCCTCACCTCCCTGTGCCTTGTCTGTGCCCTGTGGGTGTTACCCTCACCTCCCTGTGCCTTGTCTGTGCCCTGTGGGTGTTACCCTCACCTCCCTGTGCCTTGTCTGTGCCCTGTGGGTGTTACCCTCACCTCCCTGTGCCTTGTCTGTGCCCTGTGGGTGTTACCCTCACCTCCCTGTGCCTTGTCTGTGCCCTGTGGGTGTTACCCTCACCTCCCTGTGCCTTGTCTGTGCCCTGTGGGTGTTACCCTCACCTCCCTGTGCCTTGTCTGTGCACTGTGGGTGTTACCCTCACCTCCCTGTGCCTTGTCTGTGCCCTGTGGGTGTTACCCTCACCTCCCTGTGCCTTGTCTGTGCTCTGTGGGTGTTACCCTCACCTCCCTGTGCCTTGTCTGTGCTCTGTGGGTGTTACCCTCACCTCCCTGTGCCTTGTCTGTGCCCTGTGGGTGTTACCCTCACCTCCCTGTGCCTTGTCTGTGCCCTGTGGGTGTTACCCTCACCTCCCTGTGCCTTGTCTGTGCCCTGTGGGTGTTACCCTCACCTCCCTGTGCCTTGTCTGTGCCCTGTGGGTGTTACCCTCACCTCCCTGTGCCTTGTCTGTGCCCTGTGGGTGTTACCCTCACCTCCCTGTGCCTTGTCTGTGCCCTGTGGGTGTTACCCTCACCTCCCTGTGCCTTGTCTGTGCCCTGTGGTTGTTACCCTCACCTCCCTGTGCCTTGTCTGTGCTCTGTGAGTGTTACCCTCACCTCCCTGTGCCTTGTCTGTGCCCTGTGGGTGTTACCCTCACCTCCCTGTGCCTTGTCTGTGCCCTGTGGGTGTTACCCTCACCTCCCTGTGCCTTGTCTGTGCTCTGTGGGTGTTACCCTCACCTCCCTGTGCCTTGTCTGTGCCCTGTGGGTGTTACCCTCACCTCCCTGTGCCTTGTCTGTGCCCTGTGGGTGTTACCCTCACCTCCCTGTGCCTTGTCTGTGCTCTGTGGGTGTTACCCTCACCTCCCTGTGCCTTGTCTGTGCCCTGTGGGTGTTACCCTCACCTCCCTGTGCCTTGTCTGTGCCCTCCTCTCCACTCTTGTTTCCGCCATTCTCTCCTCCTAGGAAAGAGAACCAGGAAGCTGCTGCGTTTAAATAGCCCAGTGCGTCCTCTGATTGGTCATTAACTAGGAACAGCTGAAGGTCATTGACAATTTAGAAATCTCTGAAAATGGTTTCTCAAAATCTGAAGTTCAACAAATAACTGTGTCAATGTCAGATAGGGAAGATATTGTTCCAGCAACGCAAAATCCAGGAATCCTGACCTATCCTCACCTAACCAAATAGTCAAGTGTTGGCCCAGGACTAGACAACCTATGTTTCTCTAGCAGCTGCAAGACCAGCTAAACTACTAGTCAACATTGGCCAGGATTAGACAACATGCGTCTCTTCAGCTTGTGACACTTCAAGCCACGGATTGCAAATGAAGAAAACTTCCATACAATGTTTTTCGAATAAATAATGTTTACATTTTTCAGAAAAACTATTGTCTTGTCAGACACCCAAATAACTTTCCTTCAATACGTAGTTAGTCAGTAGGTCACTTTCAGGCTAATTCATCAATTTATCTTTTGTTCTAATTCATCTCACTGATGCCAAGAACAACACATAAAATGAATCACTTTATTGCTTAGGTAATTAATAACACTTCCTATCTTTATTTTCTCAACCACCAAGATCTAGTTCAGTGTTATCATGAAACACAGACTGTTGATATTTGGTTTGTACTGAAAAAGAGACCGTTTCCCAGCTCTGCGATAATATCCAAATGTTATTGTACATATACACCGATCAGCCACAACATTAAAACCACTGAAGTGAAGTAAATAACATTGATTATCTTGTTACAATGGCAAATGGCAAGGAGTGGGATATATTTGCAACAAGTCAGCAATCAATTCTTGAAGTTGAAGTGTTGCACGCAGGGTCATGGGTGCCCAAGGCTTATTGATGCGCGGCAGTGGCAAACGCAGTATTTGTAGAGGGGGGTTTCCAAGCCACCAGTGGGCGTGACCACCATGCATGGGGGCGTGGCTATAATTTTAGACAGTGCTTGGTTGCTCTCCAACACGCCCTACCCCCATAATATATATGGGCAATGCTGCGTGCACTACTGTTAGGTGCACGCAGCTCTCCCTTTTCAAGCAGAGCTTTGTGAAGCGGGAACAGGGTCCAGCCACCTCAATTATACAGTGCCGCAGGCTTGGAGGGAGGTTTCCAGGCACTAGGAAACCCCCCCCCCCCCCCCCGCTCAGTTTGCCTATGCGCATGGGGAGCGCAAGCTAGCATGAGAAGGTTCAATCCAACAGAAAAGCTACTGAAGCACAAGCACCTACAATGGGCACCTGAGCACCAGAACTGGACCATAGAGCAATGGAAGAATGTGGCCTGGTCTGACGAATCACATTTTATTTTACATCATGTGGATGGCCGGATATGTGTGTGCCGTTCACCTCGGGAAGAGATGGCACCAGGATGCACTATGGGAAGAAAGCAAGCTGGCAGAGGCAGTGTGAGGCTCTGGGCAATGTTCTCCTAGGAAACCTTGGGTCCTGGCATTTATGTGGAATTTACTCTAACACCTACCACTTATAGAAACATTGCTGCAGACCAAGTACACCCCTTCATGGCAACGGTGTTGCCTGATGGCAGAGGCCTCTTTCAGCAGGATAATGTGCCCTGCCACACTGCAAATATTGTTCAGAAATAGTTTGAGGAACATGAGAAAGAGATCAAGGTGTTGACTTGGCCTCCAAAATCCCCAGATCTCAATACTATCGAGCATCTGTAGGATGTGCTGGAAAAACAAGTCCGAGCCATGGAGGCTCCACCTTGCAACTTACAGGAGTTAAAGGATCTGCTGATAACGTCTTGGTGCCAGATACCACAGGACACCTTCAGAGGTCTTGTGGAGTCCATGCCTCAACGGGTCAGAGCTGTTATGGCAGCAGGAGGGGGATCTACACAATATTAGGCAGGTGGTTCTAATCATCATCATCATCACCATTTATTTATATAGCGCCACTGATTCCGCAGCGCTGTACAGAGAACTCATTCACATCCGCCCCTGCCCCATTGGAGCTTACAGTCTAAATTCCCTAACACACACACATACATACACACACACACACGGACAGACGGACAGAGAGAGACTAGGGTCAATTTTGATAGAAGCAAATTAACCTACTAGTATGTTTTTGGAGTGTGGGAGGAAACCGGAGCACCCGGAGGAAACCCACGCAAACACGGGGAGAACATACAAACTCCACACAGATAAGGCCATGGTCGGGAATTGAACTCATGACCCCAGCGATGTGAGGCAGAAGCGCTAACGACTAGGCCACCGTGCTGCCCGGTTCTAATGTTGTGGCTGATCAGTGTATGCCTACGCTAACACTTATACTATCTCTCAAGTGTATGGAGAGAGAGGTAACACTGAGACAGAATTATTATCAAATAAAGATAGTTACTTTTACTGCTGGAAGCAGGATCGCCCAGTGGTTAAGCCCTGTCTAACAATAACACTGAGAGACTGGCTGTAGAACAAGGAAATCCCAGGGGGTTAATGTATCAAGCTGAGAGTTTTCCGGCGGGTTTGAAAAACCAATCAGATTCTAGTTATCATTTACTTAGTACATTCTACAAAATGACAGCTAGAATCTGATTGGTTGCTATAGGCAACATCTCCACTTTTCAAACCCGCCGGAAAACTCTCAGCTTGATACATTTACCCCCCAGTGTCAGTTCCTTCTGACCTTGGAGCTTGATACTATATAAGCTGTAGTGGGCAGGAAAACTATGACTAGATCACTGTGTATACAGCGCTGCATACAACTGTATGTTCTATAATAAACACAATATACACAGCCACTTATATACATTGCTATCCATGATGGGTTACTCAAGGTTTTCCCATCTAGTTTGGGACGTCCACGATATGAGGCCTCTGTGTTCCGTCCCAGAGCCTGAGACTCAGACTGACCATTACAGTTACCAGAGGATCCCCCAAATAGCTCAGAAAACAGGGGAACAGGATTGTGTTGTCTTCAGATACCATAAAATTAGCAAAAGAAGTCCATATTGTAGGATTATTTGATATCTATGGAATAAGTGATATGTGATTCATAAAATACTGTATCTGGATTACCTGCAGTGTCTTCCATACCACAGACCAGCACTGAGGAGCTTGTGTTGTACTCACCATTAGAGATACACAAGGCACCCATGCTACATTAATATATCAGTCCCTGTACACTGGTGTTAGGGTCTTATTGTCATTTCTGTTCTACAAACCTTGACGTGCATCTGGTGCCTACACACAGTGAAGACAATCAGGACTACAACCATTCAGTTCCCAAGAAACCAGAGACATCGATGACACATTATATAAATCCAGCTACAAAGTCACATTGTACAATGCCTCAGTGACATCTCTGGTTCTTAGTGAACTGATTGGCTGCATTCTTATAATATTTAGAATCATTATCATAGTTGCCACCATTGTGTGTATGGTAATAATTGTTTTAGTTATTTCACGATTGGGCATCATACCTATCTTCACCAGAATCATTACACTGAGCAGAAATCCTAATAATTCCGAGGCAGACATTCACTATGATGGACAACTTAATTCACATTAACAGTTCCTGTCCCTAGATTTGACATAACTAACCCTGAACAGAATAATACTAATAACAAACAACACAAGCACAATTCATTAGAATGGGAGCGAAATAGCCAGACTGCAATATAAATGTGTTTTTTTAGACACTAGAGTTGTCTACTACTCACTAAGGAGAAAACAATAATGTAAAGAAAAACATTTCCTAGGTGGTTGTGGACATAAAGCTGGTATCATGCTGCCACCTACTGGTGTACGTTAACATGTGCAGCTAAAGTGTTGCAAGCTGATACTGCTGAATGCAAACAAACATGGTTTTGATCCAATCAGGGGACAACCCCATCCACAGGGTGACACATTGTATAACATTCAGCACATGGGGTGAGCTGACTCAGAATCTATACAGACAACACCTAGGGAGCTATTTAGTAAAGTGCAGCAAAAAACAATCTTGCCAAAGCAGCTGTGCGATACTCAGATGCCCTGGAAATATTGGTCTGTGGCGGTAAGGGTTAACTCATAGCCCATATATATATATGAAACAAAACCAGAGATAAACAAGCCCGCGCTCGGTATATCCCACATTATATATGGTACCAGCTGCTTGGCAATAAGCCTGCGCTCGGTATATCCCATATTGTATGTGGTACCAGCTGCGTGGCAATATAAATGCCCATATATGTATACAAAACAAAAAGAAAGTTGTCAGCGCTTATCCTTTAAACTGCATATCTGTGTGTGTCTAGCAAAATGAAAATATGAGGTATTAGTTCATATTTTGATCAAAAGACTTAAGCCTGCATCCCAACATCAAGGGTACCTCATTATTTGCAGGTCCTACACTGTCCTATATGCTTTAAACACTATTAAAATGCAGTTAAAATCAGATGCACTCACCTCCCAGGTATAGGGGTATATATATATATATATAGCCTCCAGATAGAGTTGGCCGCAGCCCACCTAGTCCCAACATGCTGGGCCGCTCCTATGCCGCGTTTTACATTTACCGCCTTTCTGTCGAACACTGTTGGCAATTGTGTACAGTAGCCGTGTAGACCCACTTATATTCCCCTCTACATCTCACTGTTCCTACCTTTAAATATTACCCATTAGTTAGGCCCCCATTAAAGGTTAGCTTTTGGTATGTTCCTTGTTTGCATACATTGCACTGCGTACCTCCCACCTGTCCTGATTTCAACGGGACAGTCCAGATTATAGGTCTGTTCCGCTGTCCCGCCCAGGAACATGCATGTCCACAGGTGGTAATGTTGGGGGAGGGGAGGTATGTAATGGGCAGCCTTGAGCTTTACAGCACTAGGCAGCCCTCTGGGGGCGTGGTCACATCTCCGTTGCACCGTGGTCACGCCCCCATCGCGACGTGGGCATATTCCCTGTCCGGGGACAGAGATGTTGTGAGGTATGGCACTGATTTGCTTTCCATTGTCTGTTTAGTGTCACACCTGAGGATCTGTCTGTACCCAGACTGGGTGGTGTGTCTGGAGTTAGGCTGGTGACTATGTACACAAAGCTGGGTGGTCTGATTATGTTCCTTTGTAAGTAAATGAAAGGACAAGTACAGGTGGTGATGAATTAGCAGAGGAGACCAGGCAGGAACTGGATTGTTGAACTACTCGGAATGGAACCTAAATGCTGGATCCAGAACGGAACCGGACTGGAGCCGGATTGCAGACTGCACTGTCTGAGCTAGAAAGACTGCAGACTGCTGGGAACCAGGTTGGCGTTTGGAAATACAACGTTGCACTGGCAACAAGTAAGGGCTCCAGGAAGTTCTTTTATAGTTGTTGTTTCCTGTTTGGAGACTGCGGTCATCTGGGCAGAACAGAAGCAGCACTCTGAGTAGCTGAGATGGATCAGATGACTATATCCAAGATGGCAGCTCCCAGGAACTGGTTTTGGAGGGAAACTGAAATGGAGGATGTTATCACCTGATTGCCTGAGAGGAATCATGTGACCAAATCCAAGATGGCAGCGCCCATACCCTGATTCTGGAGGGATCTCTGGAGAGGTGACAGACTGGACAGCATCTTGCAGGTCTGAAACCAGCAGAGCCTGAGGACCGCAGGGACAACTTGGAAAGAGAGTGGAGAGGTAAGTGACAGGACCTGAGAGCCTGGTGTGTGACATTTAGCTGCATTGTGGATGTTACTGTTAGGCCTTAGGCAGGGTAATACTTTATACCATAGAGCTAGGAGTTAGATTTGTGCGGCCTACTGGTCACATAGACCATTGTTAGGACCAGGACGCTTGTTGTTTTTGTTAGCTGGCACTGGAGTGGGTGACTTATACTACTGATTGCTCAGTCCCTTGTGAAGGGCGGATGTGTCTGACCCCTTTGCAGAAGTCATCAATTATTCTGACCGACTCAAATCAAGAGAAGACTACAATTAGTCTGTTTTGTTTTGCTTGTGCTCTTGGTTGCCCCTCACTAACAGAGAGTAGGGATCTTCCCTGTGGCGAATACCTGTAGTCCCCCCATCCCAGACCAGAACATACTTGAGGTATTAGTGTCTGAGGTAGGGTGCTGAGTGTCTCCAACATTCCCTTCCTCCCTTATCACTTCCAGATTGTCACAGGCACTAGGAGTTTATACCCGAGTTTCACCTGATGTTATAACTGACAGAGGGGCGGTGTTGACCACGGACCTCAGGGCAGTTAGGTGAATGATTGGAATGAAGATAACAGCAGGAAAGTAAAGAATGTCTTATGAAGTCAATGACTTGCAGCTGTTGATGGTGGAAGGTCAGCGACTTGGAACTGTAGAGAAGAAGCGATATAGCTTCAGACGAGATGAGAGGACGTGAGTAGGTGAAGGTAGCTTGTGGAGGAGTCAGTGGTCTGCGTACAGCAAGTTGTACCACTGTAGTGATGAGGAGGTTGTCCTGGTGCAGGTAGGTAGTAGGGTAGTCGGTGGTCTGCGTATAGCAAGTTGTACCACCGCTGTGATGAGGAATGTCCAGGTGTAGGTAGGTAGCAGGAGAGTCAGTGGTCTGCGTATAGCAAGTTGTACCACTGCTGTGATAGGAGGACTTGTCCAGGTGCTGGTAGGTAGCAGGGAAGTCAGTGGTCTGCGTGTAGCAAGTTGTGCCACTGCTGTGATAGGAATGAGGACTTGTCCAGGTGCAGGAGAGTGGTGTGGAAACGGCAAACTGTAGCTGTGTGGAAACAGCGCGAGTAGAAAGGAGTTTTGTAAAACACACGTAGGTAAGTACAATGAATAGTCTGTCAATATAGTAGCTGGCTCTGCAGCGTGGAGAAGTGGGTCAGCACGGATATGCAAGTAACAACAAAGTCAATATGATGAGAGCATACTGCAGCTGAGTGAGAAGCTTGTCCGGGTAAACAGGCAATGTAGCATAGACAGTCTATCATAGGTAACTGTACCTTAGTGCAGTAGTCAAGTATAGTTCAATAGGTATGCAAGTAAACAATAATAGTCAATAGTGGTTATGCATACCAAGTAGAGCAGGAATCAGCTGGGAAGCTGAAGAAGCGATCAGCGGAGTAGACACGCTGTAGCAGGTATGGGAACCGCCGTTGAGTAGAGCAGGGAACAGCTTGGAAACTGTAGACGATCAGCTGAGTAGACACGCTGTAGCGGGTATGGGAACCGCCGGTGAGTAGAGCAGGAAGCAGCTTGGAAACTGCAGACGATCAGCTGAGTAGACACGCTGTAGCAGGTATGGGAACCGCCGTTGAGTAGAGCAGGGAACAGCTTGGAAACTGTAGACGATCAGCTGAGTAGACACGCTGTAGCGGGTATGGGAACCGCCGTTGAGTAGAGCAGGGAACAGCTTGGAAACTGCAGACGATCAGCTGAGTAGACACGCTGTAGCGGGTATGGGAACCGCCGGTGAGTAGAGCAGGAAGCAGCTCGGAAACTGCAGACAATCAGCTGAGTAGTAATGCTGTAGCGGGTATGGGAACCGCCGATGAGTAGAGCTGGAAGCAGCTTGGAAACTGCCTTAAGTAGGGTGAGGTGATTGATCCATCAATCACATTAGTGGTCAGGTGTAGTTGTTAAAGGGACCTGCGCATGCGCAGTGCGACAGGATGGCGAACGGCCGCGGTTCAACACAGGTGTAAGCGGGAAAGATGGAGAACCACGTACCAGAGTGAAGGCACTCACACTCTGGTGAGTGACAGTACCCCCCCTTTTAAAGGTGGGCACAGAACACTTGGAACCGGGTTTGCCCGGAAATTTTAGGTAGAATTTTTTAAGCAGGGCTGGAGCGTTGAGGTCATCAGCGCGAATCCAGGAGCGTTCTTCTGGACCAAAGCCCTTCCAATGAACGAGGAATCGGAGAGTTCCTCGCAAAATTTTGGCATCCAGAATTTGGGATATCTCGAACTCCTCTTCTTGATGAATCTGTACTGGTTTAGGTACAGAAGGAGGAGCAGAAAAGCGATTAATAATAAGAGGTTTGAGCAGTGAGACATGGAAGGCATTGGAGATCTGGAGGTTCTTTGGTAATAGTAGCTTGAATCATACAGGATTTATGACTTGAGTGATCTTGTATGGTCCGATGAAGCGTGGCGCAAACTTCATGGACGGAACCTTCAGGCGGATATTTTTTGTAGAAAGCCATACACGGTCTCCAATCTTGAGTGGTGGAATGGCTCGCCTCATTTTATCTGCGAAGAATTTGTATCTGGTTGATGCCTTTCTCAGGGAGGATCTCACCTGAGTCCAGATGGTTTTGAAGTTTTTACAAAGTTTCTCCACCACAGGAACTTGGGTGGGAGGGAGGGCAGGAAACTCTGGGAGAGACGGATAGTGGCCGTAAACCACGAAAAAAGGAGTTTTAGTTGAAGATTCATGGTACATGTTATTGTGGGCAAACTCAGCCCACGGGAGTAGATCTACCCAATTATCTTGGTTGGCTGAGGAGAAGATTCTTATGAAGGTCTCAAGGTCTTGATTGACTCTTTCGGTCTGTCCGTTTGATTGAGGGTGGTAAGAAGATGATAGAGTCGGATACCCAAGGTTTTGCAAAGGGCTCGCCAGAATCTGGAGACGAACTGTACTCCTCTATCAGACACAATCTCGGAGGGACAGCCATGAATCCGAAAGATCTCTTTAATAAAATGGTCAGCCAAGGTAGAAGAAGATGGTAATCCAGTTAGAGGGACGAAGTGAACCATCTTGGAGAATCTATCCACCACTACCCAGATGGTATTACATCTCTTGCTAAGAGGAAGTTCAGTGACAAAGTCCATACTTATATGGGTCCATGGTTTGGTAGGAATAGGTAGTGGTTGGAGCAATCCCGCTGATGTTCTGCGGGAAGACTTAAATTGAGAGCAAATCTCACAAGCGGCCACAAACTCTCTGACATCCTTTCTGATAGAGGGCCACCAATAACTCCTGGAAAGGATCTCAAAAGTCTTTCGTTCACCAGAATGTCCAGAGAAGCGTGAAGAATGGTACCATGACAATATTCTCTTACGAAGAGATGGCGGAACGAGGGTTTTCCCAAACGGTAGCACATTGGTGGAAGAAGTGGCCAAAGTCACACATTTGGGATCCAGTATAGGATGGTCGGAACAATCCGTGATGTCAGAGGGCGGTGCAAACGCCCGGGATAAAGCGTCTGCTTTTTTGTTCTTTGCAGCTGGTTTGAACGTAATGATGAGCTCGAAGCAGGAAAAGAAGACTGACCATCTCGCCTGTCGAGGGTTTAAGCATTGAGCTGTTTGTAAATAGAGGAGATTTTTATGGTCTGTAAAGATGGTTACAGGGAAACGAGCCCCCTCCAGTAGATATCTCCACTCCTCCAATGCGACTTTTATAGCTAACAGTTCCTTGTCACCGATGGTGTAGTTTTTTTCCGCGGGTAGAAGACCCCGGGAGTAGAAAGCGCAAGGATGGAACTTCTGTTGCTCAGATCTTTGGGAGAGAATGGCCCCTAGTCCGACATTGGAGGCATCTACCTCGAGAAAGAAGGGAAGGTTCACATCAGGCTGCCGCAGAACAGGAGCGGTATAAAAGGCCTCTTTAAGGCTTTGGAAAGCTTGAAGGGCCTCGGAGGACCAGTGTTTAGTATTGGCACCCTTCCTGGTCAGGGCCACAATAGGAGAGGCAATAGAGGAGAAGTTCAAGATAAAGCGTCTGTAATAATTCGCAAAACCCAGGAAGCGTTGTATAGCCCTGAGGGTAGTTGGCTGAGGCCAAAGTAGGACGGCATTAACTTTGTCAGGATCCATCTCCAGACCTACTCTGGACACAATGTATCCCAAGAATGGAATTTGGGATAATTCGAAGGAGCATTTTTCTAATTTGCAGAATAGGAGGTTCTTCCGCAGTCTGGAGAGAACTTCTGCCACATGTTGATGGTGGGAGACAAGATCTTGAGAGAAGATTAAAATGTCGTCCAGATAGACTACAACGCACACGTATAATAGGTCCCGGAAGATCTCGTTCACGAATCCTTGGAAGACAGCAGGGGCGTTACACAGTCCAAAGGGCATAACTAGGTATTCGTAATGCCGGGTGTTACTATCACATAACATATAACCTTATACTTTGAATAAAATGTGCATTGAACATAGCACTACAATTAGCATTTATAGGGCTGTTATACATTGATAGAGAGTCTTGTATCACTGTGACTTTCTTAGAAAATATCGCTGCAGCAGCCCAGTGATGCTCGTCTCCCCAGCTATACTGGCTGGCAGTGGAGACTTCCCACGTTGTTGTGACACTATTTTCTTCTTGCAGAAAAGCGCCCCAACTCCACTGTACCACCATAAAGCAACGCTCAGCCATTAACCCTTGGAAAATCATGTGCTCTTAAAAACTTCTCCAGCTCTCTGCCTATCCAAATGTTCCTTCATAAATTATTAAAGTGGAACATATGGATAGACAGAGAGCTGAACCAAATAAGGGAAGCAATGAGTAAAATAACGGACACACAAAGAGATGACATGCTCATGCTGAGATTGGGATTGGCCTTTGCGGGAAGCGAATGAGGTGTCAGGGAACAACCTGGTGTGATCTAGAGGAACAGTTGTGGTGTATTAGCCGTTCACCACTTACTTGTTCCTTTGGAGAGTAGAAGTTGTCGGAAGACGCTCCTCTCGTTTGTAACTGTTCGCAGATTGAGTGGTCCCGGATTGGCTTGTTGGGGGTCCTCCTGAGTCAATCGGTTCCCCTTCTTGGGTATCTCGGTAGATAATTCTTGGAGTGTTTTTCCAGATAGGGGATGTGTCACAGAATGTGGGTGGTGTTTTATATCCCCCAAATTATAGAAGCTGTGATGTTTAATTTTTTTCTTTATGTTCTTGTTTCAAATGTTTTTTTCGATCTTGTGTTCTTATAGCTCTTTTACGTTTATAACTCTTATGTTTGTTTTATTAGCTCTTGTTGGCAGAGCCTTATTAATGGTTCTAGCTGCGCAAGGCTAAATCATTGTGCCATTATAAAACGGCACCCACAATACACTGTGCCCTTTATCACACTCTGCCCCCCTCCATCACACTCTTTCCCTCATCACAATATTTCCCTTGCAGCACACTCAGTCCCTCTTGATCATATTGCCCTCACTGCAGAGCACACTGCCCCCCACTGCAGCACACACTGCTCCCACTGCACACTGCCCCCCACTGCAGAGCACACTGCCCCCCACTGCAGAGCACACTACTCCCACTGCAGAGCACACTGCCCCTACTGCAGAGCACACTGCCCCCCCCCCTGTGCATCACACCACTGCTCCCCCCTCTACATCACACCACTGCCCCCCTCCTGTGTATTACACTACTGGAGGGGAGGGAGAGACAGCGTAGTGGGGGGTGGCTCCGGATGCAAGTAATCAATAGTAAAAAAAAAATGTAAAAAAAAAATCTTACATGCTGCCAGTGCTGCGCTCCCCCCCCAGGTCCCAGTGCACCCCAGGTCCCAGCGCCCCCCCCCAGGTCTCAGCGCCCCCCAGGTCTCAGCGCCCCCCCAGGTCCCAGCGCCTCAGGCTGCAGCCTGATCAGCCTATTGGTTGATCAGGCCCTGACCAGACTACTCATCGGTGGCCAAAAACATGGCTTTCATTACCTTGGTTTACTTATATGCTCTGTGCCATAATGCTGCCCTTCTGAATCAAACCAGGGGGCTTGTAAATATTTATGTGAGAGGGAGGGAGGAAAAATCATTCCCCTGGGGTAAGTTTCGTCCAACAGGGACTGCCCAATATTTGCAGCAGAGGCGGTCCCCAGGAAGGGGTGTATTGGGAACTTAAAGTGGCCCTGGAAAAAATTCTTAAAGTGGCCTCATGTGGGTGGGACCAAGTCAACTGGAGGTGTGGCCAACACAAAAGTAGGCGGGATTTGGAACCACTGGATGTTAGTTGTTGTAACATTTAGGAAAACCTGGATGTGATGACACAGTGGGTCATCTTCATGCAGGGAAAAAGCAGCCAGTCCTGTGTTATAAAAATACATGAATCATTTTACATTATCTGCGACTGGTTTATGTCTCTGGGCTCAAACTTGTTTAGTTGCTACTAACACATCCTTCCAAAATTCTCTTCATAGAAACATATCTGATTTTGTTTAACTGTTACGAAACCTGTTGGCACAATTGTATCTGATCAGTCTGCCAGAGCAGCATATGAGCACCTTACCCACTGGTGCATCTATCCCTGACGCCCTGAGATGCAAACTACCAGTCAGATTTCTCTACACATAATATATGAATATGTGTTCTGTGTGATTCAAACAGGCATTAAAAATACTATTTATAATAAATGTCTATCCAGTGCGATCACCACAAACATCTGCAAGAAAACACTTCTTTTATAACAATTGTGTATGAGCCCCAAATGTGCCCAGTGATTGGTGGCGGTTTGAATTAATAACAGTGCAGGGAGGGTTGGCAGACAATGGCATAAGTGAAGGGGAGAGCTATTCCAAGGGTTTGTTGGTGACATACTAAGTACAAAGGAGGAAGGATTAATACTATTGTAAGTGCAATGGGGGCTGGCTGGCCATATGCTCTACAAAGTGATCTGAGAATGGGATCAGTGCAAGGTAGAAGGCAGACAATGGAATCAATGCAAGAACCACTAAAGTATCACCAGAGCTGAGTAAGGCTCTGGGGGGCCTGGGGCACTTAAGACAGGAGGGTTATAATTTTAGATACATTTTAGACAAATACACAGGCAAAATTGTGTGCACTACTGTTAGGTACACACAGCTCTGTCTTCACGAGCAGTACGGTGTGAGGTGGGACATACCTCCCAACTGTCCTTGCAGTCAGACCAAATCCTGACTAAGCAAGACAGTCACCCAAATTCTGGACTGTCCTACCAGATTCAGGACAGTTGGCAGACTGTCCTGCTCTCTCCTACCTGTTCTTGTCACTTTCACCACTTGTGGTTGCTGGTTTCTTTAGATCCGTTGCTGCATGTCTGGATCCTGGAATGTTGGAGGCCCTATTTGGAAAAAAAAAATTGGTGAATGAAATATAGAAAACTCCAACCAGCCCCGGCATTAAATTAATAGCCCCCACATTTAATAATTAGGCCTCGCTCCAGTCCCAACTTTAAAATAATAGTACTCACATTTGATAAATAGATCTATTTGCCTCCAACTAGCCCGAACATTAAATTAATAACATAATCATTTAATAAATAAACCAATTTCCCTCCAACCAGCCCTGATATAAAAGTAATAGTATTCCCATTTAATAAATAAACCTATTTTCCTCCCTCCAAACAGCCTCAGCAATAAATTAATTGCATTTATGTTTGATATAACCATTTAATATAACCAACCCCGGCATTACATAAAAGGTCCCTAAACTCAGCCCCACATTTCATTAATAGCCCCAAACCACCTCAGCATTAAATTAAAGATCCTGTCACCTCATCTTAATTTAATAAGGCCCAACCATTAAATTAAATTGCCCCACCAATAAATTAAATTGCCCCACCATCATCCCACAAATAAAATAGCATCCACAGGCAGCCCCCCCATAGTTTAGAATAGGCAGCCTACATAGTTTAGTATAGGCAGCCCCTCCATCATTTAGAACAGCAGCCCCCCATCATTTAGAATAGGCAGCCCCCATAGTTTAGAAAAGGCAGCTTCCCCATAGTTTAGTATAGGCAGTCCCCCATAGTTTAGTATAGACAGTCCCCCATAGTTTAGAACAGGCAGCCCCTATAGTTTAGAAAAGGCAGCCCTCATAGTTTAGTATAGGCAGCCCCCTCATAGTTTAGTATAGGCAGCCCACTCATAGTTTAGTATAGGCAGTCCCCGATAGTTTAGTATAGGCAGGCCCCCCATAGTTTAGTATAGGCAGTCCCCCATAGTTTAGTATAGGCAGTCCCCCATAGTTTAGTATAGGCAGTCCCCCATAGTTTAGAACAGGCAGCCCTCATCGTTTAGTATAGGCAGCCCCCTCATTGTTTAGTATAGGCAGCCCCCTCATAGTTTAGTATAGGCAGTCCCCCATAGTTTAGTATAGGCAGGCCCCCCAGAGTTTAGTATAGGCAGGCCCCCCATAGTTTAGTATAGGCAGTCCCCCATAGTTTAGTATAGGTAGCCCCCCATAGTTTAGTATAGGCAGCACCCTCATAGTTTAGTATAGGCAGCCCCCTCATAGTTTAGTATAGGCAGCCCCCTCATAGTTTAGTATAGGCAGCTCCCATAATTTAGTATAGGCAGGCCCCCATAGTTTAGTATAGGCAGCCCCCATAGTTTAGTATAGGCAGCCCCCCATAGTTTAGTATAGGCAGCCCCCCATAGTTTAGTATAGGCAGTCCCCCATAGTTTAGTATAGGCAGCCCCCACATAGTTTAGTATAGGCAGTCCCCGATAGTTTAGTATAGGCAGTCCCCGATAGTTTAGTATAGGCAGCCCCCACATAGTTTAGTATAGGCAGTCCCCGATAGTTTAGTATAGGCAGGCCCCCCATAGTTTAGTATAGGCAGTCCCCCATAGTTTAGTATAGGCAGTCCCCCATAGTTTAGTATAGGCAGTCCCCCATAGTTTAGAACAGGCAGCCCTCATCGTTTAGTATAGGCAGCCCCCTCATTGTTTAGTATAGGCAGCCCCCTCATAGTTTAGTATAGGCAGTCCCCCATAGTTTAGTATAGGCAGGCCCCCCATAGTTTAGTATAGGCAGGCCCCCCATAGTTTAGTATAGGCAGTCCCCCATAGTTTAGTATAGGCAGCCCCCCATAGTTTAGTATAGGCAGCACCCTCATAGTTTAGTATAGGCAGCCCCCTCATAGTTTAGTATAGGCAGCCCCCTCATAGTTTAGTATAGGCAGCTCCCATAATTTAGTATAGGCAGGCCCCCATAGTTTAGTATAGGCAGCCCCCATAGTTTAGTATAGGCAGCCCCCCATAGTTTAGTATAGGCAGCCCCCACATAGTTTAGTATAGGCAGCTCCCCCTTAGTTTAGTATAGGCAGCCCCCACATAGTTTAGTATAGGCAGCACCCTCATAGTTTAGTATAGGCAGCCCCCTCATAGTTTAGTATAGGCAGCCCCCTCATAGTTTAGTATAGGCAGCTCCCATAATTTAGTATAGGCAGGCCCCCATAGTTTAGTATAGGCAGCCCCCATAGTTTAGTATAGGCAGCCCCCCATAGTTTAGTATAGGCAGCCCCCACATAGTTTAGTATAGGCAGTCCCCCATAGTTTAGTATAGGCAGCCCCCACATAGTTTAGTATAGGCAGTCCCCGATAGTTTACTATAGGCAGCCCTCTCATAGTTTAGTATAGGCAGCCCCCACTATATTTTAGAACAGGCAGCACCATCCATAGTTTAGTACAAGCAGACCCCAATTTTTAGTATAGGCAGCCCCCCACCATAGTTCAGAACAGGCAGACCCTCCCCCATAGTTTAGTATAGCCTGCCCCCCCCCCCCCCCCAGCTCACTTACTATAATTTCAATTGGCCATCATCACTTCTTAGATCAGGCAGACAGGAAGTGATGTCAGACTTCCTGTCTGCCGCATAGTATTTTGGGACCCCGTACAGCAACAGGCAGCCAACCACTATGCTGTCCACTGACCAACAATGTTTTTTTAACGCCCCCTAGCCCCCTCACCCGCTATTTTTATTTATTTTATTTTATTTTCATTTGCATTTATTTTTTAATTAATAAATTATTAATCTGATTATATAGAACAAGATTATTCATTAGAAATACTTGCAATTCATAAATGCTTTTTTATTTTTGGCGTTTTAAATAGTGGTACTAGATATATATTCTTTTGTTGGGTATTTGAGGTCATACACGTCACATTTTATATACTAGTATATTTCCTGTTTTTATATCGGTTCAACTTCTGTAAATTAAGGGCAAATTGTACAGTTATTTTAATTATCTGCAGGCATGATTAGTGGAAAGAGAGGACTTATCAGAGACATCATCTGAACCCGGGAAGAAGGTGGTAAGAACTTTTCTGAGATACTACATATGCCATCTTTTATCATTATTTATACGTGACTATTGGAATTTGAATTCTCCCTTACCTATGAGGATTTTTCAGCGCATTACTGCTTCCCACGAAGTTGCATTATATGTGGAGGACTATACCTATTTTTATATTTTGATTTTATACTGAGTCCTATCTCTAATGCATGCTTTTTATACATTTTTATTTTCTACTGGAAACGGGATCTAAAATAGATGTACATTGGGGGGCGTGGCTAGGCAGCCATTTCAGGTGGTCGCTTTCCACATCAGCTCCTGCACTTAAAACAGGTATTTGGGGAACTACCTGTAAACCAGTGGTTCATTTTCCCTGAATCTGGCACCAGAGGATTGGGGCACTACCCTGGATACCCCAGCTGCAGCTGGTCACTCACCTCCCCCTCCCGACGGCACCGCAACTGGTCCCCGCCGCGCTGGGCCTCTCAGCTCTCAGCTCCTGACCGCCCACACAACTCCCTGGGGCTTCTTTAAGTGGAGCTCCGCTTCCTATAGAGCCCCCACGGCGCTCGGAGCCACAGACGCCACCATCTGACAGGATTAGGTGAGCGGGACCCGGAGGCCTACTTCCGGAGAAGGCCTGGGGCTCAATTTCAGACCTGCCCAGCGGACATCTCTACTTCCGGTTCTACCGCGGGACTTCCGGTCGGGCGATTCGTCCCAGGGCTTCCTGCGCTGGGCCTTCAGCTCAGCTTAGAGTTTATGACTGGGCTTGGAGGTTCCCACCATCAGGGGTCTGCCAGCAGCTAACCACCAGGCGCACTTCCGGCCTGACAATTAGAGGTGCAGGTATATTCCCCAGCAGCGCTGGACCAGAGGACACGGGCCAAGCTTGCAGCTGAAAAAGCACCCGGACTGGCGAGGAGACTGGAGAAACCACCCACTGCCAGCACCCAACCACAGGAGCCAGGTTAGTGTGAAAAAAACCTGCTACACACGGGGCAACTACACTACCTCTGCCCATTCTGCCTGCCTCCTTCAAGTACTCTGAGATTCTTCTAAGACTCCAGGCTTCACACCTCCTGTATCACTATAGTTCTAACCCACATTGTATTTTACCTATTATTGGAGCCGATCCCAGAGCTCCAGGGGTGCGCAATGACCCTGTAACCCCCTAAAGTGCTGACAGGGGCGGGAAGTCTTTTCCATGCTATTTACACTCAGACCCATGTGAATTCTCTTCCTTATGTGGGCCCTCCCATTGTAATTTACTCTTCTATCCGGTTTGCTCACACAGCCCCTCTTACTGCCTGACAGCCCTGCCTTTGAGGATCCTCCACAATGCCTAAAGGCAGCAAGAAATCCCACCCCAAAAGCCTCCCTCAATATTTCTCGAAGCAATCAACCTCAACCCCGCTTCGGTCAAGGACGGGTTCCCCCCACACTTCTGCTGAATCTGACTCAGAGGAAGATGATACGTCCCCGATAACCAGACGGGACTTCCTAACATTAATTAAAGAAATGAAAGAACTGAAATCTTCCGTGCACTCAGAAGTACAAGCTGCCCTCCACTCACTGCGGACAGAGGTGACTTCAATAGGAACCCGCACTGACCAAGTTGAACAAAGATTAGAGACGGTGGTGTCCTCTCAGACAGGCATGGAGGAAGACATTGTACGCCTACGAAGTGACTTGACATCTGTCCAGGAACATCAAGAGGATATGGACAATCGGGCGAGGCGGAACAATCTGCGCCTAAAAGGCATTCCAGAAACGGTCGAACCTGCGCATCTGGACCAATACTTGAAGAAGCTTTTCTCCCAATTGGCCCCTGAGGTCCCGGAGGACCACTTATTACTGGACAGAGCCCATAGGGCCCTAAAGCCCAGATCTACCGACCAGAACCAGCCTAGAGATGTCATCTTACGACTTCACTACTATACTACCAAAGAGATGGTCTTGCGCGGAGCCAGAAAATTACATACCTTAACATTCGAGGGTCACAACATACAGATCTTCCAGGACTTGTCACCAACCACCCTGGCCAGACGTCGGGAGCTTGCCCCGGTAACGCAAGTCCTACGAGATCATAATGTCCGTTATCGCTGGGGCTTCCCCTTCCGCCTATTCCTCTGGCACCAGGAGAGACAGATTTCCGCCCGCACACTACCGGAGGCTCAGGCCCTCCTACACCGCTTAGGCCTTGCTCCTGAGCCCCCCACGGGCGCCTCTCATTCATCTACCTCGAGCAACCAGGATTTAAACCCGCGGCCCCAAAGAGCTCCGCGAGGCGAATGGTCTACAGTACAAAAGTCCTCCACTCCTCGCAAGACCTAGTAATTTATATCCCTGACTGTCTTTTAGGGATCAGAAACTCCCCACCCAGGGAAGGTCAATCTGATCCGATCCAGGGCTATTGTGAGCCGTTCCTGACCGCCTAATGGCCATTTCTACCGAAGGACATTTGAGGAACTATACTTACCCGGAGACGTGCCCTCCGAAATGTCCATATGTTACCTAACCTCTCAATATATTGTTCACACGCCTGAGGTCTGGGGTTTCTGTTTGCCCTGCCTTGTTTTTTGCTTGTTGTTTGTTTTGCTTCGTATACAGGTGGATTTCCATACCCATGGCCTTCTAGGAGTTACAGCGGAATGCTGCTATGGATCCCCCTCGGAAAAGCGGCATCTCCCCCATGACCATCGGCAGGCATGTTTATCTGTTTATTGGGGCCCATTTGGACCCGTTATGTAATTGCTTTTTGTTTAATTGTTGAAATTTTCTATACGCTCACAGTGGTTCAAATTGACATTTGTAAGCATTCGTTTGTTATCTCTGTACCCTCTGGTTTGACAATGTTACATAGTTAATCCATATGTTTATATGTTTACATGATGTAGCCCCACCTTACTGATACAGCCCTCTCTGTCATCCCCTCCTCCCCCACACCCACACACATGGGCCCACAGGGTAACAGATACCCACCCCCCACCTCCCCCCCCACCCCTGTCAGCCATCCATCTACCTTTCGCCTTCCCGATTGGTAAGCCCTAGCCACCTCCCCCATAGAGCTTGACTGCTCTCAGCTGGTCCCCGGGTACCTAGAGTACCGTTCCTTCTGCCCCACCAGCATCCTGGACGGGTTCCCTGCACCACTCCCGTCCTCCTTTCCCCACTCTCCCACCACACCTACAATGTCTCCCCAACCATGGTCGTCTCTGGCATCTATCCCTTCAGCAAGACAAAACTACAACTCACTACGTATATTTTCACCTCCTGACTCTCCCACTTTGACTTTCTCATGACACTCCGTCTGATTTCCTTCAATGTTAAAGGTCTTAACTCTCCCCAAAAGAGAGGAAAACTCTACGCTTCTCTACAGGCCCTTAAAGGCGACCTAGTATTCCTACAGGAGACCCACTTTATCAAACACTTGCACCCGGAACTTAAATCCAAGAGATTCCCCCTTTCTTATCATGGTTGTGACTCTGCCAAGAAGAGATGCGGGGTGGCAATCCTCTTCTCACGTAATCTTGTCTTTGATCTCGCAGACTCACACAGAGATAAAGAGGGTAGATACATTATCCTGGTAGGTAAATTGAACAATCTCCCGTGCACACTAGTGAATATCTATGCCCCAAACCAAGACCAGCACAAATTCTTTAGGCGCCTGGGAGCTACACTCTCTCAGGTTCGCAAGGGAGAATTGATAGTGGGAGGAGACTTTAACGCGGTCCTCACCCCCCATTTGGATAGGTCTGCCCCTTCAACTGCCCCTTCCGACGGGAGGGACAGGAGGAACTCTAGAGCCCTGCAGGATTTCATGAAACTGCACAATCTGTATGATACTTGGAGAATCTCTGACCCCTTGGCCCGGGATTATTCTTTCTACTCCTCAGTCCATAACACCTATTCCCGAATCGACATGATCCTGCTCAGCCACGACCTGACCCTCAAACTCACTAATTCCACTATCCATTCAATTACATGGTCTGACCATGCCCCAATCTCGGCGGACCTCTCCTCCCTAGTATCTCGCTCCTCCACATTCTCCTGGAGACTCAACGAATCCCTTCTCCACGACAAAAATACAGTAGCTCATATTAGATCCCTAATATCCGAATATTTTGAAACAAATGAATCTCCTGATATCTCCCCCTCTACTCTCTGGAACGCTCATAAGGCGGTCATTAGAGGTCATCTAATGGCTTCGGCAGCAAATGCTAAGAGGACTAGGGTGGCCGAGACCACACGTCTCTCCACGACCCTTCACCAGTTGGAAGAACAACATAAATCTAACCCTGACCCTGCTTTATTTGAACAAATGGCCTCCGTGAGGGGCGAACTTAACCTACTTCTCTCCCACCGAGTGGCCAACAAGCTGAAATGGCTGAACCAGCGCTTTTACGAAAAAGGTGATAAGGCGGACAAGCTCTTGGCCACTCGGCTGCGGACCAAAGTCTCGGCCCGTAATCTTATGGCTATTAGGGATCCCTCCGGAACTCTGGTCTATGACCCAAAATTAATCCGCTCAGAATTCCAAAATTACTATTTAAAATTGTACAACCTCCCTCAACCCCCCAACACTTCGGCCCACCGGGAACAGTCAGAGCGTATAGATAAGTTCCTGGAGGACGCTCGCCTTCCGAAGCTTACTCCCCAGGCTGCAGACCGCCTTAGTGAACCCATCTCCTTGGAGGAGGTAGTGCAGGTTATTAAGGCTCAGAAAACAGGAAAGGCACCTGGTCCTGATGGGTTTTCAGCAGCCTACTATAAGAAATTCGCTGCTCTTCTGGCCCCCCAACTCTCCACTCTTTTTAACTCTATCCTAAAGGGCAAACCCTGGCCTAAAGAATCTCTGGAGGCCCGGATAACCCTGATCCACAAGGAAGGCAAGGAAGTCCATAATTGTGCTAGTTATCGCCCAATATCCCTCCTTAATAATGACTTGAAACTTTACGCTAAGATCTTGGCCAATCGCCTAAACACTGTACTCCCCGGGCTTGTTCACTATGATCAGGTGGGGTTTGTCCCTGGTAGGCAGGCCAGGGATAACACAAGGAGAACTATCGATCTCATTCATATAATTAACACTAGGAAAACTCCATCCATCATTTTATCCTTGGATGCCGAAAAGGCCTTCGACAGGATCTCCTGGCAGTTCATGACTCATACCCTCAAGCATTTCGGTCTGTCTGGGGATTTCTTGTCGGGGGTCCAGGCCTTGTATTCTCACCCCTCTGCTAAGGTTATGGTCAATGGTTCTCCTTCTGATCCCGTCCCAATAAGTAATGGCACCCGCCAAGGATGCCCACTCTCCCCTTTAATTTTTGCCTTGGTCATTGAGCCTCTGGCAGCCACTATCCGAGCCTCCCCAGATATCAGAGGAGTGGAGACAGGGTCCCTGGAGAGTAAGCTCTCACTCTTTGCTGACGATATACTCCTCACGCTCCAGCAACCAAGAATATCTCTGCCCAACCTGTTCTGCCTCCTCTCGAGATATGGCGACCTGTCCGGGTATAAAATTAACATAACAAAATCCGAAGCCCTATTTCTTAATGTGCCCTCACAGGACTGCTATGATCTCACCTCCCATTTTCACTTTAGATGGCAGAAGAAAAAATTAAAATACCTGGGAGTATATATAACCACCTCATATGAATCCCTATATCAGGAGAACTATCCAGCCCTCTTCCACAAACTCAAGTCAGACATTTTCTCCTGGCGAACCCTAATCATCTCGTGGCTGGGCAGGATCATTGCGGTAAAAATGACTGTTCTCCCTCAACTTCTTTACCTTTTCCAGACACTGCCTGTTAGAATACCCCTAACTGAAATTTACTCCATGCAACAACACCTTTCTAAATTTGTTTGGCGAGGCAGGTCTCCCAGGCTCCGATTGGCACTACTTAAAAAACCTAAGGGCTGTGGAGGCAGGGGCTTCCCCGACCTCAAGGCCTACTACTGGGCAGCTCAGCTTAGCTCAATAGCTTCCTCATTTGCTCCACCGGCATCTCATGCATGGGCAGACCTGGAGGCTGCCTACCTCTCCGTACCCGACTTGTCAGGTCTTTGGGGAGTCCCTTCTGATATTCGGAAGGTCCTAACCAAACGCTTTCCAACTCTGGAATTTGCGGCTCGGATCTGGGAGACCTGCAAGGGTCATCTCTCTATCTTTCCTAACCCTCTGCACATCATACCCCTGTGGCATAACCCCACCTTCCCTCCGGGAAAGTCCCGATCTTTCTCTCGGCTATGGACTAGGGCAGGATTCCGTTTTGCCGGGAGCCTTCTTGAGCGAGGAAGGCCCATATCCTATGACGCTCTCTGCTCCAGAGTCCTAACTTTCACCCGCCGTTCTACCAATACCTGCAGGTTCGGCACTTCCTCCTGTCACTCCTGTCGGACAACTCACCTCACTCCCCCTCCCAATTTGAATCTCTCTGCCTCTCTTCCCCTCTGCGAAGGGGTATGATCTCGTCCTTGTATAGTCTACTACTAGGAAAACTGATTCCCTCCGGGAACGCACATGAGAGGGAGTGGGAGAGGGATCTGGGCCCTCCCCCGGAGGAGGACTGCTGGGAGACCATCAGGCTAAATGTGGCTTCTAGTTCCATCTCCACATTAATTAAGGAAAATGCATACAAAGTCTACTATAGGTGGTATCTCACACCTGACAGGCTCGCAAAAATGTACCAGTCAGCCTCTCCTGATTGCTGGAGGAATTGTGGCCATCGAGGCACCTTCGTGCATATTTGGTGGTCATGCCCGGTTATCTCCTCCTTCTGGGACAGGATTTCGAGACTTCTTTCCTCCCTCCTCCAATGCCCTATCAGAAAGGATCCATGGTCCTTCCTCCTCTGTTACCCTATACAAGACCTAGACACCCACTCCGCAAAACTTGCCTCGCATGTTCTGGCAGCCGCCAGATGTCTGATTGCTAAGCTCTGGAAGCAGGCGAACCCCCCCCGCGTCTCTTCTCTTAAATCTTATATATGGTTTATTGCCAACATGGAAAAAATCACGTCGCTGCTGCGAGACAAAGAAGACAAATTTCATCAAATCTGGGCCCCCTGGCTTTATGCCTAAGATCTTCGTAGCTTTATCTTCCTCCAAATAGTTTCTCCCTCCACAACTCCAGATAATATTGACCCCTTTACTCCTTTAAAACACTCCCATGCAGATATGACAGCACCCCCTTCTGAAGGTGAACATGCCCTTCTCAAGTATATCCTAT
This sequence comes from Mixophyes australis, assembly GCA_036250195.1. Classification (NCBI taxonomy): domain Eukaryota; kingdom Metazoa; phylum Chordata; class Amphibia; order Anura; family Limnodynastidae; genus Mixophyes; species Mixophyes australis. Next base: position 20,293,663 of record JAVHZZ010000002.1, on the reverse strand, counting down.
GATTCGACCATCTCCCCCCCCCCCCCCCCCTTTACCCACCCTACACCTCCTCCTCCTCCAATGCCCATTCCCTCTCCCTCCCACCCCTCACCCATTACCATTCTATTATAATGCAATATACTTTACTGTTTTATGAGTGACATTGCTGGATATCCACTATGCTTGATGACTATTCCAATCAATATGCTTGTTATCTAAAGTCTATGTCATTCATACTTTATTATACAATAAAAATTTTGAGTTAAAAAAAAAAAATAGATGTACATTTTTTCCATCTAGTGCAATCTATACAAGCAGCATTTTTTCTTATGCCCGGGCATTTTTTCCCCCCTCCCACCCCCTTTCCCTTCCACAGATAGATCCTATATGTTCCTGTTTATTAGGGTAATATTATCTGGCTATTTGTCTAACCTTTTTTATATTCATGTGATGTAACAAAAATAAAAATAACATGTGTTCTTTATTATATTAGGCTATTTCTATTATATTGCCTTATATTGCATTTGAATTCAACATATATTCAATTTGAAGAGAATAAGAAGTACAGGTTTTCCCAGCGCTTGAAATTTTTGTATATATGATTAGTGGAAATGTCACATAAGACTATATAAGAGCAAAATAACAGAAATGACTCTTTTGTTTCATTTGTATTTTCTAATAGGATGGAGACTGTAATTCTGATAGGATGGAGGAACAGGTACATTGTTACTAGCGGCAGAATAGATGATTTATAGTATTATACACATGGAATGTGGTGGAGGTTTGGGCCATGGATCTCTGAGACCAATCTGGGGAAGGGGTAACACAGTAAGAAAGGGCCACGGGGGCCACAAACCTTCCACCCACTCATAGACCTGATGTAGACATGACATGAATGTGATCTCTGTATTTATATTTTAGGCTTACACCCTCCACCACCTCTGGTTATACTTTCATCACTTATCAGTAACATGAGGTCAGAGCCTATTATGACATCAGAGCAGGTGACATAGTTTCCATGGAGACCATTATGATGGAATGATCATGAGACTGTATATAAAGGACCAGAACCTGCTGCAGTCAGTCAATCAGGATGTCAGTTGGGAGGGTGACGCCGAGGATCACTGATACCAGCGAAGAGAATGAAGATCAGGGTTGCTCAAGTAACTTGTTCTTTTAACAGTTACTGCGTGGGATCCCCTGCTCTCTTCTATGCAGGATTGTGTGAGCCCTATAGGCAAGATCCAATCACATTGTATCCAGTTCTAATATATGGATGAGGTAAGTGAAAAGCATTAATTATATCTGTATAGGCTCCCTTCCCTCTTCTGTATAGATGAATCAGATTGTAAGCCCTAGTGGACAGGATTCATCTCATTAGATTGTAAGCTCCTAGGAGCAGGGCTCCCTCTCCTGTTCTGTATAGATGTATCAAATTGTAAGCCCTAGTGGGCAGGATTCATCTCATTAGATTGTAAGCTCCATTGAGCAGGGCTCCCTCCCCTGTTCTGTGTAAATGAATCAAATTGTAAGCCCTAGTGGGCAGGATTCATTTCATTAGATTGTAAGCTCCAAGGAGCAGGGCTCCCTCCTCTGTTCTGTATAGATGAATCAAATTGTAAGCCCTAGTGGGCAGGATTCATCTCATTAGATTCTAAGCTCCTTTGAGCAGGGCTCCCTCCCCTGTTCTGTATAGATGAATCCAAAAGTAATGCCTATGGGCAGGATTCATCTCATTAGATTGTGAGCTCCTAGGAGCAGGGCTCCCTCCCCTGTTCTCTATAGATGAATCAAATTGTAAGCCCTATTGGGCAGGATTCATCTCATTAGATTTTAAGCTCCTAGGAGCAGGGCTCCCTTCCCTGTTCTCTATAGATGAATCAAATTGTAAGCCCTATTGGGCAGGATTCATCTCATTAGATTGTAAGCTCCTAGGAGCAGGGCTCCCTTCCCTGTTCTGTATAGATGAATCAAAAAGTAAGCCCTAGTTGGCAGGATTCATCTCATTAGATTGTAAGCTCCTAGGAACAAGGCTCCCTCCCCTGCTCTGTATAGATGAATCAAATTGTAAGCCCTATCGGGCAGGATTCATCTCTTTAGATTGTAAGCTCCTAGGAGCAGGGCACCCTCCCTTTTATTTCTCTACAGAGCTATATATGATCCAGGATGAAAATCGATTTCCATACATGGAGTCAGGAAGGAATTATTTTTCCCTCTTTGAGAAAAATGAAATGTCTCTGAGGGGTTTTTCGCCTTCCTCTGGATCTTTAAGAAGAATAACTCTGAAGCCAGATCACCGAGAGCTGAAACAGGACCGGAACAATGGACATTATTACCAGAAATACTGGTGAATTTCACCTGTATGGATCAACAAACATTTCAACCTTACAAGTTATCTCTGCAGCCCCTTAATGCCCAGAGGGAAGGGCAGTCCTCGCAGCCATGGTTCCCCAGAGGTTTCCTCCACAGGGGGGTTTTTCCTCTCCTGGGCGCTGAAGGATGACTCTTCGTGAGTCCAGGGGTATCCGCTATCATGGTTCTCTTATAGAACAAGTGTGTAAAAGACATAGGACAATGTTAAAACATACGTTCCTATTTTATTATGCAGAATAACAAATGTATGTTTTAATTTGAAATAAAACATCAGTAATATTTCAATTGCATTTCTACATATTGTTAAATAAAAAAAATATTTGCAAATAAACTCTGTGTGATTCTTGTTTAAATTAAGCTGCACACACTCAAACACAATGATCAAGTTAGGTATAACTAGGTAACTGGTTAGTTATCAATGGAGTTTGGGGATAATGGGGAGGTGATGATTGTGAGAGGATGGATAGGGCTCCGGTCCCATCAGGGCCTCATTTTGGGTAGTGACTGGGAGAACAAATAGCTTCCTGCTGGTCTGCATGGTCCCCCCCCCATAAGCCAAGACTAGGGGGTGCCCATAAGAATCACACGCACAGGGGCCCTGGAGTCCTATTGGAGGCCCTGAGTACCACAGATACAGACTGCCAGCTGATATATGGAGGAGGTTTGTTTATAACCAATCAGTGGTTCAGCAGGACATGAGCCGTCCCCATGCCGCAATACTCTGTGGGGCTATCTCATGTTAGGAATTCTGGGAAAGTGGTTTATTCTGCAAAAATAACAGATGGAAATAAGAATAGAAGGAAGGGTCACATGACTACTAGTTAATCACTATGAATACAGGTAGAGTTAAGGGTTATTTTACCTGGAAAACCATTAACCAGATAATAATGAAAATTAGAAAGGAAGACTAAATAATTGCTGCTATTTGGTGATAATGCCATGCACACAGACATGATCAGAAAGTGTCTCCTTCTGTTACTGTGAGGAGCTCTGCTTCACTACTGTCAGGGGGAGAGGAATGCCGGGGGTAGTAACTGGAAAGACTGGGGTCTATTTATAATTCAGTATATTTAAGGCAAATTGCTTCAAAATATAGAAAAAAAAAACTTCTTCATGAAGCATAGTCCCATGTATCTTGGATAATAGATCCCATAGCGGTAGTGTAATATAATGTAATGGTGATAGATGATTTCTCAGCCTATTGGTCACAGTGAATTTACATTGGTCACACTATGGGTAATCCCACTCCTACAGACATTGGCTAAATACGTAAATATTGGGACTTTTCTAGTAAAACCATAAAGAACAGCTCAGTGTATTGTTAAATAATATGAAATTCCTTATGTGCGGAATGCTTCATCATACATTAAAGAACAAGGTGTTTGACAGCTGGATACCTGGATCCGCCTCCCATAGGTGCAGTCAGTGGTCTTTACACAACTTTATTCCAAGATTCACACAACAAAGTCATACAAGAAGTGAGAATTACAGCTTAGATCTTCATTACATGCAACTCGGAAGTTTCTGACGTTTCTCAAATGTATATTGAGATGTTTTTGATTATCAGCTAAGGTTTTATACACTTTATACACTATACGTTGCTGTGTAGAACTGCAAACATCAACAGGGTTACAACATGAGCGGACTGACACTTAGCCATCATAAACCTTACACATATAACTTGTGTTTCCCAGCTTAACAACATATTCCTGGACCATCTCTGTTCTGCGGTCGGTCTTAACTTCACAAGTAACCTGGCCCTTGGGACATCTGGGATAGTTCCTGTTCTTCCTGTAAACAATTTATGTAATAATACTGAGTAAAGCATATTTAATTTGATACATTTATAATAACGTTACACTCTTCAATCAATATAACAAACATGGCTGAACTATGGTTCACATTTGGGGTCCATCTGCTATACCACTTAATCTTTAACACTGAACCAATAATAACAAAACAACACAACCAATTAACAAAATAAACATAGGGATTCAAAGACTATTGAACACACGGCAGCAGCCATAATAGCTGTTCTAAATCACTATACAAAAATTAAACTGCTTATTTGAATCACTATAGATCCAATAAACACCAGCCGAAAAAAAGGGCTAAATTCTAATTATGCTCCTAGATTAATAACTTCATTTCATATATGCCCGTGTAAATGATAGAAAGAGCCTTCTCTAAAACCAGCAGAGGAAGGCTGCTTAGTTAGGATACACGGTGAAGGACGGTTATGGTCGCTTAAGATTTCTACAGTGACTGGTTTACGTTTCGTGTCTCTGGCTTCTGCTGCCTCTCCTCGTTCTGACCATAATACACTTTCAATAGCTGCACAGAAATGCCAGTCTCCAAAGGCTGCATTATTATTGGGGACTGTGACTGGACTTTTCCATTTCCCTACCAAAATACGGGTTATCGGGTTCTCAGTGTACATGGAGGCTGCTCCTGCGTCACGTATCTGTGCGACTGCGCAAATGCTCTGCAGCCACCGACTGAACCTGGAATGCTCTCCTAAATCTCCCCCCTCCTCTTGAGGCATATGTAAATATCTCATTGCACTACATGAAGTCTCAGGTTTGCATTTGAGTTCAATACAAGGCATAATATATATATAATAGTGCTCAGCGTGAACCAGGAACATAGGAAAGCAGTAGAGTCCTGTCATTATTGTAAAGCAGTTCTGTAGAGAACAGTCAGCTACAATAGTTTACTGATCAATTGCTATTAATATCAATCTTAAATAGACTTTACACAGTGGCTACTGGTTGTTGTTAATGCATCATATTGCATATATCTAATAGTCATAGTCAGTATATACAGACTGAGTTACATAGACATCATTCTGAACTAACTAATATATTCTTTGAGAATAACAGTGCTTTTGCTGTCAGACTATTAGCAGCAGAATCCAAAAAACAAACAGATTTCTTTCTTGTAAACTTGAATGTTTTTCTAGTGACAGTAATCTTGTGCGGGGCAGTGACAAGGAAAATACATTTTGAAAATAACTGGGTGTTTGCATGTGAAATTCAACAGCAATTGCACATCCCCAAAAAAGCTATATATTCTAATCTTATTTTTCAATAATTGTCTATTTTAGAAGGGTCATTCAGTGAAATGTATATTTAAAGAAGGATGTTTGTGAGAGGTCAGCACGCAGCAGCACACCCCAAAAAACCTATTCTTTTCTATTTTTCCATCTATTCAATTCTATCTAATTTGCTGTCGTTATATAAATAAATGAGAATGCTGGGAGACGAAGGTGTCATGCACCCACACTACAAAGATTCAAAGATTAGGCACACAATATAGGGCCTGGATAAGGCTTATGGCCATCCTAGGCCAATATAACCATAGCACCCCCCCCCCCCCCCTCCCTCAAATTAATAAAGAGAAATTCAGGATTATTATCCAGCAAACAAATTTAGACAGATTCTCTTACCTGTTCTTTCTGTTCTTTCTTACTGTTCTTGTAGCTTTGTTATCGCTTAGCTTTATCCTCATGAACGCCAAACAATACAGAGATCATGCTCCTTCAACAGCCATTTCATCACACTACAGTGGCCAATTCATGATGCCCCTGGCAATTTCATCACCCGCTTCTCAAGTTAATTCATCACTTACCTCACAGCCAATTCATCATCTACCTTAGCCCCCCACTGCAGAGCACACTGCCCCCCACTGCAGCACACGCTGCCCCCCCACTGCAGCACACCATCCCCCTTGCAGCACACACTGCCCCTCAACACACTCTGCCCCTTGCAGCACCGTCTGACCCCCATTGCAGCACACACTGACCCCCTTAATCACACTCTGCTGTCCCCCTTATTTAACTATGCGGCTATGCCCCTCTTGGCTGGCGCAAGGTTTCTCAGTGCCCTAGGCAAAATTTCCTAGAGAATTTCACACACCAAATACCCACTTCCCAGACCCTCACACACTTGACTTGTGTAAAAAATAAATAAATAAATAAAAAGATAAGCCTTACCTCCTCCAGCGGTCCAGATGCAGCGATGATTGATGCAGAACGCAATCCAGTCTCCACTGCTGCCCAGGAGCAAACAAAGGATATCTAGATGGGAGGTATGCAGGTGATAGATTTCGGAACAAAAAGCACAATAAGTCTATGTATTATGCGCTTGTTATAAGCAATGGACATCTTCCTTCCTTTATTGGTCCAAATGGAAATGACAATTAATCCAAATAGACAGCCCTAATATGTCCCTTCATCACACCACTGCTCCCCCTTGTGCATCACAGCACTGCCCCCCCCTCTGTGCATCACAACTCTGCCCCCCCTCTGCATCACAACTCTGCCCCCCCTGTGCATCATAAATCTGCCCCCCCTGTGCATCATAAATCTGGCCCCCTGTGCATCACACCACTGCCCCCCCTGTTTATCACACCACTGCCCCCCCTATGCATCACACCACTGCCCCCCTCTATGCATCACACCACTGCTCCCCCCTGTGCATCACACCACTGCCCCCTCTATGCATCACACCACTGCTCCCCCCTGTGCATCACACCACTGCCCCTCCCCTGTGCATCACACCACTGCCCCCCCTGTGCATCACACCACTGCCACCTTCTGTGCATCACACCACTGCCCCCTCCTGTGTATCACACCACTGACCCTCTTGTGTATCACAGCACTGCCCCCCCTCTGTGCATCACACCACTGCTCCCCCCTGTGCATCACACCACTGTCCCCCCTGTGCATCACACCACTGCCCCCCCCTGTGCATCACACCACTGCCCCCCCTGTGCATCACACCACTGCCCCCTCCTGTGTATCACACCACTGCCCCCTCTTGTGTATCACAGCACTGCCCCCCCCCCCTCTGTGCATCACACCACTGCTCCCCCCTGTGCATCACACCACTGTCCCCCCTGTGCATCACACCACTGCCCCCCCTCTGTGCATCACACCACTGCCCCCCTCTGTGCATCACACTACTGCTCCCCTCATTGCATCACAACTCTGCCACCGCTGTGCATCATACCACTTCCCCCCTTGTGCATCACACCACTGCTCCCCCTGTGCATCACACCACTGCCCCATCATCTGCATTACACTGCCCCCCTGAATCACAATGCCCCCCCCCCCGCAGCACACCGGCCCTCTCCCCTGTACACCATGCTTTCCATACCTGACACTTGTCTTCTGGCTGCTGCTCCTCTCTGCCGGGCTCCTCACTGACACTGCCGGGATGTGATGATGACATGATGCCCGATAGTCAGGGAGATGGTGGGGAGGAAAGGGGAAGGGAGGGAGCGACAGCTTAGTGGAGGGGGGGTCTGGGTGCAAGTAATCAGTAGTAAAAAAAAATGAAAAAAATCTTACATGCTGCCGGTGCTGCACCCCCGCAGGTCCCAGCGCCCCCCCCCAGGTCCCAGCGCCCCCCCCCTGGTCCCAGCGGCCCAGGCTGTAGCCTGATCAGCCTATTGGTTGATCAGTCCCTGCTTGTTGGTTTTACTAACAAACTGTGTAGAGGTCGGTAGTAGATGTTTTATTAGACTATGGCACAGTCAGCTCAGCCTGATTGGGGTTTATGTTCTTCAAAGAGCAGCCAATGTCCAAGGGGATGTGTGGTGTGAATGTTATGAGGAGTATGAGCTACCTAGTGCTTATAAACCACTAGTGATAATATTAGTGGTGGTACAGGTTGAAGGCCATAATCTCTCTTGGTTTGTGTGGCTAGGGGCTGTGGGACGTAGTTAGAGTATCTGTGGGATGCGGTGAACCTGGTGTATAAAGGTCCTACCTCACTCAACCTACCGATCTGTGGAGAACTACCAACCGGTCACCGCAATCATAGGTGTAAGGACTTCTCACCTGCAAAGAGAAGCACAAAGGAAAATCTGAGATATCCTGGACTGGGTGAGTTCATGGTGTGTAGATGAGGTACGGCACCATTGCTCCTGTCCCAGCTACACTAGGTTGGGCACGGGGGGACTGCAGATGTCCTGCACAGACATGTTTCCTGCACGAGCATGTTACTCACACGTGTGTGATTGCAAGCCGGTTGCCTCACAACACAGATCCTGATCACTTTGATCTCAAAGGCTCTCCATGATCGTAGATTGTTCTTCTACACCTGCAAATATCAAAACAACATAGTTGTGAATTATTATTTGCACTCCAATATGTAAAAGCAGCCATACAGTTTCTAAACTAGATGATACACAACATCTAAAGACCAAATGTGAAAGCTCAAATAAAATTGAAATATTTCAGTACTAATCTTACCCCTAGATGTACCTCTTACAGACCTAAATGTGAATGGTGAGTACTTTAACACTTGTTGAAATCTTCATTCATTAGTTCATAATCCCATCCTGCATAAAAGAAAATATAAAAGACAAAACATAGTTGTTTTTTTTTATATATATTTTTGTTAAATATTTTTTTGTCGTTTATTGTAAATTCAAGATCTACAAAAAGAGAGCGAGATGTGAAACGTCACTTCCGGTTTCGTAAAAAAAAAAATGGAAATTTGAAAATGAGCTTTTTTTTAAAGATGATTTTATGTGATAATGTTTAGATGGTTCATAAAAAGTGTGTTATGTAAGTTATTCTTCAGGTATTTTTAACTAAATTTAAAAAAAAAAAATGCTGACCCCTCCCCATATTCTCCGATTGGCTAACTGGAGTTTAAATATGGATTCAAATTACAAAATGACATAATACAAATGGAGAAGGTGATAAGCGGGAGCATCCTAGCATGAAGTAAGACTCTGTCCGGAAAACATTGACGCAACAACAGGGCCTGAGACGCTAAAGGAGAAGATATAGTGACCGGCTAGAGTGAAGGGAGTACAGTAAAGGGGACGGCAGAAAAACATAGGGAAGAGGGCCTTGTACATGAGAGCTAACAATCTAGGGAGGAGGGGCAGACACAGGAGAGGGTAATGCTGCCTGTCCGTAGGTTGAGGGGAACTTCTGGTCTGCGGCAGTGTCACCTGAGAGGGCAGAGTAGGCTTGCGCCGTGGAGTGCGCTGGGGAGACCATCCAGGTGCACTGGTGAAAAGTCAAGGTGTTTTGCAGTGCGTGTCAGGTTGTGCTTTGTGAATGATGCCCCCAACCTATGGCAGGAACCTTGTTTAAAAGGACAACTCACTGCACACTTGACATGAACAACAGGTATTTTGGTCTTTGCATATATAGATTATTCTACATCCTACCAGCTACTGGCCTTGTTCTGTTTTTGACCTTCCCTGCTGTACAGTTGTGTACCGGTCACTCGATGATCAACCTACCTTGTCAATCACCATTCCTGTCTGTCCGTAACCCTGACCTTTGGCTGTTTTGAAGTGCCTCTCTCCTGCCAATGACAATATCTGTACCTCCTCTTCAGATCTGTCTGGCATCCACAGCTGCCTAGAGGGGCAAACTTGGAAGTGCGTCCTATGGGTGCCTCCCTGCATGGCTGAGAAGAGATGCCTACCTTGGTATTATACAGAATTGTTACTGACATGTTTGTATGTACTTTCATAAATGCTGTTGACGATGATACTGCTATGCCAAGATACTTAGAAAAAAATACATGATTGGCATTTTTCAAGTTGTATTGATCTGGTTTGGGGTAACCAGACCCAAGTCTCATCCGCTACCTCTCTTCTGCCAACCTCTTTGGAGTTTCAGGGACTTTGTGTAAAAAGACCTGGCAGTCACCAAGTACGGTAGGAATCATCCTGAAGAAAAAGGGCTGTTACAGTCCTTGGTTCCCTGCTTAGGTGTCAGATGTGAAAATCGGTTTATTAACTAATGTGGGTGCTATTGGCAGAGTAGCTAGTAACATTGACCTACCTATATCTGTAGCACAATGCTTCACTGTAGACTGTTCTGGAATGACAAATGAGTGAAGGAGGATTTTAGCAAGTTCTAAAATCATGTGATGTTTTTCCTGTATACAAAATTACTGATTAACACTAACATTAACATTAAGCATCCTTTGACCCAGCTTACTATGAATTCTCAAGTGTTTGTCTGTATCACAATGGAAATGGTATTGATCACTTTTCTTTAGTAGATAAAGCAATTGCATCTCACCCAAAAATTCTGCCCCTCTTCCCTTCTTATTATAGACAAATTTAAACATTTAACTCCTGTTACTTTTTTAATTGGAAAAGTCTAGGTACATAATAATAGCTATTCAAACTACTTAAGCAACTTATTTTTTTTAAATATTCCATTTATATTAAATATTAGACCATAGGAAATTACTTTTTAATGGTGCATGATAATGAACTTAAATTATTCGGCAAGGTTGAAAACTCTTACCTATGCAGTACTCATTGTCCTGGGGGATAGCTGTATTTTTAAGAACATTTTATGATATTAAGAGGGAACATTTTTAATTGTGTATAGCTTCATTTGTTAAAGGGAAAATATACTTTTTTAATTTATTCACCAGATATTTTCATAGTACAATTGAGCATCATAATATATACGGATTATGTCAAAATAGCCAAAAAAAAGAGCGATAAAAGAGAATGATTGACTCAAGAAAGTCAACCATATATATTGCAAAAGATTTAAGAAATATTAATTACAAAAATCCCAAGAAATCACAATTTGACCTTCTACTTCAAAACCTTTCAATAATTAATAATGTTAAAAGTTAATTACACCCCACAAAAAATAGTTTGGGATGGAACTGGGTGACTTAAATTAAAGTTGACAGCTAGGAACAGTGAAAGCTATATATTATATATATATATATATATATATATATATATTATATATTTATATTACATTATATATATATATATATATATATATATATATATACACCTGTGTGTGTGTGTGTATATTTATATATATATTCTTATATATTATATATCATTCTGTATGGTATAGTGTCACAACTAACGGCGCCTAATATCATACACAAACTGTTCACAATACAAAAGTCTAAATGAAATCAGCTCTCCAAGTCGTGTAATCTCAAATATGTGACTTTTTTGTAATAATACATTTCATCCGGATCCAAACGGGAAAAATTCCCCTCAGGGAGATGTACTCACCAAAAGTAGGTAGTACATCAGCGTATATCACTCTCCTACGGACACTCCGTTTATGCCGTGAACTTCTCCACAAACTGTGATCAGGATGACGACCTCTGTTGTAAATCCAATCATCGGACAAGGGCAGAAGGTAGGGGGAGTGGTCACGTCTCCCGTTCTTTAATCGATCCACGATCCTCTGTTATAAAACCGCTGTTTTCTTTTAGTGTCCTCAGCAGATGTAGTATATATATATCTCTCCCGCAATCACTTGCCTCAGTTCGGGTATATCGAGTCCCCCGAAATACAGATCCACCGAATATAACGTGAAAACGGGGAATACAAGAAAATGCTAATAGTGCATTAACTCTTACATAAAAAGGTTTATTTAATAAAAATGGACATGACATAAAATGTGTAATACAATCAACACTCCTCTCATCCAATGTACCCTTACCAGCACAAGATAGTATATATGCAATATATATGTGTCCTCGGAATCACCGGCAACTCACGGGAACAGCTATATAAGGTAAGGGACATGTACCGTGAACCTCCAGCCAACGCGTTTCGATTCGATCTGAATCTTTCTCAAGGCTTCTGGAGGGTGGGTTCTTCCTTGCTATTTATACTAATAGATAATCTTATCTGCAGGTGTGATATATAGTCTGCATAGAAGTGATTCTCACAGAGCCCATGAATTAGGGCGGCTCAGCTGACACACGCTACACAAGAAAGGAACGCTATCAGTCTATTAAATAGTCTATTAAATAGTCAAAACAGCACGTAAAAAGATCATATGTAAAAAGGACCCTATCCAGAGAGATGTTCTATAAATCCTAATGATCATACCTAAATATATCTACAGGTATCCGTAAAGATCTGTGGAGCGGTATATCCACACGGATAAATGTATGCAAACCAACAGCATAAAAGTTAAACATAAAATACATCCTATACATAGTGAAAACAAATACTTAACAGAGAATACAAGAAATGTACAGAATCTATAGATAGTAAGGAAAGATCTATATATCAAAATTACATAAAGAACCGTACAGTCTCCAGTTCTTTAAAAAACCCCTCGGGATAATCTTCTGAATAGTCTAAACGGCACATATAAAAGGACCATATCCCCAAATACATGCTAATACTCATAAAACTAAGTTAATCCACAGATATGGTAATTGGTGTCCATGAAGATCTATAAGGTGGTATATCTGAACGGGCATGTATTATGTGTAAACGAATACATATACGTGGACCAACAATTCACAGCAAATATATAGAAGATATACAGAATCCATTAAATCACAAACATATGGTAGGGAGAGATCTGTATATCGAAATTATATTAAGAACCATTTAGTCTCAAAATCTTTATTAAGACCCCTCGGCATAAGAGAATCCATATGATATATAATTCTCATTTCTGTTTGTGCTAACTGTACTGCTGAATCTTTTTTTCTCCAATCTCCCCATACCTTTTGTATCCCACAGAAATATTTTATATCTTTCGTGTCGCAGTTATGCTGTTCCTTAAAATGTAGCGATAATGAGTGTTGTTCATAACCTTTTTTAATATTTCTAATGTGCTCACTCCATCGTTCTTTAAGTTTTCTAGATGTTCTCCCAACATACTGTCTATTACAAGTGCATTCCACCACATAGATACAATTCGTAGTATTGCACGTAATAAAATCTTTTATATTATGCACATAATCCGCAACGGAAGATCTTACTTCTTCACATTTTTTCCCGTTTCCCTTAACTGTCCGACAGGATAAGCATATTCCGCACCTATAGAAACCCTGTGATCTAATGGTCATTTTCTGTTGTTGTTTCAAACAACTTTTTACTACATGGTTCTTTATGGTAGGAGCTCTTCTATATATAAACTTGGGATACTGTTGAATGACCCCATTTAGCACAGGGTCTCTTATAAGGATAGGCCAGTGGCGTTTTATGATTTTTTTCAAACTCCTTTGAATAGGAGCAATGTTGAGATATGAATGGGATTCCCAAGTCCTTATGTTTGGGGTTCTTATCTTTTGTTCTAGGGATAAGTAAATGATCTCTATTAATCTTCCTGACTTTTTCAATTATTTGTTCTAATTCCTCCCCATTGTACCCTTTTTCTATAAACTTGACTTTTAATTCCTGTGATCTTTCCTGGAACCTTTGGGGTTCTGTACAGTTCCTTTTAATTCTTTTGAACTGGCCCATTGGTATATTTTCAAGCCATTTGTGGTAATGATTACTATCCATAGGAATAAATGAGTTAGAATCCGTATCATTCGTCCGATTCAAGCTCTGTGCATCTCTGAGGTATCAAAAAAAAAATGTTTATTAATGATTAGTAATAGCATTTTGGAGGGAAAGTCTTAGGATTTGGGGAAGAAACTTAGTTACAATACTGGAAATGGTGATAATAGATTTAGAATATAAATTTCTCCTGTCATGAAACATTGTCCGAAAAAACTACAGTACCACTTATGATCACAAGGTGGCGCTAAAGAGTTCTTCCAAATGAACTATGTATTTATTGTAGTTTGTAGGCTATAATAGGTCAGAATTCACATTTATCATACTTATGTTTATTGCATGTATGTTTCCTTTAAATCATATTACAAATATTTAGTGGTATTTGACAAAGAATAGAGGGGGATATCATTGCCCAATAGCCCCACTTCATAATCATCCCCTTTTATTTATAAAGCCCCACCAATTCCGCTGTAGAGAGAATATTTGTCATTCACAACAGACCCCACTGGAGCTTACAATCTAAATTCCATAACACACACAGACTAGGGTTAATTTTGTCAGTAGGCAATTAGCCTGCTAGTATGTTTTTGGTGTGTGGGAGGAAACTGCAGCAAACCCATGCAAACAGGTGGAGAACATATAAAGATCACACAGATGCCTTATCTGTGGTCGGGAATCGAACTCATGACCGCAACGCTGTGAGGCAGAGATGCTAACCACTGAGCCATCGTGCTGACCACTCTCTTTGAAATTAATTTATCATTGAAACGTTGGTGAATTCCTGTAAAATTGTTGAGGTGGGGGAAACAAATGTATCATTTGTTGAGGAATGAAGTTATTTGGCCTTAAGTTAACTTTTGTGGAAAGGGGGAAGACTATGCCTGCATCAACCGAAGTCTTTTGTCCACTTTAAATTCTATTCCCAGGTGAACTATATTAGATGAGACATAGTGGATATGTAATGCTGGACATGTTTGGTGAAATCTATGATAATGTCAGCAAATTGGCTCCATTGTGCTGTACATGTCGTGCCAAAATAACCATGAAAATCTTTTGGCTCATTATTGGACATGTGAGTAAATCTGGTGAATAGAGGACTAATAACTGCCTGTGTGTACCAGTTGGCAACCACAATAACATTTATACATTGCCATCCAGCCTTTCCACCGTAGACCCTAACTGACTTATCTTGGACGCTGTAGCAGAATCCACCATCATGTTACCAGATTTACAATGCTAACTGTTACGTGAGGTAGAATAATATTTATATATTATTTACATTTTAAAGTAAGTGATATATGTTATGTATATAGCTCATATCAAGGGCATGTGAGTAAATCTGATGAATAGAGGACTAATAACTGCCTGTATGCACCAATTGGCAACCACAACAACATTTATACATTGCCATCCAGCCTTTCCACCGTAGAGCCTAACTGACTTATCTTGGACGCTGTAGCAGAACTGACCATCATGTTATCAGATTTACACTGCTAGCTGTTATGTGAGGTCGCATAATATTTATATATTATTTACGTTTTGAAGTAAGTGATATATGTTATGTATACAGCTCATATCAAGGTGGTAGTGGCTTCTTAGCATCTGAAAAATACACATTAGGGAACATTTTATGCTTTACTGAGAAACGGAAGAGTTTGTCTATAAGTTGATGGTTGAGGACCTTAATTTATTGCCTCATGAGCTTCGCAAATTAAGAAGAGGAGATAAGAGACAAAATAAATAAGAGAATTGGCCTTTGGTTTTGTTATCTGGGAAAAGCGACAAACCCTCAGAATGCTCATTAGTATTATCTCTGAAAGTAAAGTACTCTCTGAAAGTTTATTTTATGCTGCCTAATTTATAACTTAAACAGACTTTACCTTTTATGTCTAGAAACACATTAGAAATAAAAAAGACAAGGCTAAGGCTTGGTACACACTACAAAACATTTCCTGGATGCGATTTCGTTAGCGATTTGAAGTCCTAATCGGCACGACGATTCATGCGCACACACTTTTAACGTTTTACACGATTTTTACACGATTTAGCGTCCGAGCTGCGGTTTTTGTCTGTCATAACCATCGTCTCAAAATATCGTGACTCCATACACTCTACAGATATATGGCCAGCTTGGTGTATACAGTACGTTTCTTAAATCGGTTGGCAACTGCACAATTACTGCGATTTATTTTAATGTACTGACCACAATAAATCAACAAAAGGCTTGTGGTTTTTTTCTTCTGGCTATGGCAAGAAACACAAAGCCAGAGGGAAAGAAGAAGAAAGAATCGGACTTGTTGGACTAAGGACTGGTTGCTGAGGACAGACTTCTTTTCTCAGATGCCCCTACTACAGGAAATAAGAGACAAGAATCCTGATAACTTCCAGTATTTCCTGCGGATGAATGATCCCACTTGCCAGGAGCTGCTTTAACTGGTCACCCCACTCATCCAGAGGGAGGACACCCATCTAAGGAGACCAATATGTGCAGAGTGGAGACTAGCTGCTACCCTACGAACTTTGGCCACTGAAAGGACACCAGCTGATCTGAAATACAGCACAGCTATTTCACCGCAGGCTCAGGGTATGAACATACCTAAGACCGGTGAGACTATCGGACAAGTTCTGCATGGACAATATTGAGAATATGTATTTTCACGTGTGTTAACAATTCATGTTGTATACACTTGCATAAAGGGACACATAGATGACATATGGAGCATGTAACAAAGGTTTATTGTAGATTTAGGATAAATTTGCCATTATAAAAATCTATATTTCCATTTGATTCACGTTTTGACAACGTACCACGTAGGAGACATAGAGACAACATCATAAATTTAAATATACATGCCCAGAGAGGCATCGCTGTTTAAGGAACCATCGGCAGATTGTCGGACAGACAGTCGTGAGCGCGTACACACTGCCGAACTGGGAATTGGTGCAACATCGTTCCATCGATGAACGAGATTTTTAGTCCGGTTTAAAAATCATATGAAACGATACGATGTGCTTTGGAACGATAACCGCTCCTCGTTGCAGAGTACACACTAATGTGAAATCGGGCCGAACGGTCGTTTATCGTGTGATTGGCCTGATAATCTGCTGAAAACACTGTAGTGTGTACCCAGCATTAAATGTACAGCTGTAACAATATCTAAGTTACCTGCCCCGTGCCACCAGTGTACACAGCCCCCCCCCCCCCTCCCTCCCGCACACAAGACCCGGCGTTGTGTTTCTGGTGAGTGTGACATCAATTCGAGATGATGTCATGTACTTCTCTCATTGTATTTGGCACAGGATTATGCCTGACTCCAAGCCTGAGCTAGGAATTAGTTGTGAAAACACCACTGAATGTTGGGAGTGTGTAGCTTAACTTCTGCCAGCTAAACACTCTGGGCCTGATTCCTTAAGGAACATAGATGTCAATACGGGCTGAATGTTACGTAAAACTGCTCTGTGCATACCCAGAAAAGGACTCTACACCAGTGAATGCAAGTACGTGTATGCATGCCACAACATGTGTTTGCAATTAGAAAATGTCATTTTATACACAGTACCAGTGGCGCACGCAGGGTGGGTTTCTGAGTCTCCAAAAACCCCCCTGCGCCAACTAACTGGCCACCATAGCGGCACTGTCCTATACAGCAGCCGCGGCGCTGTCAAAGAAGCGTCCGCGGTGGTGCTGTATTGTATACAGCACCGCCATGGACGCTTCTTTGACAGCGCCACGGCTGCTGTATAGGACAGCGCTACCATGCGCAGCAGCTCTCTCTCTCTGGGTTTTTTTGGTGGGGGAAACCCCCCCCCTGACAATCCTGCGTGCGCCCCTGAGTACACATTGAGAACTTCTCGATAAATGTATTTGGTGTGGGGGGAAAAAAAGAAGAAAAAATATTTTTCAATGTCTTTTTCTTAATGATTATATTATTAACAGGTGACAATAGTTGAATACTTTTTTTTTCTGTGTGTTCTGCTGGGATGTTATATTCCACATATGTATTCAAATATCCTGC
The DNA here is from genome assembly GCA_036250195.1 of Mixophyes australis. Taxonomy (NCBI): domain Eukaryota; kingdom Metazoa; phylum Chordata; class Amphibia; order Anura; family Limnodynastidae; genus Mixophyes; species Mixophyes australis. The sequence goes on along the minus strand of JAVHZZ010000002.1, from coordinate 20,276,012 downwards.
TCTGTGTTGTGTCCGTCTCAATACAGCAAGTGCCATATATGCAAAGCGAACCAACACCTGTATTCAACAAGAAACGTGTCTTCAAAGATCCGCTTGTAGTGGAATACGGACATGTGTATGCCCGAATTACATGCAGTTTTTTAAAATATAAATATATAATAAATATATATATATATATATATATACACACACATTACGTTAGTTTTGGGAGCCTTGATGAAACAATCCTCTGTTTTCCCCCAACCTTGACCTCAGCTAGAGTTTGCAGTTATTCTGTTGTCTCTATCTTCGGATAGGATACAGTTCAAATGTCTAGGTCGGATATTTTAGTCCATACTTGTGCCTTTGTCCTACTCCTGCCTGATACAAGCAGCGCTATAAAAACTAGAGATGCTCACTGACCCCGTGAACTAGTTTTGGTTTTGGATCTGGATTAGCTTCGTGTTTTAGTTTTGGTTTTGACAAAACCGCCGTCGTGTGTTTTGGTTTTGCATTTCTTTGAAAAATCCTAAAATATGCTAAAATCACATAATATTGCTCTTTCTTTGTTCCTACATTATTATTAACCTCAATAACACTAATTTCAAGTCATTTGCAGTCAAATTTGACCACCTCACAGATCACAATATTATTATCATACACTTTGGGACAAATACTGCAGCGACCTGGCTGGATGGTAAGCGACAGAGCAATGACACAAACACACGGCAGTTCCTACCACATCTAGGACACATTAGCACAGCAGTGGCAGAAAAGATAAATGGGGGTCTACCCTCCTTCCCACCCCTCGCTATGTTGGATCTTAAAAAGGAATTCAAAACTCGCGAGATCCGACGACGTAACGATGATGTTTTTGCCTCGTTTTCGATTCCGAGGGCGAGCGATGGTACCGAGCCGGCTCGCGAGCCGACTCGGAACCTCTAAGTTTGGGTGTGTCCGGTTCTCGAGGAACCGAGCCTGAGCATTTCTAATAAAAACCCGCAGTGGGACAATTGAACGGATAGCAATTTAATTTTATTGTTTCAGAGAAGTTTTATAAGACATGAGCGGATTACATGTGGTACCTGAAAAACACTCCAGACCAATCTTGGTTATTAATCAATAAAGTTTTCATGTCCAAGATTTAATATTTTTTCCAATAGAACAATGCAACGCTCCGTAGATTTAAAGGCTGTTGGGCCTCATTTATCAAGAAACATAAAATGAACGACTTGTGCTTTCTAAGGAACGTCCGTATTCAATAAGGGGCGGATCTGAACATACGTTTGTGGATGAATGCGGGTCTTGGTCCGCTGTGCTCTACTAGAAAAGACAAGATGCGCCCAATACATATGTGAAATATAAAGTCGCAAAAGAACGCACAGGAAAAAAACCAAACAATTTTTGTCACCTGTTTATAATATAGTTATTAATGACAAACCATTACGAAATAAAAAAAACATTTTTTGTCCTTTGTTTCCATTAAATACATTTATTACAATGTTCTTAATGTCTCCTGTACAGAAAATTCATTTCTATCATCCCCATCATCATCATCATCAACATTTATTTATATAGCGCCATAAAATTCCGTAGCGCTGTACAATTGGGAACAAATCATCATCATCATCATTTATTTATATAGCGCCACTAATTACGCAGCGCTGTACAGAGAACGCATTCACATCAGTCCCTGCCCCATTGGGGCTTACAGTCTAAACGCCCTAATATAGACACACACTCACACACAGACAGTCAGAGACAGACGCACAGACTAGGGTCAATTTTGATAGCAGCCAATTAACCTACCAGTATGGTTTTTTTTGGAGTGTGTGAAGAAACCGGAGCACCCGGAGGAAACCCACGCAAACACAGGGAGAATATACAAACTCCACACAGATAAGGTCATGGCACAAACAGAGCCGGATTTAGACCTCATGGAGCCCTAGGCAAGATATTGGTTTGGGCCCCCCCAAACCAATATGCACAATACGGCACCATTCGGCTATGTAGTTGAGTTTATTCTGGGTATAATTTTCTCTTTCGCTTGCTGGAAAACACATGAATGCTTAAAGCTGCTATTTATTATAATTATACAAAATGTTGATGATAAACTCTCTTGTACTCTTTGTCAGAACAAGTTTTCCCGTTTCCCAGCTCCAGGTTAGGAAACATTATGTTCCCCTAATTTACAGATACATTCACGACTCTTCCCTCTGGCATTTCAGATCTATACCGTAAACAAGGAAAAAAATAAAATATTACATGCAGCACTAAAACTGCCAGAAGCTTCGGAGGCGCCCGATATTTTTTATGCGGTTGGAATTGTGTCTGCAGACTTCACCAATCCCTTGCAGGATTTCTCTGCCTTTATCTGCGTTCTACGCTGCTCCATCGCCAGACGTGCTAATATCATTGTGATGCAGATATGTTCCGGGATGGAGCCCAAAAGCTAAAAAAGAACATGTGTGCGGATTGATAATATGTGATTTAATAATTCCAGAGCTCGGGGTGTAACATGCTGTTCATATAATTGTAGCCTGAGAACATTTTAGCTACAAGAGACGTACGAGTAAACTCTAACTTTGGTTCTTTTAATATAGGAAGTATCTTGGCTCATTGTAGCCGCAGCTACATATTAATTTTCGCATTTATGTTTTCAAGTTGTTCTGTAAAGAACAAAGACAATAACATCCTCATTCTATAACTTGAGCAGAGTGAGGACTTTGGCAGTTAGTATAGATCATTTTCAACATGCATAATGTAAATCGCTTTTATTTAAGACAATAACTAGATTCTATTTATCATTCTCTAGAATGTATGAGATAAATGAGAGGTAGAATCTGATTGGTTGCTACGGGCAACACCTCCACTTTTCCTTTTTCGAAGGTTTGATAAATCTACCCTCTCGAGTTCTGATAAGGCTCAATCTCTGCCCTGATATTTACCCCTTTGTGATCATTTGAATATCCCATCCTGTAAAACAAATATTTTTACATGACTCACTGTCTTCTACAGCTTTTCCAGTTTGCCCTAATCCTGCCCCAAAATTAGGTATTAGGAAATAGTAGTGTGACCTTGGCAGGATTGGATTTGGGTTACAGGGCAAATGCCCACAGAGCTACCCTGGTTTTTCTGAATGCTGACGCTGATTTATAAATCTTCGGTTATTCCGTTTTTTTGACCAGGTATTATTGCTATGAACTGTTTCACATGTCGTCATGAATATGAAGCTGGCTGTATTGTTGTTGCGGCTGCTGTCTGAGATATTTAGCTGCATAACTGGTAATACGTGTGTAATACGTGATTTAAATGTTTGTTTGTATTCTATAGTTTATTTCAAGTGATGATAGTCACTTTATTCAACTATAATAAACTATGCTTCTGACTCATGCTCTGATGTCAGTTTGCGCGCTGTATCGTGTGTGGAATAGCTTCGGCAATGCTCCAAAACGAACCTTACGCCAATGAACGCAATAACAGGCAATTCATGTCTGACGGCAAATGACACATACGGCTGCCTACGTCTTAAAGAGCGGTACAGGGGAGGGAGGGGGCAGACTAATGTAAGCAATGTACACTAAGGCATACCGACGCAGATAGGGCAAACTGAAGTCCTGGGTCTCTCATAAGTGCTCATTTCCACGCACTACAGGGCAGGTGTAAGTGCCGACTGGTAGTGATGAATAACACGGTATAGTCTTTGGTTTAAAAACTATATATTTGCGTGCCACTGGCTAGCACAGAACATGTTTATGCTAACGAGCTAGACCAACACATAAAAACACATTATACCATACGCATTAACATGTTTATGCTAGGGAGATAGACCAAAACATAAAAACGCATTATACCGTACGCATTAAAACATTGGTTTATGTATTTTATCTATTTTTAGTTTGTAACAATCCATAATTTTATTAATAATTATACTGTTTAGAGTTATTCTTATTATTTTATAATAGAATTTTTTGGGACGTTCGTTCTGATGTGACCTTATATTGGATTAGAATATGTACCTGTTCCAGGCTGATTTTTTTTAAACGAAAGTCGCGTCACGGGGGCATATGCACATGAATCACGCCTTTATGTTGTATATTTTCCTTCTGTATTTTTTAAGGTGCTGTTGTGTTACAGTTCTACAAATATTGGTTCTTTGTTTTATTCCTTTTTGCAACAGGTCTTTTTTATTTTAGTCCACTTCTACTATTGCACTCTCTAATATTTCCACTTCTGTGCAATAAGACTCCTTCCTCTGCAGCGCACATATATTATATTATCTTTTTAGATAACTATACAGAAATAACATTTCTATTGCAATATGTGGATACTTTATTTTTACACTTTGATACTACGTTTATAAATAAAACTGATTATACTTAGGGTGTAAAAATAATGTAACAAGTATAAGTGACCATCAGTACTAGCGTATATCATATGTAGTTTAAATATAAATAATAGATGTAATAGTCATACAAAATGTCCAGTAATACAAATGTTACTGCATCCTACTGATACAAAGTAGAATTGTAATTCATATCCAGATGTATTTTACCTTCTTTATAAGTAACTTGTAAAAGAAATGTTGGCACATTTTATTTTCTATCTATAAAACGTTGAGAAAATTCATTTTGATGCTGAAAATCTTTGGCCCAACATGGGCTGAGTTATGTCATCCCGGCAAACTCATTTCTATGCACATCCGCAGGTCCCACGCCATCCGCAGCTGTATATCACAGCTCCTGTCAGCTTTCAATATGTCATCGATCAAAGAGCAGGCTGCTCTGTACATACAGGAGCCATAGATCCCTCTTAGATTCACGTGTAGGTGCCCATAAATATGATAGCTGACACGGGAAACAATCTATTCATTGACACTGAATTCACACATGAGACGTCGGGGCAGGGGATGAGGTGGATTAGCAGCTTTAAGGTGGAAGGAAGGGAGTCCACAGCCCTATGTGCTTACGGCTCGGGCAACCGGTGGCTCTACAGCTCCTGAGGAACTACAAGTTCCAGCTGGAGACTTGCAAGGCACGCTGGAGAAAAACAAGTGGGAGAACCAAAGGCATAGGCAAACCGAGGGGGTTTCATAGTGCCTGGAAACCCCCCTCTACAAATCCTGCGTTTGCCCCTGGAAGGTTGCCTATGTTCTGTTCTGGTACTAGCCACATTCTGTCACTGTCAGTAAATTATATTTTTAGATGCCCACTTTTGTACACAGTAAGAGGGGTATTCAATTGTTAGCGAGTTGTTGTTTTTTTGACCACGTTAAGTAATTTTAACGCTGTTTTTTATTATTTTCGAGCGGGTTAACTTTACCCGCAATTCAAATCCATTTTTAACGCTACGTGTTTTTGCATGAAACGGTCCTATTGAAAGTATAGGGTGTGCGAGAGGCAGCCGCGTTAAAAGCTATTCAATTGTTTTAGCGAGGCGCATTAAACAGGCCAATATGCTGTTTTATCTCGCACCTCCTTGGGGTGTGTTAAAAATAAAAAACCCTCTGAAATGTATTTGAAATCATGTAATAATGTGGGAAAAAAAGTTAAACTTATGTTTGTCGCTAATGCCTAACTTGTGTAAATTGATTTTCTTGTGAAAAAATAATGAAATAAAATAAACATAAAAAAAAAAATAATAATAATAAAATCACTATTGAATTATATTATTGTATGTTTTTGGTACAAATATGAATGTAGTAATGTGTTTTGACATGGTATAGATGATTGTATGGTAAAAAAAATAGTTAAATTAAAAAATATGCTAAAGAAAGTACTGTAATGTAGATATTATCAATGTGTAATGCAATCTGATTTATGGAAATGTATGCAAAACCTTTTTTTTGTGTTATACATGACAGCGTTAAAACTCCCCTTCACTCCCCTAGAGTCTCGCAAACACAATTGTTAACGCACAGGAGCAGCGTTCCCTCTTTTTCGATTGAATTGCACGAGTTTTCCCGCTGCGCTAACTCAAAACGGTCGCTATTGCCGTCAAAAATCCGAGGGAGATTTTTTTTTATTTTTTTTTTACGCGGCGGAGAAAAAATAAAACTCGCTGACAATTGAATACTCCTCCCCCCTATGGGTCATATATGAGCATGAAAAAATGCATCACCGCAGCACATGGGCCGTTGTGTGATGCAAGGTGCTTTTTTGCTGTAATGTGCTTGTTTTTAGGGGATACCAAGATGGTGAACTGTATGTGCGGTGTATAAATGTCTGATAGGACATACTTATCAACTTTTATAACCTCCCCTCAGGTAGATCCCAGAGGGAAGGTCAGGTGACAAGTGCAGTAGGGGGTGTGGTGTCATGTCACCCTGGCCCCTCCTCCTGCCATGTAATGCTGAGATTCACAGCATCGCACATGGCATAACTGGGGGCGCGCCCAATGATGCAAATCACTTCATTAAGCCCCACCTCCACCAGGATCTGAAAGGGTGGAGGACTCCAAAAAATTCAGGAGCCTCCTATAATTTCCAGGAGAGTTTGTGATAGGAGGATCTGACCGGATGGGGGCGTTTCCGGCTTTGTTTACCTGGATTTGTGCCCAAAATTAGTTTTTGTTTTGTGAGACAAGATATTTAAATGAGGTTAAAGTTTTACTACCTCCAATACAATACATTTTACTAACCTCTTCCTGCAGACGGAGCCTCGCGTGGCTGGCTGCTCCATGCAGTAATTTTTCCCAAACAAATAATATTTTAGGGGAAAAAAGGTAAAATTTTAATGTAATGAAGGGATAGGTCATAAGTGGTAATGGCAGGGATGGTGCTGGACCAGATGGTCTCAGAGGGAGGACTTTCTTGCCACCAATGTCCCTTGACCCCTATAGTAGAATGCATGTTTACATGAACAAAAATATAAAAAAAAAAGGTTTTACTTACTCCACCTCCGCTCCTGCCCGTTATAGGCTCCAGCGTGTCTGTGACAGACAGCGGGCTAGACCAACTGACTGGGAGAGGGGGCAGCTGGAGATCAGATAAAAATGTACAAATAATTTCCCTTACTGCCTCCCCCTGCCAGGGCTGCCACCAGAAATTGCAGGGCCCAGTACAAATGTAACAGGCAGGACACCCTCCTTCCTTCTCTCATTCCACCCGCAATTTATATTATTCTCTTCCCCCCCATTATGAACACCCAGCCTGTCTCAAATACAGCAATCTGAAACAGCTGGCCATGACCGGAGTTACCTTGGTCACTTACCAATGAATACACCTTTTCTGCCACCACAAAGGATTTAGTATGGAGTCCTTATGTTTACCAAAACCACTTATTAATATTACACACTTAAATCACATACACATGTAGCATGAGCCTCACTTGGCTTCATAAATTCACAAAAAATCACGGAGAATCAATCTGCTAGATAACATGTATTTAATCCCCAAAAAATTCCAAGGCTTAAGTACAAAACAGTTAATAACAAGACATACAAAACAAGTTGCACAAATAAGTTTCAGAAATAAATTAGGAAATAAAACCAGAGTCACTAACTTACTAGTTTAAGACTTGGCGTGAGAGGAGTACACTTTGAGATGGATGTCACACTTCACATAGATACAGTAGGGCTCCTCTTATACATTTGTACAAATAATATTAGGGCGCTAGATAGGACCTATAAGATAATTACAGCTGCCCCTAAACGCTAGGATGCAAACCTAGACCAAAAGACAAATAGACATAAAACAGATATAGAGGCGCTAGTAATTACTTGATTAAAAAATTATTGACATTTATTGTTATAAACATACACCAGGAACATATATTCCCTAAATAGGGATTTTAACAAAAGGCTCCTATACCTTGGGTGGAGCAGGTAAAAAATCACAGCACTATCAGCTATGAGCACTCGGACAGTTATTTGAAATGACAACCAATATTAATAAAAGTCAATAAACTCCATAGATGAATTGAATGAAAGTGGGGATGACACAATTTGTTAGGAACTCATATAGTGTAGAGTATTATGTTAGACTCTTGCTGAAATACATGTCCAGATGGTATAGCAAACACCATATATGAGTTCTCACAATGCCGTTTATGCAATGGTATAATTTATCAAACCGGCATCATCTCCGCATGAGAGACCACCAGGGAGAGAAACACAATATCAATGGTTTGAAAAGAATAAAGGGGGCGGTGCACCCTTGATCTTAATACAAGCTGGATCTCTTCTGGTGAAATATGATAAAATTAGATCACCATCTTCAGTATAAGGAGAGCGCTTAGTATAGTCAATGTAGCAAACTGCAGTTTGGAAATGTTCTTTTGAAAAAAAGAAACTCACTTTTTGTAGCGTGGTTTTGATCTCTCACCCTCTGAGTATCCTCAGACGGTTATTGCGGCTCACTGAAGCTTAGCGTAATATAACCTCAAAGTTTCATCTTCCAGAGCGTCCTCAGACGATTATTGGAAATAGATGCAAAAAACTTTGAATGGAAAAGCCGTTGTTTCGTCCGTCAGTCTGCATGAGATACAAACAAACCAGATATCCGCTAGTGAGATCCCCGGGGTCTCTAGATTTTCAAGAAAAACTTTCAAAGTTATAAATGTAAAAGCTTGACGCGTTTCTCGACAGATGTCGTTTCACCAGAAGAGATCCAGCTTGTATTAAGATCAAGGGTGCACCGCCCCCTTTATTCTTTTCAAACCATTGATATTGTGTTTCTCTCCCTGGTGGTCTCTCATGCGGAGATGATGCCGGTTTGATAAATTATACCATTGCATAAACGGCATTGTGAGAACTCATATATGGTGTTTGCTATACCATCTGGACATGTATTTCAGCAAGAGTCTAACATAATACTCTACACTATATGAGTTCCTAACAAATTGTGTCATCCCCACTTTCATTCAATTCATCTATGGAGTTTATTGACTTTTATTAATATTGGTTGTCATTTCAAATAACTGTCCGAGTGCTCATAGCTGATAGTGCTGTGATTTTTTACCTGCTCCACCCAAGGTATAGGAGCCTTTTGTTAAAATCCCTATTTAGGGAATATATGTTCCTGGTGTATGTTTATAACAATAAATGTCAATAATTTTTTAATCAAGTAATTACTAGCGCCTCTATATCTGTTTTATGTCTATTCCTCTTATACATGAACACTATTATTGGGTCAGGCAATGGATTTTAACTCCTCACACTGCTCTCACCCCCACCTTTGGAACTTAGCTCTCGCAATGTCAGGGCAGATTAATTTCCAGAATGACACAGGGCTTTCGAAGTAAGTTATCTATCCCTGAGATATATGTCTGGCATCTCAGAGGGCAGGATATCTCACCTCTGCTCTGCTTGACTGGCCGGACTATTTACACAACTCTGGAGCGTCTCAGAGATGTTATCTGTGTAGCCTGGTTACTTTCAAAAGACTCTTGACACTTGCATAGGTCACTGGTGTCAGTCAGCAAAGCACAGTTTGACATTACATTACAGGGTTACCTACGATATACATATTGTCATACATGAATATTCAGGGGAAAAGTAACAAACAGTGATTAGGTGCAATACATAATCGCCACAGCCCCCATTCTCTACAGTCACCCCCCATCCCCGGCTCCATCTAACCCCTGCAGTAGTTTACTTACCTCTGTACATCTTTTTGCTGACTCCTTTCGGCTCCTCTCTATTGACAGCGCTGTGTCCTTATTACTTACACAACGTCATCGGTACCGCAAGGAGCCTCTTTGTCTTGTCGCGGCTCTATGTTCGGGAGTAAGGCACCTGGGTGGTGGGGACTGGAGCAGGTGGCGGCTGCCGTGGGGCCCCGACATCTTGGGAGTGGAGGCAGACATGCTACCTACAAGGGGGCCCGCTGCTGCATCCTTAATTATGCACAGAGGTCTCTTCCTACACCACCACTAACATCTCAGGAGAAGCTGCTGCTTATAAATGGCACCCGCTACCTCCCTTAATTCACTGCAGAAGCCCCCCTTCCTAATAAATTTGTTTGGGTCCAGTGCTAGTGGGGCCTCATCCCCTGCAGCCAGAGGTACAACCCTGGGGGGTGTAGTGGGCAGGATTATGAAATTATGTTTTCACTCTTTTAGAAACAAAATAAAACTTGTTTAACAATGTAAACTATATAGAATTTACTATAGGAAAAGAGGAATCTATCTGCATTTATGACATACCTCTAAACACTTGTTAAAAAGTCCACAAAGGGATAGATATATGTGCCCGTCTCTAGGGGATGTGGGCATGTAGAGCACAGATGGATTGGCCATAGACTTTACCAGGAGATTTCCCAGTAGGCTGATGTCCTCCCCATAACGTTATGGCTCTGATTTGGGCAAGGCAGGCTGGTCCAGTCCCAAATGCAATGATTTGGGCCAGCCCACAATCATTTTAATAAATTAATAGGGCTTTTTCTCTTGTAAAGGGGTTACTGCCAGCGATAATGCTGCCATTGCTGGCGGTAGCACCCACCGGCTGAAAAATTGTCTTGCATGTGAAAGGCTATTTATCAAGTATCACAGCGGTACTGGTACCACCAAAGTACCTGTTCTGTTATCGCCATCTCAGACATTGTTCCAGCTTACCATCGTCCTGGCTAACTGAGAAGGGGACCAATCATAATGTAATTATTAGCCAATAGTACAGGCAGTAGCTGCTGCAGAGTCTGCCTAATGCTTTTTGGTAATAAGCATCAATGGTGGGGTAACATTAGGGTGGCCCCATGACTTGAGAGGGTGACGTATCCCAAACATAGTGCAACAGCTACACTGCTATAACTAATAGATCACAATGCATTTCTAGTCTTGAAATCAGACGGCTCAACAAAAGGGCATTTGATGCAAAGGACTATGGGGCATATTTACTAAACTACGGGTTTGAAAAAGTGGAGGTGTTGCCTATAGCAACCAATCAGATCCTAGCTGTCATTTTGTAGAATGCACTAAATAAATGATAACTAGAGTCTGATTGGTTGCTATAGGCAACATCTCCACCTTTTTCAAACCCGCAGTTTAGTAAATATGCCCCTATGTGTGATTGTTGCCATAAAAGAAGATAGGTCCAGATGATGTTAGATACAGCTGGCACTTAAAACTAATTTCTAATTGACCGTGCATAATTTATGTGGTTATAGTATTGAACTAGTACATTCAGGTGCAGTACAACCAGTTGTTGGTAAATCAAAGTCATTTTTTTTTTGTCCATCAATAACATAATAAAGGTCAATGGAATGTTATTAGACAGGGCTATAGGGGCTATCCAAATATCGGATGCATTGGACAAATGTAGAGATTAACTTTATTGTATTTATTAAAAGAGATTAACTTATTTATCACTGACTAAAATTAATACCACAATCAAATCAGATCCAGGTATAATGTATTTTTGGAAAACAAGAAAGGTCGTAAATAGATTATATTGTTTAATGGCCATTGAATTAAATAAAATCTGACTGCAGGTGGACAGACATCAACAGGTTGTGAGTTTGTGCAGTAGTGGGAGAACGGGCATGACCAATAATGAAGTGACTTTGAATGCAGTACGGTGGTAGTCCTGAGATGCACCTATATTAGTGCACCAGGAATAGGGACACTGCTGGGTTTTCACGTAGGACCGTGTCACTGGTGTATCAACAATGACCTAGTACCTAAATGCCGGGGTTTGCTGGGCTGGGGGACAAAATGTTTTAAAATGTTTCTAATAAGCTACTGAGCCGAGCTGTAGCGCCCCTAAAATACATCCTGCTGGGTGTAAATAAACAGGCCATGTTAATGGTAGCAGCGGAGCTCAGCGGTGCTCAACTGCTTTTACCTGGGCCCCCAAGTCTCAATGGTGCAATTTTTTAGGACCCCAAAACAAGCAGCTGCCAACTGAGTGTACTGCATAGTTGCCAAGCAGGGCACCCCAAAAACAGGTTCTGGAATGCCGCTGGGGTCCTGACGCACAGGCTGCACCCCTCTGAGGTAGTATGTGCTGTCATGTGCACACTGGGTCCCCTGTTAGAAGTAAAGCCACAACTGAATGCAGTGGAAAAGCAATAGTAATAGAAGTGGCATCTACCACAACTTGCTATGCCCTACAGATGTGCTATGTGTTTCCTTCCTACCCCCATGTGCTATGCACTACACATGTGCTATGTGTTTCCTTCCTACCTACCCCCATGTGCTATGCACTACACATGTGCTATGTGTTTCCTTCCTACTCCCATGTGCTATGCACTACACATGTGCTATGTTTTTCCTTCCTACCCCCATGTGCTATGCACTACACATGTGCTATGTGTTTCCTTCCTACCTACCCCCATGTGCTATGCACTACACATGTGCTATGTGTTTCCTTCCTACTCCCATGTGCTATGCACTACACATGTGCTATGTGTTTCCTTCCAACTCCCATGTGCTATGCACTACACATGTGCTATGTGTTTCCTTCCTACCTACCCCCATATGCTATGCACTATACATGTGCTATGTGTTTCCTTCCTACTCCCATGTGCTATGCACTACACATGTGCTATGTGTTTCCTTCCTACTCCCATGTGCTATGCACTACACATGTGCTATGTGTTTCCTTCCTACCCCCATGTGCTATGCACTATACATGTGCTATGTGTTTCCTTCCTACCCCCATGTGCTATGCACAACACATGTGCTTTGTGTTTCCTTCCTACTCCCATGTGCTATGCACTACAAATGTGCTAAGTGTTTCCTTCCTACTCCCATGAGCTATGCACTACACATGTGCTATGTGTTTCCTTCCTACCCCCATGTGCTATGCACTACACATGTGCTATGTGTTTCCTTCCTACCCCCATGTGCTATGCACTACACATGTGCTATGTGTTTCCTTCCTACCCCCATGTGCTATGCACTACACATGTGCTGTGTTTCCTTCCTACCCCCATGTGCTATGCACTACACATGTGCTATGTGTTTCCTTCCTACCCCCATGTGCTATGCACTACACATGTGCTATGTGTTTCCTTCCTACCCCCATGTGCTATGCACTACACATGTGCTATGTGTTTCCTTCCTACCCCCATGTGCTATGCACTACACATGTGCTATGTGTTTCCTTCCTACCCCCATGTGCTATGCACTACACATGTGCTATGTGTTTCCTTCCTACCCCCATGTGCTATGCACTACACATGTGCTATGTGTTTCCTTCCTACCCCCATGTGCTATGCACTACACATGTGCTATGTGTTTCCTTCCTACCCCCATGTGCTATGCACTACACATGTGCTGTGTTTCCTTCCTACCCCCATGTGCTATGCACTACACATGTGCTATGTGTTTCCTTCCTACCCCCATGTGCTATGCACTACACATGTGCTATGTGTTTCCTTCCTACCCCCATGTGCTATGCACTACACATGTGCTATGTGTTTCCTTCCTACCCCCATGTGCTATGCACTACACATGTGCTATGTGTTTCCTTCCTACTCCCATGTGCTATGCACTACACATGTGCTATGTGTTTCCTTCCTACCCCCATGTGCTATGCACTACACATGTGCTGTGTTTCCTTCCTACCCCCATGTGCTATGCACTAGACATGTGCTATGTGTTTCCTTCCTACCCCCATGTGCTATGCACTACACATGTGCTGTGTTTCCTTCCTACCCCCATGTGCTATGCACTACACATGTGCTATGTGTTTCCTTCCTACCCCCATGTGCTATGCACTACACATGTGCTATGTGTTTCCTTCCTACCCCCATGTGCTATGCACTACACATGTGCTATGTGTTTCCTTCCTACCCCCATGTGCTATGCACTACACATGTGCTGTGTTTCCTTCCTACCCCCATGTGCTATGCACTACACATGTGCTATGTGTTTCCTTCCTATCCCCATGTGCTATGCACTACACATGTGCTATGTGTTTCCTTCCTACCCCCATGTGCTATGCACTACACATGTGCTATGTGTTTCCTTCCTACCCCCATGTGCTATGCACTACACATGTGCTGTGTTTCCTTCCTACCCCCATGTGCTATGCACTACACATGTGCTATGTGTTTCCTTCCTACCCCCATGTGCTATGCACTACACATGTGCTATGTGTTTCCTTCCTACCCCCATGTGCTATGCACTACACATGTGCTATGTGTTTCCTTCCTACCCCCATGTGCTATGCACTACACATGTGCTATGTTTTCTTCCTACTCCCATGAGCTATGCACTACACATGTGCTATGTGTTTCCTTCCTACCCCCATGTGCTATGCACTACACATGTGCTATGTGTTTTCTTCCTACTCCCATGAGCTATGCAGTACACATGTGCTGTTTCCTTCCTTGCAACTTGCAAAAAACAAGGAAAAGGCATGTGAGGGGCTGAGTGGAGACAGGACAGAACAGTAATAATGCCACACTGCCATGAAAAGAGGATATTGTTTGTGCATAGATAAAGTGTCAGTACTTTTCATGTTCTTTAACTGTATACAGTATTTCTAGTTCAGATGTGGAATTTTAGGGAACTTATAACACACAAGTCAATATTCACAATTTTAAAAATGTGCAACTTAGGGGACATTCCTGATCCACGACAATGATGCCCAGATTAAAATAATATCAGGGTATAACGAATGTAAAGTCTTCTTCTGTTTCTGTGATGGAATAAATGACTGAGCACAAATCAACTACATTTCCCAGAATGCCTCATTCCAACTTTTAGCCAGCACTTCCGCCCTTCAGCTCTACCTCAGTCCACTACACTGTGTGTCTCCTACACCGGAGCCATTTTACCTGCGATCCATGGGTTACACAGCGTGTGTGTGGTCTTCATAAAAATGGCCGCCGCTGCTTTTTCTTTCTGCCCTTTTCTATTTATCGAATGACTTTCCCTTTAGTGTGTTAGGTGACAGGTCAGTCAGACCCTGTAGCAGTTCACATGTGTTGGAGGAGCCCCAGGAGTGCAGTGTGAGGTGAGAGAGGGGGGTGGGGTCCATGCACCATGCACCATGCACCATGCACCATGCACCATGCACCATGCACCATGTACCATGTATCTGCCCCTTATATAGTCCAGTAACATGAATGGTACATGCTCCCTATTTATTTAGTACATACTGCATCTAGCTCAGGCACCTTGTGGTGCTCCAGCTACTGTACTGTAAGTTTCTGCTGGGACTTGTAGTTATTCTACAGCTGGAGTGTACCAAGCACTATATAAGGAAGTGTCCTTTACTACGATTGTTCTCCGCTTACTATAAATTTGCGCTTAATATTAATATAGTAATTACATGACTATATGTTATTGTTATTTTTTTTATTTATAAGGTTCCACAAGGCTTCCGCACATAAGGGACACCTATGTTACTATTTATGTTATTATAATATGTTATAGTAATTGTATTCATATAATAAAATCATGAGGATGTAGGGAAACAATGTAATTTCTATTTTTAAAATATATTAAAAAAAAAAAATAGATTAATTTATTACTGTGTTTACCTAATAGATTTGAACAGACCCTCCTTTTTTTTATTTTTTTATTTTATTCTCAGATCCTGTCCCTATTTTGCAATACTGATCAAGCCGTATAGTATAGTTTATGATGGAAATCATGGTCTATTTTTGAGTATTCAAAATATACAAAATGACATTAGAAACATAGTAGTTAACGGCAGATAAGAACCGCTTGGCCCATGTTTAAGCTATGGTTACCTCAAACTCTATATGATCCTTAGTCCTTTGTAAGGATATCCTTATGTCTATCCCAAGCATGTTTAAATTACTCCACTGTTTTGTCGTCTACCACCTCTGATGGGAGGCTATTCCACATATCCACTACCCTTTCTGTGAAGTAATTCTTCCTCACACTTCCTCTGAGCCTACTTCCCCCAGAGTGCATTATAATGTACATGTGATTGTAATGCAACAAGGTCTGTTCATTGTTCTTCTTTATAAAACGCTGACATATTACGTAGCGCTGTACATTGGGAGAACATGAGACAAATAAATAACGTACAATGACATAAGACAGAGGGTAAAGATGGCCCTGCCCATATGAGCTTACAATCTAAAGTGTGGGTAACACTTCATACGTAAGATATCTCAATAACCGTTGTAGCTGTTGGTAGGAAGAATGTGCGGCTAGTATATGACAGAAGCGTTGTCAGCCACCAATGTCACCCGTGGTCACATAGCATGTTTCTCTGAATCTCTAAGTGGAATGAAGTTAACACAAGTTTCTGCAGGATATAAACTTTAACATAACAATTTCTGTTTAGCTACAGCATACATTTTGTAGGAATATAAATACTTTTCCTGGTCATGCAAGTTGTGTAATGATCATGCAATGCTCAGCTTCCATATTAATGTAAGTTACTGCAACCTCAATGACATCACCGATTCCAATATGACTAGACAACAACCATGGCTTTAATCAGATTATAGATTATAAATCCAGCTGAGGTTATTCTTGAGGCATAGACAATGGCCGATAATTTATATTTTTATCATATACCTGGACACAATTTCCTTGCCCACCCTCAAGATAACAATTTGGGTTTTGGTACCTGGCACTCGGAGGCAAAGCAACTTGTCCAAAGTCTTATAGGGGTTACTCTGGGATTCAAAGAGGTATCAGCAGCGGGTTTCACGTTTTCTTAAAGCAGTTGTGCGCCTTTAGAGGACTTTAATATATTGTTGTGTACATGTTCACATGCAACTTTAATTTTATAGGGAGCAGCCTTCAAGGTCCTTTATTTTCCTATGCATACATGTTATTCAGTATTAAGACACGTTATAGCATGGATTGTATGCTTTATTTCAGAGATGTTGAATGTCAGTGATATGTGACGTTGAGGCTTCCATACTGCATGAACCATGTATGCCCCGAGGAAGCTGGCCGCGGTGTTCCTGGGCAGCTGTCCTTGGCGTCGTTGCCACCGAAGACACATGGGGATAAGTGTGCGCGAGGCGCTTAGTAAAGTTGATGGAAGCACAAAAGATATTAAAATTCAGGTATCTTTAAGATATATAGATTTTATTTAAAGAACAATGTCTGCAATATGGATACAGATGTGCACACAGCACAGCCCCGGATTTCCAAATCTTCTAATATATATTAAAAATATAAAGTAATGGCTCATTAGCTATTATTTAATGATAATCTGTCATTTCTTTGACAGGTTCTCTTTTGTTAACAGCTTGTGGAAAACAAAAAAACAACTTCACATCCTCCAGTTCACTCATGAACGGGATGGATAGAAATCGTGCTCAGTATGCATGATTAGCATATTAGCCGGACTGATTAGCATACTAACTGCCTAACCCAACGCAACCTCTTTGGGCGAATAGAAGGGATCTTTTGGTTTTACAGACTATGACATTTCGGTAGTTAAGTAAAGGGGACCTATCACAGCCATCAGCTTGTGTCACTGTGTCTGTTATTTCTATATACTTTCTTTTAATTTCTGCCATCTTCCTACAGGGATGGGTTCGCTCCGTCCGGGCTCAGAAAGAGGTATTGTTCCTCCATTTAAACGATGGCTCTTCCCTGGAAAACCTCCAGGTTGTGGCTGAGCCCAGTCTTAAAAACAGGTCAGTAGCAGAAATATATGTCCATATAATCCTGCGTACAGACTGCATTAAACACTGCTTTGTAGATTAGCTTTGCATGTAATGCTTTGTGGATGCATTTGTTTTTAAGGAGTTCAGTTTACGCTAATTGTATGTTTATTGAGCCATTTAAAGCTGTATTATTAGAATTCTGTGTAGAGGTGTATTAATATTGCTGCACAGACTTACTTGGGACACATATGTGATCGTCGTCCGTTACCATTCTATGAGCATGTTAATGACGAGCACCAGACAATGAAAACAATTCAGAAATGATTGTTCACATAACAGGGAATCTAAATAACACCAATCGCTCTTACCAGCGCCCATCGGAGGGCTCCGATATCACACAGTCAGTCTTTCCATAATGGGAAATAGGAAATTACGTGAGGTGCAGGTATTATGAACACATTGGCGTGGTTCAGGAAAAGATTACCCACTGGCTTAGTAAAAAAATAAACTAAATTAAAAAGTAAGGATATTGAATCACCTTCCTCATCGCTCATATCTATCATACAGTCCTTAGAACTGACAAATAAGCTGTTTTTCCGCTGCAGCCTGAATTATTCTACACATCGGTGAACAGCGGGATAGACTGAGGCTTCTGGGAAATAATTTTATAGCAGTCATGTGACGTGATGCAAGTGGCTTAAACTGCATTTTACATTATACTTAAAGAGGACCGGTCAGCTTCATAGTGATGCCCCTTCCCCCTGATTAGCCCTCTATATGCAGCCTTACAGTCAGAAAGCACGTTCAGAATGGCTGTGGCTCAATAACCATTACCAGAATTATGTGAGCACTAGCATGCTCAGCTAAGCAGTATGTGCGTCCCAAAATGGTTTTCCCCATTGTCTTCTAATATTGAGATATTGGATATCTCAATATTAGAAGTCAATGGGGAAAACCATTAATATATCTCTAATATTGAGATATAATGAACTCATTGTCTTCCCTCCCCCCAGGCTCCCCTCCCACCACAACCTCTCTATCGTTGTTAATAACACACCCAACTCCGATGCCTGGGTGTCACCCTTGACTCCTCCCTCTCCTTTGCCCCCCACGTCCAATCTCTTGCCCAAACCTGCCGCTTCCCTCTGCGCAACATCGCCCGCATCCGGCCCTTCCTCTCACAAGATGCCACAAAACAATCATCCACGCACTCATCATCTCCCGCCTCGATTACTGTCACCTTCTCCTCACTGGCCTCCCCCTCTCCCATCTCGCCCCCCTCCACTCCGTTCTCAATGCGGCTGCTCGATTCATCTTTCTCTCACGCCGCTCCTCCTCTGCCTCCCCTCTCTGCCATGCCTTACACTGGCTCCCCTTCCCCTACAGGATCCTTTTCAAACTCCTCACCACCACTTACAAGGCTCTCTCCCAGTCTACTGCCCCTTATATGTCTAACCTCATCACCTCTTCCCACTCCAGAATCCAAGACTTCTCCTGTGCAGCCCCCCTGCATTGGAATGACCTCCCTCGCTCCATCCGTCTCTCTCCTAATCTGTGCTCCTTCAAACGGGCACTTAAAACCCACCTGTTCCTTAAAGCCTACCAACCAGCCACCTAACCCCTCATCCACTCTTTTCGTTCTCCCGCTCTCCCCTGGCCCCTATTTTCTCTTCCCCTTGCTTCACTGGCTCCCTTTTGTGCCTGTTTTTGTTTCACCCTCCCTTAGGATGTAAGCTCGTATGAGCAGGCCCCCCCTCCCCTCCTGTCTCCATACCTGTTCTTCTGCTCCGTCTTTACCCCATATGTCTCCCTGGAGTTCCTGAAGCATTGGCACTTTTTGTTTATTGCTCTGTACTATGTCACCCTGTATGGTCTACTGTTTGTTCTGTGTACGGCGCTACGGAAACCTTGTGGCGCCCAACAAATAAAGGATAATAATAATAATATACATAGAGATGTATATATACACATGTCAGAGTACAAATACTATTTAGATGGTTATGTTTTGCGGCAGCGCCATCAGCTTTGGGAGTTCGGTGGAAGTCCGCGGGACGCTGGTGAATAGCGTGGGGAAAATGCAGAAGGTGGAGCTGAAAGCTGAAGAGATCCGTGTGATTGGAGAGTGCGACACAAAAGTAATTATTTAGTGTGTGATCTGTGAGCCCCGAGCCCCTCAGCGCTGTGTTCTGTCCTTGCGCAAGGATCCTGTCTCCTGCTGTTGTTATCCATAGGTCGTAAGTGGACGTTTGGGTGTTTGACAACTTGTGCTTTTATGTTCGGCTGATGGCCTATTAGTTAAATAACTATGTGTTTATGGGGTAACGTGTAAGAAGCAGCGGTATGCAGCACAGTAACTGAAATCACTGCCGTCCTTATAGTTGGGTCAAACTTGGCGCTTTTATTTACAATGACCTAAATGATATCACAAACTTAAAGGATAACTCCACCTAAGCCTAGCGTGTAATTAAAATGGGATAGAGTGAAACTATTTCTTACTGTCCTGGGCGGGTCTAATGAACCACACCCCTTCTCCTTCCGCTCAGTCTGTCTATAACAACCCGAGTGGTTGTCGATGCCCCTCCCACATTAGCTTCCTGTTGGAATCCAGCCGAGCAGGAAGAAGGGAGAGGAGTGCAACATGGGTCATCACAAAGAGCCTTAAATTCAAATTAACGTTATTTTCTTGTTTTGGTGGAGGTTCCCCTTTAGGATAAAGACATTACCTAACTCCAGTAAATACTTTTCTTCCTAAGTCTGGATATATCTATGTTAGAAACTCTGTTCTTGGTTAAGTAATGACATTAGTCACGGTCTGGTGTCTGTCGCACACTATACCATTGGGTGTCGTTCTCTTCTGCAGGATTTCCCCTTTAAGATAAAGGAGCATCACCCCCCTGAATACATGCGTCAGTTCCCCCACCTCCGCTGCAGGACCAACGCGTTTGGGTCCTTACTCAGAATCCGTGGTGAAGCCACAGCCGCCATCCACCAGTATTTCAGGGTATGAATTTGTATTATTCAGTCTGTGTGAAGAGTGTTGTGTGTTTGTCAGACTTATTTTGTGTATTTTATGTCACCCTGGTGCAAATTACACCTTCCAGCTGCCCCTACTAGACCTATTCAGTAGCGTCTGCTGGGACTTGTAGTCTGCAAACAAGCAGAATGCTACTGGTTGTCTACCTCTGTAATAGGGAGCAAGTTCTTCAAAGGGTAACTTAAGCTGGGTACATGCTACAGGTTTATCACCTGATTATCGGGCCAATCACACGATAAACGACCGTTAGGTCCGATATCCGATTAGTGAGTACGTTCCCACAATCATGTTTTATCGTTGCAGGGTACATTGTACCGTGTGATTTTGATTTTATAACTGGACTAAAAACCTCTTTAAACAATGGAACGATGTCCTGCTACCAGCAGTGTGTGGAACTCACGACCGGCAGTGTCCATAGATCTCCATAGAGTGTACAGAGTCACAATCTTTTCAGCTGATGATTATGACGGATGAAGAGCACAGATCTGATAATAAATAGTATACAACGTGCGTAGTGTGTGCACAGGAATCGGCTGCTGATCGAGACTTACAGTCGTTAGTAAAATCGTTAAATATATTGCATCGGGGGAAGTTTTCTTTAGTGTGTACCCGGCTTTAGAAACTCCGGGCAGACGTATGGGGTAAAGACGGAGCAGAGGAACAGGTGTGGAGACAGAAGGGGAGAGGGGCCCTGCTCATACGAGCTCACATCCTAAGGGAGGGTGAACAAAACAGGCACAAAAGAGAGCCATCGAAGTGAGGGGGAGAGGAAAGAGGGGCCAGGGGAGAGAGGGGAGAACGAGCGAAGGAGGTTAGGGGTTTAGTGGATGATTTTTAGGCTTTGAGGAACAGGTGAGTTTTAAGTGCCCGTTTGAAGGAGCACAGACTGGGAGAGAGACGGATGGAGCGAGGGAGGTCATTCCAGTGCAGGGGGGCTGCACGGGAGAAGTCTTGGATTCTGGAGTGGGAAGAGGTGCTCAGAGTGGAGGAGAGGCGACGGTCATTGGTTGAGCGCAGGGAGCGGGCAGGAGTGTGAATGGAGAGGAGGTTATAGATATAGGGGGCAGTAGACAGGGAGAGAGCTTTGTAAGTTGGTGGAAAGGAGTTTGAAAAGGATTCTGTAGGGGAAGGGGTAACAGATTAGACGTGTCCATATCTATCTGGTACAATGCAATATGCTATGTTATGCAAGAGCCAGGATCTGACTGACGCACTGTGTCCACTATTATGGGTGGTAATAAAAGGTGCAGGTAGGACCTGTTTTTTTAATGCAAAAAAACCTTTTAACAAAGGAACATCCACATTCGCATCCCTGGAAAATTAGAACTAACAAGTACAACTTTTCCACTCTTGTGTTATGCATCTTCTGTCCACTTGACCACACAACAATAGACGTTACACGCTTAGTAATCCTGCTTTTATATGTTTCATGTGAATGTGGTTAATTCCACATTTTGGATGTTAAATTTGAAAGCATAGTCAGATTGCTCCGTTTGCCGGAATTATCCTCTGTGGTACCTGGTGAAATTTGGAAGCCGAGCTATCTCCGTCTCCTCTTCTGATTATCGAACATCTCAAGACACTGGCACAGGGGTCCCGGAAGGAGTAATAGTGGGGGCAAGATGACTTTTTAACATTATCCATCCAAAGGTGACATTATCCTTAACAATGTGCTTGTTAACTGCACTTCCCAGATATCGCCACATGGTGGCACACTTTGCATACAAAACGTGTGGCCAACAAATAGAGACATGCTGAGAAGGGAACCAGTTTTAGTTATTTCATTTGATAGTTTTATTATGACTCTTCATTAATTATTGTTTACTATGTATCCATACAGTACAGATTGAGAGCAGGAGGTGCTTTATAACAACTCCTAATAATATTAACACAGTCACACTATACAGATTAAGCATAGTTTATTGCAATTGTCTGCGTGAGTTTAGTTTTTGTTTTCTTGCTGTTGACTGTAATATCCTGAGCTATTCTTTACTAGACCAATCCGAGCTCTGTCACAAGATAGCGCAGATTCTTCATGTAATCCTTATTACGGTGCCACGTTTGCTGCAATAAACTCCGCTCCATCTGTTTTAATTTCTAATCGGCATTAATGATCCTGTCTATTGGCAGAAAGATGGACCACTGCATCTGTGTAGCCTTAGTGTTGGATTTATTCTAACATAGTGACACTGTTTATGTTAATCTCTTGCGCAGAATATAGTCTTTAAGTATTTTGCAAATCTCTCTATAATAATTATGATTACAATTATTGCATAGTGCATCCTGCATTAACCACTTTGCTGGATTGTGGTATGACGTCGGTCTAACGCTGCTGGAGATGACGTCTTGCACTGTAATCTTACTCCTGTTATCTCTCCCGCTACAGGATAATGGATACGTTCACATCCACACTCCCATAATTACCTCTAATGACTGCGAGGGAGCCGGGGAACTTTTCCAGGTGGAGGTAGGTGTGAGCCTTAACACGGTTTTATTTTAAACACGCTGACAAACCCTCTGTTCCCGTGCTGGGTCTGCATGTCAGGCTGTGATCTACATGAGACAATGCAATGACCGGGAGCAGGCTCATGCGTTGTTATTAGGATTAGGGGCAGCACGTTGGCTCAGTGGTTAGCACTTCTGCCTCACAGCACTGGGGTCATGAGTTCAATTCCCGACCATGGCCTTATCTGTGTGGAGTTTGTATGTTCTCCCCGTGTTTGCATGGGTTTCCTCCGGGTGCTCCGGTTTCCTCCCACATTCCAAAAACTTACTGGTAGGTTAATTGGCTGCTAACAAATTGACCCTAGTCTGTGTGTCTGTCTGTGTGTCTGTATGTTAGGGAATTTAGACTATAAGCTCCAATGGGGCAGGGACTGATGTGAGTGAGTTCTCTGTACAGCGCTGCGGAATCAGTGGTGCTATATAAATAAATGATAATTATTAATAATAATAATAATAATAATAATTATTTGATGAAGAGGGTCCTGTGACTACTACAGACTGTGCAATATTCTGTCCATGCGTAGTCTCTGCCTAACGCTACACACACACACAATCCCCCAGCACACTAAACTAAACTGTCCCCTAGTTATAAATAAAATGCAGAAGTCTTGGGTACACCCGTCGTGTGTTTTCAGATGCACGTCGCTAAGACTTCTGCATTTTATTTATAAATCAGAGACCACTATAAGTAGTTGTTATTTTACTTGCCGGCAGCGGTGTGCGGAGACATTTCATGTGGTTGTTTTATAGATTATCCTTTCCCTCAAAGCTCATTTTGTTACTTATAAATTGACGGAGAGACTTCCATCATCTGGGGGGTATTCGATTGTTAGGGAGATTTTATTTCTCTAGCATCCCTTGGGGGACACGGGGACCTTGGGGTATAGCGTAGGGCAGGCGAAACGCTGGCACTTTAACTTTCAGTTAAAACTAAAGCTCTGGCTCCACCCCCTCTATACCCCGCCTCCTGCTAGAGGCCAGTCTAGTTCAAGTGCCCGGTGAAGCGGGCTGTGCACGGGCTGCCTAGCAGCCGTTTTTACTTTTTTTATGATTTTATTTATTTTATGTGTAGCGGAGACTGCGGTCTCCGAGGTCTGACAGCCGGCGGCTCATTCAGCCGCGTAGTCGGCTGTCTTTCAGAACTCCCCGCTGTTGGTGTTTTCATTCAGCTCTCCCGCGGCTGCGGCCGGCGGGGAGAGTGTGAGGCAGCGATGGGGGAGGTCTGTGAAGCGCACAGCACGGACGGCTGTCAGCAGGGGGGGGGGGAGCGGAGGTGCCGTGTAGGTCCTCCTTGTCTGCCTGCTCCCTCTGCCGTAGATTTAACCCTCCATTGGAGCCAGACACAGTCGGTGGTGGCTGGGGTCTGTCCTCCTTGTACAGAGAGCATGCTGTCTGCACACACTGCGTCTGGAGGGTTGGCAGCAGGTAAGTGACACTCTCAGCATAGTGCTGAGAGAGAGACATTAGAAATCGCAGTGGGTTCCATGAGCTGGCTGTTTTTTCCTAAAAGCAGTCTGTTTAATTGGGTAGAGATAAGAGTTCTCTTTTTAGCTCAGGGAAAAGGGTCAGGCAAGGGTGACTGCCTCAGTGAGCCCTGCTAGGCTGTGGATTGGTGGAGTTGTTTGTCTGTCTTAAATGTTATCCAGTCCAGAGCTGGGCCCTGGGGGGGGGATGTGTTTTACTCCTCGGCACTTCCCCCGTGGTAGTCTTCACTCCTCGTGTGTGGATACCTGAATAGGCAGCCATATCTAAAGCTCCTGCTTCTCCCCTTTTCTATCCTGTTTACTGTAAGGTAAAGGGTTGGGGGTGGTGTGTTTAGCCTTTTTACACACTAAAGAGCTTTTTGGCTGTATTGCAGGCTCACTTTCTCTTGTAGTTTGTGTGCTGCTTGTTATCTGTATTGTGTGTATTTCACTGTACTGTTTGTTCCATCTTTGAACATGTCTGAGAGGGAAAAATCTACACGTGGCAGGGCTGGTGCTACTATGTTAAGTTTCACCTGTGCTGTATGTCATGTTAAGTTACCGTCTGGGCAGTCAGGACCACAGGCTCTGTGTGTGTCCTGTCGGCCCACGGAGACTACTCCTGGTGAAACAGTGGCTGTCTGTTCTAACACAGAGGAGCCTGCTTGGGCTCAGTCTCTATTTAATACAGTGGAACTGCTTGCTCAGAAGGTACAGTCTCAGGCTGCTCAATCTTCTGATTCTGCTTCCTTAGTTCAGGCTTTACCTGTTGTTGCTCCAGTGCAGTCTGGAGAACCAGCCTGGGTGCAGGGTCTTGCATCCTCAGTACAGGGTCTGGTAGCGGTCTCTTCCTCCTTGGAGAGGATGATGCAGTCGGTCACTCCGCCTTCCTCAAGTAAACGGAGGCGGGTGGCCGCCTCTTTTCTGGGACATGGTTCAGATTGTGGTTCCCAGGAAGAGGGTGAGTTACCGCTGGGCTCGGACATAGATGCTGCTTCTCTGGTGGAGATCCCAGCAAATCGTCAGAGTGTGGAGGAGTTAATTCAGGCGGTGCGTCAGGTACTTGATATTCCTGAGGAACAAGTTCCTGAGGCTTCTGCATCCTCTCTTTTTGAAAGACGCAAAAAAAGGGAAATTGTTTTTCCGGCCTCTTCCCATTTGGAAGAGTTACTGTTGAAATCGTGGACTTCCCCAGATAAGAAGTTTCAGGTGACTACGCGACTGCAGTCGTGTTATCCATTTCCCCCTAAAGTTCTCGCTAAATGGGAGACGCTTCCTCAGGTGGATGCAGCTGTGGCGAGGTTGGCAAAGGTAACTACTATCCCTCTGCCTAACCAGGCCACTCTTAAGGATGGTGCAGACCGGAAGGTCGAGACCGTTCTTAAGTCCATTTTTGTGGCAGCGGGTGCTTCTTTGAGGCCTGCTTTGGCATCAGCATGGGTTAACAAAGCTGTCGATCGCTGGTCGGAACAATTGTCAGAGGGTTTGTTGACTGGCAGGCCATCCTCTGAACTGCTTCCTTTAGTGGAGCAGATTCAGAGAGTGACAGATTATTTAGGAGAAGCTGCTATGGAAGCGGGGACGATTGGCGCTCGCATTTCTGCCTTGGCAGTTGCAGCGCGTCGGGATCTTTGGCTAAAGTCCTGGGAGGCTGATGCAGAGTCCAAAAAGACTTTGGAGTCCATTCCTTTTTCTGGAGGTGTTCTGTTTGGACCTCAGCTTGATTCCTTTATTAGTCAGGCAACAGGAGGTAAGAGCTCTTTCCTCCCGGTCAGTGTTCCCAAACAGAGGATGTCCAGATTTCGGGCCTTTCGTTCCGCAGGTAGGTCTCGAGGACAATATTCCTCAGGACAATCCTCTAGAGGTCAGCCATCCACTCCTAGAGGGGGTTTGCAGCGGGGACTTCAGGCCTGGTCTGAACGACCTCCAGCCGCGAGGCCGGGAGACAGTGGTGGGAGCCCATCTTCTGCGGTTCAGGGATCGGTGGTGTCAGTCCACTACCGATGTCTGGATCCGGGGAGTGGTGAACCAGGGTTACAAGATCGATCTGCTTGGTCTTCCTCCCAGACGGTTCTTCACCACCGGGCTTCCGTCATGTCCAAAAAAGCGATTGGCTTTAACAGAAGCGATTCAATCCTTTCTGTCTTCCGGAGTGATTATTCCGGTTCCTCATTCTCAAAGAGGTTTGGGGTTTTATTCCAATCTTTTTCTTGTGACAAAACCAGACGGCTTGTTCAGACCGATTCTCAATCTAAAGGCTTTGAACACTCAGGTCAGAGTGCCCAGCTTCAAGATGGAGTCTTTACACTCGGTCATTCCCGGCATGGAGCAGGGAGAATTTATGGTGGCTCTAGACATCAAGGATGCATATCTCCATGTGCCCATTTGGAAGGGTCATCAGTCCCTGTTGAGGTTTGCAGTTCGGTCAGAGCACTACCAATTTCAGGCTCTCCCGTTCGGTCTCGCCACAGCTCCACGTATCTTCACCAAGATCATGGCGGTTATGGCTGCTCTGCGCTTGGCCAAGGGAATTACAATCATCCCTTACCTGGACGATCTACTTTTAAAGTAGATTCTTCAGAGAAGCTTCTGTTGCATATTCAGGTAGCAATCCAGACCCTGGAGTCGCACGATTGGATTATCAACTTCAAAAAATCCAAGTTGATCCCATCCAAGCGGATGGTGTTTCTGGGTCTCCAATGCGATACCCGTCTGAGACGGGTATTCTTTCCTCAGGACAAGATTTTAGCTTTACAGAGGATGGTGAAATCCCTGTTGGTGGCAAGGAGACCTTCCATTCATTTTGCAATGAGGCTTCTGGGCAAGATGGTATCGTCATTTGAAGCGATCCAGTTTGCTCAGTTCCATTTACGACAGTTTCAGTTGGAACTTCTGTCGCAGTGGAACAAATCTCATCGCAATCTGGCGAGTCAGGTTTTTCGCCTGTCTCCGCAGACGCGTCGGTCTCTGATCTGGTGGCTACACAGGCAGAATCTCACCAGGGGCCGCTTGTTCTCAATTTGGAATTGGATTCTGATAACAACAGACGCCAGCCTTCGGGGTTGGGGGGCTGTCTGTCTTCAGGCTCGGTTTCAGGGGCTTTGGACTCTCAAAGAGTCCAAGCTTCCAATAAATGTCTTGGAACTGCGCGCAGTGTTTCACGCTCTAAAAAGTGCGCAACACTTGACTCTCAGGATATTTCTGTGGGCCGAAGCTCACGTTGCGGCACTCGTTGCCGTCTTCATTCCCGGAATAGAAAATTGGGAAGCAGACTTCCTAAGCAGGCAGACTCTGCATCCAGGGGAATGGTCTCTCCATCCGGAGGTGTTTCAACAGTTAGTGGTGAAATGGGGTCAACCGGATGTCGACATGATGGCATCTCGGTTGAATCACAGGGTTCCCAGCTACTGTTCCCGTGCAAGAGATCCTGGGGCAGTCGCGGTAGACGTTATGTCCGTCTCTTGGAGGTACCGCTTAGTGTACCTTTTTCCTCCTGATAGCCATGCTTCCTCGAGTACTGAAAAAGTTGAAGAGAGAGGGTGTTCCAGTGCTTCTAGTAGCGCCGGATTGGCCTCGCAGGGCTTGGTACACCGACGTACTCTTCATGGCAGGAGGTCGGTCGTGGCGGTTGCCGATTCGCCCAGATCTTCTATCCCAGGGTCCCTTTTGTCATCAGGGTTTGCATCGTCTGGCTTTAACGGCGTGGCGGTTGAAGCCAGGATCCTAAGAGCTAAGGGGTTTTCGAGTCAGGTGGTTCAGACCTTGCTCCGTGCTCGAAAGCCGGCTTCAGCCAGAATCTATCATAGAGTCTGGAGGACATATATTGGTTGGTGCGAGAAGAAGGGATATCCTACATCTTCTTTTCGTCTGGCCAGGTTACTCAGGTTTCTGCAGGAGGGTTTGGATGCAGGTTTGCATATTAGTTCTCTTAAGGGTCAGGTTTCGGCTCTTTCAATTTTCTTTCAAAGAAAACTTGCTGTTTTACCTGACGTGCAAACTTTCATTCAGGGTGTTCTCCATGTTCAACCTCCTTATATTCCTCTGGTTCCGCCATGGGATTTGAATTTGGTGTTGAGGGCTTTACAGCATCCACCATTTGAACCCTTGAATTCGGTGGATTTCTAACTTTGAAAACAGTTTTTCTTTTGGCCATTTCTACAGCACGCAGAGTTTCAAAGCTTTCGGCTTTGTCTTGTAAGTCTCCTCTGCTAGTTTTTCATGAGGATAGGGCAGTTCTTCGAACTAAGCCCTCCTTCCTTCCAAAGGTTGTTTCTAAGTTTCATATGAATCAGGATATTGTCATTCCGGCTCTTACTGATTCCTCTTCTTCTGATAACGATGACTCTATTCGTTATCTTGATGTTATTCGTGCCTTGCGAATTTATGTTAAAAGATCTCAGAAGTTCCGTAAAACTGAGGATCTTTTCATTCTTTACGATGCTCACAAAAGAGGCTGGCCGGCTTCTAAGGTGACCATTGCTAGGTGGATTACGGCTGTTATCCGCCAGGCTTACAACGGGGCTGGGGAGCCTGTCCCTGCTAATCTGCGGGCGCATTCTACAAGATCTGTAAGTGCTTCCTGGGCGGTCCGCCATGGTGCCTCCAGAGAACAGCTGTGTAAAGCGGCCACGTGGTCTTCTGTACACACGTTCACAAAGTTTTACAGATTTAATGTGTTTGCATCTAGGGATGCAAGTTTTGGGAGAAAGGTGCTTCGGGCCGTTTCTTCTGAGCGTTCCCTCCCGTGAGACAGCTTTGGGATGTCCCCAAGGTCCCGGTGTCCCCCAAGGGATGTGAGAGAAAATGGGATTTTTATACTTGGGGGACACTGGGCGCCCACGCTTAACGCTCTGGTTTCTCCTTCTGTTTGACATGTTGTTTGATTGTTTAAGAGAATGTTGTGTTGTTAAGTTTATTCTCTTTTCTTTGGTTCTCTCTATCTCCATTTCTGCGGGCTTGGTTAAACATAGACTGGCCTCTAGCAGGGGGTGGAGCCAGAACTTTAGTTTTAACTAAAAGGTTAAACTGCCAGCGTTTCGCCTGCCCTACTCTATACCCCAAGGTCCCGGTGTCCCCCAACGGATTAAGAGAAACGGATTTTACGTAAGTATAAAAATCCCATTTTTCCCCACCGTGTTAAAAAAAAAAAAATCTCCCGCGGGTTTTTGCCTGCAATAGCGACTGTTTTGAGTTAGAGCAGCGGGAAAACTTGTGCCATTCAATTGAAAAAGAGGGAACGCTGCCCCCGCTCGTTAAACATTGTGTTTGCGAGATTTTAGGGGAGTGAAGGGGAGTTTTAACGCAGTCATGTATAACACAATTAAAATGTTTTCCATACATTTCCATACATTAGATTGCATTACACATTGATAATGTCTACATTACAGTACTTTCTTTTAGCATACTTTTTTTATTGAACTATTTTTTACCATACAATCATCTATACCATGTCAAAACACATTACTACATTCATATTTGTACCAAAAACATACATAAATATAATTAGTGGTTTGATTTATTTATTTATCATTTATGTTTTTTTTATTTCAATATTTCACAAGAAAATCCAACTTACACAAGTTAGGCATTAATGATAAGCATAACTTTAACTTTCTTTCTACATTATTACATGATTTCAAATACTTTTCAGAGGTTGTTTATTTTTAACACACCCCAAGGAGGTGCGAGATAAAGCGGCATATTGGCCTGTATTACCCGCCGCGTTAAAAAACAACTGAATAGCTTTTAACGCGGCTGCCTCTCGCACACCCTATACTTTCAATAGACCTTGTACTGGAGCGCGAGAGGACCGTTTCATGAAAAAAAATGTAGCGTTAAAAATGGAATTGAATCGCGGGTAAAGTTAACGCTCGAAAACAGCGTTAAAATGACTTAACACGCTCAAAAAAAACCAGCTCGCTGACAATTGAATACCCCCCTCTGAATTATTGTCTGTAGTGTTGACATTTTTAAATGTTACAAAAAAAAATATGTAGCTCTTAGAGGAAACAGTCACAAGTTAGGCTTTTTATCTACATTTATTCTGCATGCTCAGAAATATAGATCGCCCATAGGGAGAAGCCTAATTGATCTTTTGTAGGAGAAGAGGTAAACTTTATTAACCAGATAAATGATCATTATTAGATGATACTTGTTTGCCACCACTAGGAGGCGCTATTACACCTGTCACTTAATGCGTTCATTTGCAGCAATGATGAGCCTTTGATGTCTTGCAGGCTTTAAACAGAGACACTGCGCCGGGGGGTGATGGTGAATTTTTCGGGGCACCTGCTTTCCTTACCGTGTCCGGTCAGCTGCACCTGGAAGTTATGTCAGGGTAACATAGCATCTTCTGTTAGTTGTAATCTGGGGCAGGATGTGTAATAATCACACGATCACTCATGCACATTTTCCAGCTGTAGTTTTCTACGCAAGTTTGTTTTTTTGTTTTGTTTTTCATTTTACCCTTACAGTGTAGGCAATGGGAGTTACATTTTGTGTAAGAATTGACAATATTTTGCAAGCAAGTAAGATTTATGATATTCTCTCTACTTGTCCAAACGCTACAATCTGTTTAACATCTGCAGCAGGGTGATACTCTAAGCTGATATGAATATTATTCACGCTTGCCTACATCGGATCGGTGGTAAAATTGCAGTAGCGGAGGGGGAAAGTCATAAATTGCGATTGCCCCGTTTCTTGCTGGTTGCAGATATACCTGGAATTTGCGAGTCTCCCGGACATTTCGGGAGACTCGCAAAGTATGAGTGGGCAAGTATGATTTCTCATTCATTCCATTTGGGGGACACTTCTTACAATGAGGTATAGAGGGCGCTGTGCTGGGAGTAAGGCTCTACTACACTAAAGACTTGTCTGGCCTGCTCCTCCTCTTCTATACCTTCTGCAGGGAGACTCATGATTTTTTTAATTAGTGGCCAAGGAGTAGGGCACTTTTTATCATTTTATTTAGTTTATATTATTAGCGCATTAAGATTTATGTACAATTTGATCTAATTAGAATAAATCAGATTGTAACGTGTGGGTGGCTTAGGAGAGAGAATTTCACTTTATTTTTCTAGAAATATTTAATAAGCTTTAATAGCGTTACATCCTAAGTAGACAGACACAGGTCGAAAAGCTGAAATGTCTTACAGTTACCCCAGGCCCCCGTGCATAAATCCACTAATAAACAGTGCTTTTCCTGCAGAGCAGGACTGCAAGACTGTCACTCACACCCTGCTTACTCAGATATAGACATCTCTCTGCTAACATGGGAGCCTGCTGCAGAGGACATATTTTAGTTAGTTATTATTTATACATACATAAGTAAAACGAGCCTGTATGTGTATGGAACTTCTGATGTTTTGTGCATCTCCTTTGCCTTATCCAGAGGGCTCAGCAAAGTGTTCACCTTCGGCCCCACGTTCAGAGCCGAGAACTCGCAGAGTCGGAGACATCTGGCTGAGTTTTACATGGTGGAGGCAGAAGTGTCCTTTACAGAAAACCTGGAGGACATCATGCAGGTACCACAGGGCGCTATATAAAGCAATGCTGACCGTAGTACTCTGTCACTAGGAGAAGGGATGGTTGGGGGAGGGTGGTGGTTGCTCGTTGAGGTGTTATTCAGTGAACCTGAAATGTACGAGTTCTCCCGTCGGTGCTTCCACACGTCCTTTCTCACATATGCCGACGAGGTCCCGGAACTCGTATCCACATGCTCCGAGTAGTTTGTTTTTCATCTTCCTCCAGCATTTCAGTTGTCCCCTTAAAAATACATTTATTTAAAAAATAGAAAAAAATCAAGCAGCGTATTTCAGCCTGTATTTTTCTACGTGCAAGAAATTGTGATAAAACCAACGTAAAATGACATCACATTGATACAAATGTTGTTGCCTCTTTTGTGTGACTTTAGGTGTCACCAGTTTTATTATTAAAATATCACCATGAATCAATAACACATGAGGAATCCATCTTATGATAGACAGACTGAAAGGACCCTCACCCAGTACATGGACTGACAGCCCCTCACCCAGTGACACCCAGTACGTGGACTGACAGCCCCTCACCCAGTGACACCCAGTACGTGGACTGACAGCCCCTCACCCAGTGACACCCAGTACGTGGACTGACATCCCCTCACCCAGTGACACCCAGTACGTGGACTGACAGCCCCTCACCCAGTGACACCCAGTACGTGGACTGACAGCCCCTCACCCAGTGACACCCAGTACGTGGACTGACGGCCCCTCACCCAGTGACACCCAGTACGTGGACTGACAGCCCCTCAACCAGTGACACCCAGTACGTGGACTGACAGCCCCTCAACCAGTGACACCCAGTACGTGGACTGACAGCCCCTCACCCAGTGACACTCAGTACGTGGACTGACAGCCCCTCACCCAGTGACACCCAGTACGTGGACTGACAGCCCCTCAACCAGTGACACCCAGTACGTGGACTGACAGCCCCTCACCCAGTGACACCCAGTACGTGGACTGACAGCCCCTCACCCAGTGACACCCAGTACGTGGACTGACAGCCCCTCACCCAGTGACACCCAGTACGTGGACTGACAGCCCCTCACCCAGTGACACCCAGTACGTGGATTGACGGCCCCTCACCCAGTGACACCCAGTACGTGGACTGACGGCCCCTCACCCAGTGACACCCAGTGTATGGACTGCCAGCCCCTCACCCAATAACACCCAGTACATGGACTGCCAGCCCCTCACCCAATAACACCCAGTACATGGACTGACATCTCCTCACCCAGTGACACCCAGTACATGGACTGACAGCCCCTCACCCAGTACATGGACTGACAGCCCCTCACCCAGTACATGGACTGACAGCCCCTCACCCAGTACATGGACTGACAGCCCCTCACCCAGTACATGGACTGACAGCCCCTCACCCAGTACATGGACTGACAGCCCCTCACCCAGTACATGGACTGACAGCCCCTCACCCAGTACATGGACTGACAGCCCCTCACCCAGTACATGGACTGACAGCCCCTCACCCAGTACATGGACTGACAGCCCCTCACCCAGTACATGGACTGACAGCCCCTCACCCAGTACATGGACTGACAGCCCCTCACCCAGTACATGGACTGACAGCCCCTCACCCAGTACATGGACTGACAGCCCCTCACCCAGTACATGGACTGACAGCCCCTCACCCAGTACATGGACTGACAGCCCCTCACCCAGTACATGGACTGACAGCCCCTCACCCAGTACATGGACTGACAGCCCCTCACCCAGTACATGGACTGACAGCCCCTCACCCAGTACATGGACTGACAGCCCCTCACCCAGTACATGGACTGACAGCCCCTCACCCACTACATGGACTGACAGCCCCTCACCCACTACATGGACTGACAGCCCCTCACCCACTACATGGACTGACATCTCCTCACCCACTACATGGACTGACATCTCCTCACCCACTACATGGACTGACATCTCCTCACCCACTACATGGACTGACATCTCCTCACCCACTACATGGACTGACATCTCCTCACCCACTACATGGACTGACATCTCCTCACCCACTACATGGACTGACGGCCCCTCACCCAGTGACACCCAGTACGTGGACTGACGGCCCCTCACCCAGTGACACCCAGTACGTGGACTGACGGCCCCTCACCCAGTGACACCCAGTACGTGGACTGACGGCCCCTCACCCAGTGACACCCAGTACGTGGACTGACGGCCCCTCACCCAGTGACACCCAGTACGTGGACTGACGGCCCCTCACCCAGTGACACCCAGTACGTGGACTGACGGCCCCTCACCCAGTGACACCCAGTACGTGGACTGACGGCCCCTCACCCAGTGACACCCAGTACGTGGACTGACGGCCCCTCACCCAGTGACACCCAGTGTATGGACTGCCGGCCCCTCACCCAATAACACCCAGTACATGGACTGCCAGCCCCTCACCCAATAACACCCAGTACATGGACTGACATCTCCTCACCCAGTGACACCCAGTACATGGACTGACAGCCCCTCACCCACTACATGGACTGACATCTCCTCACCCACTACATGGACTGACGGCCCCTCACCCAGTGACACCCAGTACGTGGACTGACGGCCCCTCACCCAGTGACACCCAGTACGTGGACTGACGGCCCCTCACCCAGTGACACCCAGTACGTGGACTGACGGCCCCTCACCCAGTGACACCCAGTACGTGGACTGACGGCCCCTCACCCAGTGACACCCAGTACGTGGACTGACGGCCCCTCACCCAGTGACACCCAGTACGTGGACTGACGGCCCCTCACCCAGTGACACCCAGTACGTGGACTGACGGCCCCTCACCCAGTGACACCCAGTGTATGGACTGCCAGCCCCTCACCCAATAACACCCAGTACATGGACTGCCAGCCCCTCACCCAATAACACCCAGTACATGGACTGACATCTCCTCACCCAGTGACACCCAGTACATGGACTGACAGCCCCTCACCCAGTACATGGACTGACAGCCCCTCACCCAGTACATGGACTGACAGCCCCTCACCCAGTACATGGACTGACAGCCCCTCACCCAGTACATGGACTGACAGCCCCTCACCCAGTACATGGACTGACAGCCCGTCACCCACTACATGGACTGACAGCCCCTCACCCACTACATGGACTGACATCCCCTCACCCACTACATGGACTGACATCCCCTCACCCACTACATGGACTGACATCTCCTCACCCACTACATGGACTGACATCTCCTCACCCACTACATGGACTGACATCTCCTCACCCACTACATGGACTGACGGCCCCTCACCCAGTGACACCCAGTGCGTGGACTGACGGCCCCTCACCCAGTGACACCCAGTGCGTGGACTGACGGCCCCTCACCCAGTGACACCCAGTGCGTGGACTGACGGCCCCTCACCCAGTGACACCCAGTGCGTGGACTGACGGCCCCTCACCCAGTGACACCCAGTGCGTGGACTGACGGCCCCTCACCCAGTGACACCCAGTGCGTGGACTGACGGCCCCTCACCCAGTGACACCCAGTGCGTGGACTGACGGCCCCTCACCCAGTGACACCCAGTGCGTGGACTGACGGCCCCTCACCCAGTGACACCCAGTGCGTGGACTGACGGCCCCTCACCCAGTGACACCCAGTGCGTGGACTGACGGCCCCTCACCCAGTGACACCCAGTGCGTGGACTGACGGCCCCTCACCCAGTGACACCCAGTGCGTGGACTGACGGCCCCTCACCCAGTGACACCCAGTGCGTGGACTGACGGCCCCTCACCCAGTGACACCCAGTGCGTGGACTGACGGCCCCTCACCCAGTGACACCCAGTGCGTGGACTGACGGCCCCTCACCCAGTGACACCCAGTGCGTGGACTGACGGCCCCTCACCCAGTGACACCCAGTGCGTGGACTGACGGCCCCTCACCCAGTGACACCCAGTGCGTGGACTGACGGCCCCTCACCCAGTGACACCCAGTGCGTGGACTGACGGCCCCTCACCCAGTGACACCCAGTGCGTGGACTGACGGCCCCTCACCCAGTGACACCCAGTGCGTGGACTGACGGCCCCTCACCCAGTGACACCCAGTGCGTGGACTGACGGCCCCTCACCCAGTGACACCCAGTGCGTGGACTGACGGCCCCTCACCCAGTGACACCCAGTGCGTGGACTGACGGCCCCTCACCCAGTGACACCCAGTGCGTGGACTGACGGCCCCTCACCCAGTGACACCCAGTGCGTGGACTGACGGCCCCTCACCCAGTGACACCCAGTGCGTGGACTGACGGCCCCTCACCCAGTGACACCCAGTGCGTGGACTGACGGCCCCTCACCCAGTGACACCCAGTGCGTGGACTGACGGCCCCTCACCCAGTGACACCCAGTGCGTGGACTGACGGCCCCTCACCCAGTGACACCCAGTGCGTGGACTGACGGCCCCTCACCCAGTGACACCCAGTGCGTGGACTGACGGCCCCTCACCCAGTGACACCCAGTGCGTGGACTGACGGCCCCTCACCCAGTGACACCCAGTGCGTGGACTGACGGCCCCTCACCCAGTGACACCCAGTGCGTGGACTGACGGCCCCTCACCCAGTGACACCCAGTGCGTGGACTGACGGCCCCTCACCCAGTGACACCCAGTGCGTGGACTGACGGCCCCTCACCCAGTGACACCCAGTGCGTGGACTGACGGCCCCTCACCCAGTGACACCCAGTGCGTGGACTGACGGCCCCTCACCCAGTGACACCCAGTGCGTGGACTGACGGCCCCTCACCCAGTGACACCCAGTGCGTGGACTGACGGCCCCTCACCCAGTGACACCCAGTGCGTGGACTGACGGCCCCTCACCCAGTGACACCCAGTGCGTGGACTGACGGCCCCTCACCCAGTGACACCCAGTGCGTGGACTGACGGCCCCTCACCCAGTGACACCCAGTGCGTGGACTGACGGCCCCTCACCCAGTGACACCCAGTGCGTGGACTGACGGCCCCTCACCCAGTGACACCCAGTGCGTGGACTGACGGCCCCTCACCCAGTGACACCCAGTGCGTGGACTGACGGCCCCTCACCCAGTGACACCCAGTGCGTGGACTGACGGCCCCTCACCCAGTGACACCCAGTGCGTGGACTGACGGCCCCTCACCCAGTGACACCCAGTGCGTGGACTGACGGCCCCTCACCCAGTGACACCCAGTGCGTGGACTGACGGCCCCTCACCCAGTGACACCCAGTGCGTGGACTGACGGCCCCTCACCCAGTGACACCCAGTGCGTGGACTGACGGCCCCTCACCCAGTGACACCCAGTGCGTGGACTGACGGCCCCTCACCCAGTGACACCCAGTGCGTGGACTGACGGCCCCTCACCCAGTGACACCCAGTGCGTGGACTGACGGCCCCTCACCCAGTGACACCCAGTGCGTGGACTGACGGCCCCTCACCCAGTGACACCCAGTGCGTGGACTGACGGCCCCTCACCCAGTGACACCCAGTGCGTGGACTGACGGCCCCTCACCCAGTGACACCCAGTGCGTGGACTGACGGCCCCTCACCCAGTGACACCCAGTGCGTGGACTGACGGCCCCTCACCCAGTGACACCCAGTGCGTGGACTGACGGCCCCTCACCCAGTGACACCCAGTGCGTGGACTGACGGCCCCTCACCCAGTGACACCCAGTGCGTGGACTGACGGCCCCTCACCCAGTGACACCCAGTGCGTGGACTGACGGCCCCTCACCCAGTGACACCCAGTGCGTGGACTGACGGCCCCTCACCCAGTGACACCCAGTGCGTGGACTGACGGCCCCTCACCCAGTGACACCCAGTGCGTGGACTGACGGCCCCTCACCCAGTGACACCCAGTGCGTGGACTGACGGCCCCTCACCCAGTGACACCCAGTGCGTGGACTGACGGCCCCTCACCCAGTGACACCCAGTGCGTGGACTGACGGCCCCTCACCCAGTGACACCCAGTGCGTGGACTGACGGCCCCTCACCCAGTGACACCCAGTGCGTGGACTGACGGCCCCTCACCCAGTGACACCCAGTGCGTGGACTGACGGCCCCTCACCCAGTGACACCCAGTGCGTGGACTGACGGCCCCTCACCCAGTGACACCCAGTGCGTGGACTGACGGCCCCTCACCCAGTGACACCCAGTGCGTGGACTGACGGCCCCTCACCCAGTGACACCCAGTGCGTGGACTGACGGCCCCTCACCCAGTGACACCCAGTGCGTGGACTGACGGCCCCTCACCCAGTGACACCCAGTGCGTGGACTGACGGCCCCTCACCCAGTGACACCCAGTGCGTGGACTGACGGCCCCTCACCCAGTGACACCCAGTGCGTGGACTGACGGCCCCTCACCCAGTGACACCCAGTGCGTGGACTGACGGCCCCTCACCCAGTGACACCCAGTGCGTGGACTGACGGCCCCTCACCCAGTGACACCCAGTGCGTGGACTGACGGCCCCTCACCCAGTGACACCCAGTGCGTGGACTGACGGCCCCTCACCCAGTGACACCCAGTGCGTGGACTGACGGCCCCTCACCCAGTGACACCCAGTGCGTGGACTGACGGCCCCTCACCCAGTGACACCCAGTGCGTGGACTGACGGCCCCTCACCCAGTGACACCCAGTGCGTGGACTGACGGCCCCTCACCCAGTGACACCCAGTGCGTGGACTGACGGCCCCTCACCCAGTGACACCCAGTGCGTGGACTGACGGCCCCTCACCCAGTGACACCCAGTGCGTGGACTGACGGCCCCTCACCCAGTGACACCCAGTGCGTGGACTGACGGCCCCTCACCCAGTGACACCCAGTGCGTGGACTGACGGCCCCTCACCCAGTGACACCCAGTGCGTGGACTGACGGCCCCTCACCCAGTGACACCCAGTGCGTGGACTGACGGCCCCTCACCCAGTGACACCCAGTGCGTGGACTGACGGCCCCTCACCCAGTGACACCCAGTGCGTGGACTGACGGCCCCTCACCCAGTGACACCCAGTGCGTGGACTGACGGCCCCTCACCCAGTGACACCCAGTGCGTGGACTGACGGCCCCTCACCCAGTGACACCCAGTGCGTGGACTGACGGCCCCTCACCCAGTGACACCCAGTGCGTGGACTGACGGCCCCTCACCCAGTGACACCCAGTGCGTGGACTGACGGCCCCTCACCCAGTGACACCCAGTGCGTGGACTGACGGCCCCTCACCCAGTGACACCCAGTGCGTGGACTGACGGCCCCTCACCCAGTGACACCCAGTGCGTGGACTGACGGCCCCTCACCCAGTGACACCCAGTGCGTGGACTGACGGCCCCTCACCCAGTGACACCCAGTGCGTGGACTGACGGCCCCTCACCCAGTGACACCCAGTGCCTGGACTGACGGCCCCTCACCCAGTGACACCCAGTGCCTGGACTGACGGCCCCTCACCCAGTGACACCCAGTGCCTGGACTGACGGCCCCTCACCCAGTGACACCCAGTGCCTGGACTGACGGCCCCTCACCCAGTGACACCCAGTGCCTGGACTGACGGCCCCTCACCCAGTGACACCCAGTGCCTGGACTGACGGCCCCTCACCCAGTGACACCCAGTGCCTGGACTGACGGCCCCTCACCCAGTGACACCCAGTGCCTGGACTGACGGCCCCTCACCCAGTGACACCCAGTGCCTGGACTGACGGCCCCTCACCCAGTGACACCCAGTGCCTGGACTGACGGCCCCTCACCCAGTGACACCCAGTGCCTGGACTGACGGCCCCTCACCCAGTGACACCCAGTGCCTGGACTGACGGCCCCTCACCCAGTGACACCCAGTGCCTGGACTGACGGCCCCTCACCCAGTGACACCCAGTGCCTGGACTGACGGCCCCTCACCCAGTGACACCCAGTGCCTGGACTGACGGCCCCTCACCCAGTGACACCCAGTGCCTGGACTGACGGCCCCTCACCCAGTGACACCCAGTGCCTGGACTGACGGCCCCTCACCCAGTGACACCCAGTGCCTGGACTGACGGCCCCTCACCCAGTGCCTGGACTGACGGCCCCTCACCCAGTGACACCCAGTGCCTGGACTGACGGCCCCTCACCCAGTGCCTGGACTGACGGCCCCTCACCCAGTGCCTGGACTGACGGCCCCTCACCCAGTGCCTGGACTGACGGCCCCTCACCCAGTGCCTGGACTGACGGCCCCTCACCCAGTGCCTGGACTGACGGCCCCTCACCCAGTGCCTGGACTGACGGCCCCTCACCCAGTGCCTGGACTGACGGCCCCTCACCCAGTGCCTGGACTGACGGCCCCTCACCCAGTGCCTGGACTGACGGCCCCTCACCCAGTGCCTGGACTGACGGCCCCTCACCCAGTGCCTGGACTGACGGCCCCTCACCCAGTGCCTGGACTGACGGCCCCTCACCCAGTGCCTGGACTGACGGCCCCTCACCCAGTGCCTGGACTGACGGCCCCTCACCCAGTGCCTGGACTGACGGCCCCTCACCCAGTGCCTGGACTGACGGCCCCTCACCCAGTGCCTGGACTGACGGCCCCTCACCCAGTGCCTGGACTGACGGCCCCTCACCCAGTGCCTGGACTGACGGCCCCTCACCCAGTGCCTGGACTGACGGCCCCTCACCCAGTGCCTGGACTGACGGCCCCTCACCCAGTGCCTGGACTGACGGCCCCTCACCCAGTGCCTGGACTGACGGCCCCTCACCCAGTGCCTGGACTGACGGCCCCTCACCCAGTGCCTGGACTGACGGCCCCTCACCCAGTGCCTGGACTGACGGCCCCTCACCCAGTGCCTGGACTGACGGCCCCTCACCCAGTGCCTGGACTGACGGCCCCTCACCCAGTGCCTGGACTGACGGCCCCTCACCCAGTGCCTGGACTGACGGCCCCTCACCCAGTGCCTGGACTGACGGCCCCTCACCCAGTGCCTGGACTGACGGCCCCTCACCCAGTGCCTGGACTGACGGCCCCTCACCCAGTGCCTGGACTGACGGCCCCTCACCCAGTGCGTGGACTGACGGCCCCTCACCCAGTGCGTGGACTGACGGCCCCTCACCCAGTGCGTGGACTGACGGCCCCTCACCCAGTGCGTGGACTGACGGCCCCTCACCCAGTGCGTGGACTGACGGCCCCTCACCCAGTGCGTGGACTGACGGCCCCTCACCCAGTGCGTGGACTGACGGCCCCTCACCCAGTGACACCCAGTGCGTGGACTGACGGCCCCTGACCCAGTGACACCCAGTGCGTGGACTGACGGCCCCTGACCCAGTGCGTGGACTGACGGCCCCTGACCCAGTGCGTGGACTGACGGCCCCTGACCCAGTGCGTGGACTGACGGCCCCTGACCCAGTGACACCCAGTGCGTGGACTGACGGCCCCTGACCCAGTGACACCCAGTGCGTGGACTGACGGCCCCTGACCCAGTGACACCCAGTGCGTGGACTGACGGCCCCTCACCCAGAGACACCCAGTAACACCCACTACATGGGCTCCTAGTTCCTCACTCAATGACAAGTTCAGACTGATACTTCTAAAACCTTTAGGTCCCGCCCACCTACATTGCCAAAAACTGAAGGAGTGGAGGAAATGCTGATAATGAACAATTTTAACTGCAAACTATTAATTTCTAGGTTATGGAAAATCTGTTTAAAAGCGCAACCACATCATTGCTTTCCAAGTGCCCGGATGATATGAATCTCTTCTTTAAATATGTATCTCTGGGACAGGAAGTAAGTGCGACATAATGATATAATAATCACAGTGCTTGTTTTATCTAACAGAACTATATGATCATGTATATTGTACTGTAAATTATAAGGATATTACAAGTCAGCGAGTAAGTCTCTGACGGCATAAAACACACGACCAATCAGAGTATTAAACATTCACAGAACTAGACTAATCAGAGCAGTAGTACACTCAAAGAGCTAGAGCAGCCCAGAGCCAATCAGAACATTAGAAAATTCAAAGCTAGATCCACCTGCAGCCAATCGGAGCATTGAAGCATTCACATAGCTAAACCAAAGGCAGTAGATGCTATTTAGTGTGCTAATATATTGAATTTAGTGTTTCCATTGATGTAATCAATATTGTTTTGGG
The DNA here is from genome assembly GCA_036250195.1 of Mixophyes australis. Taxonomy (NCBI): domain Eukaryota; kingdom Metazoa; phylum Chordata; class Amphibia; order Anura; family Limnodynastidae; genus Mixophyes; species Mixophyes australis. The sequence continues at coordinate 20,233,904 of JAVHZZ010000002.1, read as the reverse complement.
TATTTATTATAAATGTTATAATACGTGTTCAGCTAAGTCACTGTTTCTCCCCACTTTTTTTCAAGGGCAGGTTGGATCGACTAATAACGAAAAAGTTTATTGTGTAAGTAGTAATTAATTTTGTCACTTGCTGTCTCAGTGAAGGCTCTTGCAGTTTTGTATCAAATTTAAAGGAAAATTAAATTTAATCGGTTAAAGCAGAACTAGAGACAAAACATTTCATGGAGAAACTGCTCATCTCTCAACTAGTATAACTGTAGACGTCCTATACTTGGGATTCCTGCCGTTCTGCAATCACTACACCGCTGCACCACCGATGGTTTAAAGAGCCCAGAGTAGTTTTGGAAGTCCGCAGTTTAAATCTACATTGAAAGGTTACCAATGCACCCAACACCGTATACTGTAGTCGACGCCAAGATTGGGAGCCTTACACCTCGGAAAGGACTCTACAGTCATTGACATTTCCTCCAGTTTTAGAGGGTTCGTTAGTAACCCGTTCTGCTCTTCATCCAGACTCAACCAGTCATTAGCATCAAGGCATCTGTTAAGTTCTACAGAGGTAAATTCGGCCCTAGATGGAGCAATATGAAGCGAGATCTATTTATGTTTACTGGGGAAGAACAGAAGACCCCCCCCCCCCCCAGAGTCGGCTAATAATATAACTGACATCATTACCAAGATGCCTGGCCTGCCTTATGTCTGCATCAGCTAGTGTTTCAATCCTGAGAGTTAACATCTGCAGAGAAGATAACACGAAAGAGAAGACCAAATAGATTGTGAAGTGTCAAAGCTGTATAACCGTGTCTGCTACACATAGCATCCAAACTAAACTATATTACCCAGGGGAAGGCATTGCTGTGTCTTCTAAACTAAAGGACTAAACTAAATTAGCAAATATGTATAACACAGAATATATTTAATGAAAGCCGAGTATTTGAAAGTGCAATTATCCTTTTAATTATGATTTTGTGTCGTCTGTCTTACAAGAACATCAGCCTGCTCCATAGATTGTGTTTAGTAGCTGGAAGAATTGTTCTAGCTGATGGTCTGTGACTGTTCCCATCCATTTAACAGTAATGATGGCTTAGTCAGGGAACCATGTTTAAATGGCAGTCCATTGAGTTTCTGAGTGTAATTGAGCCACAATTAGGACAGCAGTCAGGAATAGCCAGACTTAATTAAGTGCACTAATTGGCACTCATCAAAGTGGGGCCACTTAGGGAAAAATATGCTTTAAACACAAGAGAGTCTTATTGACCTCAAAATACCTTTCCTATGAAGAAAACTTTCTCTTCTAAGGTAGCGTCATTTCTATATAGGATCCTGCAGTCATAATATAGTCACACAACAGACTATATGTATATTTACTTCTTGTGTCTTACTTCCCCAGAATGTCTTATACCGAAGCTATAGAAATTCTGAAGAAAGTCACAGATTCATTCAAGCACAAAACAGAGGTTGGTGAGCTGGTATTTCCAAATACCTTGTATCCTCAGGGCAATTTTTTTGTTTTGACGAGTCGCGTATTATTATGGAAGATGTGCTAGTGAGAGATGGCTCTCACGGACTCGTGTGATCATGAGGTTTGTCATACATGATGGCTTCTCGTGTTATTTAGTAAGCGTGTTTCCTTCAACCACTTTGCTCTTTCAACCTTCTTCAGTGGAGCCAAGCTGGTATTTATGTTAATATTCTAATGTTTTGGACCTAGTAAAAGTGCAGATTGTGGTTTGTTTCTTCTTCATTAATAATAATTTTTATATTTTGTACTTTTATCCAAGAATAGTTGATATTGTTTTTTTATGGTTTTGGTTTTTTTTATGCTTATTTAGTTTTTACGTTTTTGTTCCCCCCCACTTTCATTTACAAAAACATGTGCTAACATTCTTCAACATGTGTTCCCCATATATTTAAATCGCCATCAACTATATCATTTGTTCATTTACTCAATAGACATGTTCCCCAAATTTCCGTTTTAATATTTAAATAAAATGTTAGTGTGTATTTACATCTTTATTGTGAGAGCCTTTTTGTTCTATGCTGTAATGTAGAATTTCCCTGCAGTGGGGATGTGACCTACAGACGGAACACGAGAAGTATCTGGTCAAACACTGCGGGGACGTTCCGGTGTTCGTCGTCAACTACCCGTTTGACCTGAAACCGTTCTACACTCGTGACAATGAGGATAGTCCTCGGCATACGGTGAGCAGGGACTGCACGAGCTGTGTTACTTATTTATACCATGGGGGCTATTTAATAAAGGACCTTTATTCTCTAAAGTCAACAGACCCAGTTGATGAAGTCTCTTAATATAATGTAACTCCTCCATTCCTATTACTACTAATAAGGTATCTATCGGTGCTCTTATACGGCCTGTTGTCTTCATAAAGTATACTGAAGTCTTTTTCCAATCTTAGATCTCCACAATTGTAGCTTTTTTAATCCATATTTGGCACAATCGTCACCAAGGCCCGACATGTATTAGTTTTTTCACTTCTGTACATTGAGCATCATCCGACTACTCATTTTCATCCCTTCTGTAGTGACTTAACATCCTGCTTTGTGTTAATAACATCACTACGCTTAGCAGGTCCTTACACCAACGATGGCCAACATGTGGCCCCCCGTGCCTTTACTTGTGGCCCCCCGTGCCTTCCCCTGCCGCCCCCCCGAGCCTTCCCCTGCCGCCCCCCCGAGCCTTCCCCTGCCGCCCCCCGAGCCTTCCCCTGCCGCCCCCCGAGCCTTCCCCTGCCGCCCCCCGAGCCTTCCCCTGCCGCCCCCCGAGCCTTCCACTGCCGCCCCCCCGAGCCTTCCCCTGCCGCCCCCTCGAGCCTTCCCCTGCCGCCCCCCCGAGCCTTCCCCTGCCGCCCCCCCCCGAGCCCTTCCCCTGCCGCCCCCCCCCCGAGCCCTTCCCCTGCCGCCCCCCCCCCGAGCCTTCCCCTGCCGCCCCCCCGAGCCTTCCCCTGCCGCCCCCCCCGAGCCTTCCCCTGCCGCCCCCCCCGAGCCTTCCCCTGCCGCCCCCCCCGAGCCTTCCCCTGCCGCCCCCCCCGAGCCTTCCCCTGCCGCCCCCTCCCCGAGCCTTCCCCTGCCGCCCCCCCCCGAGCCTTCCCCTGCCGCCCCCCCCCGAGCCTTCCCCTGCCGCCCCCCCCCGAGCCTTCCCCTGCCGCCCCCCCGAGCCTTCCCCTGCCGCCCCCCCGAGCCTTCGCCTGCCGCCCCCCCGAGCCTTCGCCTGCCGCCCCCCCGAGCCTTCGCCTGCCGCCCCCCCGAGCCTTCGCCTGCCGCCCCCCCGAGCCTTCGCCTGCCGCCCCCCCGAGCCTTCGCCTGCCGCCCCCCGAGCCTTCGCCTGCCGCCCTCCCCGAGCCTTCGCCTGCCGCCCTCCCCGAGCCTTCGCCTGCGGCCCCTCCCCGAGCCTTCGCCTGCGGCCCCTCCCCCAGCCTTCCCCTGCGCCCCCTCCCGGAGCCTTCACATGCAGCCCTCCTTCACCTGCCGCCCCCCCGAGCCTTCCCCTGCCGCCCCCCGAGCCTTCGCCTGCGGCCCCTCCCCGAGCCTTCCCCTGCGCCCCCTCCCGGAGCCTTCACATGCAGCCCTCCTTCACCTGCCGCCCCCCCGAGCCTTCCCCTGCCGCCCCCCCGAGCCTTCGCCTGCGGCCCCTCCCCGAGCCTTCCCCTGCGCCCCCTCCCGGAGCCTTCACATGCAGCCCTCCTTCACCTGCCGCCCCCCCGAGCCTTCCCCTGCCGCCCCCCCGAGCCTTCCCCTGCCGCCCCCCGAGCCTTCCCCTGCCGCCCCCCGAGCCTTCCCCTGCCGCCCCCCGAGCCTTCCCCTGCCGCCCCCCGAGCCTTCCCCTGCCGCCCCCCGAGCCTTCCCCTGCCGCCCCCCGAGCCTTCCCCTGCCGCCCCCCGAGCCTTCCCCTGCCGCCCCCCGAGCCTTCCCCTGCCGCCCCCCGAGCCTTCCCCTGCCGCCCCCCGAGCCTTCCCCTGCCGCCCCCCCGAGCCTGCCCCTGCCGCCCCCCCCCCCGAGCCTTCCCCTGCCGCCCCCCCCGAGCCTTCCCCTGCCGCCCCCCCGAGCCTTCCCCTGCCGCCCCCCCCGAGCCTTCCCCTGCCGCCCCCCCCGAGCCTTCCCCTGCCGCCCCCCCCCCGAGCCTTCCCCTGCCGCCCCCCCCGAGCCTTCCCCTGCCGCCCCCTCCCCGAGCCTTCCCCTGCCGCCCCCCCCCGAGCCTTCCCCTGCCGCCCCCCCCCGAGCCTTCCCCTGCCGCCCCCCCGAGCCTTCCCCTGCCGCCCCCCCGAGCCTTCGCCTGCCGCCCCCCCGAGCCTTCGCCTGCCGCCCCCCCGAGCCTTCGCCTGCCGCCCCCCCGAGCCTTCGCCTGCCGCCCCCCCGAGCCTTCGCCTGCCGCCCCCCCGAGCCTTCGCCTGCCGCCCCCCCGAGCCTTCCCCTGCCGCCCCCCCCCGAGCCTTCCCCTGCCGCCCCCCCCCGAGCCTTCCCCTGCCGCCCCCCCCCCGAGCCTTCCCCTGCCGCCCCCCCCCCGAGCCTTCCCCTGCCGCCCCCCCCCCCGAGCCTTCGCCTGCCGCCCCCCCGAGCCTTCGCCTGCCGCCCCCCCGAGCCTTCGCCTGCCGCCCCCCCGAGCCTTCCCCTGCGGCCCCTCCCCCAGCCTTCCCCTGCGCCCCCTCCCGGAGCCTTCACATGCAGCCCTCCTTCCCCTGCCGCCCCCCCGAGCCTTCCCCTGCCGCCCCCCCGAGCCTTCCCCTGCCGCCCCCCCGAGCCTTCGCCTGCCGCCCCCCCGAGCCTTCGCCTGCCGCCCCCCCGAGCCTTCGCCTGCCGCCCCCCCCGAGCCTTCGCCTGCCGCCCCCCCCGAGCCCTTCCCCTGCCGCCCCCCCCCGAGCCTTCCCCTGCCGCCCCCCCGAGCCTTCCCCTGCCGCCCCCCCCGAGCCTTCCCCTGCCGCCCCCTCCCCGAGCCTTCCCCTGCCGCCCCCCCCCCGAGCCTTCCCCTGCCGCCCCCCCCCGAGCCTTCCCCTGCCGCCCCCCCGAGCCTTCCCCTGCCGCCCCCCGAGCCTTCGCCTGCCGCCCCCCCGAGCCTTCGCCTGCCGCCCCCCGAGCCTTCGCCTGCCGCCCCCCGAGCCTTCGCCTGCCGCCCCCCCCGAGCCTTCGCCTGCCGCCCCCCCCGAGCCTTCGCCTGCCGCCCCCCCCGAGCCTTCGCCTGCCGCCCCTCCCCGAGCCTTCGCCTGCGGCCCCTCCCCGAGCCTTCGCCTGCGGCCCCTCCCCCAGCCTTCCCCTGCGCCCCCCTCCCGGAGCCTTCACATGCAGCCCTCCTTCACCTGCCGCCCCCCCGAGCCTTCCCCTGCCGCCCCCCGAGCCTTCGCCTGCGGCCCCTCCCCGAGCCTTCCCCTGCGCCCCCTCCCGGAGCCTTCACATGCAGCCCTCCTTCACCTGCCGCCCCCCCGAGCCTTCCCCTGCCGCCCCCCCGAGCCTTCCCCTGCCGCCCCCCGAGCCTTCCCCTGCCGCCCCCCGAGCCTTCCCCTGCCGCCCCCCGAGCCTTCCCCTGCCGCCCCCCGAGCCTTCCCCTGCCGCCCCCCGAGCCTTCCCCTGCCGCCCCCCGAGCCTTCCCCTGCCGCCCCCCGAGCCTTCCCCTGCCGCCCCCCGAGCCTTCCCCTGCCGCCCCCCGAGCCTTCCCCTGCCGCCCCCCCGAGCCTGCCCCTGCCGCCCCCCCGAGCCTGCCCCTGCCCCCCCCCCCGAGCCTTCCCCTGCCGCCCCCCCCGAGCCTTCCCCTGCCGCCCCCCCCCGAGCCTTCCCCTGCCGCCCCCCCCGAGCCTTCCCCTGCCGCCCCCCCCCGAGCCTTCCCCTGCCGCCCCCCCCCGAGCCTTCCCCTGCCGCCCCCCCCGAGCCTTCCCCTGCCGCCCCCTCCCCGAGCCTTCCCCTGCCGCCCCCCCCCCCCGAGCCTTCCCCTGCCGCCCCCCCCCGAGCCTTCCCCTGCCGCCCCCCCGAGCCTTCGCCTGCCGCCCCCCCGAGCCTTCGCCTGCCGCCCCCCCGAGCCTTCGCCTGCCGCCCCCCCGAGCCTTCGCCTGCCGCCCCCCCGAGCCTTCGCCTGCCGCCCCCCCCGAGCCTTCGCCTGCGGCCCCTCCCCGAGCCTTCGCCTGCGGCCCCTCCCCCAGCCTTCCCCTGCGCCCCCTCCCGGAGCCTTCACATGCAGCCCTCCTTCACCTGCCGCCCCCCCGAGCCTTCGCCTGCGGCCCCTCCCCGAGCCTTCCCCTGCGCCCCCTCCCGGAGCCTTCACATGCAGCCCTCCTTCACCTGCCGCCCCCCCGAGCCTTCCCCTGCCGCCCCCCGAGCCTTCCCCTGCCGCCCCCCGAGCCTTCCCCTGCCGCCCCCCGAGCCTTCCCCTGCCGCCCCCCGAGCCTTCCCCTGCCGCCCCCCGAGCCTTCCCCTGCCGCCCCCCCGAGCCTGCCCCTGCCGCCCCCCCGAGCCTTCCACTGCCGCCCCCCCCCCCCGAGCCTTCCCCTGCCGCCCCCCCGAGCCTTCCCCTGCCGCCCCCCCCCCCCCGAGCCTTCCCCTGCCGCCCCCCCCCCCCGAGCCTTCCCCTGCCGCCCCCCCCCCCGAGCCTTCCCCTGCCGCCCCCCCCGAGCCTTCCCCTGCTGCCCCCCCCCCCCGAGCCTTCCCCTGCCGCCCCCCCCGAGCCTTCCCCTGCCGCCCCCCCGAGCCTTCCCCTGCCGCCCCCCCGAGCCTTCCCCTGCCGCCCCCCCGAGCCTTCCCCTGCCGCCCCCCCGAGCCTTCCCCTGCCGCCCCCCCGAGCCTTCCCCTGCCGCCCCCCCCCCCCCGAGCCCTTCCCATTCCGCCCCCCCCCCGAGCCTTCCCCTGCCGCCCCCCCCCCCCCGAGCCCTTCCCATTCCGCCCCCCCCCCGAGCCTTCCCCTGCCGCCCCACCCGAGCCTTCCCCTGCCGCCCCCCCCGAGCCTTCCCCTGCCGCCCCCCCCGAGCCTTCCCCTGCCGCCCCCCCCGAGCCTTCCCCTGCCGCCCCCCCGAGCCTTCCCCTGCCGCCCCCTCCCCGAGCCTTCCCCTGCCGCCCCCTCCCCGAGCCTTCGCCTGCCGCCCCCCCGAGCCTTCGCCTGCCGCCCCCCCGAGCCTTCGCCTGCCGCCCCCCCGAGCCTTCGCCTGCCGCCCCCCCGAGCCTTCGCCTGCCGCCCCCCCGAGCCTTCGCCTGCCGCCCCCCCGAGCCTTCGCCTGCCGCCCCCCCCGAGCCTTCGCCTGCCGCCCCCCCGAGCCTTCGCCTGCCGCCCCCCCCGAGCCTTCGCCTGCGGCCCCTCCCCCAGCCTTCGCCTGCGGCCCCTCCCCCAGCCTTCGCCTGCGGCCCCTCCCCCAGCCTTCCCCTGCGCCCCCTCCCGGAGCCTTCACATGCAGCCCTCCTTCACCTGCCGCCCCCCCGAGCCTTCCCCTGCCGCCCCCCGAGCCTTCGCCTGCGGCCCCTCCCCGAGCCTTCCCCTGCGCCCCCTCCCGGAGCCTTCACATGCAGCCCTCCTTCACCTGCCGCCCCCCCGAGCCTTCCCCTGCCGCCCCCCGAGCCTTCCCCTGCCGCCCCCCGAGCCTTCCCCTGCCGCCCCCCGAGCCTTCCCCTGCCGCCCCCCGAGCCTTCCCCTGCCGCCCCCCGAGCCTTCCCCTGCCGCCCCCCGAGCCTTCCCCTGCCGCCCCCCCGAGCCTGCCCCTGCCGCCCCCCCCCCCGAGCCTTCCCCTGCCGCCCCCCCCCCCCCCCCCGAGCCTTCCCCTGCCGCCCCCCCGAGCCTTCCCCTGCCGCCCCCCCCCCGAGCCTTCCCCTGCCGCCCCCCCGAGCCTTCCCCTGCCGCCCCCCCCCCCCGAGCCTTCCCCTGCCGCCCCCCCCCCCGAGCCTTCCCCTGCCGCCCCCCCCCCCGAGCCTTCCCCTGCCGCCCCCCCCGAGCCTTCCCCTGCCGCCCCCCCCGAGCCTTCCCCTGCCGCCCCCCGAGCCTTCCCCTGCCGCCCCCCCGAGCCTTCGCCTGCGGCCCCTCCCCGAGCCTTCCCCTGCGCCCCCTCCCGGAGCCTTCACATGCAGCCCTCCTTTACCTGCCGCCCCCCCGAGCCTTCCCCTGCCGCCCCCCCGAGCCTTCCCCTGCCGCCCCCCCGAGCCTTCCCCTGCCGCCCCCCCCGAGCCTTCCCCTGCCGCCCCCCGAGCCTTCCCCTGCCGCCCCCCCCCGAGCCTTCCCCTGCCGCCCCCCCCCCCCGAGCCTTCCCCTGCCGCCCCCCCCCCGAGCCTTCCCCTGCCGCCCCCCCCGAGCCTTCCCCTGCCGCCCCCCCCGAGCCTTCCCCTGCCGCCCCCCCCCGAGCCTTCCCCTGCCGCCCCCCCCGAGCCTTCCCCTGCCGCCCCCCCCGAGCCTTCCCCTGCCGCCCCCCCCCCCCCCCGAGCCTTCCCCTGCCGCCCCCCCCGAGCCTTCCCCTGCCGCCCCCCCCCCCCGAGCCTTCCCCTGCCGCCCCCCCCGAGCCTTCCCCTGCCGCCCCCCCCGAGCCTTCCCCTGCCGCCCCCCGAGCCTTCCCCTGCCGCCCCCCCCCGAGCCTTCCCCTGCCGCCCCCCCCGAGCCTTCCCCTGCCGCTCCCCCCGAGCCTTCCCCTGCCGCCCCCCCCGAGCCTTCCCCTGCCGCCCCCCCCGAGCCTTCCCCTGCCGCCCCCCCCGAGCCTTCCCCTGCCGCCCCCCCCCGAGCCTTCCCCTGCCGCCCCCCCCCCCCGAGCCTTCCCCTGCCGCCCCCCCCCCGAGCCTTCCCCTGCCGCCCCCCCCCCGAGCCTTCCCCTGCCGCCCCCCCCGAGCCTTCCCCTGCCGCCCCCCCCGAGCCTTCCCCTGCCGCCCCCCCCGAGCCTTCCCCTGCCGCCCCCCCCGAGCCTTCCCCTGCCGCCCCCCCCCCCCGAGCCTTCCCCTGCCGCCCCCCCCCCCCCGAGCCTTCCCCTGCCGCCCCCCCCGAGCCTTCCCCTGCCGCCCCCCCCCCCCGAGCCTTCCCCTGCCGCCCCCCCCGAGCCTTCCCCTGCCGCCCCCCCCGAGCCTTCCCCTGCCGCCCCCCGAGCCTTCCCCTGCCGCCCCCCCCTGAGCCTTCCCCTGCCGCCCCCCCCCGAGCCTTCCCCTGCCGCTCCCCCCGAGCCTTCCCCTGCCGCCCCCCCCGAGCCTTCCCCTGCCGCCCCCCCCGAGCCTTCCCCTGCCGCCCCCCCCCGAGCCTTCCCCTGCCGCCCCCCCCCCCCGAGCCTTCCCCTGCCGCCCCCCCCCCGAGCCTTCCCCTGCCGCCCCCCCCCCGAGCCTTCCCCTGCCGCCCCCCCCGAGCCTTCCCCTGCCGCCCCCCCCGAGCCTTCCCCTGCCGCCCCCCCCGAGCCTTCCCCTGCCGCCCCCCCCGAGCCTTCCCCTGCCGCCCCCCCCGAGCCTTCCCCTGCCGCCCCTCCCCCCGAGCCTTCCCCTGCCGCCCCCCCCCCCGAGCCTTCCCCTGCCGCCCCCCCGAGCCTTCCCCTGCCGCCCCCGAGCCTTCCCCTGCCGCCCCCCCCCGAGCCTTCCCCTGCCGCCCCCCCCCGAGCCTTCCCCTGCCGCCCCCCCCGAGCCTTCCCCTGCCGCCCCCCCCCGAGCCTTCCCCTGCCGCCCCCCCGAGCCTTCCCCTGCGGCCCCTCCCCGAGCCTTCCCCTGCGCCCCCTCCCCGAGCCTTCACATGCAGCCCTCCTTCACCTGCGGCCCCCCCGAGCCTTCACCTGCGGACCCCAAACCTTCACCTGCACCCCCTCCCCCCCTCCACGAGCCTTCACCTGCGCCCCCCCCCGTCTCTTTCCTGCTTTATTGTCAGATGTGTTTGTTATAGTTTGTAACACTTGTGTAAAATGCTGCTGATCTGTTATTACAGATAGGTGTCTATTTGATTAAATGTATTTTATCTTATTACTGAGATTAAGGGATATGTGTAGACTTAATTTGGTTAAAAGCGAGGGCTTGAGGGAGTCAGTCTTTCGTCTTTCCCTAAACAGTAAAATGTTAAGTTACAGCTCTGCTGATCCCTACGGCTCCCCTCTAATAACTTCAGCCCGATCTGATTATATTATATTAATAACACCCCCAGCCCGTTATTACACAGTACATATTACTTCACCGGTCCCAGTGCTTTTATCTTATGTACCAATCGGTTACGCTCAACTGTATCAGATGCTTCTGCAGAATCCAAATAAACCACATTAACTGCGTCTGTAGTTTACAACTTCATTTCTCATAACAACTAATCAGATTAGTTTGTCCGGTCCCTTAAAAAACCACGTGACTCTTTGTTATCTGTTTTATTTAAAGTACAATATTTCTGGCTGTGTATCTCAGCATACCTAGCACTGATGTCACGTTGTCTGTTTGGATTCTGTTCCATTTAATCATTTTAATTAAGTTTTACGCACTGGGGCCACATCTGCCGTCTGCTGGTCTTGCGATACTAATCCTGTTACATGCGTAAATATAAGAGATAATGGTTTGCGTCACATTCACAGCGTTGTTTCCTATAAACATACGTGAAAAGAACATATGCATATAACCCTGTTTATTCTTTACTTCCTGCAATCAGTTCCCATCTCTCCGTCACACAATATGCCAGCTTTTCATTTTTTACTATTTATATATTTAAAAAACTTTTGCTAGACTCGTTTTCTTTGCCGATTTTTAGTTTTAAGGCTTCAGACCCTGTCACCCTGCGTTCTCTGTTGCCTGGTTTGTTACATTCTATTTAAGTAATAACCAAGCTAATTGAGTCATTCTGTATTTAAGAAATGATCTCTGTGCTTTTACCTAGTTAAATGATGATACCTGTCGCAGGATTCAGCCTTCTCATGCACCCAACCAATGTCCTCTCACTGTCACAATGGTTTTGTGTTACCAACCGGGGAAGACAAACTGTTATCTACTATATAGGAATGAGCAAAAAGATATTTCAGCACAGCTAAAAAGCACAAAAAAACCTATATGTACATAAATATTTATACAAATAAATCCTTGGAATAATCTAACCTCTCTACTGCTCACAAACTTTGCAGATGGTTTGAAAGTAAAGTATAAATGTCCTTCGATCCCTTTTTAATGTGTTGACTCAAGGCTGTGAGTGTGTCGTCTGTGGTTTGTAACCTGTGAGCGGAGCCACCAATGAATCGCTTGTCCATCGCAGCGTTAATGGAAAACGCTGGTTGTTGCTAAAATGATTGGTCTCTTGTTACTCTCGGTAAGATTGCTAGAACATGGAAGACTGGAAAAGCCAAAACACTGTCCAATGCAATTACCCTGTGATCTGCTGTCTGTCCTTTATTATAGAGACATGTCACAGTGAACCGTGAACTCACTTTCTTGTATCTTGAATTCTCCATTGGAGATTAGTAACGTGATTATAGATCGGGGAGTGTAACTGACTTCCAGCCAAGCTTTGTGCAACTTTCTGTCCTTGTTTGGTCTTCCCATCCTTGGCTGCTTGGCTGGGGCTGTGTTGCACCTCATTACCACATATTTATCCTGTGTGACCGTAACTAAAATCTGCTCTGAAGAAACTGGTGGCCGCACTTCCCTTTAGGCAATTTCCACAATGTATTTTAAAACTGTTTTTTAACGTTTAGAAACCAAAACTAATGAAAGGAATGTGAGCAAGTTTAAATGCTGTGTTTTAACCTGCCCTTGTCTGCACGGTAGCCTCACTCTCACCCGTATGGCAGCCTCACCGTCACGGCAGCCTCGCCCGCACGACAGCCTCGCTGGCACGGTAGCATGCCCTTGCCCGCGTGGCAGCCTCGCCTACAAGGTATCTTGCTGTCAACCGCACGGTAGCCTCGCCCGCATGGTAGCATGCCCTTGCCTGCATGGCAGCCTCGCCTGCATGGTAGCCTGCCCTCACCCGCACGGTAGCCTCACCCGCTCGGTAGCATGCCCTTGCCTGTATGGCAGCCCCGTCTGCATGGTAGCCTGCCCTCACCCGCACGGTAGCCTCATCCGCTCGGTAGCATGCCCTTGCCTGCATGGCAGCCTCGCCTGCATGGTAGCCTGCCCTCACCCGTACGGTAGCCTCACCCGCTCGGTAGCATGCCCTTGCCTGCATGGCAGCCCCGTCTGCATGGTAGCTTGCCCTCACCCGTACGGCAGCCTCACCGTCACAGCAACCTCGCCCGCACGACAGCCTTGCTGGCACAGTAGCATGCCCTTGCCCACGTGCCAGCCTCGCCTACAAGGTATCTTGCTGTCAACTGCACGGTAGCCTCGCCCGCATGGTAGCATGCCCTTGCCTGCATGGCAGCCTCGCCTGCATGGTAGCCTGCCCTCACCCGCACGGTAGCCTCACCCGCTCGGTAGCATGCCCTTGCCTGCATGGCAGCCCCGTCTGCATGGTAGCCTGCCCTCACCCGCACGGTAGCCTCATCCGCTCGGTAGCATGCCCTTGCCTGCATGGCAGCCTCGCCTGCATGGTAGCCGCACGGTAGCCTCACCCGCTCGGTAGCATGCCCTTGCCTGCATGGCAGCCCCGTCTGCATGGTAGCCTGCCCTCACCCGCACGGTAGCCTCACCCGCTCGGTAGCATGCCCTTGCCTGCATGGCAGCCCCGTCTGCATGGTAGCCTGCCCTCACCCGCACGGTAGCCTCTCCCGCTCGGTAGCATGCCCTTGTCTGCATGGCAGCCCCGTCTGCATGGTAGCTTGCCCTCACCCGCATGGTAGCCTCATCTGTACGGTAGCTTGCCCTCGCCCGCATAACAGTCTGTCTCTGCCTGCACAGTAGCGTGCCCTTGCCCGTACAGCAGCCCCATCTGCATGGCAACCTTACCTGCATGGTAACTTTCCCTCGCACGCATGGCAACCTTGCCCTTGCCTACACAGTGACCTACCTTTGCCCGCACGGTAGCCTGCCTGTGCCCCATTGTAGGCGTGGTAAAGATGTTTTCCTTATTAAAAAATGGGGTTCTCCTTTTATGTTTTTCAGAGTGACCCTCACTCTTCTGACTCTCCCAGTGATCACACCTTTTAATTAGTTTGTCAACTGATACAATGAATTTAAAAATTGATTTTGGAAAAGAAAATGTTGTGTAATTACGACATTATTGAATTTGAATACTTTTATATACATTTAAAATTGCATCAAGAGGCAGCGATTTTGTGGGTTGAACGAATATTCGGATTGTGGACTTACTGGGAGCTGCTGACATCACAAGTGAATGATTATTCTGCGTCTCCATCATTATAATTTCAGACCACAGAATGTCTGTGTGTGGGGTACAGTATAACGGGGGCGTCTACAGCCCTGGTCAAAACCAGCTATTGGCTGAGTGAGGCTAGAAAGAAAGTGGGCGGGGCACTTTAGTGCAGCAGAGACATGTGATTGGTTGTGAGACGCCCATAGTCAGGTTCCGCGAACTGAATGACCGTTCCCTCTCGTCGCTGTCCAAACCGCTTTCTGCATGTAGCACGAAATGTGTCTGCATCCTCTGTAATGTGTCCTAATCACCCAATGTATTCTCATTGTGGGGACTTGTTTGCTGGTTTGTACTGATGCATAAATACCTTACGGTACTGTATTGAATTTAGAGTGTTTCCATTACTCTCTCACGGTGGAGGCAGCCATTTTATGGGCTGAACCAATTTTCTTGCTAATACCGTCTATCAATTCAGCTAGTGACATTACTAAGGCATGTGGTGTCAGCACACAAAATGGCTGCCCCCACCGTGTGCGGGTGGCCGGTCCACTTTAAAACTAACCCTGAGCACCGTGTTTGAAGCACAAACGGGTAAAACGGGTTATGGAAGTATAAAAAGGCTAAGATTATTAGACAGTGTTGCTATGAAGGCAGTTTATGTTCAGTGACTAGCGCATATGGGATGGACTTTCACATAAATAATGTCAACATCCAGTGAGCAACTTCCATATGATTTTCTAAACCCATTATTTCTTGGCCTACTAACATTCAGATGGCCCAGAATACCACCTTCTATCACATAAACACCACAATACCAGAGACTTATGTTCGCTGTAGTGCGACACAGGCTGCGCATTGTCGCTATCTCCCCCTCTGGTCCTCACAGCGCATTCTGTCTCCTCTCCAGGCGGCTGCTGTGGACCTGCTCGTTCCTGGAATCGGAGAACTGTTTGGAGGGAGCTTGAGAGAAGAGAGACTGCCTATCCTGCAGTCACGTCTGGAAACGTAATTATTAGTTATTTATTTTTCACGACTTAATGTTTACATTTATTTTCTATAACCTGACTAGAGGAACAGTAAGAGTTTCACCTCTGACATACACAGAATTCTTAAAAGGAAATCCATCATCATCATTATTTATTTATATAGCGCCACTAATTCTGCAGGGCTGTACAGAGAACTCACTCACATCAGTCCCTGCCCCATTGGAGCTTACAGTCTAATTCCTTAACACATATACACACACACACACACAGACTGGGGTCAATTTGTTAGCAGCCAATTAACCTACCAGTATGTTTTTGGAGTGTGGGAGGAAACCGGAGCACCCGGAGGAAACTCTCGCAAGCACAGGGAGAACATACAAATACCACACAGATAGGGCCATGGTCGGGAATCGAACTCATGACCCCAGTGCTGTAAGGCAGAAGTGCTAACCATTGAGCCACCGTGCTTCCCGCCCTATCCTTTAAATGTAATACTGGGCAGAGTTCCACTGTGAAGATAAAATAGAGTTTTACTTACTTGGGGTACTGTGTTCTCCCCATCAAATAGGCCCCTGAAACATCCAACAGTCTATTGCTGTTTGACTGCATGCTACGGCAGCCAGGAGACTGTTTCAGGCACTTCCAACTTTTGAGTCAGAGTTACTTGAAGAATACAGATGTGGTGTTTGTTCCTTATTAATATGTCCTTATTAATATGTTGCTCAATCAATTTATAGGTTAACAGCAGGTGCTTGAAAGGGTGGGGTTATCCTAAAAGGAGCAAATATAGAGAGATATCCCCCAGAACACTGCTATAAAATAACAGCTGCTATTTCTGCTTGTACATTAAACTGCAGTACGCACACTTAGGAGGTCATCAGTTACTGTCTGACCTATCTGGAAATCACAGACTATTTAATCAGAGTTACTGTAAGCCAAACAATTCCCGCATAAATGTAGCTTATTGAAAACCAAGCCTAACTGATATGCAAATTCTTTAAGAACGCAAAGACAGAAGGTGATTAAATGAGATTTATGATAAAAAAAGGCACACTGCTTATTGAGTAGAATTACTGAAAACAAATCGGCATGCAGAAAGATAAATGCAGACACAGAAATGTACAATTTCCCAAAACTTTTCATTTCTTTTTAAACATGTTTCTTTCTTGCCCAAACATCACTGACATCAGTGGAAGAGATGTGCTGGCATTCTACTCAATTTTACATCTGATTTATTGGCCTTTTGTCCAAGAACAATTCTATTAATTGGTTCTGGAAAATATACCAGAACTCCCTTCTGAAACTTAAGAGATGTGGCATTACTTCCAATAAACCTGGTTTACTTTTTCTGCACCAATACATAAGAAACATGATTATGTTCTATTGATTACTTGGAAGAGAGATGCATCATCCCTATAGTTTCAACTACATATACAGGCTCTATAAGGAAACATGTTATATGGCTACTTCCATAAGTTACAAATTCATACAGAGGTCTTCGCAAACATGTATGATGAGCATTATAGCTTTGATCAATTATGTTTCCTATACGGAATATACAATGACCTTTGATTGTCCCAAATATTTTAACCAATCTTTTAGTGCCCTTGGAACGCTTAACTAGGCAATAAAAAGGCTTGGTTGTTCAAATATACATGCCTGAGTGTAAATATATACCATTTGTAATGGCCACCGAAACCTGTGCAAAACATAGGCTACAAAAGGCCATTAAAAATTATTTTATTGTGAAGGCGGAGAACCTCTTTCAACAATTATTAAATACCTTCCTAAGCAATAGTTAAATTAATTTGCAGGTTGGGTTTATTCCCTTCATTGCTGTATCCTATAAAGGTTAAAGAGGAATTGTACCAGAACTATACTGAAATTATAGATGTAGTTTGTGAGATTCCTTCTCATTTCACCTTCCAGAGGAGACCGGAGAATTTTGAAATTCAGCTTTCCGACACCTCTTGTGTTGAGAACTCTGATTGGACAGCGGCTCAGCCATCCACTCGGTGCTTCAAAGTGTCTGAGTCCCTACCATTTCAAATTTCTCCTGCGTGCCCCATCAGAAGAATTAACGTGTGTTAAGGCAATGGACGAGGATAGTATGTCGCAGATGGTGAGGGTTCTGAATAATGGACCCTCTTCAGCTAGTTGTGGGGGTACAATATAATTTTATTTCTGGGCAGTTTTCTTCTTTAAAAATAAAAAATAATTACAATATCTGGGTTTCTTAATCTGACCCCGATACCGCCATCAATTCTGCAAGTTGAAGTATTGATTATTGTCCTTTCAATGTAGAGAGAATTCTCCATCTACACAATGCACGATACGGAACCTCTCTTAATTACAAATATATGTCTCATTTCCATCACACCTCTTCTCATAAAATACATCCAGAAATATCTTGTGCTTGTCGGCTAATAAAACCCGTGCACAGTGTAACGCATGATGCTTGTCATCTGGCCCTGATTTGGGAAGCTAATAAACGTTAGTACATTAAATTCATTGAGCCGGAGATAAAAATAGCACGGAGGCTTCATGGCTGACTGACCTGGCAGTGCACAGATCGGTGGGCAGCACCTTGCAGACGAATGTGTAGAATAAATCAGGATAAACAGTTCAGCTGTGATTGAATACTTGTTAGGAATGTAGGTGTCGTTACCCCCCCCCCCCCCCCCCCACAGACACCTGCTTAAGAACAGGTGTTACATTGCTGTGAACTTCTACCCAGCATGGATCACATTAAAGAAAGGTTACGTAGGGCACAGAAACTGGATTAATACATATTTGTACAGGTACACGATCTCTTATCTGGAAACAATTACCCTGCAAGTTCTAGTAGCTAGAAGGAAAGATAAAAAAAAGCAAAAGGAATTACTGCTGTTGCTCTGAAGACGTTCTACACATAGACATGAACACCAGTCGCTCCTGTGGCAGACACTGTAAGGAGCACTGCTAAAACGTTTAACGAGAAGGTGAATGCCCGGGACAGTGCAGGGAAAGACGGGGGTCTGTTTGTAAATGTATAGTATAAGCATGGAGCTCCAAATTACAGCAAAAATCCTTATCTGAAAAAAACTTAAGTTCAGCGACGATTAAATTTTTAGCGAAATTTTGTGCTAAATGGGGTTTTGCTGTTGAACAGGCCGCTTCACAAAGCACAAAGTTGCAGCGATATAATCTTTATTACGCTTTTGCATCATCATTCCACTGACTACCATTCCACGCCGTGTTTGCACACATACATTTAGTGAAATAGCCTATCAATACGGACGGAATGACGACATTGAATTAATTCTACTGTTCTCAGAGTTTGGGGTAGGACTCAAAAGGCCAAATTGTGGAACAGTTTTGAAATTTTGTATTCATTTCTACTCCTACGTTCCATGCATTCTGGGTAATACCTGTATACCTGGTTTAACAGATATATGTAAAAAGATGCTAATTATTTTTGCAAACAAATATTTATCGGAAATTCTTATCGGTTTGTTCCTGATAGGTTGATGTCATTGTCACATCAACGTGCAGTTGTGGCATGGAGATTTTAAATCCCTACTGAGTATGTTGGCGCTATATAAATAAATGTTAATAATAGATATTTTTTTTTTTGATTGATGGGTGGGTGCATATTACAGGAGATTTTATGTAGCGTCATTTGTAATTAAATGACTCACAGTAGGGACAAATGTATGAAATAGCTTTCAGATGTAATGTATGTGTACCTAGCATGACAAAGGGAGGTGTTTCTTACAGGCTTCTAAAAGAGGAGACAGGTATTCAGCTGGCAACCTGCAGAGAAAGGCTGTAAGCAGGGATTACACATTTGTGCAGCAGTGCACCTAGCTTAAAGATAAACAGATGGAGGACATATGTGTGACAAAATAATAGTATAGCATCTGATTTAACTACCTGGTTTGAAGGTGTCTTTTCCCACAGATACAGCATGCTGACAGGGTGTGTCAGCGGTGAGAGCAATCAATCAGAGCAGCTGATGAGAACTCCTTTTTAAAGGGCAGGTGGGAGTGTCACCTGTCCATCAAGCTAGGGCTGTGGGAGGAGTCTCAAGTACAAGAACCTGTCTGTTTCATTGTTCAGTGTGACCGATGTTAAATAAGTCGGCCGGTGTCTAGAGAGCTGGTCTCCGTTAATTAAGAGTTAAGGTCACAAGAAAGTGTATAGAATCTCTATGTTAAGTACTTTGTCATCCTAGAATTAATTCAAAGTAAAAAACAAGAAGTTGTTTGCGTGTGCTTCACCAGAAATGTGCTCTTGCCACACTAGGTTATGAAAGGTTATGTTTATTTTCTTTATACTTCCTCTGTTCCATGTTATGATGTGTTATGCTTTCTTATTTACAAAGCTCTTAGAATTTTTATTTCATAGCTTGAGTGAGGTTGACAGTTAGGACAGACTTGCATTAAGTTTTAAAGTGGGTTTTGCGTTTGGGTAGGTTCGCGTTTGGGCTAATGTTAGTGAGATTAAACAGTTACGATCAATACTGTTTCTTGAGGATTACCTAGGTCAGTGGTCAGGGAACAGGGTTAAATTACCCCAAATGGGGTAAAAATTAAATTCCTGGGGGTAATGCTGCCGATTCACATGCTGTCAGTTGGATTGTAGACCCCTTTAAATGTGAAATTGCTGTTGTACCCGAAGAGCCTCAAGGGTTGGTAGAGGCACTTCTTGAGCTTCGATGCAATAATGAAGCACGTATTGCATTTGAAAACAAAGCAGATCTGTCATATTTTTGGATGTCAACAGCTGCAAAGGCATCAAAATTGCACATGAGGAGGCAGTCAAAAAGTTGCTGCCTTTTGCAACAACCTACCTTTGCGAACAAGGATTTTCCACTCTAACGAACATAAAAACAAAGCAGGGAAATCGTTTGGACGCTGAAGACTGTATCCAAATAGCTCTGACATCAAAATGCCCCAATATTGATGCTCTCGTATCAAAAATGAAGCGACATCATTTCTCCAAAACCTGAAGTTTTGAAGTTAACGCTTTCAAAGAAATTTTGAATAGATTCAATAAAAATTTTGAATTCCAATAATTAATAATATATGATTTCGTTCCTTTCAAATCAAGGGGGTAACGTTGGCGTATCTAAATATATTTGGGGGTAAAGGGTAAAAAAGTTCCCTGACCTAGGTCTAGTGATTCAATTAAAAAAAAAAAAAAAAAGGTTTTCTGCTCTTTGAAACAAGGATCTCCGGTCTTATCCTAGGACACAGGGGGCTGAGATAAGACCCTCTTTAAGATCTCTGCTATCCAAACTCCATTACTAGGTAGTCTAATAGTGGTCTTCGCATCCTGGTAAGCCATGGATTAATACCTCTTTTGCCCGTCTGGTAAAATGACCTTGCTTCACCCACGCCAACCATCATTGACGTTTTTTGTCTGTACTTAAAAGAGTTCTCAACGTAAAAAATTATTTTGGCCATTCTTCCTATCCTTCAACTCCAAAACACACCCGTTTTGGGTAATAATAAATATACACGTGTTACTGATCATGGTCAGGAAGGCTGGAGATACGGACAGCTGTATAACGCCTCGCTCCTGTCTGTCCCGGGCTCCTCCGTATTGTCGCAATGTGGCAGCCGCCTGCGGTACAGCGTCTCGCAATGTAATCTTTCTCCGCTTACCCGTTACGTGTAAGAGATGAACACGAGGGCACCGCGTTGATCTTGGACGGCTGCTGGCGTTGGTATGTGCCAGCCGGCGATGTCATAGATTGAAACAGATTATACAAAACTTGCTTCATTCGCTTGGAATGTGTTATGAGCTTCTTACTAGGATACCAAGGTTAAAACAAGTTCAGTTATCTTTTCCTTGGCTGCCTCTCTGGGCCATCGTTAACAGTATATTTTCTTTCTACTAGGAAAATCTTCTTTTCTCTAGTTTTAATACCACCATTCCTGTGTCCTGCAGTTATTTGCTCTTCTGTTACAGGGAAATGTCAGGTGTAGATTTAGTCTGCACTCTGCACGTACTGGCTTCACATTGTTACATCTTCTTTGCTTAAGTCTGCCCAATACAGGGGAATGTATGTACTAGATATAGTTTTATTATATCTCTCCGTGCTGGTTAGGTACAAATTTCAGGGGTTGTATCTATCACCTTATCTATATATATATATATATATATATATATATATATATATATATATATATATATATATATATATATATATATATATATATCAGTCAGTCAATGCTGGTGAATTTATGTGCTGCAGTCTCACTCTCATAACTGGCTGGCAAAGTGTGTAAGTATTCCACTACGCTCAACAGCTACAGACAAACCACAAACCCAAGAGACATAGGTTACCTAGTCTAGAAATTGCAGGATTTCATAGGGGGAGATTCCTAATGGAAAATTTATAGTAGAGTGTGAACAAACATGATTTATATATAGTCCACTCTATTTTACTATTTTGACATTTTGAGATAAAGTGGCCTAGTGGTTAGCACTTCTGCCTGACAGCGCTGGGGTCATGAGTTTGATTCCCGACCATGGTCTTATCTGTGAGGAGTTTGTATGTTCTCCCTGTATTTGCGTGGGTTTCCTCCAACAACATACTGGTAGATTAATTGCCTGCTATCAAAATTGACCCTAGTGTGTGGTGTGTGTGTGTATGTTAGGGAATTTAGACTGTAAGCTCCAATGCAGGGACTGATGTGAATAACTCATTCAGCGCTGCGGAGTTAGTGGCGCTATATAAATAACTAATAACTATATAAATAACTGATGATGATGATTGAGATATATATATATATATATATATATATATATATTCCTGCCATTGTAAAGTCTATAAGTTAAATTGCACAGTAAATAAACTGTTTGAATAGGCCAAGCATTGCATTTAGTGACTGTATGGTTGCATGTATTTATATCCATTGCTTTTGCACAATATCTCTGATTTGGGCTATTCCTTACTCTGTACATTCTTTACTTCCTTACAGGCTTGGACTGGCTGACACCTACCAGTGGTAAGCAGACATCCCATCGCAGAGCACCTACACTATAGATTAGCTGTTAAAGCTTCTGAAAGAAATATTCCAGTGTTCTCATAGTTATAAGATTGTGCGGAACATCTCAGGAAACGGCAGTCGTCGCAAAGGCTTACAGTCTAGCAGGATAACATGGACGGGCCTTTTCCATATAAATGGGATGGCAGTGGTCTTATCAATGGCTGATCGGATTCATGTTGTCTTACATTTACACACATAGATGTATCTTGGATAGTAAACGATAATCTAGATTAGTTTTCAAAGCACCAGCAACAAAGTCCAGTAAGTACCGTATGCATCATAGGCACGAAACCACTCCACCTGCTGGTCCAAAGTCATACCTGAAGGAGAACTCTTCTCAAAAATGATTTCCCCTAATTAAAATCATTACAGTGAGTACTACAACTTAATGGAATAACTCCCCATGCTTGAAATAGGATTTATGCATGAAATTGTCTGTTGAATCCACGCTGCAATTTGACCCTCCTTAGCAGCGTCTGTAACCATGGAAACAAACTATGGACTATATGTTGATTGTTTCCATGGTTACAATTGGTGCAGAGGAAGAGCCTGACTAATATTAATGAGGCCTGACTAATATTCATGAGACACTGGTTTCCCTGTGAATTGATAGGCTACAAGCTAATATATATTCATTCAGCCCATATAATGCTTGCTACCACTGTGTGTACGTGACAGGGGCACTATAAGGTGCTTTTCCCATATAGTATAATTATTTAAAAGACTTAAAAATGTTATTGTAGAATGTTTATTTGCAACGGCTGTCTACTTATTTTTATATGTTTGAAACATTTACGTGTAATTGGTTTGTACTGCAGGGGTAAGGACAATGAAATGTACATGTCATGTTTCCTTAGAAGAAAAGCGTCCAGTAACATTTATAAATCTAAGTTTCAGAAATTCCAAAAAAAGATTTTTCAGAGACGCCGTGATCCGGGGGTGCAGGAAACCATCTGAGCCTTAAATGGGCAATAGCAGATCTCACGGTCTACGTACAATGTGCAGTATGTCCTGATATAAGAGCATCTATCTATATTTAATTGAATATTCAGCATTGAAGATTATATTTATATGCTGTCGGACATGGGTTGTGGGACTTGTGGCTCTCATATTTCTCCCTCTCTAGGTATTTAGATTTGCGCAAGTACGGTTCTGTCCCGCACGGCGGTTTCGGCATGGGATTTGAGCGCTTTCTGCAATGCATTCTGGGAGTGGACAATATCAAGGACGTTACCCCTTTTCCGAGATTTCCCTATTCATGCCTCTTATGAGAATGTACAACACCCTGAGCACAGGGATATACAATATAGAGATGAGATGTGAAGATCGCAGCAGTGACAGTTTGTCGGACGTACAAATGCGGTAGCGCAAAATGTCATTACTGCCAGTGGAGCCTGTGTGAGCGGATAGCATCTCTGCAAACTGGAGAACGTTATCCAGGAGGATCTGACCGAGACATTATAATAAAACATAACTTTATTTTAAAAACGCCACACGTTTGTAAAGTTCTTTTTGCATCATGACCAAATCAGTTTTCAAGTTTGGGGTGTCTCCGTTTCATCGTACAGAACTTTATTTGAATAATTTTTTTAACTTCCAAAGTCAACTTTATATGTATATTTTTTTTCTCTGTAGGGTCAGGGCTTTTCTGTTCGCATATAGGAATCAAAATGTACATGATTAAGTCTGTTTTATAGTGCAAACTTAGAGAAAATATATTTGTTAAGATGTGTTTGGCTGAGGTCTCAGCTCCTTATTGTATTAAATCCACCGCTCGTCTGGGGGTTCTCTCTTTATAAGCCAATCATATCGTAATCCGGGCTCACGTGATACTGTGCAGGCCCGCACTGATCTTAAGATGCACGCGGATCAGCCTGTGGGTGGAAATACGCAGTTTTCATGTGCATCTTTTTTGAGCATAAATTACACCCAATTTGCCGCCTCCTCCCGCACCAGGCCCAATACGTGGAAAGTCTAATACTATTGACAAATCGCCAACATTGACAAAAAGACACTTCACACACGGATTGCTCTCTACGCAGCCTTATTAAAAAAAATTGTCAGGCCTGATTAATTCAAGGTGAACGAGAGTTTCATTGTAAGAAGTGTTCTACTATCTAGCAGTAAGACGTGCTATTACCCAGGCCTGACCAAGAGCCTGGCTATGTAAATCTGTTCAGTTAGCCAATAAAGGGTATCCCTTTAATGTATTTTTTTTCATTCTGCAGAAGATAATGGCTCTGCTGTGAGCGTACAGTGGGAGGCGTTTAACTGCCGCCTTTTAGTGTGTTATGCGAGATAATTGACTCTCTTCCTAAAAAATTCATTCAACATTAATTCATGTGTAATTAGGAGTAAGCTGTTTACACTTTGCTTTTCTACTTAAGAGTACTTACTCAACACAAACACAATACTGTTAATTTATTCAGTTATTGATGCATAATTAAACAGCAAGAATGTTTTTTAGTGCTGGAATATAGCTTAAACGTGTAGTTTTTTTTTCTGCTGCTAACTGACATTTGGAATAATACGTAAGACATCAGCAGTAAATGGAAAAATTCAGGGACTATAAACAGTAATATAATATGTAGGCTGTTATTTAACCCTATCCAAACAAGTACAATGGTTAAATTACGTGCCCTTATTTCAGTCCCTAGTAACCTGTTGTTTTAATGACGACTGCATTAAAACGTATTAAGTCATGGCAGCTCACCTCTACAGAATTAGTATCATGAGCATGTATTTTATTTTGTAGAATAATTAATCACACCTCTTAATTGTGAATATATTTTGTGATGGTCTTATCGGCATTGTTACTGTATTTATTATTATTATAAACTTCGCTGGAGGAAGCAGGCATCATCTAGCTTGTTTCCGTAGCTGTATTCATTTTCTCCCAGTTGGTCCTACTGTCTCTCACTCCCCCCCTCCCTCTAGAATGTAAGCTCTCACGGGCAAGGTCCTCTCTACCTCTTGTCTCATGTCTGTCCACTGTCTGACTCCCTCGTATGTCATGTCTTTTGCTGCCCTCTGTGTGAGCCCCCATACCATTAGTGGCGCTATATAAATAAATGGTGATGATGATGATTAACCACACTCATCTGTGCTACTTATGTGTATTAGCTCTTTTTTCTTTTTTTTTGTACTTCCTTCTGTATCTGGCGCTATGGAATCTGTGGCGCCTTATAAATACATAAATAGTGATAATAATGTGACACATAGTTTGTAGAAAGATTGCCTTGGTTTTGGTGTAGGGCAGTGGGTTTGAAGGGATACAGTCCCCCTGTTGTTTTATTATAACCCATCTTTTTCTTACATACAGTACTGTCCAAAAGTTTTAGGCAGGTGTGTAAAAAATGCTTAATATAGAATATACATCACACTGGGTAGATCTGCTTTCCCCACACTAATAAATATTTGATTGGTCATTCACTAATTTCACATTGACCATACCCCCATAGACAATAGGGGAGAGGTGCACCCACACATACAAATAACTTGACAGGAACTGGAAGAAGAGAGGAAAATGTGTATTTGGGGCACTCAGAGATCCAAATTAAATAAAAAATGCTCATAAGCTTTATTGGTATGTATTAAAACATTCTCGGGTAGTTCCAAGAATTCCCTTAATCAACAAAAATCAAAGTTTATTAGTGAAATAATTAAAAAGGGATAATGGATATAAATGTGAAGATGTATAAAACTGTTAATAAGCTCCTATATTGTCATCTAAATCAATTCAATATTTGGTGTGACCACCCTTTGCCTTTAAAACAACATCAATTCTTCTAGGTACACTTGCACACAGTTTTTGAACTACGCACAAGTTTTGTGCTATTTTTTTTTTTTTTGTAAAGCACAACTTTGAGTGCAAGTTGCTTCAGAATATGAATCGGGCCCAGACCGTATATAAAGCAATATTTGGGGCATATGACACATTAGGTTGACATAGACAGGGCAACTTTGTACATAGGTCTTGCGACCATAAAATTTGTGACTTGTGTCTAAAAATAAATATCATCACATGAGGAGGCATCATCACTTTTACACAGGAAACATTCTGAAGTCTATTGCCAGTGCTAATCAAATAATTGTAAATCGGATTTAATAGGAACTGGTCTGATCATAACTAACACATCCAAATTACCAAGAACCTAATAGTTCCAACAGGATATGAGAGACATAAGAAAACATGCTACATTTCCTCATCCAAGACACAAAAGGGTCATTTTAGTATTTGCAAAATAGTTTTGCACAAACTAAAATGGAAAACAGTAACTTTATTGGTGCTAATGAGACAATGTAACAAGTAAAATGGCTCTACCTAATCTGTTGGCCAAATATGACATATGAGATTCACAAATAGAACAAATCATTATATGTATTTACAGCACAAGCCCAAATCCCATAACAAGAGTATGCATGAATGAACATATTTATTAAGCTGAATAAAACTTTATTTTTAAAAAAAAAATAATTTGTAAAGCAGTTATAGGGTAAATATAGTATAAGTCATCAAGTTTAGGATCAAAACAGCATTGTACAATATAATCACTTCAGTTGCTTATTTATCACGTTCCTCTCTAGGAACTTACTAGTCCCGTAACAATTGTGAAAATATTAATGGTCTATTCATAGCGGGTCCCCCTTTCTTAGTAGTAGAACGTAGAAAGCCCTGCTGGCTGTAGATGGGTAGCGTAGGTGGTTAGCATTGCTGCTTCATAGCGCTGAGGTCATGGGTTTGATGCTGATTAGGACTCTATCAGGGTGGCATTTGATCAGCATCACCCCGTAGGATAGAGCGACTAACAATAGCATTGGCTAAGCTCTCAAGCTAAGATTTTCGAGAGCTTGATAAATTGGTCCAGACCGCAATCCCCGTTGAGAATTACGGGAACTGCAGTGTTCTGCGATAGTCTAATGCAGGCGATATTCCTGATATCTACTGTGCTTGGTTTTTGTTTAATAGCCTGTTTACTCAATTTTGCCTAAATCATGTGGAAACAGACGTTTGTGCATAATTTAACGGTTGATAAATAGGCCTTTATATGCGGTCATCATTCTACCCTGACAGTGGTGACGCGTCCGTTTCAGCCTCTGGCTGATGTGTTTGGCATATGCTGATCTATGCGGTGGACAATGATGTAAAATGTCAAACTTTGTGTAGGACATTTCGTTTAGAATGTTCAGAGCCAAAATAATTGTGGGAGGGCCTTAAAGAAACATGCAAATCCTGTAGCAATCAAATTTTTTAGGGGTGTAGCTATGTAAAACAGTGGGTGTGTGTAACGATTTTGTAGTATATTTAATCACTGATTGTTATTTTGTGGTGAATTCATGTATGACAATGTATAGTTTATGTAACTTTGTAATGCAATCTCAACGTGTGCTTTGCTAGATGACATGAGTTTGAACCTATGCAAGCCTGGGATAGATAAGGATCTTGGAGGAGTTTGACGCCCCAAAGTTGTAAACCATCTAGCCACTCAAGCAGAGCAGAGGTGAGAGATTCTCTGAGGTGCCCAAACATATCTTAGTAATAGATAATTTACTTTGGAAAGCTCTGTGTCATTTTGGGAATCGAGCTGACTTAATTGAAAATGTAATGCCGAAGGTGGGGGTGAAGAGCCTGTAAGAAGGGTTTACAATCTTCTGCCATAGACAATAACGTGTGTCTATCAAGACTAAAATGCCCCATATTTCTCATTTGTGTTCCTTCACACACCAGGGGCAAGATTTACTAAGCTGCAGGTTTGAAAAAGTGGGGATGTTGCCTATAGCAACCAATCAGATTCTAGCGTTCATTTATTTAGTACATTCTACAAAATGACAGCTATAATCTGATTGGTTGCTATAGGCAACATCCCCACTTTTTCAAACCCGCAGCTTAGTAAATCTTGCCCCAGGTCTTAACTAGTAAGTAGTGACTCTGATTTTATTTTCCTATTTTATTTTCTGAAACTTATTTGTGCAACATATTGTATGTGTTGTTATTGATTTTTGTAATGTTTTGCAATGTTTCCAAAATTAATTTTGGAAACATTTTTCAGATTAAATGAATTTAATGATTTAGTGTAAAACATTAATAAGTGGTTCTGGTGAACGTAAGGACACCATAATAAATCCTTTGTGGTGGCAGAAAAGGTGTATTCATTGGTACATGTAAAAGGACCTGTAGTTGCGCCTCACATGCGCACGCTATCCTCTTCTGTTCTCAGATACACTTGTTATTAAACTCGCACTTTTATGCACTTTTCCTTACACAATGTTGCCTTACTCAGTCTTTTGACCACACTAAATAACACTTACGTTTTACAGAATTATTTATCCAATAACCACTGTATCTCAGTAGTACTTCACAGTATATATTCGTTATAAATAGCCAATACTCACAACATATGTATGTATTTAAATCAAAGTATTTTACTGTTAACACAGAAAAGCTTGCATTCAGAGTTCACAAATATATCATAACGTTGTTCAACATAACATAGTATATCAATATAAAATTAACCCTATCCTAGCTTTACATATGTATCCTTGATAAGAATTAGTATTTATAATATTGATTTCACTATCACAGATATCAAACAATATATGAATATGCATAGTCAAATCTACATTACAAACACATATAACTTTATAGATATATATATATATATATATATATATATATATATATATATAGATATATTATCAATGATACTTATCAAGTTCTTGTATCCTGAATCCAATTCTTTATCTGCAATGTAGGGAACGTTCCTGTAGTATAGAATATTTTCTATAGCGTAGTGTAGGTTTTCTGTAGTATAGTGTATTTCTATCCTTTGCTGTAGTGTAGTGTAGTATAATATATATTTTCTGTAGTGTAATATATATTTTCTGTAGTGTAGTGTATCCCTATAGAATAGTACATTGCCTTTCCTATAGTGTAATATATATAGTTTCTGTAGTGTAGTGTAGTGCTCGTTGTCCAGGGGCAGGCAGAGAGAGGGAGAGGTGGAGTACCGGGTCTGGCTTTTATAGTCCAGACCCGGAAACTCCCAGCCTCCCCAGCGGCAACGTGTGTGTGGTGATTCAACACACACACGTGGACCTTGTGTGTGGACCAGGGGTGATGATGTCATCACCCCTGGCGTCTTCCCCCAATTTGTGCGTGCCTACTTCAGTTGGCACACATAGTGGGGTTCCTTGTTATAACTGCATATGCGCAGTAGCTGCATCCATGCACGCGCCGAGATCGGCGAGTGCACTGTATGTACTGCGCATGCGCAGTTAAGCTTTTTACATTATGCGCACGAGGTTGGCGCGCGCATACACCGTGGGCCCCCCCTTCACAGTACGTGACTAAGGTGACGCCAGTCATGGCCAGCTGTTCAGATTGCTGTATCTGGGAAAGGCTGGGCGTTCGTCACAGTGTAGTTTTATCACAGTGGTTGTTTCTGTATTTCCGAACACAAATCTAATTCAAAGGATACGCTGCTTGGCATACTGATGTAATGACGAGTATGATAGTACGACAAATAAAAAGGCAATAAGGACGTACTTAGCGTAGCACTGTGCGTAGTTTGGTGAAAGAGTAGCCACTTGGCACGTGTGGTATAATAAAAGAAGTGAATACTGTCTATTTAGTCCCGGTGAACACCATGCCAAGTAATTTAATATAACTCCTCAAGTAATAAGGCCATCAAGATGTAATATGGCAAGTAACGCACCCAGCAAAACATCCTGGATGTGCCCAGAAAAATGCTTTGGATGCCCAGATTGAGCCCAGCACTGTGCTATGGATGTGCCCAGCAGCCACCAGGGCACCAAGCTTACAGGCGCCTTCTTATACTCTAAGACTTCATTGCAGGGCTCCCTGATGCACATAAAGTAACTTAAGATACGGACTCTGGTGGTTCCCAGTTAGATGTTGTCCTGATTGCAGTACACCTGGTCCCTCTTTCCCATAGATTGCACTTCATTTGCCCCACACTTTCACCACTATAGAGGGTGGTGTGTATTGAAAAATAATTCTCATGGTGGACACTGAAGTACGGACACAATGCCAACACCTACCGCTCAGTGATTGTACTGAGAGAGCCTCTGGTTCACACTAATTAGTGTACTTTAAATGGATAGGTATGTTTCCGTTCCAGGTTGTTTCCCAGATAGAGAATAAATGTAGCTTTAGCATACAGGGATATTCCAGAGTTTTGTTGTTAAAATGCGTGTGAGACAATTACGTTAATGTTTGTAACTCTGGTAATACAGACGTCTGTTGTCAGTGATCAGTCGTCATACTCTGTTCAGAGTCTGCAGAATATCCTCAATCTCTCCTATCATCGTCTTATTAAAGTAATTCTATTGTTTTCAAATAAGCATTGCACAAGCGATTGTATTGTGTTTCTAACGCACAAAGTGATTTATTTTAGCAGATGTAAATAGTCAACAATTCAATACATTATTATATTATGATACAGTACAGTACAGCCAATACGAAAAGATAAATACATACTGCTGCTATCGCATGCGCTCGCTGCGCTAACCACGGGCACCCCTGGACAGTGATTCACCTTTGAATACTGTGATCAGTGAACTCTGAGGGCCGTGGGGGTGCAGCTATGATTATATACAGTACAGTGTTACACAGTGAACAATAGAGATGATGTAGCTTGCTTCTATAGGTCCAGACAAGGGTGGTTCCAGGGTAAACAGGTCATAGGCTGATTCAATCTAAGGAATCCAAAGGTGGGGGTCATCTCTACAGGGGATGAGCTCCTTTCTTCCTGCCAATGCTCTAGTTACAATTAGCATTTCATAGCCAGCATCATACAAAGGTTTATTCCCTAACATCAATAACTAGAGTATGCAATATGCGATCTCTTCGGCGATGGAACCGGACAGCTGCTGATGATTAGGGTTTTAATATGAAACTAGGCATGATACCTTTCCTATAACCTGAACCTTGAATATCACTGAAGTGTACATATAACCATTATATATATATATATATATATATAGACTAATAATAAACCAAATACTATCTGCTCATAAATTACAGTGTAACGGAACCAATATGAATATAAATTATATAAATAACAATGTTGTAATGCGAGTGTGTGTGTGCGTATTTTACCGTGCGATCGCACCATGCCACGTGTTACGTGGCGGACGGATCTGTGTTACGTGGCGTACGGATCGCAATCGCACGGCAAAACAATATTAACCAATATACTTTCGTTCATCCAATTATACGCATTCGACAGTCCACCCTTTGATAGTATAATAAACTATCACCTTAAAGATGTTATATGCAGGATCTCGGTACCACGTTTCATTGCTATGTAATGCAAATCCCCCTTGGGGTATGACTACTCTGTTTGTAGATCTAAACAAGTTATCATAAGAGAGAGTCTTAATCCTCAAAACGATTTCTTCTTTTACTATAGACCGTACATTTCTGGAGCTTGGAGATAACCTTTTGTATGCCCTTCAAGGGTGCAATAAAACATGTAATACATTATTTGGAAAGGTACAAAGTACAATAGAACATGTATCCGCTATACAGAATACTCTACTACAGTTCTTCAAGTTTAACAGGTTCTTCTTTCCAATGCATGTCTTTAAGCTCAGAATACATTTAAACACTTCATGTTCATCAATAGCATCATCCTATGTCTATCAATAATGTCATATACAATCTCCTTCAGCTTGCGTTAATATACACACTTCTAATAATGCCATCAGTTCTTTTCATCAACACTTGTGGGCAGGCTATTGTCTGTTCGTTCTTCCCAGTCTCCCAATACTCAGGTTTCTTTGTACCTGAATTAGTGATTGGCTTGCAAACTATTGGGAGACCCCAGACTAAGGGACCTAGGTGTTGTACTTTTTCCCTAGTGACCGCCCACCCATAATTCGGGTATCTCAAGAATATTTAGTGGAAAGAGAACTAATCCTACTTGATATAATCACTGAGGCACGTGAGAGCACGCCCCGCAACATTGTTTGGTCTAAAACCTTACCCACCCAAGAATGATAATTATTCTCAAGGATGCCTGCTCAAGTCCGAATATTACTGGACTGACATCGCTGGGTGTACCTCTTTTTAACCATGGGGTCGCTGTACTTACAGACGTAATGCTACTCAGACAATAGCCCCTCGCACTTTCTCCAAGCTCCAAGGTTTCCAGATTTTCCTTTACCCCTGAATTGAATAGAGTAATTGGCTGGACCGATTATGCTACTAACTTCTCCTTCATTCCCAATACCTCATTATCATTACCTGAACCAGCCTCTGTCACCTGCTGATAATCAAAAGAATTGACCTTCCTGAGAAGAGAATGAAATGAGAGAACACAAAACAGGAAAAACTACAACTTCATGCTGGACAACTGTCTTAGCCTTTGGCTCAGGTGCTACTAACTGCATTCGAGGCCTTCCAGAACAGACTCATGAGTGCCCTTGGACCCTTCTCTGAGTGTTGGCCCCTCTGCAGTGGGTGGAATGGGCACCAGTGTGTCTCTGCTACCCTTGAAGCCGTGATGCTGGTAGCCTACACCTGGTACCTGTCTGTCAAATAACCTGAGCCTAAGAAATTTCTGTTCCACAACTTACTCTCCCGATCCAACATCCTGACAGTTAGTGTGACTTTTCAGGAAACAGTGTTTTGGACGTTCTCGGTTGCTGTCTCACTACCTTCCCTCTCAAGTTCTAACCTAGTTTTTCCAGTTACAATCTCATCTCAAGAGAGGTCAAGAAAATGTAAAAATTAACTGTTGATGACTCATCTGAGATACATAAAACGATATTTTGGAGCAAAGTATGTACATACTTCATTGTTGGATAATGATTCTCAGCCAAACAAATTATCATGAGACAATGCAGCTTAAAGCAAAGATTGTTCCAATTGTCTATTGTTAATTTGTCTTTCAAGAGTGATTTTTTTCTATTTCTCTATCCCACCCTTATAAACACTAAGTCTATATTTCTTTTGTGTACACTTTATCTGTAAGAGGGAAACAAGATAGTTATCTCAAAACAGTAAACAAAACAAACATTTCCATTCTTTACCATCGGCCAGCGATTAGGAAAACAAGCATTTGACAACATAAAACAAACAAACAAAATCAATAAAGATTACCTTTTAAATCATTTTTTTTTTTCTTTCTAAACCTGCTCACCAATACTTACCACAGATTAACTTTAGAATCGGCTATAGTTCTCCCCCAAAGTATTAGTTGCTATGGGGTGTGCAATCAATTGTTGGGGAACCTCTGAGACTTGTGTACGCCTCCTTTGTGGGTGTCTATGCGGTTTCCAACCCAGGTATCCCTTTTTATCTCTACACAGTTCCTACTCCTGTATCCCTTCCTAAGGCAGTAAAAACACGTCCTTGTCATGTCTGCACAATCTTTTGCTAGGTGTCCTATTTTATTGCATTGAAAACACTTCCTCAACTCATGTTGTTTCTTTTCCTTAACCCAGGTGTTATTACACTGTGGTCGTGTGTGCAATCCCTCTAATGCTGGGATACTTACCATCATTACCCTATCACTTAGTGCTTTTTCCTCTTTACATATATTTTTATCATGTCCTTTAGCTGACTCCCTGAGAACACTTACAGTACTTCCTCTCCAGTATGGTAATGAAGTTTGCACCCTTCTTTTTTCAAGTTTTCCCTGAGGCCATCTATTAGAACTTTAACAGCAACCTCTCTGTAGTGTACATTATCCTTTATGTCTGATACCCCAGTATATTTGGCCATCGCTATCAGAGCCCTGCAAAAATAGTCTGTTGCATTTTCACTATCTTTTTGCTTGATAGTAAAAATTTTACTCCAGTCCACTATCACTGGAAAATATATGGCCAACCGTGTGATTATATGTCTAATATTGTCCTGATTATCATCCTCGGTTAAGGATTCATCCTCCTCCAACATACAATCCTTAATGAACTTTTGTATATCAGTATTGAGAGGAAGACAGGTCTTCAATAATACTCGCCAATCGTTATTAGTTGGCTCGTACACATTACCATAATATCTAATAAACTTCTGACATTTGGTCATATCCTTCCTAGGATCAGGTAAATCAGACAAAATTGAAAATGTTTCAGACCTAGTGCATGGATCCTGCTTTGCTACATGTTTTAAAGGAACTTCATCATCTCTGTCCGCCTTCCCATTGGGAACTGCTGTTGTGCAGACAGGATGTAAGTCTACCAAATCACTATGTTCTGAACTAGTTGTTGAAATTGCTGCTGCAGTACAATGGATGTCTCCCCCTGTGATAACCTTTACATTATTCTCACCGATTTCAGCCGCTGCCCCTTTCACATTACCAGCATGAGCAATGGCCGAAATGACGGTGGGTATATTTCTTTCTTCTGAAACATTACTCTTAACATTACTTAAAACAACATACAAGTTACTAGTTACAGTTTTCACATTTTTGGTATTGGCTGTACTTTCTGCCCCAACCAAATTTGTCGCTCAGTTCTCCACGCTTTGCAATGCACACTTCCGGAACGTTCATTTCCGGTACGCTGATTTCCGGTGTGCGCGCACTTTTCGCCACACTTCCGCTGTGCATTCGCTGCTCTGCCACGTGCTACCTTCCATTTGCCACCATTTTAAACAATCATCATGTCTAGTTTTCGTTGATTTGATCAACCGCACTTTATCTCTAACATTATTTAACACCTCTGCCTCGAAACTACCTATGTTTGGGAAAGGTTTCACACACTCCCGGGTCATCTTGACCCATTTGTCGCAGTATGTCGTTGCATACGCACCATACTTATTAAACATACGGAACCTCGCAGAATCAATTGGTCCTTCCTTAAGCAGCACAACATCAACCATCTCTAGCGTTTGCTTAGCACCCATTGTGAAAACAAGCTATTTCTCAACGCTACGCAAAAAGACTTTTTACCTGTTCTCCTTTCAAACAGAACCTACTAGAGATTTTTTTATCCGTGGACGGTTTCACAGTCTACGCCCACACACCTCCTAACACAGAAATATCACTATGGACAACAGAAATATCAGCTCCTCGATATCCTGGCTCTCCACAAAATCTGTTGAGTATTACTGAACTGGTAGTACCGGAGTTTACCCATTTGTACCAGCGTAATTCCTCCAGCCGTTCAACCCAAGTCACAAGCACGGTTGGACAATAAACCATGCGGTCCGATCGCACTGCTTAGCAATACTAACTATCGCTAAACTTTGCGATTACTCTTGGGGAGAAAGTTTCCAAAAGCTTTTTAACTGTTCTCTTTTCAAACAGGGCTTTTGCTGCCAGTATACCTGCCTTGTATACTACCTCGGTTGCAAGTCCGCCTCGTCAAACGGCAACCGATATCCCTGTCTTTTTGACAGTAAATCAACTTTCACTTCAAAATCATACAATCACCAAACATATACACCTTAGTTTTCTGCACAGAAAATAACTTTCCCAAACAATGGCACTATCTTTTCAGAGACTTTACCAAGTGCTTACAGTATGCATATATAATAGACATTATACACAATTGTTTAACCACATGGCAACAATACCGGAAGTTAGCATATGCTGAGCAGGAAATACGCATACCCTATGCAATGCAATACCTTTTAAAACGAAAAATGACAATAAAAAGAAACATTTTTCTTTCTTGTCCCTAGATTCTAGTCAGCATTTCTTCAGATTACGCAACGGCGGACATTCGGCTTCTCAACACAAAATGGACAACAGGTTTTGAACACATTGCGTTCTTTCCCTTATGAAACGCGTCCGTCAATATCCACCCTTTGTTGAGAAACCGAATTCCGTCAGCATTGCGTACCTTCCGGCAACGTAACCTCCTAACTCAAGAGCCCCCAAATTATTAAAGTAATTCTATCGTTTTCAAATAAGCATTGCACAAGCGATTGTATTGTGTTTCTAACGCACAAAGTGATTTATTTTAGCAGATGTAAATAGTCAACAATTCAATACATTATTATATTATGATACAGTACAGTACAGCCAATACGAAAAGATAAATACATACCGCTGCTATCGCATGCGCTCGCTGCGCTAACCACGGGCACCCCTGGACAGTGATTCACCTTTGAATACTGTGATCAGTGAAGTCTGAGGGCCGTGGGGGTGCAGCTATGATTATATACAATACAGTGTTACACAGTGAACAATAGAGATGACGTAGCTTGCTTCTATAGGTCCACCAAGGGTGGTTCCAGGGTAAACAGGTCATAGGCTGATTCAATCTAAAGAATCCAAAGGTGGGGGTCGTCTCTCCAGGGGATGAGCTCCTTTCTTCCTGCCAATGCTCTAGTTACAATTAGCATTTCATAGCCAGCATCATACAAAGGTTTATTCCCTAACATCAATAACTAGAGTATGCAATATGCGATCTCTTCGGCGATGGAACCGGACAGCTGCTGATGATTAGGGTTTTAATATGAAACTAGGCATGATACCTTTCCTATAACCTGAACCTTGAATATCACTGAAGTGTACATATAACCATTATATATATATATATATATATATATATAGACTAATAATAAACCAAATACTATCTGCTCATAAATTACAGTGTAACGGAACCAATATGAATATAAATTATATATAACTAAATGTTGTGATGCGAGTGTGTGCGTGCGTATTTTACCGTGCGATCGCACCATGCCACGTGTTACGTGGCGGATGGATCGCAATCGCACGGCAAAACAATATTAACCAATATACTTTCGTTCATCCAATTATACGACTTCGACAGTCTGTTCCTCCCCAATCTCTTATGTGAGTTTTAGCTAGCCAACCCCTTGTTTAAACCAATGATACATACAATGCACACCCCAGTCCACATCACCATGGACGCCAAGAGGATTTTTGGGACCCGGTATAGCAAATTCTTGGGGAGCCGAAGGAGACGTGACCACACCAGGTTGATGGCTGATAGAAGATACTGTATTTGGAGTTTATGTCGCCCTAGACCAGGCCTGGCCATCCTGTGGCTCTCCAGGTGTTGTGAAACTACAAGTCCCAGCATGCCTTGCCAGCTGTCGTCTGGCTACCTACTGGCAAAGCATGCTGGGGAGCTACAGCTGGAGAGCCACAGGTTGGCCACGCCTGCCCTAGATGAATGTGGGTACTGATACCTAGCTCAGGACAAAAAATAAATAAACGTCCTTTCCCCACATATAACATTTTTTTAATATAAAAAAACAATTAGCATTATAGACTTTGAGTTTTATTAGGAGCGCTGTCTAATGATGTTCTTGCACGGCGCTGTTGAATTCACAGCTTCTAACATTGCAGCGAAGACTGGTCAAGGAACCGGTTGAATTGTAACCCGGTACAGGTGGCATCCCCGTGTCTCCTGAATCTGCTTCTTTGTTCAGAAGCAATTATATCAGCGTCTATGCAGCCCACCAAAAATATAAATGTACATCGGGGTCTATAATATTGCGTCTATGTAAATGTCATTAACTATATCCTCATTACCCCCTAAAGTTGCGATTTTGTTCAATCAATATTTTTATTTCTTAGCTAGGGAAAGCCATGGTGTGACGGGTGTCCCCTGCAGTCTAACAAAGTTATATCTAGAGAGATCTGCAATAACAGCTGGTGGCCGAGGACATCCTATCTAGATCTCCCCTGCGGTCCCTCAGGGCGGCTCGTATCTCTACTATAACCCGTGGTGACCTTACCGGCTTCTAGTGATTGGCTGTGGGCCCTGTATGGGTGACAGGGGCACTTGTAAAATACCAGTAACAGAGACACAGACAAGATGGCACACTGAGAACGACCAATTAAAATCACTTGCAAAATAATTTCACTCCTTTTATAACATTATTTTCCCCACCTCGCTAAATAAACTTTTTAAAGAAATTTATAGCATATGAATTAGACTTTATGTACTGGTGTCTTTGTGAGATCCTAATATCTGTAACACTTAAATATTTTGGAGGAATTTCATTTTCCTACCTGTTTACAAGGTTAGTGCTGTAGTGAACGGCGTTACAAGTTCAAAAAGCAGCCACAGGTAAATGTATGTCACATATAATTCTAATTCCTTCTAGTCCTTTGGAATAATTCTGTAAAACGTTGTGTACAGTATACAGGCTCAGAGAAAACAAACAGCACTCACATAGCGAAACACTAAAATAAATGGCTGAATGTCTTCATCATCATCATCAATTTATATAGCGCCACTGATTCCGCAGCGCTGTACAGAGAACTCACTCACATCAGTCCCTGCCCCATTGGAGCCTACAGTCTAAATTCCCTAACACACACACACACACACACACAGAGAGAGAGACAAATTAGGGTCAATAGCAACCAGTTAACCTACCAGTATGTTTTTGGAGTGTGGGAGGAAACCGGAGCACCAGGAGGAAACCCACACAAACATGGGGAGAACATACAAACTTCACACAGATAAGGCCATGGTCGGGAATCGAACTCATGACTCCAGCGCTGTCAGGCAGAAGTGCTAACCACAAGGCCACTTTATCTCAAAATGTCAAAAAAGTAGAATGGACTATATATAAATCATGTTTGTTCCCACTCTACTATAAATTTTCCATTAGGAATCCCCCCTCCCCCTATGAAATCCTGCACTTTCCAGACTAGGTAACCTATGTCTCTTGGGTTTGTGGTTTGTATTCAGCTGTTGAGCGTAGTGGAATACTTAGACACACTTAGCACTTTATAAAGAAATGAAAGTTGCTCAATCAATTTATAGGCTATAGCAGGTGCGTGAAAGGGTGGGGTTATCCTAAAAGGAACAAACACACGAAAAGAGTTCCCCCAGCACACTGCTATAGCCAGCAACAGATCTGCTATTTCTACTGTAGATAAAAATGCAAAAGTCTCAGTTACACACATTTGCAAATGTATGTTAAAGCCACCCGCCACTCCACGGTGATTTTGCTAATAGGGTGGTCCTAACTCTAAACAATGAGAGTCCCATATATTTGGGCCATACATATGTGTTTTTAAATTGAGTGCCAACTTACCAAAGAGGTACTCCTTAGCACTTTTGTCAGCCAGTTATGAGGGTGAGAATGCAGCACATAAATTCACCAGCATTGACTGTTTATATATATATATATATATATATATATATATATATACACATATACAGCAGACAATGAACCTGTTTGTTTTTTTGGAGTGTGGGAGGACACCGGAGCACCCGGAGGAAACCCACACAAACACGGGGAGAACATACAAACTCCACACAGATAAGGCCATGGTGGAGAATCAAACTGATGACCCCAGCGCTGTGAGGCAGCAATGCTAACCACTGAGCCACATTTCCATCTTCTCATACATATAAAATCAGTTAATTTGGGCAGGGACATCTTTACATTATGTTCCATGTCACTCAGTGTACTGCGCTACATAGTATGTCAGTGCTTTATAAATACAAAGATAATAACTACTTCTGTGCAGCAATATAGAATGAGATGTTCATGAGACTAATTGCTAGTTTGCTTCAATAATTATTATATAGAATTGCATTCCATTAAAATAGCAATCTAATAACAACAACAATATCATAATAATAGTAATAAAATCAAAGTAATATTATTATAATAATATGTCTGGATAAAATACCTTCAAGTGTAAATGATAATAATAATATAATTCCCAGAATTACACCACCATATGTACAGGTCCCATCTCCAATAACTTACAGTAGGGGGTGCTTGATTCCTTGTAATATATAAGTTGTATTATAAGCAATGACATCGGAACTCATCCTAGATACATATATTATGTAACAAGGTTTATACATATTTTATAATCACTTATTATAATAAAAACTATTATTATTATTATTATTTAAAACTGAATTACTTCTTTATAATTATAGGTTAATATCATCAACAGTATATTCCTCCTTAGAATAAGAGAATACTGAGAATTACATCCAGGACACAAGATGTGGGGTTGTGTAATTGTCTATACGTACCAGGGGGACAGAGGGGGCAGTCCCCCCCGTCCCCCCCCTCTCCCCCCATGAATTTTGCTGGGTAGGCAAAGACCGTGTTTTGTCCCCATGAACTTCAAAAAACACACAAAAGCCTTAATGCTACTTTCTGAAGTCATGGGGCTAGATTTACTAAGCTCTGGGTTTGAAAAAGTGGGGATGTTGCCTATAGCAACCAATCAGATTCTAGCTGTCATTTTGTAGAAGGTACTAAATAGATGAAAGCTAGAATCTGATTGGTTGCTATAGGCAACATCCCCACTTTTTCAAACCCGCAGCTTAGTAAATCTAGCCCCACGGTATCTGTTCTGAAACTTTTTTAAATGATAGATTGTCTTAGTATAATTACCAAATGTTCCTTAATATAGATTGCCTTAGTATAGATTTAATACAGATTTATTGATTTGTCTATATAAAAAAACTAAGTGTTCCGTTCATAAACATTTAATAAATAATCTGCATTGATGATGAACAACTATTCACTTTATGTTTACCCTGAATTTCATGCGGTGCGTTCCGTAACAAACATGAGATATAGCAATTGAAATTTATAGCACAGACCATAACCAGTGAGGCAGTGACTATAGATTTATAAATACTCCCAATCAAATGGGATCAGGCTGTCAGCGAAATCTGAATAAAAACTAGGTTAATGACTATGAAAAATGTAGATTTTTAAGCTGAACAATTGAATTTATCTATCTTTTTAACAGCTAGTGTACCAATTGGTAATTCATATTAATAATAATGATATTTATTTAATAATGTATAAATACATTTTTGGCCATCCCCTGAAACACTGACAAAAATGAACATAGGATTGGGAGATTTGTATATCTACAGTCACCGTTACAACTGTCGTAAAACGAGATACCAAATACAAGAAAAAGGGGCTCCAAGCTCTATAGTAATCCTTGACCTTTTGACCATCCCCATGAAAATTTTAATTTCTACACCCCTGTATACAACAACAACTGACGCCAGCCTTATTGTGTAATGCTTAAAAGTTTTTCTTTTTTTAAAAAAATTTTAGATCTATTTTTAACTTTTATTTATTTGGGGTGGGGGGATATTATTGGAAGTGAAATCCCAAATCTATCCATTTAGTTCTAATAATGCATGGGATGGCCCACGCACGCGCCTATCTACAGAGATTGGTGTGGTGAAGCCGCAAGTTAACCCTCACCGCACCAGGACACTATCACCAGGGCTGCTTAGTACCACTGGCGAGATTTTATTGATAAATTGCTGCGATAATGGATTTTTTTTTTCTATCCTCATCACCTATCAACTGTATCCAGCAAACAGAACAGAAATAATCAGTTGTGCAACTTCCCATTTATATCAAATAATAACAAATACTAAGGATGGAATCCACCAAACCAAAAACTGATGCTGCTGTATCCTCTGTGGATAGATAATAAAAAGCACTGTGTCCTGGACACGTCTATTTAGGACTCTACTCATGAAGTTATTGTGACAATTAACATTTCACACCAGGAAAACCTTTTAAACATGTTGCATTTTCCACACTTGGAAACTTTTTTCCTTTGTTAAATTATTTGACTTTATTTTTTTGCAACAACGAGGACTGCAATATTGAGGGGTTAAGAGGGCCCTGCCTCCTGCCATTCCCACTACTGGGGAAAGGTGTGGCCAGCCTGTGCTGCTCTGGGAAACATACAAGGCAGTTTCCTGCTTCCTAAGGCAGCTGTAGCGAAGACAAGAGGAGACAGCAGCGACTGGGGCAGCTTTAGGGATGAAGGGGAAAAAACTGATCAGTCAGCAACAGTGACTGTACTGTCTGCTGACACAGAGGGGTTACTGTGCAGGGGGCCCCCCCTCTAGCAGGGACCACTGGCTCATGGCACTGGGCTGAAAGAATAAAGATCTTCTTCTCCACTTGAATAGGTTTCCCAAATGCTCTTGGATTGACAGACAAGGAGGGGTCACCCTTGGATGACAGATCTGGACACAACGGTGCCCTTATTATCGCGCAGGATGAGTGAAGGAGAAGTGGTGTATTCTGGGTGGCTGAGGAAATCCCCACCTGAGAAAAAGTTGAGGAGATATGTAAGTAGCCCCTGGTGCAGTGCTGATGGCTGGATGGTGCTGATCGGTGCCACATTGCTGGTGCACTAAGTTATCCATTGTGTCTGACTGTGTGTGTGTGTGTGTTTGTGCTGCAGGGGTGGGGGCTGGGGGTGGGGGGTACAGTTGGGAGATCGACTTGCACCTGTCACAGGTGCACAGGGCTCGTATTGTAAACACAGAGACGTCCATCACTTAACCCCACCCGTGCCAGGGCGCACAGTGCGCTGCGCCCTGAGGCTCCATCAGCAACTCCGCTTATGGGGTTAATCCTGTCCTCCTGGATTCCGGGTGGGGTTCTGTTGCTCTGATCCATCGGACAGTTGGGCTGTACAGACATCAGCTGCCATTGTGCTCCTTGCAGAGCCCTGGATGGGGTTTTGTTGTCAGCTATTTAAATGCTCAGTTTCTACACAACAAGTTAGACGAGTTGGGTTTGGGTGCTGTCAGGGTTAACCCCTTGCTGGAGGATGCCGTGCCTGGCCTCTCCTCTGGGTTGAGGATGACATAATGGTGTGTTAGCAGTTGGGAGAGTTAACCCCATGGTTGCGCAAAAGGATCAGTCCCTGCGGTGTGGGAGCTGTGATCTCTTCATCATAGTGGCCAGAGGGCCAGGGGAGGGGGGGTGTAATCAATTAGGATGAGCAGAGGGTGTGGATGCACTAAATAACCTAGTATCTATCCCACTGACTGTCTCCTTCTATGATCAGCCATCTCCACCCTTTACCAAGAAACGTGCTCTCCCCCCCCCCCCCCCCCCCCCCCCCCTTCTCCACCTATTGTCTTACAAGTCCCTGGCAGGACAATGCTGCGACTTGTAGTCCCATGACACCTGACAGTCATTGATTTGCTGGTGAGCAGGCTCCTCTTTCACGGTGTGATCAGGCAGTTTCTGCTTTTCCCACTTATTTTACAACAGCAATAATTAGGACAGAATGAATGGAGTTAAAGGCGTGTCTTTAACATTTATTAACTCATGCAATCCCTTTTTCTCCCCATTTGGAACTATGTGGGAAAAGCAGAAGCATGTAATCATTGTGTACACAGGGCTGGAGTTATCCTGGCAGCACCAATGTTGCATTTCTCTCTGCTGAACTGAAAGTGGTTGTATTGGCACCAGTGAGGGCTGGCATCTGGGTACACTGGCACCAGGTTATATTGGCACCAGGAATGTGTCAGTGAGGACTGGCATCTGGGTACACGGCTCTGGTACTGCTGCTGAAGTTACATTGACCTGCAGGCAGATGGGATCTTTGTGCAGTTGGATATTCTATATATTACCCTGGGAGAGTGATGTAAAGTACAAGGGGCAGGGCCTATGGGGAGTAACATGAATACTGACAGGACTTGCATCTGCTTGTTAGTCTCTCTTTCGGTATAAAGTAGCAATTAGGAGCTATTAGGTACCGGTTATTTTTATCATTGCTGTGGATGGGACAGTTGTGGTACAGAGAGTGTATGTGAGAAAACATTACAACCCTGAGTCAGCATTTACAATGTACAATATATGTTCTGACTAATAATCATCATTTTCTTTTCATATATGGTGCTATATGCATAATAATGATACATTATGTATAACCTGCCAACACAGGAGGCATTGGGATGACCTGTGATGTCATTGGAATGTGCAACCTCTCTATAGCTTATAGGTACAATGGGGGCAAAGTATAACTCGGGTGACTCTACAGCTGGTGTTGTACTACAAGTCCCAGCAAGACCACACAGTTTGAGGTTGTAGTTCAGCAACTGCTGGAGAGTCCTATATTGCCTGTTTGTGATCAGGATAAACATTCAAAGTTCCTTCTGCTCAGTTTACTGGTTGCCAATCATATTATTGAAAATGTGTTAATCAAACCAGGCTAAATGGTTCAAAAATGGATGTATATATATCAGCCCTGCCATAAAATACCTTTGTGTCATTTAATACATGAAATCCTTTGCCTTAAGTGTTAAAAGCATGTGAGATGTTATAATTAGTTTCTAGTTATTTTACTAATAATGACAGGGACCATTAACCTTTTTTACACTGCTAGAAAACCGCTCAGTCTGTCTTCACATTCCTATTTGCATAATGAAGCCCCTGGCACTAGACAAGTATAATAAGGTGGAGAAAGACCAATAAACGCTCCTCATCCTACTGCGCCGCTGCCGTGGATTGTGTATTGTTTTGTACTGGTATTTATAAGTTATTTCTTATAGGGGAGATACATAGAGGATTCTTGTCTTGTGTTGACACATTTATCTTGACCGTTGCAGCTTTTATAATTAAAGACAAAACAAAATAAAAATAAGTATCGATTTCTGGATCGAATGGCAAGTTTGTTATATTTATAACCTTGAAAAAGGAAATGTCAGTTCATGGAGAAGGTTGGTCCTGTTGTTATATTGCTTATTGGGAAACCAGAAATAATTATTAAGACTAATGCATAGTGTCTAAGATCAATGCTGTGATTAAGTCAGACATTCTGAGATAAGACATATTATAGCTAGAAAAGGGATTTTAAAAAAACAAAACAAAACCGTTATTTCATGTCTACCATCAATGTCCTTTGCCAAGCTGCTTTAACCCTTTAGGCAACTGTGCACATGCTTGGGGCAGAAATTAATTTTTTCTTTTTTCGTTAATCTAAAACTGCAATTTTTCCCAGTATGTACAATGGATGGTGGGGAAGGGGGGGTGTTGGAAGGACGTGAACATGAAGGCGGCATAGGCTATAAATTTGGGACGTATTCGCACCCAGTACTAGGGACACAGTCCCTGCGCTTTAGTGAAGCAAGGACTGCTTGTCTATGTACTCCAGAATTATCCATCTCCAAATGAAGGAGTTTCTAAATGCTGATCCCGCTGAAAAACATATGGCACTATTAAATATTAAACACAGCCACGTGTCCAGCCACAATGGATTAGTCATATTATTTGCACGCACAAATCAGCAGGGTAATATATTTCTGTAAAACAATTCCTGTTGCATAACTCTTTAAGGAAAAGCGATGCTTTTAGAAATGGGTGGTAACAGAGGGGTAAC
This sequence comes from Mixophyes australis, assembly GCA_036250195.1. Classification (NCBI taxonomy): domain Eukaryota; kingdom Metazoa; phylum Chordata; class Amphibia; order Anura; family Limnodynastidae; genus Mixophyes; species Mixophyes australis. Next base: position 20,189,620 of record JAVHZZ010000002.1, on the reverse strand, counting down.
TGGGGCAACTTGAAGACAAGTGGGCGCAGTATCAAGCTTGTGGGTGGAGGAGGCAAAATACATATTACAAAATTGCAGTGTGGTCTGTGCAATATGGCAGACAATGAAGTTGGCAATGTGATTGTACAATCAAGGTGCAATTCACAGTATTTTTTTTTCCCATGTGTATATATGTACAACTTCTAGTGTCACTCCTATTATAAATTTTATATTGCATCTCCCAACATTGTCTCGAAGCAGATGGGGTCAAAGGGGCATGCACCAGAAAAAAAGGGTACGGGTCACACTGTTGGGTTATTGGGAGGGGGGGTGCTTCCAAAGCGCCGGGCCATAGCCATCCCTCCTCTAAAAAATACCCTTGCGTTCCGTCCACACGGCATTCGCTCATCACGAGGAGCAGGAGATACCACCCAACATTTCTAGATGTCGGGAACTGCACAAACCTAAAAGAAAGTAGTCTGTGAATGTTGCTTCCTATTGGTCCACGCGGTCACACCCCCTAGGCCAGGCCTTGACAATCTTTGGCTCTCCAGGTGTTGTGAAACTACAAGTCCCAGCATGCCCTGACAGATATCGACTGGCTATCTTCTGGCAAAGCATGCTGGGGCTTGTAGTTTCACAAACACATGGAGACCCACAAGTTGGCCAGGCCTGGACTAGGCTGTAAGAAATGTTAATTCTGATGGAGGCTCGCGAGACGTGCCGAGCTGCTTGGTGGTAATCCTTTTTACGATTACCACTATTCCGACACGGAGAAGCCCTACAAAGAAAATCCGAAATTATGAAAAACTGTTAGAAAATAAACAGACTTATCTTCAACCCGACGCTGGAGATCTCCGATGGGAGCACCATGCTGACAGGAAGTGATTCCGATTGGAGAAGTGTTCGGCACTGCAGGCTGACATCATCGCGACGTCTGTCAATAGAAATTTAAAGCGGCAATGTGGGGACCCCTAAGGTTTTGTCTTTAAACACTTAACCCAACATTGCCACTTTAAATTTCTATTGATAGACATCGCAATGACGTCAGCCTGCAGTGCTGAATACTTCTCCAATCGGAATCGCTCGCTGTCAGCTTGGTGCTCCCATCGGAGATGTCTGGCGTCTGGTTGAAGGTAAGTCTGTTTATTTTCCAATCGGTTTTTCATAATTTTGTATTTGCTTTGTAGAGCTTCTCCATGTCGGAGTAGTGGACGTCGGTAAAGCGTACCCAACCCGATGTGCTCAGTTCTGGGTACTGTATTATTTGAAACATCTCCTGGTTTTTCTGAGCATCTCTATTGGGTGTGAAGAAAACTCAGCAGAGATACATCGTCGCGGAGCATCTTCACGGACCGTTCCTGAGCCGGGAATTATATCTACTCCCTATGTCTCCAGAAAGATTCAGCTGATGTTCAAATATGTTCCGTAAAGATTTTTCTGTATTTTTGCATTCCGTGTTGCAGATATACAAATTTTTATTATGGTATTGGTCTTTGCGGTAAAAGTGGAATTTGTCATGCTTGTATCTGGTAGAGAGTGCTTGGTAAACCTTTATAGGCGGCAGGGCATACTGCACTAATTTCTAAATGGAAAATTGGGTCATGAACCAGACATGTCTAGATCATATTGAAAATTGGGACAGTCCATCAAACCATCCCTTCCTCCCAAAAAAAACCCCTGAACTGTGGGTAGGTATACATAAAGGGTATTAACGTTCTTACTTCACAAGGAACCTGGATGTACCGTATTGGATGACATGTCAAGTCTAGAAAGCGATAATCATTTTTTTTTTCTAATGATGGTATCAGACGCAGCACATGTTATCTTCTGACTCTGATAATTAAAGTCGTTTATTCATAGAGGAATACTTTTAATTTGTCTTGGATTAAAAGGACTTTATGAAATGATCGCTATCACATGGCCAATAGTACACAGTCACAACATAACAAGGAAACCAAGCTTCTGTCCCCCCCGGTGTTAGAATGCAGTTTGTCCCCTTAACGTTTCCTTATATTTTAGTATTTCAAATATTTTAAAGTGTTAAAAAAAAGTAATGATCATCTAATAGTGTAGGTACCGTAGATTATTGCTGGTTTTCAAAAGATGCTGCATCCGTACACAAAAACATGTGAGGACAATTAAAAAATTGGAACAGTCCGGATAAAATCAACTTTTTTTTGTGTGCGTATTCCGCAGGGATCATAAAATGCTCTATTCTTTCATACTTCATAGTATGGGGATGCTTTACCCTCCAGGTGAGGAGGGAGCAGGGCATCACAAACCGTGTCATTTTGGCCCCATGAGGAAATAATGCGATTGTGCAAGTTTGTCCAAAATGACGCGTTTCGCCGCAAAACACGCCATCAATGCCCCGCTCCTGAAGGATGCGAGAGAATGGCCTGCTCGTCCTGGAGACCTACCCGGAATTCGGGAGTCTCCAGAACATTCCGCTAGAGTGGGCAAGTATGTTTAATGTTGGCTAAGAAACTTTATTTGCCAGTTCTGTATTAGCTTTGTGGCTGCATGTAGCCGCATCGGGACTTTAGGCTGGTGGGACGGGCTCCCTTACGGAAAATGCTCACTATGTGGTAATGTAGCTTTTAAGTGAATTACCATGTATATTTAAAGTGCATCTTTCGCTTGCACTCACTGGAGGTAGCTATTTTGTGGGCTAAACCAATATCCGTTCTCCCTTGGCTGTCGGTGCCATTTATTAAAGTCTGCATCTCCATGAAATATGGCTGCCTCCATAGTTCTAGTCATATATTTATTTATTTTTTATATTTTACATGTATCTCAGTACTTTTTTTTCCCAATGAAGTTGATACTAAGCATGTCTGTAGAGATTATCCTTCACTAGGAAGCCATTATTTTTGTCTCTGTCTGGTTATCTCTTTTTTTTGTCCCTGAATTCTTCCTCTCTGTCATGTGGGTAATCCATACTTGCCAATAGCACAAAATTTGTCGAACTGTTCCAATTTTTGGAACCTGAAGGGGGAGTTGCTTCATGTTTTATAAATGCGGCCTCATGAGACTAGGACGTGGTTTAGGGGACTTGTGGGGATGATTTGGAGAGAATGAGGGCCTGCTCAGTGTTTTGTTCCAAATTGATGAGTGGGTAAGCCTCTCCCGATATAATAGTTTACAGTCTGTTGACATGTGGCTGGTATGACATTGTTGAAGGGCACGGGCAAGATTCAGCAGTGAAAAATATGACAAAGAAGCTACAGACACAAATCTCTAAACTTACTCAATGCTAGTACACACAGATCATCTAAAATATTTATTATATGCTTTCCTCTGCGCACAATTCAGCGACTAAAATTTTGCCATAAAGTGTTTTTAATTGGTGGATTGTAAGCTTGCATGACGCCTAAATCAAGACGTATTCTGAACTTTGTCCGTGTAATATCAACCTTGACATGTAACTTAATAGATTTGCAGATATCAGAACTTACAAGAATTTTGCTGATTAATTATATTGATTATGAGATTAAATTCCAATTTAATTTAGCTAAGGAATGATTCCCTTGATCGCAGTAATTTATCAGTTGATAAGCAGCCAATTGTAATTGTGCGCCTTGCAAATAATGTCTCACTTTATTAGTGTTTAAAGAGATATCATACTAAAATAGGACGGATTTCAAAATCTCAAACTTTCATGGAAACAAGAATACACCATCGGTTTTTGGGAGTTGGCAAACCAATCTATAATACATGCCAAATTGCCAAATAAATTGGCTTTATATTATGTTAATACAGTCGTACCAGTTTTAAACCCTTTTAATGGGGTGTGCCCACGAGAATTCAACCAGCTTTGCACCTCGGCTGTTGCTGAACGGAATGCAGCAGAAAGAGAACATTGAGAGTAGGGATCAGTGATCCCCTGTGAGGATCACAAGGTCTGTATTGATGACCACTTGGGACACTGGTTGATGGATTGTATAAGGAAAGCGATACTGCGAGCTGCATCTATGCCCTGTTGAGCACTCCTGTTGTGTCGCCTCGAGTGGCCGTGGGAAAGGGATTAATTACTTTTTATTCCCCGTATAAAAGAATGCACAAAATGCGTGATAAACAGCCAAAGCAGGAGAGCATCACATTGTAGAATAGCATAAACTGTTATTTCTTCTCTGCCAGGTAATTGGAGAATCTCATATATGTCAGGCAAATAGGTTTCTGTTTCTCAGTATTAATAGTAGTCTGGCCCCTAGAGAATATGGAAGACGTACAGCTTACATTTCTACATCTTCTATTTCTATCAAAATGGGATTTTGTACAACTGATCAACATAAAACTGTGTAATGTCAACTGAAATTAAAAAACAAACAAACAGCAAATTAATTACAAATAAAAAACAATTGCATAAGTAATCACACCCTGTGTTTTAATACTTGGTATTATTATTATTATCTTTGACTTATAAGGCACCACATAGGGTCCACAGCGCCGTACATGACATATACAGAGAACCAAGACACAACATGATACAGAAAGAACAAAATATATACAAACACAGGTGACAGGGTAAAGCAAATCAGATTATTTCTGGGACAGATAGTGAAAGGGATGGTAGAAACCAGCGAGAAGAAGGTCAAAGCTTAAGAAAACGGGAAAACAGGGCTAGGGAAGCAGCCAAGAGGTACAGAGGGTGCTGGAATAGTAGAAGGAGCACACAAGGAAAGACGGCCCTGCTCATGAGAGCTTACATCCTAAAGGGAAGGGGGAGACACAATTAGGGTGGTACTAACTGGGGGAGAGAGCCAGGACAAGGGAGTTAGGAGGACTGATAGACTTGAATAAAGAAATGAGTCTTAAGGGCACGCTTGAAGTATGGGGAGCCAATGTAGTGACTGTTGGAGGGAGACTGCAGCAGTCAATACATTGGCTCCCCATTTAGCTGTATTTAGAGCTGAGAGGCTATTTGGAGAAGCCCCTTTTAGATTTGCACATCTATTCCTCTGTGTAATATTGCCCGAGTTCCATCGGGATGGGGAACAGCAGTTTTCAAATCATTCTGCAGATTTATTTATCTTTTTGTATGTAAACCGCTTAGATGTGGCTTTACCTAAATGCTGAACATTGTCCTTCCAGAATATAAATGTTCTTCCAAATCCTCTGGTCCCTTTCAGACTGCAGCAGGTTCTTCTCCAAGATTTGTCTGTATCTTTCTGTATCAATCTCCCCCCCCCCCCCCCCCCCTCTCTACTATGACATGTTTTCTGGTCTCTGAAGCAGGTAGGTAGATGCGGCATATATGCTACAAACCTAGTGTCCTGTGTTGAAGCCAAAATGTTCAGTCTTGTTCTCGTCAGACCATAGATTCTTCCTCCACTTGGTATGTTGTTTGGTTTTGGAGAACAACCTGTTCTAGACAAATTCACAATTGTGCCATGTTCTCTCGATTTCTTTATGATAGACTGGGAGATATTTAAAAAGGTGCTGAAATCTTACTTTATGTCCCCATTTGCTGCTTTTCTATAACAGGTTTTTTTTTTTTCCTTTTATTCTCGTTGAAAGTTCTTTGATCTTCATTGTGAAGCTCTTGTTTGGAAATTGTACAGCGCTACGGAATTTGCTGGCGCTATATAAATAAATGTTGACGAAATACCCTAAACTGTGGAGCCTCTGAAAAACAACTGATGGTGCCAATATTTATTTAGGTGTATCTTCACTAAAGAGGTGAATACTTCTGTAATTATTAAGAAGAAATAAGAAAGCGATGTAAGTAAATGTAAGGATGTCAAAAAGGTGAATACTACTTATACCCACTATATTATGTGCTTTATTATACATTTTATATTAAACTAAGAATGTCATGTGGCAGCAGTACGTCAAATCCACCAGAGGTACTGCTGTTCTGCCCCTGAACTTTATACCTTGCCTGTAGAAGTTAATCTCCTTTCCTGATTAGAACTGCACCTGTCTCACGGCTTCTAATACCTGCCTCAATCTGTGCTCTGGGCAGTTCATCGTTTATACCTGGCTGCTGCTTGTCTCCTGTTTATCCCTGTTCCAGTTTTGCTTTGCTGCTGTCTGATCTCCTGTTGTGGCCCTCTGCCTGATTACTGGACTATGCTTGTTTGCTTGTTACCCTGACCTCTGCCTGGCAACTGGACTATGCTTGAACTCTTGATGACCTGATCTCTGCCTGGTCACAGGACTCAGCTAGTCTGTTTGCCAGAGGCACAAGGCAGTCCAGGGAAGCAATCTGGAATCCTAATCCCTGCCTCCTTAGTCTGGAGCCTCGTGCCTCCTGGAAATTGGGTAACTAGGTATACTTGTTCCTGCATTTAAACTGTATTTGTCATTGCTTGGAACCTGTTGGTTCTGTGGACTGTTCCTACCATTCATCCAACCTGTTCATATTTGTGTATTGGAGTATACCTGTTTATTCTGGTACCTGAAATCTGCATATTCCAGGAACTGAATCCTTGTTCGCATATTTTGCCTAAATAAAGTTACTTGGTTTCTATACTTCAGTTGCCGCTTCCTGAAACACTAGGAATCATAACATTGACACAGGGTAGTTTAACTACAACAATATTCATGTATCGCTAACAATGTTCATATATTGCCTACATTCATTCTGCCTCAGATTTTAAATGTGTTATATATAATATACTGTATATTGTGGCAATTGGCCACAGGCCATTAAGGGATAGACTAATAACCTCTCTGGCAGTCTGCAGGCTCACGCTGCAGACAGGGTGAAGTCCCCACACTTCTCCACACACAGAGATTATATATATATATATATATATATATATATATATATATATATATATATATATATATATATATATATATATAATTAGTACATCTCTCGTGCTGAATGTAGTTCTTGGTATATTCAATATTTGGCAGCATGCTCACGGGGAGGGGGCGTGGCCACATGGGTTACATTGTTAGACCCCGCCCCCTGTCAAACTTTAACAATATTGGCCTATCGCAACAGGGGTGGGGCCAGGACGACTCGATTAGCCTTGCCCCCACCCTCTTCACCAATGAACAGAGCACAATGCGGGAGATTTCCCTGCTCTCCCAGACATTCCGGGAGAGTAGGTAACTATGGTATATACATTTATGTTGGATACAGGAATTCCAGCTAAGAAAAAGGGATTATTTTAGCAGGGAAGGGTTAACAGCCTGTAGATGCTGCAGCTGCCCTAGATATCGGCATACCCATTAGATGCTTTTTTTTAGGGGGCTCTGGGTAAGTGTAAAGAGAATTGTACTTTAATGCAGTAACAAGAGAAAATTAGAGTCTGTCAGGTCCCCTGGGCCTGTAAATGCAGGAACTTTCATCAATACAGCTTGCCTCATGTCATCACGTGTCCTGCATGATCGATACCAACCTGATCCTGTTTCAGGACCCCATCCCCCACCCCTTCAATTGTCTGCTGGGGGACTCTCACTTGCCAAAAATGTGCCCCTCCCATAGCATTACTCTTCAATTTAGTAGTCTTTATTTATTTTTTTCAAACGTCAATTTTTTGCTATCATTGAAATATGTGCAAACATAATATAAAAGTATACAATGTACGTGTCATATTTAAAGGCACATTATATTGAAATAACATTGTTATTATTAATATATTACATATTGGGCTGAATTCACAAATTGTTCCTTTTTTTATATATATATATATATATATATATATATATATATATATATATGGTGTTATACAGGGTTTTAAAAAGACTATTGGTAGTTTCTGTAATTTTTAGACCTTGAGAATAAATCCTTTTATTACATTTTGTGCTCAGTGACTCATGTTCGAAAAGGACGTTTTAATGAAGGATTCACAAAAAAAAATAAAAATCACAATTATTCTGGTGAATATTGGGCTATGCACCATGTTCTTTAGATAATTTTTAAAAACGCACAACCAATGTTCTTGCTGTAGAAAAACAAGGTCCCCCAATATCTGAGCCCACGCATGAAATGTAATCGATCCTCTTGTGCTTAAGGTTTCACTGGCCAGTAAGAGAACCAAATTCTCTAAAGTTTATTAGAAAGCTAAAAAGAAGATTGTACAACATAATATACAGTTAAAATCCCAGCTTGGCATACTAGTCCTCAAAATATTGTATGGGACCCCGTTGCACAAATCCCGGTCTGCATTGCTTGTGGACTTGGTCAGTAAGACCTGGAGGATAAATCGGAGATCAGAGGTGGAACTGAGTTTGCAGGAATTTATTGTACGTTTATTGAGCATCTGATGCCTCTGTGAGCTCACACTTAAGCGCACACTGGGAAGTCGTCCGTGAGCACGCAGCCACTGGATTGACTCAACATGAAATAAGTACTGTCTTTCATTAATGTTGAATGTTCTTTGTAGAATTTAGTTCTGGAAACCTTTTTTTTTTTTTTTAACTGCTGCCCCTTGAACAGTGCAGCCCAGCGCATGAGCCAAGATAGGCTACATGGTGAATACATCACAGGGTACTGATCTGGAAGCTAATACCTAATCATTCATCTCTATAGAGTCATGGGCAAGGATCCCAGTCTTAGTCAATATTACTTTTTACCAACAACCTTAGAAAATGTACTTTCTAAATGACTCCTTGCCGAGTAAAACTTTCCCAGAAGTTATAGTTACAGCATCTACAAGAGAAAAATGATCAGGAGAAAGGGGTTTTCAAGCTTTAAAAGATTAAAAAATCTCAGTTTCCAGAGAAAATGGCTGTTGTCTTCAGCAATAGATTTTTTTATTATTTTTTTTTATTTTTTTTTTGTTATATGATTAACAGACTTAAGCTTTTGTATAAGAGACCCTAATTTTCAAAGATCATCACCTCCAAGACTTCTTTCGTGCTGCCCTCCACCCTCCTTACCCCACCTTGACATCCTACAATCCTTCAAACACTCCCTTGAAACTCGCCTCTTCATGCTAACCTATTCTGCCCCCTCTTGACCACCTTGTCCATCACCCCCTCTTCCTACCAACTTTATTTTTTCCCCAGTTGGTCCTACTGTCTCTCGCCACCCCTCCCTCTAGAATGTAAGCTCTCACGAGCAGGGTTCTCTTTACCCATTGTCTCATATCCGTCTATTGTCCGTCTCCCTCGTACGCCCTGTCATGTCTTTTCCTACATTCTGCGTGAGTCCCCATAGCGTTATACTTACCCATCTGTGCTACTTATGCTGAACGGTTTTCATGTAGTTGTGATTTTGCTTAGTGTACTGGTTATGTCCTATCTGTATTTTTAAGATCTTTGGGTGCTACAGTATCTGTGGCGCATTCTAAATAAATACTAAGAATTTTTAATAATAATACCGGAGGTACTACTATTACTGCAGTGCCTGTTCTGTTAATTGTATCTCAGAAGAGGCCACTGAAAAAAAATAACTTCTCAACTAAATTATATTTTTTCAGTCCGATTGCGCCCCATCCTTAAAGAAAAGTGGATATAAATGATATGCTACATCTACTGCTATATTTCTGTGTATAGCGTCAGGAATATTAGAACTTCCTTATCTTACTGACAGATGAAAAGTTTGTTACATATTTTTTAACTGACTCTGCAAACTTACTGACGATTGGTAACTCTGAGCATGGGCCACCTTTCTTCTTAAGCTACTTAAATGCCTATGATCTGTCTCCCTCATTTGAAACACCCCTGACGTAAAAGGGAGAAGCTGTCCGCACTGTGGGAGAGATCAGATGAAAAACACACCTTAGCCATTTGTACAATGTACTCTTTAGAGAGTACTCTCTAAGTTTATTTTATGCATCCTTCAATCAGATAATTGTCATTCACGTTGAAAAATCCAGCACACCACGCATTTCACCAGATTCTCATGACGAAATGCGTCAAGATATAATGGCTAAATTTCTTCTATACCATAGATTGAACTAGAAGCACCAACATCTGTGAGTGATTCCTATCCCATCCTTTTATATAAAGCCGCTGCTGTGGATTAATGTCCAAGCTCTAGTACTTGTTGTTTTATTTCATGAAAACTCCTGATTAACTGCTGAGAGAGAGGAGACGTTACCGGACTGCAACTGGAAAATCATATTTTAAAGACGTGATTAAATTCCTCTCTGAGAGGAGACTCTCGGCGGCCGCGCTGTGGTTTGACCTATTCCGATTAATTTCGGAAATTCTGTCAAGTGCAGCTTATCTGGGTGGAGGACTCTGCTCCAATCTCTAGGCCCAGGGAGTCTCCCGACATCTTCCAGATGGTTCATATTGGCCTGAAGTCAGCTGGATACATTCCTTTTCTTCAGACTTCTTTTCAGATTATTGTAAGCTGGGCCTCACCCCATTGTTAAATGATGTAATACATTGTGCAGTATTCTATCTATTCTCTAACCAACACTTGTAAGTTTTTATCCCCCCCCCCCCCCCTCTTTCTCTCCAGCTGGAATCGTCCTGAGCTCGCCTGACCTGTGTTATATACAGCAGCAATATCATTTCTTTCTTAAAGTGTCTATTGTACGCTGAATATTCAGGCTATACGGGGCGAATTCCATTAAGAGTGACGTTCTGCAGGAACCTTGTGAGCGGTGATAGTGAGTGCTGTACCGTCAATAATGCTGCAGAAATCATCCTTCGTTTTTGTACCTCTGTGAAGTGTGAGCAAAAATTAGCAAAGATTTTAGCCGGGAACAACCCGGAATGTTCCTACGGGACTTCACTTCCGTCAGTCTGCTCCTAGGTCTCAATGTTGATACTGGTTCTTAGTGAATTAATACGCTGTAGTCTAATAAATCTCTGTTCTGCCCCCACTGTGTGTGATGGGATGACTTTACCTATATATTTGTGATTGCAATATTTAGCTTAATTGTAAATGATTATACTTGGTCATATTTGCCCACTCTCCCGCAATTTCCCGGGAGACTCAAGAATTCCGGGTTTGATCTCCCGGAGGGGAACAATAAGAAATCGATACTTACTATTTGACCTTACCTGTTTTCTATGAAGGTGTTACTGTGCAGTCTAGCATTCAGTATGCACCATTCTTTCTGTCTCTGTCCCATGATTCTCTTACCTGTGATCATTTTAACAATGCAATTGTTTGTTTGGCATTGCCTATTAGCAAGGGGTGGGTTAATAACCTGACTTGGGCGTAGCCCGGATATGGAGAGTCAAAACTATAACCATGTACAAAGGCGAGAGATGCGACTTTCTCTAAGTTTTCGGCACTCTGTGTAGCCAATGGGAACGCTTCAGGAGATTGGGCATTACTTTACTGAACTTGCAGAGTTAAATCAGACTTTATCAATGCAATAACCATATGGGCCTTTTGGCCTTTAAGTATGAAAGCCGCCATCATGATGGATTCTACAGCTTCACTAACCGTCAAGGGCATTGCTGACTATATTGATTTCTTTACAGATGATTGAGTATCCGTAACGGCTCTTGCTCAGAAATAATTATGGGTGGACTGACAATCCCAATGCCTGGGGGTGCCGTGATCAATGAGCCACATTAAAAAATTAAGAGGAGCCCACTACTTATGCATAGTCATGGTGGATGGACCAGTTTCACTGGGCTCCTTACACCACTGGGCCACATAAGCTACTTCAATCATAGTAACGCTACTGTCCCCATGCAAAACCATATTGCCGCTTTTGAAACATGAAAGGGAATGTTTATTTTTCCATGGTCCTGTGTTAAAATACAAACATACAAATTTTTTTTTTTTTCCTTTTGTGTATTCGGGTCAGAATACCTTTTTGTAATCATTCTATGGGGCATATTCAATTCTTTGAATTCCCAGCGGCATTAAAACTATTACCGCTATTACGGTAATAGTAAGCTGGATTTCAGCTCGCAGCTCCCTGAGCCGCGAGCTGAAATCCAGCAAGAAAACTACCGTAATAACGGTATTTACGCGCATTATTACCGTATAACGCCAACAATTGAATATGCCCCTATATCTTCTCTATGTTCATCCGTCTCCAGTTTTGAAGTGGGTGGGGACAGAACATCATGTAGCCAATCGGATCATCGGAATGTTCACAGCAGCTGGAGATGATTGTGCTGATGAGTGACCTGTCGTCTTGTGTGATCATGTCAGTGAGGGTAGGACTGCATGTGATGGGGGCAGTGACATGATGTGAGGAGGGGATTGGAGAGTTATATAGTGGAAGGAGCAGGGTCTCCCAGCAGCACAGAGTATATCAGGAGATGAGTGATGTGTTAGTGAGGACAGGGCTGCATGTGACAGGGGCAGTGACATGATGTGAGGAGGGGATTGGAGAGTTATATAGTGGAAGGAGCAGGGTCTCCCAGCAGCACAGAGTATATCAGAAGATGAGTGATGTGTCACTGAGGACAGGGCTGCATGTGACAGGGGCAGTGACATGATGTGAGGAGGGGATTGGAGAGTTATATAGTGGAAGGAGCAGGGTACCCAACAGTACAGAGTAATGGTGTGAGGCTCCTGAGGTCCAATATACCTGCAAATAAGGTGCAGGTATATTGGACCTACTTGTAATTAATTACTACATACCTGTAAACATATTTTTCATGAATGTCGTACTTTTTGGCACACGACAGGGATTTGGCCTAGCGGATAAAGGGATCCACATACAGTGGGTGGTATATGATTAAATTGGGGTCAGGACTGTTGCTACCTTCAGGCGGTGGCCTAGATGCCAACGTCCCAGTGGTGCTTAAGCACTAAGTGACTTGATATCACTCACAAGTGTTTTTACCTTTCACGGCACCCGCGGGGATTTAAATAAAGCTCACATCTACTTACTGATTGGCTGAGAATGGGTGACAGGGGGTTTTGTCCTGTTTTCCGATTTGGGATTGTTGGCCGGTGTGTTACTATAGTGCGCCTGTTGTCTATACATGGTAGGTGCCGCCATCTTATCAGGAAACCAATAAATATTCCTGAGATTCCAAACTATTATTTCACACGGACATCTAAATCTAATATATGAGACGGAACATCTCATGTAACCAACGTTCAGGTTTTTCATATATTCAGAGCAAAGTAGAAGGAAACAATAAGAATACAAAGTTATTACGGCTATTTAAAATGAAACAAAAAAAACATCTGACCCTTATAAACCCTATCGCTGCTTTGAAGTTATGAAACCAGGAATCCAGTGGTTACAACACTTACAGTATCCAACAGACAATGCTGATTACGACCTGTGTCAGAAAAATGTTTTCACTGCGTCTTACTGTATTGTGAGCTAGAGTTGTGTTAGTTTAACAATGACCATCTTCTAAGTATGATTTGAAGACAGAGCCCACTGCTATTTCTACTTTTAAGCCATCTGCCCCATCAAGGTGCTTCTGCTAATAGGGTGGTATTTACTCTAATCAATGAGGTTCCCTATTTTTGGACTATACAGATGTGTTTTTACATTGAGGGCTCACTTACCAAGGGGTACCCCAAACTCCTCCAAATGGCAATACAGCACCAGCAATCCCCATCCGCTACTGATACCAAACGCTCCTCTCAAACAAACAATACAGAAGTGGAAGTTGCTCAATCAATTTCTAGGTTCATGGCAGGTGCGTGAAACGGTGGGGCTATCCTGCCGTGAACCTGATACGGAGATAACTGATCATCAGGAAGAAATAACCGATGATGGATACTCTGATGTGTTACCAAAACATAGCCTTACAGCACTGGGGTCATGAGTTCAATTCCTGACCATGGCCTTATTTGTGAGCAGTTTGTATGTTTGTGGGTTTCTTTCGGGTGCTCCGGTTTCCTCCCACACTCCAAAAACTTACTGGTAGGTTAATTGGCTGCTATCATATTGACCCTAGTCTGTCTGTGTGTGTCGGTCTGCCTCTGTCTCTGTCTCTGTGTGTGTGTGTGTGTGTGTGTGTTAGGGAATTTAGACTGTAAGCCCCAATGGGGCAGGGACTGATGTGAGTGAGTTCTCTGTACAGCGCTCCGGAATTAGTGGCGCTATATAAATAAATGGTAATAATAAACAAAAATAAAGCTGCCCAAAATACTCTATACACTAGTGTATCGGTCGCTGGGGCATTCAGGAGACGATGGAGCAGATTACAATTATACGGAAGGTGCTATGCAGTGTAGCCTGAAGTATTGGAATCGGATTTAATAGAGCAAGGTAGTCTGTTATCATACTTATAATATGTGATCCGCAATCAGGTCTCCTCCATGTCTCGTTCAATACTGATGTCCAGCTCACAGGGAGAGGCTGTTACTATGAACTTCATGAGATACATGTGTTGCTCTGTGAAGTACACAGTGAAAAAGTAGATTTATTTCTGTTTCAAAAGATGTGTAGAAGCTCTCTCTAGACTTGGGGATAGTTTTATGACCCACCACAAAATTGACATGTAAATTTACAATCACTTATCGACACTTTTTCAAGCAAAAGGAATAACGTTTCAAGTCCATTTATCAAACAGTCATGTTGGGACAGCGCATTCGATAACGGGCTGCTCCGGGGATGATTCCGTGTCACTCACAAATCCGTGTGCTGATCATAGGTCACACGTGTACATTGTCAGATTAGTTAGAGAATGGAGGGGGCGGGGGGGCACGAAGCCTGCCGGGGAGATACCTGAAGATCCCTCTCCTGCGATGCTCTCCACATCCTAGCTCCACCATCAGATGACATTAAGCTCCAAGAAATCTAGGCTTACATTGGTTCAGACTTCAGTCCCCATTGATAGCAACAGGGACTGCGCTATTGCGCGTTATTTTGCGTAATGCAGGAGATACCTCTAACTGTTCCTGCGCTAGACTAATGATAAATATCCCCGACACCTTAATTTTACCCAAACCACCTGGAAACAGACCTTTCCGCGTGACGTAAGGCTCCATAAATCCCTGTTTAACATTGCAAAAAAAAAATAATTCAAAAATAAATAATGAATTAAGAAAAAACTTTACATGGGGGGGGGCTGGTTTATAATCCCAGAAAATCGAGGGGGGGCATATCGAAGGGTTAAATCTGGCGATGGATTTGCCCCCTCTGCAAAAAGGTTTGGCAGGTCTCGCCGCCGAATGTTTCAAAGCATGGGGAAACTTGCCTAACCTGGATCGTGGCGGGCACCTGTACCACTGCATTCCTCCTTCTGCTATCTCTATCTCTGCATGGTTATAGCAGAAGAAAATCAATTAATGAAATTTATTTAAACAAAGAAATTAATAATCATTTTTAGTTATTTTTAAATCCGCAGTTTTTTGTTTTTTTTTATATTGGTGGAATTAAAAGCTCAAGTCTGAGCATCAGCGAACCGTTCTTTAGAGACCTATCGAGTCATCCTGCAAATGTCAGTCCTCCATCCTAGACAAGTGTGACTCAATTCCAGGTCCTTGGTGGTGAATTAGTTTTGTCCCCATGAATCACAGCGTTAGAACGGGCCCTCCAGACTGTTTACTGCTTCCTAGAATGAGTCAGTTTATCTCTGCAAATTACATTCTGCATAATTCAGACCGAATCGCCGTTATAACAATACTAATAAAATAACCTCTCTGCCAAGGACATCGCAGTTATTAAGGGCAGTATATTATATATAATTCCTAAAATTAATTGCCTGCATATTTTACAATGACGACCAGAACGCTTGTATCCACTTTTCCTGGATTCCTGGTAATATTGACCGGATTAAACCATCCGTTCTTTGCATGTTGTAATTATTTTCACATTGTCAACTTCACTTTCTTTTTTTCTTTTTTAAACTAACTTCAAAGAAGTAATACCTTTCAGCCATGCAGGACAAATTTGTACAAAAATTAGGAGCCAGGGAGCCAACTACTTTGTAACAAACAATTTTTGAGTCAAGCAAATTTATTTTTTTTATAGAATGGGGCGATGTTGACTGAGACAAAGCCCAGACCCCCTGATTCAGTCGAAATGTTGTGGGGTGTCCATGCAAGAAAGACCTGAAACATCCGTGAGTTCTGTGCCGAAATTCCTTGGATTTGATGTGCGGGACTGTTCAACATTTACCATAAAAGTTTGATTGAAGGCAATGCTGCTCAGCTGGTCACACCACTTACTAAAACAAGAAATATTGGAAAACTACCCCTGTATCGCCAACCTTCCCTCCCACCACACTTTCTCTCTCCTCCATTCTGCCAACGACCGCCCCTTCTCCTCTTCATTCATCCCCTCCTCTCACTCCCGCCTCCAAGACTTCTCCCAACGCTTCACTTTTTCTCCAAGGCTGCAAACAGGCTCTCGAAAAACCACCTCTTCTTTACCGAAGCCTAACAGTTCTCCTCCTCACCCACCCTCCTTCCCCCTTCACACTGACTCGCCCCCTCTGCCACCCCTGATTGTCAGCCCCTCCCCTCTAGATTATAAGCTTGCACGAGCAGGGTCCTCTTTCCTCGTGCCCTAAAGCACACTGGTGTCTTCACTTGTTTCCACTATCGGTGGCTCTGTCACTTTGCTGTGCCCATTCTCCTGGGCACAGAACCAGCTTGCATTGATTTGCTCCCTAATTTGTCTCCCCTCTCCTCAGTTTATAGTGAGAGGCTATACCCCGCTGTGTATTGTACTGTCTTGTCTATATTGTACTATAATGTTACATCATATTGTTGTTTTTTATGATCTTTGTACAGCGCTCTGAACCCTTTTGTGGTGTGTTATAAATATAAGATAATAACAATACATACGTCTTTGAATTCTTCATCATTAAGTTCCAATGATGTAAAGAAGCGCAAGGGGATGGAGGGGTTAGTGTCTAGACCAGTCTTATTGATTTACTATGAAGATAAACGGTTACGCAGTCATTTCTATCACCGCAAAAGCCTTTTCCTTTTTGCAGCGATTTTATTTGTAAGCTGCATGTGTGTTTGCTGTATAAACCGTATGTAGTATTCGTGGAGTACTATTTATATACATAGAATATAAGTATTTTGATGAATCAAAACTCTTCTTAAATATAGACCCCACGCATTTCGCCCTACGCACAGATGATGAGTCCAGTGCACGTTCTGTGTTTGTTATACTGTGTAAGAACTGACTGTGTTATTAGACACCAATATCAGCTACTCCTCTGCCTTGTGGCTCTGTGCGGATTCCAACTCCGAACGTCCGACTACCAATTTATCTTCCATCTGACTTGTCTGCTCCCCATTAATAAGCCCCAGTAACTACGTTGCTAAGAACAGTGGTAACAAATTACTGGTGCGCCTGTTTGCCCCTGGGGATCGGAGAGGGGTATGAGACTTGACTCCAATAATTTGGTCTAGGGCTGTTTGATTGCTTCTCTTTCTTACTTTGGCTCAATATCACCACGTGTGTGGAAAACCTCAAATAATACATTTATAATCCATTAAACCAGGGTTTCCCAAACCCAGTCCTCATGGCTCCCTAACAGTGCAGGTTTTCCATATCTCCTTTCTGGAGCACAGGTGTATTCATTACTGACTGATACAATGTAACAGATCCACAGGTGGTCCTAATTATGTCACATGTGATCCGGAAAACCTGCACTGTTTGGGAGCCCTGAGGACTGGCTTTGGGAAACCCTGCATTAAACCATTAATCGATGTCATGTCGATAAATGCATTTGTAAAATGACCACTATTAGTCTGTGTGTGTCCCCTTCCAAACACGCAAACCGGCTATAGTCATTCACGATGCTCTTTCGGCCGTTTGGGCCAAAGGACCGAACGTCAACATCTTATCCAATTTGCCTATGTATGTAAAACATGTGTATGTATGTAAAATATATTTTTTCACAAACCTGTTGGGTTCTCCTTAAGATCTGACTAGTGTAATGCTGCAGAGCCATGTGTCCTTCTTTCAGAAGACTCTTCCTCCCTTATTTGTGCCACACATGGAGTCCGCTGGTCCTAGTCCAGCCCCACCTTGGCCACATTGAGTCACATCTGTGTGAATGATGAGGTACAATCTGTACCCCACTGACTGAATGAATTGTGTATCTTAATATGTATCGCATTTTAAAGGGCTATATATTATGTTATACTGAAGGATCAAGTCTGGTCTGAGGATTAATGAAAGGTCGAATTTGCAACAGAACATTCTGTCCCGTGTAAATCCATTGAAATGTGTCTGTTGGGGCACAGACCGTCTTATCTCTCTTCACATCGGCTACACAATTAGGAATTAAAGTGATATTTTACTGTAATGATTTTGTTCCTGCATTTTGTAAGTCATACTTTATCAAAGGACCTGAGACTTAGGAAGAAGCAAAACTGTCCTGAAATCTGTCTGTGGTCTCTGTTTTTCTGTATTTTCAATAAGTTACACACCTAAGGTTTTACTTAGACGCTAGGATGCTAATATCTATTGTAATCATTTGCGTTTGTGTGCGCCCCTAATGTTCCTCAACATGTACATAAATTGGCATTCTTTTTGCATGAACTTGGAATCAATGAATGGAAAACTGTCTGTCACATCTCTTCACTCCTTCTAAAGATCCTGCTGGCTCCAAGATTTGGCTTAAAGTATTACACACACTTATTGTATTTTTATAGAAGTGCCTTAGAAATAAGAATAATATTTGGTTTGGGGGACGCTCGTTTTCTACCATTGAAAAGTTTTTTGTTTTTTTTTCTAACCAAGCCCTTGTTGAAATTTTCTATGGAGAAGTTTTGTTTTACTTATGAAATGGTTAAACTTAACTTTAAGCCTATTGGGTAGTAATTGCCTTTACATTAATCCGGCTCCCTCTAGTGGTAACAAAGCAGTAAATACCCATCTGGCATTAACGGCTGGATAGTGCTCTCCTTGGTGCTGACGGGAATAGGAGAATGCAGCATTTACAGGAGTTGTATTGCACACTCAGATTAAGAAGACCGTAAACGCGTAATGTTGATATCCATTCAAAGCGCCCATTTTAATAGTCACTTTTCCCTCCTATAAATAGTACGGTTTGAGGAGACTGTTGGCAGAAACCTCCTGTCTCTGGGAAAATATTTATCTGTCTCTACAAACAAAGCGGTTTAAATTGGGTTCTCATATGGTCCCAATAACAATGCCACAATTGTTCATTATGTTGTCTTATGGCTATAATGTAAAACACACATTTCTGCTAAATGGCCCTAGAGTTATGTCATAGCTCAGAGAACTAACTTATTAAATATCCAAAACTGTTAAATATCCGACATTAATGTGTTTAATAGCAGAAATAATGAACGTTTGAAGGCTGTAGAATAATGTGTAAAAATGGCTGCATGCAGGAAAATCGGATGCTCCCTTTCCACTGCACAATAAACCTTTAACATGTTAAAACTTAAAATTGTAAGTTGTAAATTAAGACTCAGCACACACTTAATGATTTTAAGTGTGTTCAGCTTTAGGGGCTCTTTTGTCATACTTGACAGCCCTGTCCTGCCCTACCAGGGCCATAATCGGCCATCTTTGATAAGGGCCAAGCAGGTGACAGGGTGTCTTCTGCATTCTGATGCCCAGTTTTAAAATGTCAATATTTTGCAATAATAACAGAAAGCAGAACAGACTTTTTTTTTTATTTGTAAACTAAAGACCTGACCTTTCGGCAGTATAAGTGCTGGTAAGACCTAGAAATAGGACAACGTTTCTGTGGTGTTAGTTTAAGCTCACATATTCAATAAATAGTACAACAACCCTGTAACCTTTTACACTTATACTCCTGAGGATGTATTCAGCAATTCAGCCTTTTGCAGTAGTTCTTTTTTCTTCTTAAAGTGTACTTTGTATACTTCGTGCCAGTAGCTATTTTGTGGGTTATATCATCTTCATGAGAATGCAGCCAATCCATTCGCTAGGAACCAGTGACATCATCGACATGAGGTAATGTTTGGACAACGTCGGTCAGCTGTGATCCTTCTCTACATTCCCAAACATCTTAAATATTCCGTTGTTCTGAGCCATGTAACGTCTAAAGAAAACTTCTATTTGGGGCGACCAGCTCGGCCTGACGAACTGTCCTACTATAGAATGTGAAATATCATGTATGTAATTCTCAGACGCTACTTGATGTCCCCAAAATACCCGTGGATGTTTGAGACATGAGCCAGACGTCGGTCTGCAGTGAACGCTGTGGTGATGACTGACTGTATGGGACAAAAATAGTCCACGGTCCCCTCCTCTCTCTCTCTCTCTGGGTTTACATGAGGACGTGCACTTGGCTTATCTGTCAAACTTGTTTGGAGGTCACTCCCAGTCCCGTCACTCTGTATAATGGTCCCAGGCTTAGCTGACCTCGGAACATACCGCGTCCCAGCCTATAACAGCCAGCAAGAGCGTAGGCTCACTCTGATCTGCTGATAGGAATAGTCCTAAAAATATGTTTTATTAATGCCGTTCTTTTTCCGGAGCACGTTTAGGAGAAGTATGATGTAGGTGTTTTGCCATTTTTATGTAGTTAGAAACTCCTCTCTGTATCCAGTCTCTGACAGCCCAAAGTAAACCCGCTTTATGGATTGATACGTGACCTGTGACCAGTGGATATGACCTTACGACAGCGCAGTAATGTTGCTGTGCAGGACCCACCTTAGCTTCTGGATGTGTGTAACACTGGTCTGTTTGATTGAACAAACCAAGGTCTACGCCGGGCAGTGGCAGAACTACCGTTGGTGCAGCCGGTGCGGTGCACCGGGGCCCATGGAGATAATGGGGCCCACTGCGCGGTGAACTAGCGAGCCGTGGCCCTGGCACCCTCCTCCCCACTTCACTGCACCAGGGCCCACAGGTCGCTAGTTCCGCCTCTCATGTCAGAGGTCTTAACCTTTTAAATAGACTAAATCCATATTTTTACTTTATCATCCTTGTAACTGTACAGCTCTAAAGACTATATTGGCTCTATAAGCACTATGTGATGGGAATAATATCCCCCTACGGCAAAATACAAGGAAATTAGGATTCTCGACAGAGCTCCTTGACGGTACAGCATGGCGTGTTGTATAAAGGTCATGAAACCTCCAGATGACTTATAATTCCTTTTTTATTTTACGGTGATGGGTGTATATAGCTACGGCAGCTCTATACAGAGAATATTTAATCATTCCCCATCCGTTCCTCCCCTGGTGGAGATTAAATTCTCTACCATAGACACTTTGTGTGTATATGTGTGTGTGTATGTGTGTGTATATGTATGTATGTATGTATGTATATATATATATATATATATATATATATATATATATATATATATATAATATTATAATATAATATAATATATTTATACACACACACACACACACACGCACAAACATACATACATTTTTTCTATCACAGAACACTTTGATAATGTGTCCTGACACAAATTACATCCCTACTCTCCGATTTTATAAGGTTATACTCTCCGAATAGAATATACATTACAGAAATGTATTACTTGTGTGTTGTAATAATATACATATTATTGTACGTTACAATTGTTAATGGAAATGTTTCGCTATCTGCTCTTATACACTGTGCAGCCAATAGGAGACTAGCATATTATAGATCATGGCGGTCCAAGGGTATACTTGTTAACTTTATAACTCTTCCTTCACCCTTGGGGGTGGGGGTGGGGGTATCCTGACACGATTCCCCCACCAATTGAATCCTACTCCGAGGGAGGGGGCAGGTATGGTTTCGATACCTACAGGGATAAGTGGAGCATGGAGGAGGAGGGGGGTTGATGATATTGAAATAAATGTCAGTAAATCTATGTAACCCATATCAACCAATCAGACCATCGCATTCATGTTGTAGACGGTACTTGAAAGAAAAATTTGAATCTTATTGGCTCCCGTGTCTTCGCTTTCATATATTTCCTAACCAGAGATTACTTCTCAGCAACCAAAAGGGGACTAGAGGAATTAAATGGTGTTAACAATACAAACGACCAGCCTGAAGAGGTATAGAATTACACAATACGTAGGTTTAACCATTTTTTATTTTTTTAAAAAGTTGTTAATTTTTTGCCCTTTAAACAATAATGTGTCGCCTAAAGTTAAACCATGTGTAAAACTGTCACATGCTTGTGCGAGAGGCTCTGGGTCACGTTTTCTCAGTGTGACACAGTGGTGTGCTGCGGGGTGTGTGACAGAAACGACATTCCACACGTGTCACATGGGAGACATTACTACCAGATCAGTGGAGGGGGGGAGTTTTCTGAGGTAAAAATATTTGTTTCTCTGGCTGAAATTAAACCGTTGCACGTTTCCTACAAAGCAGAACTCGGGGCACCGGCACTGGGGGACTCCACAATTCCACCGACTGTACTTCTCTCTGTCTCCCATTAACAAACAGACCATTGACATGAAATAACAAAAAAAATAGCTTTTATATTCCTTTGGCTAATTTAGGACAACAATAAAATATGTGTCTGAGAGGAAACGTCGCTTACTCGTGGCTACAACCGAGCCACGTATATCGCTGCTGTCCGTTCGGAACTCAATTTTAGTGGTCGAGCCCTTTAAAATAATTTTTAAAATTCAGCTGACGTGATGATTGGCCCCAGATTTATTCGCGTTCCTCTCTTTGCTCCCACAGTCTGCCAGACATTGCACTAATCAGATTTAGCAGCTACTAAGGATAATGGGAATTCGTCTACAATTAATATGCCTGTATCGGGATTAGATGTAGTGCGTCTGCTGCAGGATTGCATATTGAAGTTTGATGCCACGGACTTCTGCAGGTTGCTGTCTAGGGAGAAAGGAGATCTGAGCGGCCCCTGATTTTGTAATTGCATCCAGGGCTGTTTTACTACATTAGTAGGCCCAAGACCAGGCCATCCGTCACGTGAGGAGTTAACCTCGTCCCAGGCATCCTCATCCTGAGGGCCGAAATAAGGTTCTCACCTCCAGAACCCAATAGATCTGTTCTCCAGCGGCTGATTTCTATTAAGTAGTAAACCAAAGCTAATCCCATGACATGCTCGGGTATTCACATGGCATAGGCAAACCGAGGGGGGGGGGGGGTTTCCTAGGGCCCAGAAACCCCCCTCCAACCTTGGGGCACTGTATAATTGAGGTGGCTGGACCCTGCTCTCGCTTCACACAGCTCTGCTTGAAAAGGGAGAGCTGCGTGCAACTAACAGTAGTGCACGCAGCATTGCCCATGTATAGTATGGGGATAGGAAGAGTTGGAGGGCAGCCAAGCACTGTCTAATATTATAGCCACACCCCCATGTATGCTGGTCACGCCCACTGGTGGCATGGTGTGGAAACTCCCCTCTACAAATCCTGGGTTTGCCCCATGATGGGGTCTGATGTTGAGTTGGACCTACGCCTGTTTGCATAGCATAAATAGCGCAAATTTTCCCACAAAGAGAAGGCAGGCATATGCGCCGACGCAGACATGCTCATATATGGCACCTACGTCTTTTATGAATGAACGCCCCCATTATGTAATAAATAGCGAGGACTCCGTTGCTGACCCGCTATTCTCTGAACTGTTTGACAGTATTCTGTGCTCATCTGTAAAGGATCAGATCCTGGTTCTTTAGCTGAGCTGAACATTTATATTAAAGGTCACTGAAATAACTGGCAGTCAATCATACCCGCTAAAATACATATATTATAATACTGATAAAATAAAACAATATATAATGCAGACAAAAGAAAGTTGAACAGAAATGTATACACTGATTTTAGCCAGTGAATCGCAAGCATACATGTAGTGTATACTGCAGCATTTGTCATACACCATTCTAGAGAAAATCGCCACCAAAGCTTCGCCTCCCACCTCCCCCTCGCCAGGAAGATTGCTTAAGGAGTAATGCGACCGCGATGCGCCCGGGACCTTGTTTCAGTGTGCGCCATAATATATTTGCAAAATTCAAGTTTGTAAAGTCGAAAAAATGGTGATAAAACAAACGTTAATGAAATGATGATGTTTAGCAGCGTAGGCAGGGTGGAGACGGGTGTGGGAACCCGAGATTGAATTAAATATGGAGAAAAACCGCGGCACTGGCATCTCTAGCCCTTGCATCTCTAGCCCTTGCATCTCTAGCCCTTGCATCTCTAGCCCTTGCATCTCTAGCCCTTGCATGTCTAGCCCTTGCATCTCTAGCCCTTGCATCTCTAGCCCTTGCATCTCTAGCCCTTGCATCTCTAGCCCTTGCATCTCTAGCCCTTGCATGTCTAGCCCTTGCATCTCTAGCCCTTGCATCTCTAGCCCTTGCATCTCTAGCCCTTGCATCTCTAGCCCTTGCATCTCTAGCCCTTGCATTGGATTCTCATTGCAGGGGAGTGGGATTTATGGGGTTTTGGCTTGGAACCTTTCTGAAAAATAAGGAACACCCATAAAAACGTACCTTTCCTCTCCTCCATCTCATTTTAATAATCTCATATCTAATCTTATAATTGCACTGCTCCCCAAAACCACCTGTGCTGCTTCCTAGTTAGCAGTGAATGTCCTCACTTCACCCTGATTCCTCCTTTCTGCTCCTCTGTCATCTTGATGCCGCCAAAGAGGATTTTGTTCAGACCACTGTACGTAATAAAGCACAGCCATTGTTTGATGACTTTTGGTTTGTGACTAATGTTTAGGTGCCAAACGCAGATCTCCACCACTTAATTCAGAGGTTGACGATAAATGAGTTCAGCCACCCGATTCCCCTCCCTTCTAACCCATACTTGCCAACTTTTCCTCTTTGGCTTCAGGGAGATCCAGGGGAGGTGGGGGCGGGGCTTGACGAATCGCATCATTTTGATGAAAAAATATTTGTGTCATTAAGCCCCCCCCCCCACCCCGCCACTTATCTATTGCGGGGGCGGGAACCCGGGAGGTTGCCCTGCTCTCCCTGGAGGTCTCCCAGCAATGCGGGAGTCTCCCGGACATTCCAGGAGAGTAGAAAAAGAAAAGCAGCTAATGAATCTCTAGAGACTGAAGTGTCTTTTACATTTCAGTCTCCATTATTGAAGTCATGTTGTCTTACCTGTCAGTCTTTGATTAAATCTTGGTCTCCATGAAAATGGCCACCTCCATAGGCATCAATACATGGACATAGGACACAATTTCTGAACTGTGTCATCATGCCACAGATGGCGAAGCCAACCACGTCTTGTACTGGCTCAGCATCAGGGAGAATGCCAGACTCTTCAGGGAGTGAGGGAGATCACCCCTATTTCAGGGAGTCTCCCGGACATTCAGGGAGAGTTGGCAAGAATGAGCTAAGCTCCTCTGTCCGGTAGTCAGCTAGTCCTCGGACCACTTTCTCCTTCGTGGCTAGTGGTTTTTGTGACTCTTTAGTAGGTGACAAATGGAAAATTTTCTTTTAGAGTGTCTGAAAAACAAACGGAGAGAGAAAAAAAAATGGCAGATTACATTGTTGCGTTGAGGAGTTGCGAAAACAGAGAACGAAGCCTCATTAGGCTGATTGACTAACTACGAAAGCTGCTGGTCTCTTATGTTTCCTGGCATCGCTTGCCGACAGCGGGGAACCGAGCCAAATGTATAAAACGGAGAGCGATAAGAGCTGCGTGTAATTAGATGTGACAGTTCCCTGCTTATTGGTGAAGGGTTTGCTTCCTCGTTAGACATTCCGTTCAGTTATACAAAGATCATGTTTTCGTTTCACTACCGATACAACTCGGAATCCACCACATTGGGGGCTGAACCAATGTCTATTAGAAGGCAGCCTATCCATTCACTAATGACATCGGGGAAAAAGCGAGGTACTTAAGCAATTTATAACTAGCAAAAGTTGAAAATGACGCAGAAGGTGTTTTGTGCCGCGGTCTCATAAATTTTGATTCAGCCCATAAATTATGTTTATGTTTGTATATGTTTCTCCTACTTGCCCACTCTCCCACAATTTCTGGGAGGCTCCCAAATTCTGGGTAACTCTCCTGGATTCCCAAAAGAGGAGGCTGTCCTCCCACACCCTGTGTGTACATATGCTATTGAAATTGCAGGTGTTGATGACGATAAGCCTGAAATCAAGATGACTCATGTCCAACCATTTTCCACCTTTAATGTGACGTTGCAACTAACAAAATGCAAGTGAAATACAAATGGACAATTTTAAGGAAAAGTGAGTTTAAAAGAAACTATTTCTTTAAATTTTTTTGCAATACTCTTGTTGCTTAAGTGTGCACACCCTTTTGTGATGGTTCTTGTATATCTGCACGCTGGAGGTAAGCATGCTTCCTTAATCAGAATAGGGGAGCGTCCTCATTTGTTATATGGAAAGGAGGGGATTTAGTTTATATAAAGTGGAAAATCCCCTGTATACAAGAGTTAGTGTCTGCGACTAACCACAAGAAAAAGTTATTGGTTATTTAAGAGCGCTGCTGTAAAAAAAGAAAAGGAATTGGAGAGAGAGAGAGAGAGAGAGAAAAAAAAAAGCTGTGTCAACGCAAGAGGGAAATTTGGCACCGTTCAGCCAAGTGCTAATGTGTCTTCCAGCAATACGAGAGCTATTTCTGGATCCGCCTGCCTGAAACACCCTCGTTGCTCAGCTACTTTTAAAGCTCAGGCCATGGGCAAAAGTTCATGGGAGCCAGTTCGTCTTTGAACATGGAATGTTATGATTTCCGTATCGGAGTCGCGCATTTTAAAGGGGAAAGGGTCATTCAGAAAATAGAATGTTCTATTTGAATCGGGCTAAGTAAAGATCTCCTGTTCAGGTAGAACAATGAACATTTGGTTATTTAAGGAGTGTTTACACGCATGAAAAAAAATTATTAATTGCAATTGGCTTTTTTTGGGAGTGGGGGGGGGGTGTTGTTGTTGACGTAGGTGTCTGGGTATCCCCAAAATCTTTCGCCATACCTCCTAATCTGATTCAGAAAGGGGATTGGCTTACATGGAAGTGGGCAGCATTTTTATCAAAATTGGGTGAATCAGGGAAGGGGCTCTTTTATCCCGACTTGGCATGTCTAAATGTCAGGAGTTCTGCTGTCATATAATTTCTCTTATAATTATCATCCCTTTCCATGTAAATGTTTACGTGTTTGATCATATCAAACAAGACTGTATTAGTGGTCCATTTTTGTGGCAGCAGTAAAGTGGTGTTGTCCTGCTCTTATTCGCTTCATGGCAACAGTAGATGGGGAACAAAAAGTGGGAATTTGTGAGCTAAAGAGAGATCCGATGAGCGGTAGTGATGATTGGGTAATGCGTTATTTAAATATGCTACATTTTAATTCTAAAGGGTCTGTCTACCTTCAATCCACTTGCTTTTTTTTTTTTTTTTTTTTAAGTATTTTTTTTTTGCTAATACATGTCCTCTTGCAGCTTTTACGAAATGCAGAGAGGAGTTTTATGTCGTATGTCAGGGCAACAAAGATTACCCACTCTACCCAATATACATGATGCCAGAATGACACGATTGGCTACATGCTCATGAGTATTGTTCAGTCCGCAGAATGTCTTTCTGCACTGTATAGAGAAGGACCGAAGGACCTTGTATAGGTAACGAGTCCACTTTAAAATCTTTTTTTTTTAACATTTCTTGGTTTTAGTTTTCTCCACAAGTTCTGCTTTCTCCTGTGTCGATCTGGGATTAATTTATCTTCGTCACAGTCCTGGAACAAGTAGCTCCAGTTACACTCTTCTGTGTCAACCACAATCTCAACCATGACACACTAGAGGAATGCACTGGCTTCAAAGACTCTCCTGCAAAGTAGAACAGCCTTGGTGAAAGTGTCGTACCACTCGCGACTTCCCCAGAAATAGTGCTATCTGCAGTTCACAATGAAATAAATCAAATATACTTCCAATCTTTCATCTACACTCGTACTTCTAGCCCCAAACGCCTCGTTGAATACATGAATTCTCTTCTCAACCCTCGCAAACCAACCTCGCCAACCATCATCACTACTGAAGATCTTGCTTCCTACTTCAGGGAGAAGATTCACAAGTTCCGACATTAAATAGTTTCCTCTTTTCCAGAGAAACAACCTACTCCACTGCTTTCCTGGGCAAATTAAGGTTCTTTTAATCCCAGTCTACTACTTGTCCACTCAACCCTATCCCCTCACAGATCAGTCAATCTCTTGTGTCCTTTGCTCGTCACTCCTTTAACGAACTCTCTGTAATCTCCACTTGTACATATGTCTATCATTATTCAAGCATGCGGTTATTATTTTGATTCTGAACAAAGCAAATTTTGAGCCAAGCTCTTTCTCAGATCACCATCCTGTCTTTTAACTCCCAAGCACTGCAAATGCTTCTTGTCTACACTCCCCTCACACAACTTCTTGGACTCTCTTCAGTTTGGGGTCTTTCCCAACGCTCCACAGAGACTTCACTGACTGCGGTGGTCTAATTCTCCTGGACCTTTCTACAGCATTTGACACTGTCGACCACTCTCTCCTCATACAAACGCTGCATTCACTAGGTCTTCAGGGCACTGTCCTATCCTGGTTGTCATCCTATTTATCAAATTGCCCTCTTCTTCTATCGGATGGGGTACCACAAAGCTCAGGCTTGGGTCCTTTGCTATTTTATATTTATACCTCTTTTGGAAAACTAATACGCTCCTTTTTGTGTTTCCTTATGTCTTTGCGGATGACACCTGAATTTATCCTCTTGGGAATTTACTAACCAAATGTTTCTGCCATCTTGGATGCTCTCTCCTCTCCCAAAGTCATTCTCAGTCATTCAAAACGGAGCTTCTAATATTCACTCCAGCCAACAGAGTTACATACCTGACATTTTGACTTGTGGACAACACGACCATAAACCCTGACCCTCAAGCTCGCTGTCTTAGGTGTCGTCCTTGACTCAAAACTGTCCTTTGTTCCCTACATCCAATCTGTATCCAATCCTTATACATACATCCAAGAAACATCTCCAAAATACGCACACTTATTTTTCACCTTCATAATTGTAATGCCATCCCTACTGGTCTCCAAACCAGACTTCCACCCCGACAATCTCTTTTTAATGCAGGAGTCAGACTAACTTTCGTTACAAAACATTTCTCTACTGCTGCTCTGCTCTCAGCCCCTACGTTGCTGCTTGTACCTTTACAGAATCAAATATAAAATATTTCTGCCATTAACAAATCTGCACCCACTTACAGATCTTACCCCTGTCTCAAAATATTTCCCAACCCAACCCCTTCACTCTGCCCAAGGTCTGCGCCTCTCACCCACACTTATTACTTGCCCCCATTCCCGATTTCAAATTTTTTCTTGGTCTGTACCCCCTGTGTGAGATTGTTTCCCCTCGTACAGCAAGGCATTCCCCTAGCTTCCAAACCTTCAAGCGTTCCCTGAAAATTTCTCTTTAGGCAGTTCTACCCAATAATTACCCCTCTACACAGTTCACTCAAAACTTATATTTATTCTCTTTCCATGCTTAAGCAACCTTGTGACCCACAAATTAACATTACTGTGTGACGGGATCATACCTTCCAGCTGTCTTGATTTTGGGTGGGGCAGTCCCGACAGCCAGGGTGTTTGTCCTGACCGGCTGGGAATATTGGGAGGTATCTACAGTTTAAATTGGTTAAGGCGGCGGTTCCCAAAGTGTGCGTCTCAGCTCCCAGGGGTGCCGCGGCACTGTCACAGGGGCACTGCGGCCAGGAAGAGAAGAAAAAAAGCAAACAACTTACCAAGCCGGGGGCGCCTGGGACCCAGTGTCCTCCCTCCTCGCTTCTCACTGAATGTTGGGCGTGACGTCATCTCGCCCGACATTCAGTGACAAGCGGCAGGAGAGAGGAGGATGCTGGGTCCCAGGCGCCCCCGGCTTGGTAATTTATTTTATTTTTTATTATTAGTTTTTTTTTTTTCCTTCTCTTCCTGGCCCCCGGGATGCAGAGGGGGCACAGAGTATGTATATATTTTTTTCCCTTGGATTTATGTGTATTATTTTTGCATACAACTAAATAAGTATTTCTGGCCTGACCTAAATACTTATTACGTTTTTTTGACCCAACTGCTTATAAAACGGGACTGCTCGGTAATTATTTTGGAGGGGTGCCTTGAAAAAATTATGGAGACTCTAATGGTGCCGCGAACTGCAAAATCTTGGGAACCATTCAATAAAGAAATTTGAAAAAAAAAAAAAGTTTGGGAACCACTGGGTTAAGGTACTAGTGTACAAATCTCTTAATGTTGATGGCTGATATGTCATTTTGTATTCACAGTCCTTTTAGGATAAAATATCTGAGCATTCTATTTCGGATTACTGTGTATTTCCGTATGACAGAAATTGTTCTGACGCAGGAGCGAGAGTTCCATTTTGACTCCAGGGTTCCGCTGTCATCCAGACATCTGATAGACAAGTTGTTTGTCTGATCTCAGCTCAGTTTTGTCAGACCACAGTTGACTGAACGGACTGACAAGTGCCCACTGGCTATTTAGATGAATGCCAGTCACATGGGGCAATGACTATGTCTGGTCTACCTTTTTATCTATTTCGTGTAGACTTTGTGAACATGGTGCTCTTTCGTGTTCGTTTTTTAATTTTATTATTTTTTTTAAACATGACAATCCTGATTCCAGTTATACAGCCGAAGGGGGCATAGCATTACACAAAATGAATGTGGTTTGGGCATATCACCCACACCTGACTACTTTTTCTACCTCTATTCTGGGAAAGGAGGAGGTGGACAGGGATCGATAATGTGATTCATGATAGATTTCCCTTTTATTGCTCAAGAGAGTATTTGCTTCAGGGATGTAAAATTGCAGTTAATAATGTATAATTCAGTTCTCTTCTGCCGAATTCTAGTATGCAAATTATAAACCTCCCAGGCAGCTGTCCTGATATTAGGTGGTACAGTTTACAGGTTAAAGTTTAGTTTAGAAATATTGTTGCATAATATATTATAAATAAAGATGCTCAGGCTTGGTTTTCTGAAAACCGAGCCCACCCGAACTTAGAGGATCCGAGTAAGCTCGTGAGCCAACTTGGTACTTTCGCGCATCCTCGGATCTGAATCGAGGCAAAACGTTATTGTTGCGTTGTTGGATGTTGCGGGTTTTGGATTCCATAAGTACCTCCCTCCCCAGGAAATCCAGCGCCATTGCTCAATGCCATTGCTCACACAGAAACAGGGGTAGCAGTGTTCTTGTCACTCTCCAGTATCCAGTGACATTGCTCAGTGCCATTGCTCACACAGAAACAGGAGGGGTAGCAGTGTTCTTGTCACTCTCCAGTCTCCAGTGACATTGCTCACACAGAAACAGAAGGGGTAGCAGTGTTCTTGTCACTCTCCAGTATCCAGTGACATTGCTCAGTGCCATTGCTCACATAGAAACAGGGGTAGCAGTGTTCTTGTCACTCTCCAGTCTCCAGTGACATTGCTCAGTGCCATTGCTCACACAGAAACAGAGGTAGCAGTGTTCTTGTCACTCTCCAGTATCCAGTGCCATTGCTCAGTGCCACTACTCACACAGAAACAGAGGTAGCAGTGTTCTTGTCACTCTCCATTCTCCAGTGACATTGCTCAGTGCCATTGCTCACACAGAAACAGAAGGGGTAGCAGTGTTCTTGTCACTCTCCAGTCTCCAGTGACATTGCTCAGTGCCATTGCTCACACAGAAACAGGGGTAGCAGTGTTCTTGTCACTTGACAAAAATTGACTGGAAATTAATGTTATTGAGGTTAGTAATAATGTAGGAACAAAAAAAGAGCCAAATTATGTGATTTTAGAAAAAAATAGGGATTTAGAAAAAAAGTTGATCCAAAACCACAACACGGGGGTCAGTGAACATCTCTAATTATAAATATATTAAAAACACAGTATTTGTATATTACATTTCGGGTTATCCATGAACGCTTTTTAATTCCTTGGCTTTACATTTCCGATATTCATGAACTCTTTATTTTTATTTCCGTATTTTTACATTGCCTATAATGTAGTGCTGAAAAACTTGACACATTAGGCTACTGGTAGTGATTCTGAGAACGGTGTACTATGATTTGTATTTCTCTGCATGAGATTGAATAGTATCATTAGACTAGGACAGTACATTCTGTGCCTTCTAATTATTTAATTTTCAGCAGACTGTATTGGTGTGAATTATGCTCAGCCAGGAAAATTGTGGAGCACTTTCGAGTTTACATAATCTCTTTTCAGCAAACAGCAAACAAAGGAATAAGGATTGTACACTGCATAATGATTTTGGTAGGCACATATTGTCTTCGCTATCCCTCTTAATCTAGATTGAGCACATGTTGTGCTGTTCTCCTGCAGAGTCCAGTTTTCTGTGTCATGATTATGATGAGGTGAAATTGTTATCCATCTCCCAAACATTAATCAGTACCGCTTGCGTAAAAGGATAATCACACAATATACAGATATTCGCATAAATACTTTTCTTGAGAAAATCTATTATTATTCTGTGTCTCCTCTTCTGTCCACTACTTCTTGCTAAAATTCTACTTTTGCTGTTTGTTTGTTTTTAAATTTGTTATTGGTGTGGGCTGTCCTGTAAACCGAAGATTCTAAGATCATGTGATCATTCACAACCAATGTGCTGAAAGCTGGCAGACGTCCTACGGTTTGACATCATAGAAGTTTCTCAGGAGCACAGTGGGCATAATTTTTGTCCAGTACATAGGTTGTGCATTCATTATTGCTCAGGAATGGCTCTAACTAAAGCTGGGTACACACTACACGGTTTTCGTCCAATAATCGGCTCAATCAGCCAACATACGACCGCTCGTTCAAAAGTCGGGTCAGTGTGTGTAGTGACACGATGGTCGAAAGTCTGCCCAAATGGACGATTGTCGCCTCATTTGGTTGGTCGTACCATTTAATATTCGTTCCAATCTCGTTTCCGCTGTGTAGTGTGTATAAACTTCCGACCAATCCACAACAGTGAGTACGAAATTACAGTCATTGCTCACGACAACATGGCTGTAAAAAGTCGCTAAAGGGACGTCCGCTCTTCCCTTTATCGTCCTAAACAAGGCTAGTGTGTATGCAGTCCATGGACCGAGCGATCGGAACATCGATCGCATGTAAAATCGATCGGCATAAAAAGTTGGTGGAAAATTCTGTAGTGTGTACTCAGCTTAACTAGGAGATGATTAGCTTCACTCGGACATGTAAGAAGCTGCACTGTGAGCTACACAGCTGTAACATACAGAAAATATAACCTATATATGTTCTCTGTTCCAACATCTGCTCAACAGAAGCTTCCCAGGAGTGGAGCGTGCAGTGTGCACCTGACACCGGTCTACCCCACCCTCACTGAATTATCCTCTGGACTGTTTTTAATCCTAAAATGTTACTATAAAAACTGGTCCTACATTGCCAAGTAAACTTACAATTCCAGTTTCATCTAACAAGCATGCATAATGCTAAATTGGATATCCACCCTTTGTCCAAGCACGCTCATTTCTGATGAGACGCTGCACCCTTCCCGCTAGGCCGTGACCGCTTTGGTCATCGGAACTTGGAACTATTGACAGGTATGTTCAGAAATCCGGGGCAAACCAGGCGGCCTCCTCTGACCAAGGCAGATGTCGGGGGGGACAGGTGGTTCATCCGCACCACAAGTCATTTAATATTCTGCATCTGTTTAACTTATGGAGCCACGAAAAATAAATTTTAATTTTTGGTTGGAGTATTCCTTTTAATACATAAGACGGAATGATTTTTTTTGTAAAGTGTAAAGGCTTGGTCATGCAGACATATTCCTTCTGTGCAATCCACATGGAGCGCTGACGTGTCGGACACAGAAGAACGGTTCGTATTCGCAAAGATCATGGATCTCTGTGTAGTTAGCCTTGAGAAATGTAACATGGTGTAAAATAGTGGATGAACCATTGTTCTCCACGGAATCTTAGGGACTCCAATCCCCATACACTGACCTGTACGGACAATGCAGATTACATACTATATTCCTGCCGAATTTTCTTCTCTATGCACAAAAAACACACACACACGTTTGTGCCCTAAGGGTACAGCAATTAATTTATCAATTGTAAATACAAATTTATATTTGATTACTGATAAAATGAATAAGTACCTGACAATTGTGGAGTTTCTGCAATTATCTCTAAAGAAAACCTACCATTATTTGCTATTATTCTAATGCAAAGAGCTGACAATCTAAGTTTCCAATCGCCAAACTAAGCCCCTCCTGCTCCTTGATAACATGGAAGCGACAGAACTAACGTCTAGCCCTCTGTTCTGTTCGTTTTACATACCAGGCGATGGTATATTTGTATTTATTGGTCGGCTCTAATGAGAGATAAGTAAAGGGTTATAAAAGGATTGCTGTACAAAATAGAATCCATATAACATCACAGATTGTGCTCTGAGTACTAGTCTTATGCCTTCAGGGGTCTGTGCAAGTCTTGTCAAGCTGTGTGCCTGAGCTGACCTTTCATCATACATCCAATTAACAAGATCTGGAGTGTTTGTTGGATGTGGAATGAGCACCTGTAAGATTGCAATCAGCTGATCAGCATCATAGGTGAAAGCTTCGCTCTATCAGCCTCTCTCTGCCTTCTCCCACCGCTCATAACCTTGGAACACGTCCAGGGAACCTGAGATCTCACACTTCTCACATCCAAGGTCGTGCCTACGACCTGCACCTGTTCCACCGAAAGGAAAGGGGCTCTGTCTGCAAGAGGGGGAAATGTAAAACCTCCTCAAATCCATCCCCCGAAAAATATTATTAAAAGTATATCCCTTAGGTACCAGCACTCTGACGCTATCTATCGTGGTTACGAAGGGCCTGGTTATCATTGTTCACCTCACCGAAGTGGGAAAGGGGTTTTTCTTTTTTAATATAAATTACCTTTTCATTGAAATATTGCCCAAAAGCACATAAGTGTGGTGTAAGGGGAGATAGCATGAGGTTAAAAAATTGCGACTTAAAAACGTCTTTGTCATACTTGCCAACATTGAGGGCGCGAGGGGGTGGGTCACGACAAAACATGTCATTTTGGCCCCGCCCCCACAACGAAAGTGCCATGTTCATCATAATCATCATCATTTATTTATATAGCGTCGGCAAATTCCGTAGCGCTTTACAATTGGGAACAAACATTAATAAAACAATACTGGGTAATACAGACAGACAGAGAGGTAAGAGGGCCCTGCTCACAAGCTTACAATCTTACAATCACCACGAATCACGTCGCTGAGGCCCCCATCCTGCCCACTTCATTGGTAAGTGGGTAAGAGGCGGGAGAATTGCCTGCTCTCCCAGGAGTCCGGGAGACCGACCCGGAATTCAGGAGTCTCCCGGACATTCCGAGAGAGTGGGTAAGTATGCTTTATTCCTCTTACGGGGGTGGGGGGGGGGGGTATCATACTGCAATATCTTTAGGGTTTGTTCACGGGGAAGTATTTTGCTCACGTGAGGTTTGTTGTACTCTAAGGGGTCTGTTCACAAAACCGCGACCGGCCATAAACCCAGTGAACGGCCATCGCATCAATCTATACAATTTCTGAAGGGGTTGACGCAGAGCTGCATTAACCTACTATTGGTCGGTTGCTGCAGTCCACATAGAACTGATATTAGTCACTTATCATGGGCTGGCGTTACTTTACCTGGTGTTATGGGTTCCAGTGCAGCCAGAAAGCCCTTGATTGATTCTTCGCCAACTTTATGCGTTCGTGCGGATTTCACTTCCCGCATTCGCCGGCAGCGGTGAAGAGTAAAAACAGTTTGTGTAGGAGGGGGGGTCTTCGCTGAAGGTGCCTGAGCAATGAGTCTGCATTATATATATCGCTGCGGTTTGCTTACTAGTAAATAGACCCCTAATAGTGAATAACCTCTATTATAACTAGCATAGGTTCTGCCTTTCTCTTAGATCCCATCTCCATTGCTGTTTTGCTCTGGGAAACACTGACGACGTTCCATTCCGTATGTTCGCTCGTCAGCACTTAGCTTGATTGGGTACAGTGTGATACAAATCATTGTGATTAGGAAGCCAGCAGCCTCTCAAGCCACGTTCTATGTCATTGGTGCCATGCCTTTATCTTCCATCAATTTCCGCGCCAGGGGGCGCAGATATATTAAATCCACTCAGCAAATTGCTATTTGGAGAGTAAATTAAACTGGGCGGATGAACACTGTCTCATTAGAAATAACAGTTTATGCATTTGTTGTTTTTTTTATTGTTGTCCAGAAAATATAACATACCCCTTCCCGCAATGCAGTAGAGACACTGTTTTCATATTTGAGCTGAAGAGCTATTGTTTTTTTAAGCCACTCTTAAATATTTTAAACATTATTCATTTTAAAAAGATAATATACTATAAGTTTATTTTGAAACACAGGGGCACTTCTGCCAGGCCTTGATAAGTAAAACAGGATTATATACCCCTGTCCTAGAGATGCTGGGGGACATTTACAGAAACTGGTTTGCAGAAATGGTGCTGTAACAAGTTTTCATATATTTCCCTGTTGCCAATCAAGCTTTCCACTATTGCTTCATGATAATTTGTTCACTAGGTGGCATTGTTTTATTCTACTTAGTAACTCTGTGCAGTGTAATCTATATCCATCATCCATGCTCTTGTCTATTTTTGGAGTGTGGGAGGAAACCCACACAAACACGGGGAGGACATACAAACTCCACACAGATAAGGCCATGGTCGGGAATTGAACTCCTGACCCCAGTGCTGTGAGGCAGAAGTGCTAACCACTGAGCCACCGTGCTGCCCATGCTCTTTCATGTTCCTCTCCCAAAGATCTTCTTCCGCTGTGCCTCTCGCAGAACCCTTCATTCGCTCACCATTCATTCCAGAATACAATTCAAGTTTCTTACCCTCACTTATAAAGCCCTCCGACCTTGTCAAGAAATCCCCCCACTACTCACCCACTACATACTGTCAATGACCTTCTCCTCTCCTCATCACCTATCACCATCTCACACTCCGCCTCCTGCCCGCGCTGCTCCCCACACTTGGAACACTCTGTGCAGCCCAATCTGATTCACCCCTCAACCTCACATCTTTCAAACGCTCCCTCAGATCTCCCCTTCTCACACTTCCCTTCCTGGCCTCATCCTAAGACAACTCCCTCCTCCTGCTCTACCTGGCCCTTTCACTCCACCTCTATCATCTCCATTTACTACCCTAATTCTCTTAATGTTACCTCTCGCAAGTTTGTCCTCTCTACTTCCTATCTCCTCATCCTCTATTGTGTCCTTTTATTCTAGTTTCTAGTGTCTTCTAATGTAGTTGCTTTCTTTATAGTCTCTTGTATTGATTGTTACTGATTCCATTGTTTCTTTTGTCACTCATACAAAGTAACTAATGTTACTTATCCATATTTTTGCCCCACGTTTTTTTGTTGATTTTGCGCAGCGCTGCGGATTCTGTGGAGCCATATAAGTAAATTAAGATGACCTCCATGTTTCATTGTATCTCTATGGCTTGTGCAGAATGGAATATTGCTGTACAGATATGTGATGACGATGTTCCTATGACAAATACATTGAAATTTGAGAATTTTTCTTTTAAGTTTATGATGTCAATTCCTTTATCATTATTTCTTTATTCCTGATTATTGCATTGCTGGATTTTATCCCTGAAAGTGCCATTTTCTACACCTAAGAAAAAACTGCAAGAAATTATCTTGGGTTGAAATTAACTGTCACTCCTTACTCGAATTGGAAAAAAGTATTTAAACTGTAATGATTCACTATCCTCATAGGTTACACATTTATGAAAAATGGAGCAAATGGCCGATCAGATGGCAAAACCAAATTGGCCTGACATTGAAGTACCTAGCAATATATACTTGGAGAACCAATCATTCAGCTGGCCAAATTGGGCACAGAATCGGTGGTTTGGCAGGCAGGCTGAATGACCGGATTGCACAGTTTGTGGATGACTTTTGACAAGGCACTGAGAAATTTAAGAGGAGAAAAATACAAAC
The DNA here is from genome assembly GCA_036250195.1 of Mixophyes australis. Lineage (NCBI taxonomy): Eukaryota > Metazoa > Chordata > Amphibia > Anura > Limnodynastidae > Mixophyes > Mixophyes australis. Next base: position 20,151,963 of record JAVHZZ010000002.1, on the reverse strand, counting down.
AAGCAGAGGACTGTTAATAGCAGGGGAAAGTTTGTCCTTTAAAAGGCAACGTGCTACGGTATAGGATTAAATTTTACATGATTAGTCTCACTGTTGTTGGGATATTTCCATGCTGCTTTGTTGGAACACTTGGACATCTTACCTGTCATCTCCAACACAGTTACTGGACAACACAAAGATCCCTTTGTTTGCAGACTTTTTTTTTTACTTCTAAGACAGTATCAGCAAGGCGTATGGTGTATAATACAGCCTTATAGTGATGTCTAAACCATACTTGCCAACTCTCCCTGAATGTCAGGGAGACTCCCTGAAATAGGGCATACTTACCAACTCTTCCGGGAGAGGGGGCGTGACTGGAGGGCGGGAGGGGGCGGGACGAGGCCAAATCGCGTCATTTTGGCCCCGCCCCCACGAAAACGTAATTTGCCTCGCCCCGCCCCCTCCCGCCCTCCAAAATGGCGTGATTCACAGAGAATGGCGTCAAATGACGCGATTCTAGGTGAGATCGGGATGCGGGAGAAATTTTAAGCTCGCCCGGGAGCAGTTCGGGTCAGTCGGATCAGTCTCCCGGACTTTCCGGGAGAGTTGGCAAGTATGAAATAGGGGTGATCTCTCTCACTCCCTGAAGAGTCTGGCATTCTCCCTGATGCTGAGCCAGTACAAGACGTGGTTGGCTTCGCCATCTGTGGAATGATGACACAGTTCAGAAATTGTGTCCATGTATTGATGCCTATGGAGGTGGCCATTTTCATGGAGACCAAAATTTAATCAAAGACTGACAGGTAAGACAACATGACTTCAGTAATGGAGACAGAAATGTAAAAGACACTTCAGTCTCTAGAGATTCATTAGCTGCTTTTCTTTAACGCATAGTTGCCTATTCTCCCAGAATGTCCAGGAGACTCCCGCGTTACTGGGAGACCTCCCGGGAAAGCAGGGCAACCTCCCGATTCTCTCACCCGCCATAGATAAGTGGCGGGGAAGGGGGGGGGCTTAGTGATGTAAATAACACGTCATCTTCGCCCCGCCCCCTGCTGTTTGAAAAAGTGGAGATGTTGCCTATAACAACCAATCGGATTCTAGTTATTATTTATATAGTACATTCTACAAAATGACAGCTAGAATCTGGTTGCTATGGGCAACATCTTCAATTGTTCAAACCCGGAGACTTGTAGCTATATAGACCTTCTGTCCACTTACACTTGTATGGTCAGCCATTCACTGGAATTTCTGTCCACTCAGTTTGGTCTCTTATTCTGCCAAAAGTCAGAAAACTTAGTCACACCCAATATCTAATTGAAAAAAACATTAGTTACACTCTCACACAATATATTAGGTATTTAAAACTAAGCGATATAACATTTCATAATATATTGCTGAATATGCTGACTTAGCCAGACTCTGAAGACCCGCCCACTTTTTTTAAACAAGGCCCACCCCTTTTTGTACTTTAAGAAGGTATTCATTCTTCAAAAGCAAAATAAGTAGAGATCAATGCAATGCATATTCTATAAATAATAAAATAGAAAAACTAATACCAGCACTTCTGCAGTCAATGTATCACCATGGTGGTTTCATTATAGAATATGGAGGACATTTTAAAAGCAATATACCACTACTTTCTTCTTCCTCCACTATTATAGAATGCCCTCCTTATGGAATATACCTTCTTTTATTGAATACTTATCTACGATCCCTGGAATTTCCAGGAGGATTTCATATTTCGGGCTAGTCCTCCCAGAAGGGTAGGAACCCCTCTGTATCCACGAGGGGCGGGGCTTAATGATGCGATTCGGGTCCTGTCCAATACTATCCGATGTCGTGACTCTGGGGGATATATTTACTAAACAGCGGGTTTCAAAAACTGGAGATGTTGCCTATAGCAACCAATCAGATTCTAGCTGTCATTTATTTAGTACATTCTACAAAATGACAGCTAGAATCTGATTGGTTGCTATAGGCAACATCTCCACTTTTTTCAAATGCGCAGTTTAGTAAATATACCCCTTGGAATTACATGGGGGGGGGGGGGGGGGGGGCACAGTGATGTGATGACAAAACAGATTGAGTCATTAAGGAGAGCAAGACAAAAATATGAGTAAATGTGATCCTGGACAAAACCATGTTACATTGCTAAGGGGTGCAAATTAGTTGATTATTTTGCGTATAAGGAAAATACTGGCTTTTTCTGCTTGATAACCTGCCCCAACTATAAATCTGTCCCCACATTTTAAATTTACCCCCCCCCCCCCCAATGCAACATGGTTTTGCCCAAGTGCAAAGTTACTCCTTTTTTATTACTTTGCTCTCCTTAATGATTCAGGCCCAGTATGTGTGCAGACTGCTTAGTTTACCTTTTTGTGAATATATTGCAGACTCTTGAAATGTATATCGCCCCTTCCGTGGATTAGAAATATATCCGCATTCAGTGATAAAACTATGCAAACACCTATAGTATTTCTTCATCTTCATGACCCCACAAGACTCCTCCACACAGCACTTAAGTCACTCCTGGTATCATCACAAGGGGGGGAAGTAACGTTTCTATTTTATGTGCATGTCGATCGGGGCGTCCGACTGAGCGAACATTTATAGGCCTCTGAGAAGCTGTTGGGTATTTATTGATTGCTGGTTATAATGAGCCATTAGCGGAGCATGAAGCTGTCATCTCAAGGTGAATGAGAAGGTCTGCCAGGCTTCCTGCTAGTCATTCCCCCCCCGAGATCACATGGCAAGAAATTCTGGATTGTAAGCTCCCTGGCACACTGGTTAAGTCATTTATCTTTATAACTTCTTGCAAAGCATTGTGGGATGTATTTGTCACATTCTAGTTTTATAATAATGATATATTATGGCAGGTCATGAATTCCTAAATCCATGTTACAGTAACTTTGATGGTTCAAAGGCAAACACTAAATATTACGGTGAACGTCCGACATAACTTATGAGGATAGGTTCACACTGGGAGCCGAGACTACTTAAGGGAGATACGATGACCTTATTAATTGACTTTAAGGGAACCTTTTTAAAAAAAGGGTCATTCCTTGGGCACAGAGGAAAGGAGTAGATTCATCATACCTTCTAAAAAGTGGAGGTGTTACCCATAGCAACCAATCGCATTCTACCTATCATTTATCTAGTACGCCGTAGAAAACGATAGCTAGAATCTGGTTGCTATGGGCAACACCTCCACTATTCCTTTTTAGAAGGTTTGATAAATGGTATTCCTTTTTTTATTTTTTATTTTTTTCTCCCTACTTCAGTAGACGCTGCCATTACCGCAGACTGATAACTATGAATGGAATGAAAAGCACTTTAATTCCCTCCAACATTCCGCGCACGAGGGCACCTGAGGACTAATGTAACCCAAACGGCTTCTGAGTGGAGTATATAATCGTTATGTCGAGGTCACTATCTGAGCGAGGCTGACAGCCATTAGTGACATTTTATCCACATGCTAAAGAAAGGAAAGAAAAAAAAAAAGTACGTTAAGAATTTTTCTAATCAGGAGGGAGACAGATAAACGGGGGCCTTTTGTAATGAGATTTTTATAACTCTCCTGCAAAAAAAAAAGAAATCTAAAAATATTAAGAGGGGTCTTAGCCCTAAAACGTCGGTGTTTCATATTCCTTCATTCTGATTCGTTTTTGGAGCATGCAATTTCTTTTGGTGGATGGTGATATAGATAGGTATCTAGAGGTATATACATAGATATATAATAAAAAAATAGATATAATGTATTTTAAAAACTACATTTTTATACTAGAACATTCTTTATTCAAAGAAAAAAGCATTTTGAAATTATTTTATTCTGACATGGCGATAAGAGAACATATAATGCGGTAGTACACATATCGCCCCAATACTTGTTCAGTAGGATTCCCCATGACAATGCCTGACAAAAAAAAAAATATTTCCTTCTAATGAATCTGCCTCTAGCTATTAATCTGTAAGCCACAGTAGGCCTCTGCCTAGGGGCTCCAGAAGTTGAACGTCGGCTCTGTCCTTCCAAAGCTTTTATGAAGAACTTTTATTTCTTTCATCGATTTAAAGCAAAGTTCACTATGGAAACAAGAAAAATCATCAGAGGTGGGCGAAAGGAGACGATCAGCTGACAAACATGATTTATCTGTGGATGTAATAAAATGTGCCAGTAAATAGAATATTTTATATAATAGAAGCGTGCTTAACGGACTTGGTAGGAATAGATTTAAAGGCTCCAATTATATTAATCCGACTCTCATCAGACCTCCCCTCTGTTGAAATGTTGGGATCAGTGGCGAAACTACCAATGGTGGGCCCCGGTGCTGTGGGTCAGGGGCCTTTGTACCCTCCTTCCTCCTCCCCCCACCGGGGCCCACAGATCACAAGTTCCGCCTCTGGTTGGGATATATGCAAGTGGCTTAGTGGTTAGCACTTCTGCCTTACAGCACTGGGGTCATGAGTTTAATTCCTGACCATGACCTTATCTATGTGGAGTTTGTATGTTCTCCCTGTGTTTGCGTGGGTTTCCTCCGGGTGCTCCGGTTTTCTACCACACTCCAAAAACATACTGGTAGGTATCAAAATTGACCCTAGTCTGTGTCTGTGTGTGTGTTAGGGAACGTAGACTGTAAGCCCCAATGGGGCAGGGACTGATGTGAATGAGTTCTCTGTACAGCACTGCAGAACTAGTGGTGCTATATAAATAACATGAGGATGTCATGTAAATGTATCAGAGCCCGTCACACATGTCTGCACAGAGCATTGTACGGAGACCAGCCCTCCCATGCAGATTCCCCGGCTTACATACAAGTTACACGTAACAGTGGCTTCTGTCATATTAACGTGGACATTTTTTTATTTTTCTTGCAACTAATAAAGACAAGAAGTATTTAGTTTCCCCTGGTGTCTTGTTATTCTCCCTGTGGCCACTGAATATAAATCACTGGGGTTTATCTGTTCCCTTCCAAAAGGAAAATGTTTTTCTTTCTTCAATCTGAAAGAGGAAACCGTATTTCTTAGCAAGATAAAAAGATTCCACATTGAGGGGCGCACATGGCGTAGTTATCAGCAGAGGCCTGCGTTCTCCAGTATAATCTAACAGCGGTGATTTATAATAAGCCGTCTCTGTTTTTCACAGTCTGCAATCAGTGAACCATCTATGGAAATGGTATTTTGTGTTTTGAAATATGGCCGGTTTCCTGGGTTATTTACATTTTGAAATGGGCATTAAAACAAATCTGTTATCTGTGATTGATACCATGGGGAGTGTGATTGAGTAATATAGTTTTATATCGTAATGATATTGTCAAACATATGTCATCGGAACGATTATTTAGTCATTAAAATGCGATTACGTGAACGTGATGAATGCTTTATATATACAATTGATTGTTATAACCTATTTTGATGAGAATATATTAGTGTTGTAGTAGGCTAATGGATATAAGTAATGAAATGTTTAAAAGTTTTTTTTACACCTTCAGATGACTTGAGCTCATTGGCTTGTACATACCTGCATGCAACTTTGTTTTACATGTGGTGCTTGATCTTTGTGGGTTCATTCTGTGCTTTTCAGCCTTATAGTTATATAATCTTACAGTTGTTTATTTTCATTGTCCAGATATCATAGCAGAACTGTGGGTATTACAGGGCACTAAGTATCGGATGTATGGAAGCATAAATCATTGTCTTGTTAACCTGTCCCTGTGTAGCGTAGACACACATTTTACAATCATGTTTGCTCCCAGACAGCCAGAACAGCTGCATCGTGGAGGTGGCTTTGAAAGAGTACCCTGTATGAGAGCGTTGGATTATTTTTGGACAAGTAAATTAATTAATTTCACCTGTCTGCAGAGGGGAAAATAATACTCAAAATCCAACCTGTTTGGGTACCTTTTCTATGTATACCGAATATGAAATTCAGAAGGCAGAAATGTATAGGTCATACATGCCTATGTCTAAGATCCGGGGGAGAAGTCATGTGACATTTCACGTCACCATAGCCCCGCCCCCACTCTAAAAACCTGAAGTTCACGGCATTAAATGGAGGGCTTAATGACGCGATTAAGCCCTTCACTCTCCATTCACTGCCGTTAATTTCGCCAAATTTCGGGAGTTTTGCCTACCTTTTCGGGAGTCCGGGAGGACTCCCCAAAATCCAGGAGCCTCCCGGGAATTCCGGGAGAGTAGGCAGGTATGGTATAGGTCTTAAACTATTGTGGAACTACAAGTGCCAGCATGCCCTACCAGCTGTGCAGTAATGAAATTGCATTAAAGTGCAGGTATCGCTATACACCGATCAGCCACAAGATTAAATCTACCTGCCTAATATTCTGTAGGTCCCCCTCGTGCCACAAAAACAGCTCTGACCCCTGCTTACAAGACCTCTGACTGTGTCCTCTGCTATCTGGCACCAAGTCGTTAGCAGCAGATCCTTTAAGTCCTGTAAGTTGTGAGGTGGGGGCCTCCATGGCTCGGACTTGTTTTTCCAGTACATCCCACAGATGCTCGATCGGTTTGAGATCTGTGAAATTTGGAACATGGCTTCAAGGAAATCCCGGGGGAGGTGGGCGTGCAGGGGCGGGGCTTGACAAATTGCATCATTTTGGCCCTTCCCCCTGAACGATTGTCACCATTTTGTCCAATTACAGCAGGGGGTGGAGCTAAGATGACGCGATATTTGCATCATTAAGCTCCCCCCCCCGCCACTTTTCTGTTGGTTGCGGGGACGAGAACTGGGAGGTTGCCCTGCTCTCCTGGGAGGACTCCCAGAATGCGCGAGTCTCCCAGACATTCCGGGAGAGTAGGCAACTATGAATCTCTAGAGACTGCAGTGTCTTTTACATTTCTGTCTCCATTACTGAAGTCATGTTGTCTTACCTGTCAGTCTTTTATTAAAACTTGGTCTCTATGGAATTAGCCTCCTCCACAGGCATCAGTACATGGACATAGGACACAATTTCTGAACTGTGTCATCATGCCACAGATGGCGAAGCCAACCACGTCTTGTACTGGCTCAGCATCAGGGAGAATGCCAGACTCTTCAGGGAGTGAGGGAGATCATCCCTATTTCAGGGAGTCTCCCTGACATTCAGGGAGCATTGGCAAGTATGAATGAAATGCTGTCAAATTTGTCATTATCTAGCAGGGGACGTGGCCACTGTGACACCATGACGTATATGTTTTCATGTCATGATGGCTGTTCTGTAGGAGAGAGAGGATTTGCGCACACAGGCTGAAACCGCTCTGCTCAGTATAGATTGTGCGGATGCTCAGGAGGATGTTCATCCTAGTGCACAGTTCCCAGCAGCACTCTGAGGTCTGGCAGTGTCCAGCTGTCACATCACAGTCTGTCTGTCCAGTCCTGGTGCTTCCTGTCTTATTTACAACCAATCCACACTGCAAGCACTGTGTCTGCAATCCTAGCATGCAGCCGCTTGTGCATCTCTGGTGGTTATTGGTTTGTGTTGGTTTATCACTGCAATATTATATCATTTTTATTTTTGTTAATAGAAAATGTGCATAGAGCATACTTGCCAACTCTCCCGGAAAGTCCTGGGGGGCTCCTGAAATTCGGGTCAGACTCCCGCGAGAGCTGTCATCTCTCCCGCATCCCAAAATTCCGTTGTTAAAATGACGCGATTCACAGAGAAAATAAATATTATACAAGTTACATCTCCTATCTGGTTACATATATGACTATTTGTCAGGCTGGATACTGCTGCAGGCCTGAATAAAACAGGTTTACTTTAATAACTAAGCTACCAGCCGCTGTGTGTGTGTCAGTTACGCACAGGCGAAACGATATCAATCTTAATGATTTTACAGTGGCAGGCGTCCAGTTTTATTAAGGTTGTAACATGAATAACGTGCACCAGTGATGTCTGTGGCCGCCGGTTGCTATTTCTGGCAATCATGAGACTGCTAATCACAAATTTTAATCAGCATGAGTAAGTCACAAGTCCGGAGGAGGGGGCCAGTCAGCCTGACCTCCTACGTGACCCCTGGGCACCTCTCTTGTGCCGTAACCTCCAAGACGAGGGCAGCAAATTAAATAAGGGCGTATGAACAAAGTCTTTGTTTATTTCTGCATCTTTCTCTGCATGTGGCTTAGGTGTTTATAGTACTTGTAACTGAATATGGGAAGAAGGATCTAAAAACTAATATGCGTTTTCGAATTGTTGTAATATGCAGGTCAAAGGCTGAAAAAAACCCTGATTTTAAAATAAACAATTAAAAATACATTATACTGTTAATAATTGCAATAAAATACAGTACTTTTCTCAACATAACTTACCATAAATGAATCTCCCAAAAATGTACATTTTAATACCCGTCTGTACATAACACTTGTTTCCTGTCGGCTGCTTGGTTGGTTTTGATTCTAGTCTGACTTGTGAGACGGACTGGAATACATAACTGTACTTGTTTACAGCTGTATGCAAAATTTTGGGCACCCCTGGTCAGATTGTATGTTGCACTGAATGGCAAATTGAAAAGATGCCAACACAACGTCTGCAGGGTATAAACTTAGGCTGGGTACACACTGGACCGTTTTCATCCAATAATCGTCCAAACCAGCCGACATACGACCGTTCGGTTGGAAGTCTGGTTAGTGTGTATAGGGGCACGATGGTCGAAAGTTGTTCCATAGCGTCGATTGTTGGCTCGTTTGGTTGATCGTACTGTTTGATATATTCCGACCAATCACAGACCAATGATATATTGAGTATGCACTCATGCTCACGATCTCCATAGAGTGTACAGAGTCGGGCTCTTTTCAGCCGAAACTAGCGATGAATATCCCGGTGAATAAATGTAAAGAGTGCTGTCGAAGGAATAATCAATTTGTTTCAGGAATAATTCATTTGTACCTACGACTCCGACTTTCAGTCGTAGGTACAATGGTTTTAGATAACACGTTGGTCGGAAAATTCTTCAGTGTGTGCCTAGCCTAACACATAGCACGTTTCTATACGTTTTGATGCACAGTTCGTATTTGTTGAATGTAGCATCTGGAAAACAAATATAACAGTAAATATGGAGAGTGCAAAGGTTTGAGCACCCTTCTAGCTAATTCATAAATACACAAAACTTAATTGACTCGTTATCTTTTAAGCCAGGTAAAGACAATTCCAGGGTTGAATAAACACCCTTAACCTTCTGATCTCTCAGGATGTTATGTCTACACTCAGCAACCATGGGTTCTTCTGAGCAGCTGACTGAGGACTTGAAAGTAGAGATTGTTGACTCTACAAAAGCAGGTGAAGGCTATAGAAAGACATCTATACGCTTCCAGCTTGGAATTTCCACTGCCGGAAACATCATTTAAGGTGTGGAAATGAAGGAGAACTGATAAAGTCAAAGTGTTCTCTGGATGCCCCAGAAAGGTCTCTGAATGACCCAGAAAAGTCTTTTGATGACCCAGAAAGGTCTCTGCTCATAAACTGCAAAGTACCACCAGTAGCCGACACTGATTACTGGTCCACAGTAATGTGTTCCTTACACAAAAATGTTCTGCAGAGGTATCCAAACAGAAACTTCTCCTACAACCTCATCGCAAAAGTCAAGGTCTAATGTATGACAAAAAAACCGCTATTTAGATTAGAAACTTTTTGGAATAAAGTGCTGTTGACTGATGACACAAAAAACTTGAACTTGACCACAAAAGATACATTTGGAGAAAAGCAGGTGAAGCATTTTAGGAAAAGTACATCTTGCCGACCGCTAAGCAAAAAGGGTGGTTCTGTTACACTGTGGGATTGTGTGGCAGCCGGTGGCAAAGGAAATGAAGTCGGAGTGTTGAGTATTAAAGAAGAGTGGACTTGATTACTTTTCCGCAAATCCTATAAGCTAATGTCCAGGGTCTATGAAGTTGCAAAGAGGTTGGATATTTTAGTAAGACAACGATTCAAAACACACACCTCCAAAATCAACCATGAAACGCCTTCAGGATTGAAAGATTAAAGTTTTGGACTGGCCTTCACTCGCCCCAGATTATTATTTGAAACTCTGTGGGAAGATCTCTGACCAGCTGCAACTGCAGGAAACTATAAGAATATTTCTGAGCTTCTGCAAGGGACAGAAAGACTCTGGGGTATATTAATAGAACCGATTCCCGGTGCTTTTACTAAAAACAAAGCCCATCGGGTTTTGTCTTTAATAAACTTTCCTTTTGAAGAAAATGACTTCAAAGCGCCCAGAATCGGCAGTTCTAGGAAACCGCCACATGTTAAATATACCCCTCCGACTCTGAAAATAGATAGTAATTGTGCATAACAACGTGTATAAATGACAGTTTTGTTGAACGGCCGCACCGACGCGTTTCACCGCCTGTGACTTCCTTGGTGGGTCCTTTTTTTTAGGTTGAATGAATGTGTGTGGCCCAAAAAAGGGATCGGTAACTGGTTTTCGATACAAGAATCGGTTTAGTTTTTGAATATCCTATTATCCACTAAATCATTAATTCTAAGAAGCCACAAACCAGTGGCGACATGCCTTTGGGAAAATAAAGATTGGTCCTTTACCACCGAGTGTTTGCACACCGTATATGTTTGTTATAATTCATTATTTCACTTTCAAATCTTTTCATTGATATAATGTATTTAATTCTATTTCATCCATTTAATTTTCAGAACCTATTTATGGTGTTTATACATTAAATAAACCTCTAGTATTCTCTCCACTAACTATTCCTCAATCCCTTTATTTTGTTATGTTCTTTTCATTCATATAACCATATTTACTAGTATTTAACTTATCCCCACTACCTCCCACACATGTGTAAACTCTTCTGGCACTCGGCGCAGACAGAGTACCGCACAATTCTTGTAATCCAGATCTAAGGGCACATTTATCAATATTCACATAAAGTGAAAAGTAGTTTTCAATCCTTATCACAATGATAAGGATTGAACTACTTCTCACATTTATGTACAGCCCTGCACAGAAACAGCAGTTCCGAAAAACTGCTGTTTCAGTGATAAAAAAAATCATACTTACCCCCCTCTTCGGAAGCGCTGTCTCCGGGTCTTCTCTTCACTCTTCAATTGCGCATGTCCAGTTCCAAGAACTGGACATGCGCACACAGATCCCCTCTCTGTCTCTGCAACGATAGTTGCAGTGAGAGCACGCTGAGTGACAGGGAGGGATCAGAGCTGACAGCATTAGATTTCTTCAATGGCGTACATTAACATGACAAGTTCCCGAAAAAAATGTTAGATTGCGGCCAGGAGCAGTCACCATTCTGTTGAATGGTGACTGCTCCCAAAAACGAAGAGGAATGCAAAGCAGCAGATATCCATGATATCTGCTGCGATGCCCCCTTAATAAATTTGCGGCGGACACTGTGGGACCTTAATGACCCGTTAAAAGCACTATCGTGCTTTATTAAATATGCCCCCTAGATACTCAAACGCCACATAACATTACACCGAAACTATTCAGTCTTCCCCACCGACATGGCAGTCTCCTGTCACCAAATGTTAATGCTTTGATACTTCCCAACTTTGTCCCTCTGTTGGAGGGACAGTTCTCCTGCTTATGGCTGCCACAATTTGTTTTGTTTTTGCAGTAAGAGTATTTATTCAACTCTGGAATCGTCTTTAAACGATAACGAGTCAATTAAGTTTTGAGTATATAAGTGAGTTACCTGGAAGGGTGCTCGAACCTTTGCACTCTCCATATTTACCGTTTTATTTGTTTTCAATGTTGAATTCACCAAATACGAATTGTGCATTAAAATGTATAGAAACGTGCTATGTGTAAATCTGTACCCTGCAGACGTTGTGTTGACATATTTTCACTTTGTCGTTCGGTGAAACATACAATCTGACCAGGGGCGCCCAAAGATTTGCATTTGGCTGTAAACAAGTACAGTTATGTATTCCAGTCCATCTCACAAGTCAGCGTAGGCTCAAAACCAACCAAGCAGAGGACAAGTGTGAACCAAGTTTTATGTACAGACAGGTGTTAAAATGTACATTTTTGGGGATCCATTTATGATGAGTTATGTTGAGGAAAGTACTGTGTTTTATTGCAATTGTTAACAGTATGATGTGTGTTTGCATATGAGCTTGGAATGTTTAAAAGTAACTCGGGTGTTAACCTGCATGACTTCATAGGCTGCAATATTGCTGCGTTTGAAGTCTGAAAATCATCATGATGCCTGATTGTGATCAAATTATTGATCAGATCATTATCGGTCCTGTTGGTAAATGCGGTTGGAAGATGGTAACACACAGAACGGTCGTCTGTGGTCATTATCTGCAGACGGACTCGCCTGCGTACTTGCCAGAAGTGATTTGTCCTCTTGGCCTGGTCGGCCTGACTTCCATCCCTTGAATAGGTTGGCCACTTTAGTTAGAAAGAGCAGAGGCCACTGTAAGGATGCTGACTCTACACTGAGGGGAGCAATAGGTGAAAGTGCAACACATCCACCCTTTCAGGGGCAAACGCAGGATTTGTAGAGGGGGGTTTCCACACCACGCCGCCAGTGGGCGTGACCAGCATGCATGGGGGCGTGGCTATAATTTTAGAGAGTGCTTGGCTGCTCTCCAACTCTTCCTATCCCCATAATATACATGGGCAATGCTGCATGTACTACTGTTAGGTGCACACAGCTCTCCCTTTTCAAGCAGAGCCGTGTGAAGATGGGGCAGGGGCCAGCCACCTCAATTATACAGTGCCCCAGGCTTGCAGGGGGGTTTCCAGGTGCTAGAACACCAACCCCCCCCCCCCCCCCCTCCTTGGTTTGCCTATGACTTGGGGAGGCATTTCAGCTTAGAATTTAATAAAGTGTGTGGCAGGTGGATGCCCCTCAGATTTTGCACTAAGGACCTTTTTTAGGTGCATCTTTTTGGTTAGATAAATGCTGCATTTGTAGACCCTCGTGTGACACCAACCAGAGTATTGCTGAAAAGCAGCTTTGTGCATTCACGTGCACGGCCAATACCAACGTTTTCTTCAGCCTAATGTCACTAAGGGCCCCACGTCTCGGTGCTCTGCCTATTGGTGCCACATACACCAAGTATTGGTCAGACTATATATTGGCTCCTGGGCTGGGAAACTGATGGAGTCTGAGTGGCCACTGATACCGGTCATGTCGGCCTTTGGCAAATTTGCCAGTTAAGTGCCCGACACTAACCTTTAAATGAACCATAATCCTGTGATTTATATAGTAAGGCCGTTATCCCCTTTTTGACCATGAAATGAAAACCTTAAGCTACTGTATTTGGAAGCTGATGTATCGGTCGATTAATTGGAACAAATAATGATCCTTTTGTTAGGCAGCTGCTGAGACAGATGACCGACAGATGTAAAGTGCGCACATGACGTGGAACAGCTGAGTACTTTTCATGTTGGAGAAAGAAGAAATGTAGACGGGTGATGAGCGGATCTATCGCATTGCAGGCTGACTGCTTAATTTGCAGATGGGTTGATGGGCGTCCCCTGGAGCCAGCCCTGGTTCAGCAGGAGTCTGACCTCCATGCCTCGCTCCATCACCCAGGAGAAATATTTGTTAACATGACTTTAAAGATTAAATTAGGCCCTAAAACAAAATGCACTGGGTACAGATGGGACCGGCTCTGTGTGCGAGACCTCTCTCCCTCTCCCCGAGCAGTGATCTCAGGCAATTAGCTAATTGATTTTGGGAGGTGACCTGTCACTGGCGTAAGAAGTAGCTCATGTTCTCTGATGGGTCGTGACATTAACAGTGAGCGGGATCTGACTCTGCAGACAGCAAGTCACGGGACTGTTGGTATTATATGCTCTCTCCGACTGCTTACTTATCACGCCTGTCATATCATATGGCTGTATGTGTGTATTATGTGTGTGTATATGTATATATGTGTGTGCATTGTATGTGTGTGTGTGTATGTATATAATATATATATATATATATATATATATATATATATATATATATATATGTGTGTGTGTATATGTATATATGAGCAGCACGGTGGCTCAGTGGTTAGCACTTCTGCCTCACAGCACTGGGGTCATGAGTTCAATTCCCGACCATGGCCATATCTGTGTGGAGTTTGTATGTTGTCCCCGTGTTTGCGTGGGTTTCCTCTGGGTGCTCCGGTTTCCTCCTACACTCCAAAAACATTCTAGTAGGTTAATTGGCTGCTATTAAATTGACCCTAGTCTCTCTCTCTCTCTCTCTCTCTCTCTCTCTCTCTGTCTGTGTGTGTATATATTAGGGAATTTAGACTGTAAGCCCCAATGGGGCAGGGACTGATGTGACAGAGTTCTCTGTATAGCACTGCGGAATTAGTGGCGCTGTATAAATAAATGATGATGATGATATATGTGTGTGTGTATGTATGTATACATAATAAATATATATATATAATATATATATATATATATATATATTATGATCACTGAATCATTTCAAGTTTTTAAGTGGCAGGGCAGTTCTGAGATTTGTAGTTCCACAGTAGCTGAATAGTCCAGGGTTTCCTGCCTCCGCTGTACTGTCGGCCTGATCTGGTGTGGATGTCACTTGCTATAAGTAAGACTTGTGAGGTTTAGATTCCTTTTGTAGCTTAGATCTAAAATCCTGGATTTTCGAAATTGAGTTTACACCTATTTGAAAATCCTCTATAAGCCTGTCTTCACAATACACGCGTACTGCGGCTTTAAGTCTGGAGTTTATCAATAATTGATTTGGAAGGGAACTAGGTTACTCCTATTACGGGTGCAGGGAGGATGCTGATAGCTATTATGTGCACAGCTGTGTGTCTGGTTTATCCAGACTGACAATGCAGGAGCAAATTGTGTTCTATCCTAATTATCCCCAGCCTTATATAAAAGGCAGGCCGTGATTTAAATTAACCATGAAACTTAAATAACATCTTTGTACGTATCTCCCCTGTCACAGGTTACACAGTGTTTCTCTGCTTAATGGGTAGGCCGTGTGTTACAATGACTCAAGTGTTTTAAATACCAGCTGTGAAGCAATGAATAGTAGTGTATTTCTATATTATTATGGATGTATTGCTATTTGTAAGCCAGGGGTTCAACCGTGTTTCTCTCCTCCTCTTTTAGGCTACCAACAGATGATGTAATCTTATTACAGGACAGACATTAATTAAATCCAACCCTCTAATTAATGGTGAGGTCAGCAGGAAGACTTGGTAATGCCTTCTTAGAAGCTAGGGAGAGTACCATCGTAGAGTACCCCATAACCTGCTCTCCTGCTAATCTTATTCATGTGTCATAATCCACTCATGACACAAACCACCACACACATAAATATGTACGTATATACATACATGTTACTGCCCCGTGAATGTTCTAGTGCTCTGCGATGTGTACAGGTGACCAGACCTGGAAATGTATTCATTCTCTGGTTACAGGTTGGACAAGCGCTTTGCATATTCTAATGCTCTGATTGGCTACTGGTTGGTCAGGCTTTTCGAATATTCTAATGCTCTGATTGGCTACTAGTTGGTCAGGCCCTTTGAATATTCTAAAGCTATAATTGACTACTGGTTGGTCAGGCCCTTTGAATATTCTAATCCTCTTCATTGGCTACTGGTTGGTCTTATCCTGTGAATGTTTTAATTCCCTGGGTGCAGGTTGGTCTAGCCCTTTGGATATTCTCTGGCTACAGGCTGATGTTATCCTGTGAATGGTTTATAGCTCTGTCAGGCTACAGGTTGCAATGCTATTATCCCTGCATTAACAACTGGGAGAAGGTGAGAATTGCACACTGCTGCTCATAATGAAAGTGATGACTTCTTAGAGCCATAGCTCTGTCCAATTGCACATGTAGGAAACTGTTAGTGTTGTGTCAATATCTGGATAATATACAATTACTAATGGGGAAGGGGGGGGGTTCTCTCTAACTGTGGGGTCCCTAGTCTTGAGTGGTGCAGCTAAAATCTATATTTTGGATGGAGTTGGCTTTTAGCTCGTTACCCATCGTCCAACACTCTGGCTCATAAATTAACTGACTTAGTGCTAATGCAAGACGTTACATTCTTGTATTTAATGCGATTTGTTACGCCTTCATCCTGTATTTCCTCATTAGTTCATACTTGCCAACTCTCCCGGAATGTCCAGGAGACTCCCGAAATTCGGGTTGGTCTCAGGGACATCCAAGAGAGCAGGCAAGTCTCCCGCATCCCGCAACTGCCTAGCCTAAATGATGCGATTCACGGTGAATCGCGTAATTTTGGAACCGCCACCCGCGACAAAACGGCATTTTTATCTCTGGGCAGAGCCAAAATGACGCGTTTGGCCGCTCCCCATCCCCTCCCGCCCTCTAGTCACGCCCCTCGCAAGTATGCGTTAGTTTATAGCACAGCACTGGTTAAACCCTATATTTCCAAGAGCCGGCTAATGCTAAAGTTTTTATTTACAGCTGTTGAAAAACAATTCGGAACATTGTCTCCCACCCGTTATCTGGGTACGTGGGCTGTAGGGTCTCACAAGAGCACACATTAAATTACTTCCTGCTGCTCTTAATTTTGCAAACTGACACGCACTCTGACGGACTGTCTGCACATTTACAAACCTGTTAGTAATTAGAAAACAAATTATGTCCTGTCCATTAATTCTGTGGTAATTATTCAGAACATAATGTAGGATAGATTAAACTACTGTACGAGCAAATGTCAGAAAGCAATCTTATTAAAAGTGCATAATTATCTAATGGTCTGCATCCATTTGAAGAAGAGAATTTCTGTTTCCGCTACATTACTTTGCTATATAATTCTTTCTTTTCTTTTCACAGAGATCATATAACGTTTTGGTAATGATGTTCTATGTTTGCTATAAAGGCATATTTAAAGGGGTTCCTTATTTTAAATGTATTTCACCCTCATTTGAGAGCACTTTTTTTGTAATATTAGCAAACAACTATACTTTCCCATAACAGCGGTCTATCACTGACCACTACGGCTGCAGACGTATATTTGTCAAACCTTTAAAAAAACAGAAATGAGGTGTTTGCCATGGCAACCAATCAGATTGTAGCTATCATTTATCTTGTACATTCTAGAAAACAATAGCTAGGATCTGATTGGTTGCTATTGGCAACACCTCTACTTTAACTTCTTAGAGGTAGCTTTATCAAACTTTCTATCTCCTTCTGCAGAATCCCAGCTCTAAGCCCTTATACCTATAATACAGAACTAATGCGGATAGTATTTAGATATAAATGTATCTGATAAGACTACTGGATGATGGAAAATGCCCATTTGTCTACACGGTCCACATTACACTGCAGATAAAGTTAACGTTATCCTAAAATTTATTGGTATTTTAAGATCATTAAATTGGCATTTGTCCTGGTTAGTAACTATGCTTTGATGCAGACCATCAATACTAAACTACTCATTAATGACAATATACCAAGTTGGGTAAGAAAAAAAATATATATATTAATTAAAACAATTGCTTGCTGTTGTTCCTGTTATCCTCTAATATTTTTGAAACCATGTTAATGTCAGGCGCCATCCCCGCACTGTCCATACATGCCGGAGACGGACGCCTGTCTTCATGGCCGACTCGTTTCCCGTTGTCTAGCAACAGGACGGACTTTCGGGTTTTCGCTGCGCACACGTGCGCGGTAGATCCACGTCCTGTTGCTAGGCAATGGGACGCTTCTTCCCTCTGTTTGTTGGCGTTCAGGTGCATCTGACCGCCAAAATCTACTGCAACCAATCAGGGGCCACCATTGGGTACTTCTGGCACCTCCCTCGATCAGTCTGGTGCCAGAGTATTGGTTTCACCAGTTCCAGCGTCCAGTTCCCTGCTTCCTCCAGTAATTTGTTCCTCGGTTCCTGACTTTTTAGCTTCGTTCCTGACTATTCTCTGTCCTGCGATTTGGCTCCGTTGTTACCTGCAATTTGACCCTCGGCTTGCCTCTGACCTCCCCTTTGGATCGCAATTTGACCCGGTTTTTGACCCGGACCGCAAGACCATTCCTGCCTCTCCCGCTGCCCTGATTACTAACTGGGAGAACCGCGACCTATGAACCTCACGCAGCCAAGCCCATACCTCCTTGCAGGGGTCCCTGGTGAATACCGGGGGTGCGTTAGACTCAGCGCCTCCCAGATTAGTTGCGTCAGTATCCGGCAGTGTCATCATCTCAAGGTCACAAAGTCATCATTGTGTCAGTTAAAGAGGGCGTGCTATAAGTTTCAAATAATTCAAATGGAATATAAAACTGAAACAGAATTATTACATAAGTAACGAAGTAAATAAAAACATAGATTGCTAAAGTTTATATTATGTATTATATTTTTTATATTACTTATTTGTCTCTTGGACACTTCTTTGTTTTTTCTGTAGCTTACGTTTATTTCCTAGTAGCAGATAACTGATTTACCAAGAAATTATTATCAGAATTCTGTATTTTTCTGCTAAGCAAACACTCGAGCTGCAATGACAAACCGTGAAAAATGTATCTGTGTGTGTAATGTTATCTACGCTGAGAGCTTTTGTTCTTTTAATCTGAAGAAGAGGAAGCAGAAGATTTTCACATTTTCAAGGACTGAGGAAATACTCTGGATACAAAAAAAGTGAACTTCCTTCAGGACATGAATGCAAAGCAACAATTGTTTCACTGCACTAAACATGCATCTAATGTCATTCTAAAGCTCTTTCATATAGCTATATTTTATTGGGCTGATGCATTGCATAAAAGATGATGTAGACGCTTTCCTCTGTGTTGACACGGCTTATTCGTGCCATGCAGATTTAATTGGCTACTGTTTACTCCAAAGGGCTACTTCAATTTGTTTGGCTCAAACTGCTGGTCAAAACCTGTACAGTACGGTCCCATTCAATGTGGAGCTTTCTTAAACAGACACTAACCGCAACATTTTGTTAGGATGGCTGTTAATACTAATACCCTCTTTTATTTATTATTTTGTTGTGAAACAAGAGAATATATTTTATTCGGAATCTGCACACGTAATCGCTGACAGTCACTGTTTATAGGGGTAGATTGGAAGTGTAAGTGTTGCCCATAGCAACCAATCAGATTCTAACGACCATTTATCCGGTGCGTTCTAGAACTTGATGGCTAGAATCTGATTGGTTGCTATGGGCAACACCAATTTTTCCTTTTTAGCCGGCCACGTATTACTAGCGCATGCTGCTATATACAGGGTCATACTCTAGTTGTGTCATGCGTGAGAAATGGTTTATATGTTTAATCATGCAAAAAAAATGCCAGTAGCAATTGGGTCTATCTGCAGGATTTCGCACTTGATATTACAATTTTCTTATCGCCTACCCACTTAAAAAAGGACATCCTGTCTTTAACTAAATATGCTCATATTATTTAGATTATCTGTATTAGTATTGATTGTATAAAGCGCCAATACCACCTGCAGAGATGTACAAAGTATGGTCGTACAGAACAATTACCGACGTTGGCAGACTACACAAACAAGGACACAATAGATATGAGAACTCAAAATGGCTTTACTGACAGCATCCCCCAGCGGTCCCCTCTGTACGCACCAAGTGCTGGGCCCCCCAAACTTCCCCGGACACCCGCTGGTCTATGTTTAGCCGGGTTCATTGTGCACTCCGAGCCGGGCCTAAGTGTGACCAGGAAATCTATTTATACTAAGAAGTGTGTGGTCATTTCCTCAAATTTTTCCTCCCGTTTGATCTGTGAAAGAGGTGGTTAGTAACCCCTACATACCAGGCATTTGTGTCATTTCAAAACCTCTAATTTATTTGCATCTGGTATTTCTGATCAGTCAAAATGTTTAAACATCTGTATATAAACGTATGTAACATGTATATTAACATTGCCTAGGATGGGTCTAAATGATAAAGGTCTAATTTTTAGCTTCTGAGAGAGAGAACCCCATTCGGTGCAAGATGTTCTCGGAATTCTGTGATTTTGCACAAATCTGACTAGCATTAATTTAGACAATGAACATGTATTTAATTGGTGATAATTAATGGAGGTTAGTTACTATCCAGGTGTAAACAGGCAGTAAGCCCATACTTCACCAAGAATCATGTCCTTTTGCCAAGGGATTTGCGGGATGCGGGAGAAATGCCAGCTCTCCCAGGAGTCCGGCAGACTGACCCGAATTTCGGGAGTCTCCCGTACTTTCCGGGAGAGTTGCCAAGTATGAGGTAAGCCACTGCAACCAATCAACAGCGAGCTTTGATCGATCTAGTACCTCTGGTGCAGGCGGTAAAGGAGGGGTTTATTTATGGGAGGGCAGGGTTTGTGAGGGAGGGAAAAGAGGGGATGCGAACAGCCTATCACTTCAGACGTATTGTGCAAAGTTTTGCATGGCCACACCCACATGCTGAATTTGAGTACTGGTTTAAGTTCCTCCCTTGCCTACATTGTTCCACCTCTAAGTCATGCCTTCTTCATAAACTTTCCCATTTTACAAACTTGTCCTCCGCATTGGACAGTGATCCTTGTACAGAACAGATAAAAGTTGGCTAGTATGCTATGTGCATTTTTTTATGCATACATGGGGCCTGATTCATTAAGGATCTTAACTTAAGAAACTTCTTATTTAAGTCTCCTGGACAAAACCATGTTACAATGCAAGGGGTGCAAATTAGTTTTCTGTTTTACACATAAGTTAAAAACTGACTGTTTTATCATGTAGCACACAAATATCAACTTTTAAATTTCAGCGTACAAATAAGCTATCAAGTATTTGTGTGCTACATGAAAAAACAGTCAGTATTTAATTTATGTGCAAAACAGAATACTAATTTGCACCCCTTGCATTGTAACATGGTTTTGTCCAGGAGACTGAAATAAGAAGTTTCTCAAGTTAAGATCCTTAATGAATCGGGCCCATGGTTTGTAAGACCATTAGTCTGTACACAATCATCTATATTTAGCTGGTTTCTTCCGTCCTGTGTTAAATGTCACTAGAGTCTTATCATTTATTATCATTTATTTATTTTAAATGTTTGTTTCCTGTCATTTAACATTTTATCCAGTTCCTTTCTTTGAATAGGAATACATTTTTACGACCCTGTTCACACTCTTAACCTTGTTTTAAGCAAAAGTGAAATCAAGACAGACCTCGGATGTATTTACTAAACTGGGGGTTTGAAAAAGTGGAGATGTTGCCTATAGCAACCGATCAGATTCTATCTGTCATTTTGTAGAATGTACTAAACAAATAACTAGAATCTGATTGGTTGCTATAGGCAACATCTCCACTTTTTCCAAACCTCCAGTTTAGCAAATATGCATCCTTATCTTAATTGTAATTTGCAATCTGAGTGAAAAATAAAGAATATCACAAAAGTACAACATGAACAGCCCCCGCAGAAGGGGAGCGGAAACTATTGTCCGGAACTCCCTTTACTTGTTCAGCCAATCACAAGCTGCGTTCCTGCGCTAACAGTGATGTGATTGACTGGTGGTCCTGGGGGCTCCCTGCTTTGATCACACCAAATCTATATTGATGATAACACATACTACCATAAATTTCAATTGAATCGTGCAAATCCGTAGAAATCAATGGGAAAACACAACACTGGTTAAACTATATATGTTCCGAAAGCGACTGGCTATTGCAGAGACTGCCTTAGCGATTATTTTTTATTTATTGTTAAATTGCAGCAAAAAATTAGTTTTTGGTTTTTTTTATCGCTTCCACAAGCGCTGCTAAAAATAAAATAAAAAAATTCAAATACAAGCAGACACCACATCAGTCACCTCTGTCGACTCTTCAGGAAGCCCCTCTACCCATTAGTACATTATCGCATACCGCTTAGGAAGGATATCCTGTCGTTTGGTATAAAATCTAGCAGTCTGTAGAACATTTCAATGTGCTTCTGTCTGGCTTTGTCATTAAACATAAATTCGTTAAACCCCATAGAGTTCATGTATTTGTCATGTGCGAAATCAAATTATTTCCTGACCCGCTAAAAAAATTTTTGTTCTAATCAGTATTGCACAACAAAAAAAAAAATGACTTTGTCGCTACTGTCAGACCTGTTATTCTGAGTGACGGAATGTTTAGAAATGTTTTCTATGTTTAAGTGATTATTTTAAGATGAGCTCCTTCCCTCCGTTCTTCTCTGTAATTGAATAGCTCCTTATACCCCTGTCTCCTTATTGGAGCCTGATTTATTAGATCCGGAGTAATGAGAGTTTCAGGGGACGTCTGTCACAAAGATAAACAGATAACCAGTCATGCTATATCCCCCAGCCCTGTCTGTATTGCTTTACTCGTTTTAATAACCCACTCTTCAATTTAGAAAATAAAGGAGAACAACCTACTAGCAGAATTTTTCATTTCGTCTAGAAATTATTTCATGTTACTTCTCTGTTATTTCTCAGTCGACTTCTCTGGGTAAAAAGCACCTGTTTCATCCGCGCGTAAAGGCTCATTATTTTGGTTACTTGCACTTGAATGGGGGCAGTTGTATCTAAAATAAAAGAGGGGTTTACAAAAAGGGCACCTGTCATGATTATGGTGTAATTAAAGTAATTGGGAAAATATTATTATTAATGTAGGCACGATTCCATCCTAAGATGGGAGTTGTTTTAGAGAACATGAAATCACTGTGTATAAGTAAACAGGGGGTTAATTTATGTTGATGGGTGCTTGAGAGGCTTGGTTCTTGTCACTTAGCTTGGAGAGTACCCAGTGATGCCTAGTGTCACAGATGGCTGGTCGACTATGGTTTATTGCACAGCCCACAGATACTATAAGACTGGGAATTTCTTAGGTGATAAAGGACCATATTTGGGATCACTGCAGGTGCAGAAACACTTTCTATAGGGAAAATATATCAAAACAATACTAGTCTTAATCCATGTTTGGGGAGACCTCTGTACAAATTTGTAACCAGTGGAAGTAGCCACGTGAAATGTGTTATCGATCAATACCAGTCCCATATAGAAGCTAGAGGGATAATGTATATTTCCAAAGAATCCATATAGTGTAATCATGTTTCCTATGTATAGGTGTGGAAAATTGCACCGTTTATTGGATATAGTGTTATAGCTATATTATGTTCTAGAAGAAAGTTAAGAGATTTACAGTATCCAGTACTAGAACTGCTTTTGAACAGAAGGCAATAAAACAGTTGTAAAATAGAGTAGCATATTGGCACACCTCTGAGTGTAAGGAAGCCTGTTCACAAATTGGATGATTTTTAGAAATGTTCAGTTCTTGGGGCTCGTCGTCTTCTGATGAATTGTCCTTATGTTCTAGCCTTCCTCAGGCGGCAAAACTATATGAACTTATGTATTATGTTAGTTTTGTGTTTTTATTCCTGTTTTAGTTTAAGAGAACTGTTTTTGCATTTATATTTTCTGTATGTCAATTTGTTGCCACCACTGTGATTGAATAAGCATTGTGACTTTTTTTGTCATACTATACTTTGTTTAATAATTTTCTGTCTTTTGTGTTGTGAATGAATTCACGTGTCTGGTATGCTCGTGGTTTTTTTTTTTATAATGCTACATTTATGCAGGGAATTGTTTGGTTTACAGTTGCTCTTAATATAATACCGTATGGTTGCAGTTTGAAATAAGTCAGGAAATAACAGAATACGATCTAAGAGTGTCAGGTCTAACTATATATTAGTGGTGTCAAAACTTTAGTTTTAATAGGAAGGTGTGAGAGATCATTTTGGGGAATTTTAGTTATTTTTAGACAGACCAAGTGGTTTTGTTTTGATCCTTTCACGATTTCATGTAACGCAAGCCAAGGTGGGTCTAGTTGAGACAGCGCCCATCAATGGAAATTGTATGAATAAGATGTTTAGAATTATATTAGCACTGTGCATTCTCTTACTGTTGAGGGAAGGGGCATAGCAATGTGGTTTTCTATGCTCAAAACAACTATCAATCCTGATCTATAACTGATATGTCGATCAGAACTGGCTTTGAGAAATGCAGACATTGTGCGGTCATTGGCTGACCACACTAATTGGGCCCCATATAACTGGGTTGTCTCATCATGGAACAAACCTTTAAGTACATTTTGGTCACCGTCGTAGGTGAGCAAATTAAAGATCTTGCTGCTTAGCATCCAGACAAGTGTCGAGATCCGCAGTTTATGGGCAATTTTACTGTCCTAGTATTGCTACTGCTCTGTGGGGTCTGGTTAAAGTGTGACCTAAAATACTAATAGTGGCATAACATAAAATGACAGTACAAAAAAAACTGTGTGGGTGTTTCTTGTAATAGATTGTAAATAATATTTAATTTTACCCAACATGTTTTGTGGACAGATTCACAATCATCCAAGTAAAGCCAGAATGTTGAGTTTCTTCTTTTGAATTTGACCACATACTTGCCGATAACATCTGGATGTTTGGTACTTCGCCCAATCAGCAGAATCACATTGCACCCCATTGGCGTAGTCGGCAGATGGCTGCAAACGTAGGCAGTAAGTGGACTGTTGTTGACCGGACTTTGTATATGGCAATATAAGGCCAGTCTAGTTGTGCATCTGTTATGGTTCCTAGCAGGAAAACCCACAGAGAATAGTTGTAGTGTGTCTTTATTTTGAACACAGGTTATAACCAAATGCAGTCAATGATAATACAGCTATTACAAGTCCATAGGTACAACAGATAATGCTGGTAAGATATATTTGCAAAGGACTTCGTAATGCTGGTTTCCATGATAAGCAGATGAGCTGGAGACCATGCACAATAGGTGAAGTGCAGATTCAGGTTACCAGGTTTAGCAGATGAAGGGGCAGGCACAAAAAGACAGAATTACCAGGTTAGTCAGGAGGCACAGGTTAGCCAGTAGGCTTAAGGCACTAGATGATCCATGGGAGAATCGGCCAAAAGGAGGGTCAGGCAAGCCAGGGGTCAGTAGAAGAGAGAGCCATAATATACTAGGGAGTAAACAGGAGCAAGGTCAAACGAAGCTGGGGTCTCTGTCACAAGAGGAGGAGCAGGACAATGGAACAAAGCAGGAGAAAATGCTAGGGAGAAGTCAGGATCCAAACAGAAGTATCACAGAATCCAGCAGCAGAGACAAACGGACTGGCACTATTCTGTGGGAAAAGGCAGTCTTAAAAAGGTCAGACGCAGGTGATCACGATCCAGATCAGATAATGAGGGCTTAACCTCTTGCAGGCAAGGAGAAACTGTCCAGGTATAACAGCAGCACCTCTGGTAGCACAGAGGGTACTGCAGGCCAAATTCAGAATAAGGACCGAGTCCTAACAGCATGTTTTTGCTATATGTGTCAAATATTTTTTAAATTCTCAGAGATCTCCATTTTTAATATTTGTAATTGTATTATTTCCACTCATGACTAAAACCTGTAATATTTTTTTTTTTTTTAATTCTTTTTACTGCACCCACCACCTGTTAGAGAACAAGCAAATGTCGGCTGCAGAGACGGACTCATGCCCACTCCCAGGTGGCTAATCATGATATTCACATGGGTAACAATTAAAAAAAAAAAAACACACCGTATAAAAATGGAAGAAAATGTGATGCCTATTATTTTGTTTTTCTTAATACCTGTGTTCTCTCCGGACAAGTGGGTATTTTAGAAAGCCATAGTCTGTATGAGTCATGATGGTAACAGATACTGCCACGTGACAACAGTACGTTCTCTAACACTGTCGTCACAAGTCAGGATCCGTGGCGCATTGCTTACGTGTGTGTTTGTATGTGGTCTAAAATGTCTCAGTTTCTAGAAAGTGGTTTCATAGTTCAGTGAATAGAGGTCGTTGTCTCCAGCATAGAATGAGGGTCGTCTGTGTGTGGGGGGGAGGCGAAGAGTTTGTGTCCATCTGTCTGGTATCAATGGGTTACAGTGAAAATTGGAATCTGGCTGATAGAAAGACAAAGATTATATTTATATGACTGATGTTGGACACGTGTTAATGGAAAACATTGAAAGGGAATCCAAATTTGTATCACATTGTAGGCTGAATATAAAATGCCATAAAGGTCAACCTGATCCACGTCATCTGTCCTATATGACTGCGTATTTACCACTGATTTTCTGACTCTGCGGTTCTTGAAATGATTTAAAACAAAACTTGTGTATCAATTACGCCCAATCTGAGCATGCCACGCGGCTCGTTCACTTTCTGGGAACCAATGCGGCTTTTCTAGTGCTCCGTGATGACAAATGCTCCAGGCCATGCGCGTGTAAACACGTATGTCTGGCATATGGTCACTGCTCCATACAGCACTCACAAGGGCCTGTTTATCAATAGGCCTCTTTCTACGTCAATAAGGCTTAGCGCAACAATCAAAAATTCCTTATTGCCGCAATTTATAAAAAAGAAAATATTGGGGCTATTTAGGGCAGTTGAGTGATAATCTGCTTCAGCGATACTGGACGTTCACGATAAGTGTTTGTTTAGGCACACGTACGTGCTGCTCTTTAATTGGCTCCAAAGAGCATTGAGCGTTCAGATCTGTACAGACAGCAGCAGCTGTAGGGATTAATGTTCCCTAGCAGAGCTACATTTTTTGTGTGGTTTCCAAGCAGATTGGTCCTGGTGAGCCAGGTGCCGACAGATCTATAATACAAACAGGCGATACAGGGATACGTGGTGGCTCAGTGGTTAGCACTTCTGTCTCACAGCGCTGAGGTCATGCGTTCAATTCCCGACCATGACCTTATCTGTGTGGAGTTTGTATGTTCTCCCCGTGTTTGCGTGGGTTTCCTCTGGGTGCTCTGGTTTCCTCCCATACTCCAAAAAATCATACTAGTAGGTAGGCTGCTATCAAAAATTGACCCTAGTCTCTCTCTCTCTCTCCCTCTCTCTCTCTTCCCCCAATGGGGCAGGGACTTAAGTGAATGAGTTCTCTGTACAGCCTGCGGAATCAGTGGCGCTGTGTAAATGAATGATGATGATTGACGGAAACAGTACAGAACCATTCTGTTCTCATACATCATATAGGACCTTTGCTCCTTTCTCAACTAAAACTAGATATACTCGATCATTCTGTAAATAATATGCTAGGACTGTATTCTGTGCAGAAATGTGATCACCGTACAAACCATTTACTTTTCTTTCCAATATCCTATTAAGTGTGTATGATAACGTCTACATTTCATTCCTCAAATATAGTAAATGCTTTTTCAAAATCTATAGCTCATTTTCTGTACTTGCTTCATTTTTCCATTTAGCCACCTATGATTAAAGAGAACATATATCTATTGCAATCCACGATGACAGACAACACGAATCCTGTGATTTATATTACAAATCCTGATTTCTGCCACAGTTATAACACAAACCGCACATAGAAACACTTCTCCCTTGCTAGTCCACCAAAACTAGGATAACCATTATCATTATTTATATAGCGCCACCAATTCCGCAGCGTTGTACAGAAAATATTTGTCACTCACGTCAATCCCTGCCCAATTGGAGCTTACAGTCTAAATTCCCTAACACAGACAGACACACACACACACACACACACACACACACACTAGGTTAATTTAACCCTAATCTGTTATGTTATTACCCATGCGAACACGGGGAGAACATACAAATTCCTCACAGATAAGGCCAAATTCCTCACAGATAAGGCCATGGTCGGAAATCGAACTCATGACCCCAGCGCTGTGAGGCAGAATTGCTAACCACTGAGCCACTGAGATATTGGGTAACCGCTGCCAACATCTCCCCAAGTGACTTTTTTTTTGTGATGTCACACAGTGAGCGCAGTCACACAGTCTATGTAGCAGGTTAGTGTGTGATTGGATGGTGATGTCACACAGTGAGCGCAGTCACACAGTCTATGTAGCAGGTTAGTGTGTGATTGGATGGTGATGTCACACAGTGAGCGCAGTCACACAGTCTATGTAGCAGGTTAGTGTGTGATTGGATGGTGATGTCACACAGTGAGCGCAGTCACACAGTCTATGTAGCAGGTTAGTGTGTGATTGGATGGTGATGTCACACAGTGAGCGCAGTCACACAGTCTATGTAGCAGGTTTTTTCTTGTAATTGGGATATATGTTTTTGTTAAAATACAGACAGAAACAAGACCGACATACCAACTGACCCATCAAATACACATTATACCCACATTTATCAGCAAGTCACCCACCACCCAAAGGTAATTGCTCTTCATGCAATAGTTTAGCCAGCAAAATCTACTTAACATAATCAGGTGCTTAGTTCTCTGTATACTAAAGAGGAACTGTGGCCAACACATTTGGGCTTTCAGTTCAACTTGTTATCAAAAAATGTTTAAAAAAAGACAAAAAATATTTTTACAAAATGTTAAAAACTTTTTCATATTAAATAAAATGCTATATTCAAAGACTTTGAATAGAGGAAACAGTAAAAATGACACCACTATCAATGGTGAGATCAGGGGCATCTCCGTAACCCTCCTCCTATCTGGAGACAGCAGTGAACACACATTATGTGCATTTTATCTGATTTATTTTTGTTCATTAAAGGAGATTTCCTCCCAAATTATTTTTTTCATATTTAAAATCCTCCATCCCTCGAGTTTCCCAATGGTAGGGGATCCAGGATCACTGAAATTCTGGAGGTACTGACGCCTCCCTTTACGTGTACATACCTAGCACCCAATCATCATACATGACAGGAGATTTTTAAAGTTCAGTGATTGCTTCCGTGGGCCAGAAAGAGGGATCCACTGTAAATTTGGGTGAACATCTCCTTTTTAATCCAAAAAAACAGTTGTTGCTCTCAGGTTCTCTGTGATGAAATTGATCGTCTTATCCAGTTTAACAAATAGGCTGAGACCCCATTACTCACAGCCAGACTTTAGCCCCCGGCATTTTCGTTCTGTCAGGAGATTGATTTGCTCTGATTGACAGACCATCCCCGGCACATCACCCTGGTGCAGATTGTTCAGTCATCTATAATAGGATAGTGAATGCCCAGCAGCTCCAGGATCAGCCAGCAATGTGTCTGTGTCTGGGATGTAATACAATGTGCCTGATATTGCTGCTGTGTGTAGTATAGATAAGTCGTGTCCAGGGGGGAGAGGGCTACAGGGGGTCCAGGCAATACATGCAACCCTCAATGTAGTCACATGTGGCCCTTAAGACCAGACTAGTGCAATTTCCCTTTAGAGGACTCGCTCTCTGTGTAGCAGAATAGTGTGTGATTGGGTGGTGATGTCACACAGTGAGCGCAGTCACACAGTCTATGTAGCAGGTTAGTGTGTGATTGGATGGTGATGTCACACAGTGAGCGCAGTCACACAGTTTATGTAGCAGGTTAGTGTGTGATTGGATGGTGATGTCACACATTGAGCGCAGTCACACGGTCTATCTAGCAGGTTAGTGTGTGATTGGATGATGATGTCACACAGTGAGCGCAGTCACACAGTCTATCTCATACTTGCCAACTCTCCCGCATTGTCCGGGAGACTCCCGCATTTTGCGAGAGTCTCCCGGACGAGTGTGGCAATCTCCCTGATAGTCAGGGGGAAAAATTTAGTTTAAACGCCGCGATTCACCCGGAATCGCGGCGTTTAGCCCCGCCCCCACTGTAAAATGACGCGATTTGCGTCATTCCGTCACGGGGGCGGGGCCAAAATGACGCG
Organism: Mixophyes australis; assembly: GCA_036250195.1. NCBI lineage: Eukaryota > Metazoa > Chordata > Amphibia > Anura > Limnodynastidae > Mixophyes > Mixophyes australis. Next base: position 20,122,461 of record JAVHZZ010000002.1, on the reverse strand, counting down.
ATTTCGCAGCCCCGCCCCCTGCACGCCCACGTCCCAGCCGGCATCTCCCGGAAGAAAAAAAAAAAATGTTGGCAAGTATGGTCTATCTAGCAGGTTAGTGTGTGATTGGATGGTGATGTCACACAGTGAGCGCAGTCACACAGTCTATGTTGCAAGTTATGTAGCTGATGTAGATGTTGTTGCAGTATTTAAGAGCTAAATTCTTCCTAAGAAAAGTGTGACAGAATGGACCGCCTATGCCACCCTGTCTTTTGTTGCTGGGAACCGGCTGGGCTTAATTTTCCACAATTCCCTTCCGTTATCCCAAAAGTGCCCTCTTGCCGCAGTAGAAGGGACTTACACGTGCTGCCACCACTGGACTCCTATACCGGCATCCAGAACCGGGTTTCTTCTGGGTAACTGAAGCTGCTAGCGTATCTCGTTGCTGGTGTACCTGGGCTGGTACCCCTGACTTCTTACTATAGATCAGGGAAGCTGTGAATGGATCCCCCCCTGGCCTATCACACTGACCAGGGCTGTGTGGGTAGCAGGCAGAGAGGTGGTACTGGAAAGCTTGGGTCTAAACCTCAGAGACAGCCGGAGAACGGATTAGATTTTTGGTCTAATCTGCAGGTCACAGGAATACAGCAATATTGAAGATGTTTCCAAGCAGGTCTTTGAAGCAAGATGTTTATTTGCTCACACTGGTTAGTGGTACCAGTGATCAGGTCAGATGTTGAAATCAGAAGAACAAGTTTCAAATACAAACTAGTGCCTTTTATACAGTTCAGACACAGGCTATTTTTAGCATCAGGATGTACTCTATTTACACAAACATGGATTTAGGTGCATTGGAAAGCTAACAATATTTAAACTTATATGTGAAATTCTAGAAATGCTGTATCTGGTTTTCAGATGCATAGAATCCAGGAGTCAATCTTAATTAAAAGTTCCTGACTTTCATGGGGCCTTTCTTCAGACCATACGGAATACATATTCACACAGAAGAACAAAAAACAAAAACAAGCCAGTTTCCCACATCACAATACACAAAAGGCTTTGTAAACAAAGGCTCATTGTATCTGATATATACATCAGAAATAGGCATATCCTATAGCAAGGTTAAACAAGAGACTAATTTCTTCCCTTGGTCTCAGAAATTAAAGATTTCCCTGTATCAAAACATACACTATTTTTAAAATAAGTGCATTGGCAATTTATATAAATCAGCGCCCTGCGCTATTTCCTTTAAATAAATTCATACCAAAAGTTATTTATCAGTGATCCAGTCACAAAAAGTAATTGTGTGCCCCCTGTGCAGACTAGGACATATGGCACACCCTCTGCCACCTTACTAAAAAAAACACCTTGACAGTGACTTGTCTGTGTGTTATTTACTGAATGAGAGCAGGGTGGTGGGATGGAGACAAGCAGGAAGACACAGACGGAGTTTTCATGGGAATCATCGTGGCAGTGCAGAGTATTTCAGGAGTCAAGTGTATGGAAAGGAGGCCACGGGCTGAGCGTTATTAGTGAAAATAGCATGGTTCTCCAACAGTACAGAGCGAGTCTCCCGTCACACCGATGCAGGAAAACTGTGGTGTCGAATGCAATAAATAATAACAAAAAGTTCACATATCCAAAATATTTAATTGTATTACAATCCGTTCTTTTCTTGAACATTAGAGACGTCTCTCAGCTTCCCGGCATCATAGTATGTATTAGTGTCCCATAGAATTGATTGAAAGCTCAACGCCACTGTGTCAGATCTTCCCTGCTACTAGGGGGACTATAGGGGAGGTCCTGCTGGGAGCCTGCTTAATACATGGTGGGGGGTCGCAGGGGAGGAGCCCTTAGGTAACATCATTGGGGAGAGAAAGGTGTTAGATACACACTAGTGTTTCACAGCAAAAGATCTTTGTAAACCTCACAAGCAGCTGCTATATAGGTATTTTCCAGCCTGTTATAAGAATATACTTTTTTTTAAATCATTGTTTCCATAAACATATCTCTTGGCATGAAGGATTTTGTTTTCCACAATAGTTCCCTGTCTCTCTTGTGTCTCTGTTGTTTTAACTTTCCAGATATGGGGGCTGCCTGCAGAATGACCTGGGAAACCGCTCATTGTAAGCCCCCCTGGTGGGGATTGATTGGATGACAGGGAAGAGGGGCAGGATGTGGAATCATTGAGGCATTTATTTATTTTCGTTCTTTTTTTTTTTTTCTAATCAAAGTAGAGTACATCCCTCTGTTATGTGACAGACCCTGCAAGAGCGGACAGGTTGCTTGTTAGGAGAAGTCTTTGTTGGCAAAGAAAATTTTACAGTCGTTGTCTAGTCTCCAGGAATTCCCGGGAGACTCCCAAATTTTTCCCGCACTCCTGGTAGAGCAGTGCACCCTTCTTTTGTGAAGGACTTGATGATGCAATTCACAGCAAACAGGGTCATCCTAGCCCCTCCCCCACCATGTGATACCGCGCCCACGAGGCATTGCGCAGGGGGGTGGGCCAGGATGACACAATCGCATGTCCACGCCTCCCATATTCGACACCAGGATCTCCCTGAGGGTCCTCCTATATTGTTGGCTTAAAGTGGACATTCCACCTACAAACCGTGGAGGCAGCCATTTTTATGGGCTGAAACTATATTTGTATGTGCATTATGCCTCAAGTCAGGGGTTACTAGTGACTGCACTTTTATTAATGCTGGTTCAGTCCATAAAATTGGTGCTTCTACTATATGTGGGCGTTGGGTAGACCAGCCATGCTAATTACTGCTGGTGGGTGCGGTTAAATCCTACTTGCCCACTCTCACGGAATGTCTGCGGACCCTACAATTTCAGGGCGTCCTTAAATCAGAGTAGCCCACTCCCCCAGATCCCGCCTCTCCTTCTGGTAATTAGGGCGGGGCGCAGCCTTAACAACAAGGGGCCCGATTCATTAAGGATCTTAACTTGAGAAACTTCTTATTTCAGTCTCCTGGACAAAACCATGTTACAATGCAAGGGGTGCAAATTAGTATTCTGTTTTGCACATAAGTTAAATACTGACTGTTTTTTCATGTAGCACACAAATACTTGATATCTTATTTGTACACTGAAATTTTAAGTTGATATGTGTGTGTTACATGAAAAAACAGTCAGTATTTAACTTATGTGCAAAACAGAATACTAATTTGCACCCCTTGCATTGTAACATGGTTTTGTCCAGGAGACTGAAATAAGAAGTTTCTTAAGTTAAGATCCTTAATGAATTGGGCCCAAGATGCGTATCCTCAGGCCCGCCCATCTTTACACTTTGAACCTCTCATAGAGGGAAGGTCTATAAGTATTCAAGTATGGATTAAATCCTTGTCCTAGTTACCAATATTTTAAAATTATTACCAGGAACGCCCCACTGCTGTCAGCACATCTAAGCCCCTCCCCCGCCGTACCGTCTTGGTAGTCATTGCAGAACTACAATGTCCATCATGTCATGTTATAATCCAGTTGGGGAAACCTGTTTCTTTGTATTTTAAATACTTCACCTTCCATAAATATTCTAAAGTCCAGAAAATAAGAATGGATGGTGAGAATTGCGTTTAACAGGAAAAAGGGAATTTTACTGTGCAGTGAATATTGGAAAATAGGGAAAACTGCAAGGACATAAAGATAATATGGACACATCTGTAAATGTAGGGACAGTTGGCAACTATGCCTTGTACCAATGGGACTAAAGTGTAGATAAGGTGCCTTTTGTGGCCGTTGCCATGGTTACCATTTCATGCCAGAGCGATGGCAAAGGAGGTAAAGTCAGGAGAGAAAAGCAATTCCTTGTGTCATCTTAGGACACTCCGCCGTGGCGTTCGTTGTGTTTGACATGATTGGGCGCCGAGAGAACAAGTTGGTTAATGAAACCTTTTTCCTTGTTTTGTCAGGCTGAAAATCATCACTGTCAATGGCAGATTGTTTGTTTACAAAGAGAACATAATTAAGAAAGAAGTGGGTTTGATTTGTATTCATGTCATGTTCATCGTGTCTCTGATTTAGTTTTCCTGTTTTATATCCTTGTATAATTGTTTTTGTATTTATTGGTTTGTGATGTGTTGTTGTTTTGTTTTTTGCAATTGATTAGGGTAATAATCGGGGGCAGGCTGGGCTGGGGGGCATCTATCTGCCCATAGGGGGCTACCTTGGGCTGGGTCACTGGGCCATCTGCATTTTTTTACCTTTAAATTGTTCCTAATAGGCTACTGAGTTGAGTCTTGCTCCCCAGGTTAAAATATGTCATCCCTCCCCTGGTAATAATCATATAATGAGTTACTCTTGATGTTGGGATACAGTGTTAAACGTTTTGATCAAAATATGAACCAATATATCATGTTTTTTATTTGCTAGATACACACAAATAACTGTCTCTTTGTTTTGTATTCATATAGGGCATTTATTTTGCCATGCAGCTGGTACCATATATAATATGGGATTAACCGAGCTCGGGCTTATTTCTTCTCGGATAGTAGACAGGACTTTGTTTGGGCAACTGCATTGGACTGTTAGCGCTCCTGTTTCCACAGTGTGACGGGAAATTTGTAGAACGTAGGTAAAGGCACTTGTCTGTTCTAGTCTGCACCCTTGCACATTTGTAGCTTTTCACAAAAGGTTTTTATTAAGTTTTTAGTAAAAGAATATGGAACAAACATAGCAGTTACCACAGAGTACAGTGCATAATGTAGATCCAATAAATCAGTCAGAACTGCCCATAAACCATCAAAACACATTTGTAGCTTTTAATGTGTTTAGCATGTTGAAGGTATTTGTGTTTAATACACTTGAATAGGTGTTTATTGGCTTTGATCGGTATATTTCTGATATCAGAATGTGCCGCTGGTTAGGATATTTTTGAAAGCTGCTGCGATTCCTTTAGAAAGAGGAGTCCAGTCCCCCTATCCTGCCTTGTTTTTGAACATAATTTGTCTGTCTTGTAACAATCACAGGAGCCTAGGCAGACTGCTGTGTAGTAAAGAGGAAGTCATTTAACTGCAACTTCCTATTTACTGATCAACTCCAAGCTCCTGAACTGCCAAGTTTGGTGAAAGACAGGTGAATAATATTGGCTCCCAACATTTCAGTGTAAATAGAAACAGGGACACCCCTTCCCCCATGAAAAGGGGACCTGGACTAGAGATGGGCGGGCTCGGTTTCTTGAAAACCGAACCCACCCGAACTTCGGGGTTCCAAAACCCGGCTCGGTACTTTCGTGCTTATTCAGATACCAAAACAAAGCAAAACGTCATTGTAAAGTGATCGGATCTCGGTTCTCGCGAGTTTTGGAATCAATAAATACCGCCCTCCACAGCGATCTAGCGCCATTTGAGGGAGGGGCAGAGAAGGGGTAGGACAGAGTATAGAGCAGTTGGGCAGACAAACTGATAGAATTGAAACAGGAGGGTGGTAGCAGTGTTAGAGGAAAGCTCCATTGCTACTTGTCATTGCTGAAATCCAAATATATTCGTCCTTGCAGGCTTTTATTCTGAATTTGCACCAAAAAGTGTAGGGTGTTATATACACCCAAAGACAAGAGCTCCATTGCTGAATGTGTCATTGCTGAATGTGTCATTGCTGAAATACAAATATAATCTACAAGTCCTTGCAGGCTTTTTTCTGAATTTGCACTAAGTGTAGGGTCTAATATACACCCAAAGAGAAGAGCCAGGGGCAGGCTGGGCTGGGGGACAGGGGGGCATCTGCCCGCCAGGCCGGTCCCATAGTGAGCTACCTTGGGCTGGGTCACTGGGCCATCTGTATTTTTTCCCTTTAATATAGACTGCTGAGTCGAGTCTTGCCCCCCGGGCTGATATTTGCCAGCCCTCCCCTGAGAAGAGCTGCGTTGGTAATTTTGTCATTGCTGAAATACTAATATACTGGTCCTTGCAGGCTTTTTTTCTGAATTTGCACCAAAAACTGTAAAGTCATACTGGGTTTGCTGGGAATTACAATGGCTCTTTTTAGTGCATTATCTGGCACCCTGGATTGGTGTGTGTCTGATCCCGCGTCCCGGGGGGGTCAACGCTCGTTGCCATGTATTAGCTGTAGAATTACCTCACTTATCCAAGAAACAGGTGGAGCGATAAAATGAACCCTAACTGGTTTCATAATCCAAGGACAATTCCATCTTGCCCCACTTTTCTTTTCTGCCACTGCTGTGTGCCAATGTGCCCTAGATGTGCTAGGAACTGCCGTGTGTTTGTGTCATTGCTCTGTCGCTTACCATCCAGCCAGGTCGCTGCAGTATTTGTCCGAAAGTGTATGAAAATAATATTGTGACCTGTGAGGTGGTCAAAATTGACTGCAAATGACTTTAAATTAGTGTTAGTGAGGTTAATAATGTAGGATCAAAAAAAGAGCAAAATTATGTGATTTTTAGCAATTTTTCTTAAAAAATACAGATCCAAAACCAAAACACACAAGGGTGGGTTTTCCAAATCCAAAACCAAAACACGGAGCTAATCCAGATCCCAAACCAAAACCGCTTCACAGGGGTCAATGAGCATCTCTAACCTGGACACACTTCTGAAACATTAGGCCGACCCCAAAACCTCTCCCCTCCCTTGGTGACAACTATCCATTGCTGATGGACTCCGTTCACCATTGATTTGGTGCAGAGAGGTTGTGAAGGGGACATACCTACTAACATGCACAGAAAATGGGTACAAATATCCCCAATACGGCAGGACAGTCCCTTAGAATCAGAGACAGTTGGGAGGTATGACATGTAACTATAGTAGTGTCTGTGCCTATTAGTCTTATACTCTATATAGTGCTGACATAATGGGCAGCGCTGTACAGCGAGGTGATCACAATACAAATAAATTACATGACACAGAAGATAAAGTTGGCCCTGCTCATATGAGCTTACAATCTAAGAGGTGTGAGATGCAATCATTGCATAAGATAGCAAAATAATACGTCTTTGTTTTTTCTCTCCCTCTCCCAGTTGCATTGTGCTTTTATACAGTAACATCTTGCACGTCCTTACATTTCCCAAGGGTGTGCGTCTTTCAAATATATAGTGTTTGGATCTGTCTCCAGCTCCTTTTCCGTAAAGTGACATTGGTTCGACGATAGGGAGGTAAAAACATACTTGCCAACTTATCCTTGTTGGCTTCACAGAGATCCCCGGGGAGGTTGGCGTGCAGGGGCAGGGCTTGACGAATCGCATTATTATGGCCCCGCGGGGCTAAGATGCCGCAATATTTGCATTATTCAACCCCCCCCACACACACACACTTATCTATTGCAGGGGCGAGGACCGGAAGGTCTCCCAGAAATGCGGGAGTCTCCCAGACATTCCTGGAGAGTAGGCAACTATGCATAAAGAAAAGCAGCTACTGAATCTCTATGGACTGCAGTGTCTTTTACATTTCTGTCTCCATTACTGAAGTCATGTTGTCTTACCTGTCAGTCTTTGATTAAATCTTGGTCTCCATGAAAATGGCCACCTGCATAGGCACCAGTACATGGACATAGGACACAATTTCTGAACCCTGTCATCATGCCACAGATGGTGAAGCCAACCACGTCTTGTACTGGCTCAGTATCAGGGAGAATACCAGACTCTTCAGGGAGTGAGGGAGATCACTCCTATTTCAGGGAGTCTCCCTGACATTCAGGGAGAGTTGGCAAGTATGGGTAATAATTATCACTCACCAGGAGAAAGGCATCTCTCTGTCTCAGAGAGCTGTCAGTAACTTCAAGTGTGTCTGAGATGTACGTGCAGCCTGTCAGACCGGAGCACAGGACACAGGCAGCGGAGCGCATGACACGGGCACCGGAGTACAGGACACAGCCTCACATCCTTTCATATAACTAGAGATGTCTTCACAGGACGGTGCCCGCTGTGCCCTCTCCTCAAACTGCATATAAACCACTTCATCTTTCTTCTAGTCTAACAGATGTAACTCCACCAAAGCTAAGAGATAGACAGAGCACAACTTGACCTTCAGCTATTTCATAATTGTACATACTGCTCAGTAATCTATGTGAGCGCACAGGCGCACAGCCTGGTTATTCTCTTCAGACCCAACAGACTGCTATGTGTAATTTGGTCATTTGTTTTACTGTTTGACTGTTACCCAAATGTCTTCCTGATTATTTTCCCCCAAAAAGCAGGTGCCAATTGTTTGGCCTCCTGTCACCGGATTGCCATCCCGATTAACCGTTCCATGGGAGAGTGATAAATATTTGCTCAGCAGGAATTCTGGGATCTGTATTCAGAATATTGAATAGTTTAACTCTTTCAGTGCCTACAGAAGGACAGTGTCACTTGGTGGTGCTGTGTTTGTGCGCTGTTTGCAATCCTTATCCATTCAGATAGATTCTGAATCTTTAATATCCCAGAGAGCAGCTTTGTGTCCGTATCACAGGCCAGCTAGTGATAAATAACTCATACATGCCAACTCTCCCGGAAAGTCCGGAAGACTCACAAAATTCGGGTCAGTCTCCCGGGCTCCCGGGCAAGCTGGCATTTCTCCCGCATCCCAATCTGACACCGAGAATCGCCTCATTTGACGCGATTCTCGGTGAATCACGCCATTTTGGAGGGCGGGAGGGGGCAGGACGAGGCCATTTGCGTCATTTTGGCCCCGCCCCCCACAACGTAAATTACTTTTCGCGGGGGGCGGGGCCAAAATGACGCGATTGGCCTCGCCACGCCCCCTCCTGCCCTCTAGTCACGCCCCCTCTTGTTTCCGGGAGTTGGTAAGTATGAAATAACTGCCGGAGAGGTATAGGTGCCTTGTGCCTCAGTGATGTCACTAGTGAGTTATTGTATTCTCATGAATATTGGTTCATCCCACAAAATGTCAAACGGTTTGTCGCGGTTATCCAGCCACGCCAATTTAGCTCTCCCAGCTCTGGGCTGACGGCCAGTACCGCTATGATAGAGCTCATGCTGCCTGGCGGTCGGTTGGAGCGCCCGTATTGGTCGGTGTATTCCCACGTTTAGTACAAATCCTGACAAATTTAAAAAACAAAACAAAAAAAACACAAAGAAAATTCCCCCTTATGATTCTGGTTATATCTGTGATGAGCCCGCACAAGTTGTCCAGGTCTTCACATAATCCTATACTTGGCTACTCTCGGCAAGTGTAGTCCGGGAGGGGGCGTGACTAGAGGGCGGGAGGTGGCGGGGCGGGGCCAAACGCGCCATTTTGGCACCGCCCACTACGACGGAAATGTCGTTTTGTCTCGGGGGCGGGGCCAAAATGACACGAATCACCACAAATCGCGCCATTTAGGCTAGGCAGTTGCAGGATGCGGGAGACTTGCCTGCTCTCCCGAGAGTCTGTGAGACCGACTCGAATTTCGGGAGTCTCCCGGACATTCCAGGAGGGTTGGCAAGTATGCATAATCCTAGCAAGGACAAACACTTTACTCTCCCAAATGTGTTTCTCAGAGCCCGGTAATAGCCGTTGCAGCATCCATATTATGCTGAGTACAGTATTTTATACACATAAATATCTCCCAAGCACTCAGCCAGGGACCTTCTATCTGGTGGCTGAAGCTGTAAAAGCTCCGCAGCCGTAGGATGACGCGGCCTAAGCTCCTCCCTCTCTCCATCACAGCGCCCATTATCCCGTCCTTGTTACTTAGTGTTATTTTCTGATTGTGACACAGGGCTGACGCTGAAACGATCTCTCACCAACACTTTTTTATTGTTCGTTCTATATGCTGCAAGCTGGAAAAACAAAGTGAAAATATAATTTGAGAGGAAAGCAGATGGGAAGGAAGGATCCCTCGTCTGTGCTGGATGGGGGAACGTTACTGCAAGTGCTGGTGTCAGCATTTTTTGCGTTTTGCAAATCTTACATATTTGAATATCGGATGTGGTGACACTTTTTACGGTTTCTGAAAGTGTGCGATATAAAAAGTGCAGCACATGGAGCATTTAACAAGGTTATTAAAGTGATTGCATTGGGTGGGGCCATTTCTAACACACACAAAGTGGAGGCAGCCATCTTGAATGATGCGCTAATATTTCTTAGCTGACTGGACTGCTAGGATGAAGCTCTAGGAGAAGGCTAGTTGTCGTCTTTGCATTTAGCACCTCGTCTTTTCCCGAAGAGCTGAACATGCTCATTATACATGCACACGCAGCTTCTGACACGCGTGACATCATTACACTAGAGATGCTCGGGCTCTGTTTTCTGAAAACCGAGCCCACCCAAACTTAGGGGATCAGAGTAGGCTCGCTTCTTTCCCGCGTCCTCTGATCTGAATCGAGGCAAAACGTCACTGTTGCGTTGTCGGATCTCGCAGGTTTTGGATTCCATAAGTACCTCCATCCACAGGAGATCCAGCACCATTGCTCACACAGAAACAGGGGTAGCAGTGTTCTTGTCACTCTCCAGTCTCCAGTGACATTGCTCAGTGCCATTGCTCATACAGAAACAGGAGGGGTAGCACTGTTGTCACTCTCCAGTATTCAGTGACATTGCTCAGTGCCATTTTTCACACAGAAACAGGAGAGGTAGCAGTGTTCTTGTCACTTGACAAAAATTTACTGGAAATGACTGGAAATTAATGTTTTTGAGGTTAATAATATTTGTAACAATAAAAGAGCCAAATTATGTCATTTTAGCAAAAAAAAATAGGGAACCAAAACACACAAGGGCTGTTTTGCCAAAACCAAAACACAATGTTGATCCAGATCCAGAACCAAAACACGGGGGTCAGTGAACATCTCTACATTAAACCATGAAAATAAAGATTACTCACTTCACTGACATACGAGGTACTCTGATCTCAGCACCAGACATGGCTACCTAAGCGCCACATCCTTTCATGTAACTAGTCACTTCATAGTCAATTCATCATCATCATCATCATCATCATTTACTTATATAGCGCCAACATATACCGTAGCGTCAATTGATAAGCTGCATCCAGGGGTTTAACTAATACTTAGGGGCTCCGTAGAATTTTTTTATTTTTTTTTTCATTTAAGGGTTCTGCTTTCAGGGCCTTATACTTCCCCTCATTTATCATAACAAGCCGGTCACTGCCTTCTCTCCCTATTCCGCGGTGCCCACTCAGCTCCCCACTAAGCTGAATGAATTCTTTTCTTGTTATGCTCGCTGTTGAATACGGACACCTCAGAGGGGAGAGGTGCCCATAGTAGTATGAGTGTTGGCTACACAAGGCCCTACAACTGAGGGACTCTTATGAGCCCCCCTTAGCCGTCAGGCCCTGTAGTGGCTGCTACCTGATGGATAAGTCTGTATCTGCAGGATATTGAATAAAATGAATGTTTGTTTTGTCCACAAATTAGGTGACACAATCTTGCTGTGCGTTGCTAGTTTGATCAAATACACTGATAGGTGACCAGGAAGGTCCCACACTTGGATAACAACCCATTGATTCATGACCAAGAGATAAAGATGTAACGATGGTCTCAGTTGAGATCATAAGCTCCCAAAATGTGCAGTCAATAAGGTTTTTATCCATCGAGAAACCCACCAAACTTTTGTACAACCAGAACAGATCACTCTACTTATCTGACAATGGAATCACCATTCCTGGTGCCTACTGAGGAACGTAATTTTTATTGACTGTCTCTGTTTTATCAGGCATGGAAGAAGCGTTGGTTCATCCTGAGAAGTGGACGCATGAGTGGAGATCCCGATGTCCTGGAATATTACAAGAATGACCACTCCAAGAAACCCATCCGGGTGATCAACCTGGGCTGCTGTGAACAGGTGGACTCCGGGCTGACCTTCAACAAGAAAGAGCTGCAGGACAGCTACGTCTTCGACATAAAGACCAGCGACCGGACCTTCTACCTGGTGGCGGAAACAGAAGAAGAAATGAACAAGTGGGTCCGGTGCATATGTCAGATCTGTGGCTTTAACCAGTCGGAAGAGGGAGCAGGTATGTCGTCACATTTCTTTTTTGAACCTATGCCCCTTGACTCTAATATGTCCTGTTGACCTCACTAGCATGTGATTGACCTATGTGATTTCTCCTAAATCTGAGTATAAGCGGGTTTATGTTTCAGTGCCTGGGAAATGGCAGCATGTTCCTGGTTACTGGTTATTTTCTGAAGTTGTCAGTACATCTTTGCAGAACATGTACGCTCTTGAAATAGTCACCTTTTTTTTTTCCTGTCCAACTTGAGCGCATGTCAAAGTCACTGTGCCCTAAATCTCGTGGTATCTGAAGTAGTTTTTCATTTTTCAGAAACGCTTTCCTTTCCACACTCCTTCTCTGTCTTAAGCACAATTAATCTCCCCCCTAAAACACTCTTTTAATGGGACCACTAGAAATGGCTTAATGTCGCCTCCAGATCTGACAGTGTGACAAAATAATTTTATTTTTGCCTAAACTTTAAAAACTGACACTTGTTCCATCATAGGGCGACAACATTGATAAAGGGTATGGAGTCATTAAGTTATGAGGACAGGTTAGCCGGTTTAGGCATGTTTACTTTAGAAAAGAGGCGTCTAAGAGGAGATATGATTACTATGTACAAATACATTAAGGGTCAATACAGAGAGCTTTCATGGGAACTTTTCACCCCAAGGACTATACACAGGACACACAGTCACCCCCTAGGGTTAGAGGAGAGTAAATTTCACAACCAGCAAAGGAAGGGGTTCTTTACAGTAAGGGCAGTCAAGATATGGAATTCACTGCCAGAGAAGGTTGTGATGGCAGATTCAATAGATATGTTTAAGAAAGGGTTAGACAAATTTTTAGCTGAAAAATGTATCCAGGAATACGACCGTTAATTAAAATGAAGGATAGTAGTGGATATAGGGTAAAAATAGGACTGCAATATTGGGTCTGGGGGGATTTTCACAATTGAAACAGATTGGTGGTTGCTTACTCTGGATCAATTTCAAATATAAGTGCAGGATCGCAGGAGATCCAAAAATAGGTTGAACTTGATGGACTGGTGTCTTTTTTTTTTTTCAACCTCATCAACTATGTTACTATGTTATGTTGCCTAGAAGATACATAATTGTGTTTATTTCAGGCGTCCTTGTTGTACGCTTTCCGGTGGGTTCTATATGATATTCCAATCGAACATACATGTTTGTATATGTTGATCCATGTAAAGATTAATTTATTTGATGACTCTACTGAGTGATTGAACAATGGTTGTTTTTAAGAGTCCACAGATCTATTTTGGCTCCTAGATTGAACGGCAAGCTTGACGTGCCCCGTTATAGACTGTAATTTTCAGTCTTTTGTGGAGTTTTTTTTTTTATATAGATAAGTGAGATGTTGCAAGGTAAGCGACACGTGCCTCCGTCTCGGACTACTTTGATGTTAAAGTCTTGCAGTTATTTAATGATGGGCTCTTAGTGGTAACGGCTGTCACTGGTACTTTATGCCACAGAATATTGGGCTGATTTGATCGTTCTGAGAGGTGTTCTCTTTTCACAGCTTGTTGCAATTAATATACAGGTCACTGCTTCCCATTAGCTGGGAGGGCAAAAATGCTGTTATCTCCGCTGTGTGATGAATACCGTATAATCATCATTTCACCCCTGTTTTGTATACTGTGCAGTATGTGATGAGTTATACACGATTTGTGCAGTTAAAGGAGCAAAACATACTGCACTTATTGGTAATATTTATCATTTATTTAGCACCAACATATTCCACAAGGCAGAGCAGTGACGGTTATTAACATTCTGTTTATAATTCTAGTGCAGTGACACTACCCTGCGGTGACTCCTTGTGGTGCATATCTCTATAGAAATATAGACTTTGGCGGTAGAGAACAACCGACAGGTTTATACAGTTTGCCTTTTGGGTGTGTTGTTTTTTTTGTTTTGTGCTATTGTGGGTTAGTTTTTGTTTTAATATTTTTGAAACCAAAAGAAAAACAAAAAAAACCACACACCCAAAAAGATAGACTGTATAGACCCTGTTGGGTCTTCTCCATCCAGTAGTGCTTTGCCCCCATATTTCGGATCTATCCAAGGAATTATTGACAATGTAATCGCTACTTCTGACTTACGTTGTCACCAGTAACTTTTTCCCACCCTTCTTGTGGACATCTATTAAATCACCCCCCCCCCCCCTCCTCTTGCCCAGTGGTGGCTGTAATACCGCCTTGAGACCCCCGTTTCCCCATCCCGGTACTCCAAACTTTTTTCCGGCTGATCATTCCCAAATCAGCAGTCACCCTTGTACCATTGTATCTTCAGTGGTCCTTTACTACCTCCTTTTACCATGTTGAGGATAACTGTTTAATCACCCATTCCACCTGCCCCATGGTATCTCCTGTAGCCCCTTGTCACCCTTTTCTCACCAATCATGTGAGTAGCTGTTTAATCAATGGCCACATCCGCCCCATGGTATATCTCTCAGTGCTCAGTGTCCGAACTGTCGTAAGGACAGTTCCCAAGTCAATACTCCACCCTATCCCGTTATGTCGCTGGTAGTCATATGAAACATCTTTTTTTATTTTTTACCTGTTCTTGCTCTTCTCTGTTCCCTGTTCTTGCAGCTTTGTTGTCTTCTAGCTTCTGGAAAGTTGGGGTCCTGTTTTGAAAATATGCAGCAATTATATTATAATGCTAAATGTCAACAAATCCTGAATGATTAGGTTCCAAAACACAACAGTCCATTATGGGCAGATAAAACTACCCCATGGCACAGGTATATGTAGGCAATAATATGTGACAATTGTTGTCAAAGAGCTATAATCAAATATAAACCTCTATCAGCCCCACTTGACTAATATTTAGCATTCTAATGACCCTAGAACCACAGAGAGCATCCTCATAACCGTCACACAATACAAAGATTATGCCCCCCAAAGCTGCTCTATTTTTTTAAATCGTCCTCTCAACCATTTCATTAGCCCCGTTCAGCCTCTTCACGTGCCCCTTTAACATTGTTACATGCCCCCATTAGCCTCTTCACCTACCCCTCTTAGCCTCTTTACCTGCCCCTTTAGCATTGTTACCAGCCCTCTCCGCCCCCAGACATTAGGACTCTCCTGTTGTTCCTGGGCAGCAGTCTTCTCTCTAGCCATTGCTGCCTGTCAGTGCGGCCGCGGGCACTTCTTACTGTGGTCACGTGAGGTGTGGAAGTCCTGATCTCACGTGACCACAGTAAGAAGCTCCCGCGGCCACACTGACAGGCACCTAGCCGCGATTGCTGCCAGACTGTCATGTTATAGTGACAGTCGGGCCACCCACCTTAGCAAAGGGACGGTCCCGATGATTACAGCCCCGTCGCTGCCATAATAAAAAAAAAAGAAATGGCAGAGAAAAAAAATTAATCTTGGCGACGCTGCGCCCCCCAGTTTCCAGTGCCCCAGGCTGCAGCCTGATCAGCCTATTGGTTGATCAGGCCCTGTCTGTGGGTGCCCGTGTGGGCACGGTGCGGAGGGCGTTAAAGACGTCACTCATCCAGTGTTCTAGGCACCAATAACCCATTGGTACACTGCTGCGGGTATCATGGTCCATGCTCTTCTATGGCTGTAAATGAGTGATTTTTATTGGTCACGTGAATGAAGTTTGGTCGGCGTTGAGGAGGAAACATCCAATCTCTGCCTTTACCTAATACTGCAGCTGACAATTAATTTATTTATGTAACATCGGGCCTGTATGTCCTCATCAGTGTTGGGTTATAACCAAGATCAACTACCCAACTGTATTAATATATACAGAAAGTATCTTTAAACATCAAGAACATCCAAGTAAAGATTAATTTAGAGAAGTGACCCAGGGTAAGAATGAGACCTCCTCTATCAGTATTCATGGAATATATCCGTCACCGTACTGAGCTGCCCTTTCTTCCCATTATGAAATATACATTGATCTGTTACTGCAAGGGCATGGTTTCCTTATATAATGCTTAAAAACTATTATAAGAAAACTCTATTTGCTAGAAATAGGGAAAACATATAATCTTTATTAAAGAGATTATCCCTAAACCTTTTGATTCTGTTCCCAGCTTCTTGTTCTTAAGAATTAGCAATTTCTCGGAGAGGACAATGCGCCTTCTCTTTCCCGGATTGCAGTCACACGTGAAATTGTCATACTTCCCATGCATGTGCTGGGGCCCTCTATGTGGTGTTTCATTAAATTTGCCCTTGACCAGCCATGTGTGGGACATATAACTTGAGAAATGACTTGTAACCTGTCTGTGTCACTGGCTTACCAGTAATAGTGTGCAGGCTGTAACTAGTATATACAAGTGATTAACTTACATATGTAACTCCTTCCATGCTTATAAAGCGAACGCTTCTTAACCCTTCCAATGTCATAGAGACCTTACAGCAGTGAGGGGCAACGTGGGATAGCTGTAGAGCCACCTTCAAAGGGTCCGCACAGAGGAAGGAGAGGAGCCTCCTCCTCCGGGTGTGCCGCGTGACCTCCCTGCACCGCTCCCTGCCTCCTCCTGCAAGTATGCTGCATGACCACCCTGCACCGTGCCCTGCCTCCTCCTCTGGGTATGCCGCGTGACCTCCCTGCCTCCTCCGTCGGGATATGCCGCGTGACCTCCCTGCACCGCTCCCTGCCTCCTCCGTCGGGATATGCCGCGTGACCTCCCTGCACCGCTCCCTGCCTCCTCCGTCGGGATATGCCGCGTGACCTCCCTGCACCGCTCCCTGCCTCCTCCGTCGGGATATGCCGCGTGACCTTCCTGCACCGCTCCCTACCTCCTCTGTCGGGGTATGCCGCGTGACCTCCCTGCACCGCGCCCTGCCTCCTCCATCTGGGTATGCCGCGTGACCTCCCTGACACTGCGCCCTGCCTCCTCCGGGTATGCCACGTGACCTCCCTGCACCGCGCCCTGCTTTCTCCGCCTCCTCCAGGTATGCCACGTGACCTCCCTGCACCGCGCCCTGCCTCCTCCGCCTCCTCCAGGTATGCCACGTGACCTCCCTGCACCGCGCCCTGCCTCCTCCGCCTCCTCCGGGTATGCCACGTGACCTCCCTGCACCGCGTCCTGCCTCCTCCGCCTCCTCCGGGTATACCACGTGACCTCCCTGCACCGCACCCAGCCTCCACCGCCTCCTCCGGGTATGCCACGTGACCTCCCTGCACCGCGCCCTGCCTCCACCGCCTCCTCCT
This sequence comes from Mixophyes australis, assembly GCA_036250195.1. Taxonomy (NCBI): domain Eukaryota; kingdom Metazoa; phylum Chordata; class Amphibia; order Anura; family Limnodynastidae; genus Mixophyes; species Mixophyes australis. Next base: position 20,105,404 of record JAVHZZ010000002.1, on the reverse strand, counting down.
GGTATGCCACGTGACCTCCCTGCACCGCACCCTGCCTCCTCCGCCTCCACCGGGTATACCACGTAACCTCCCTGCACCGCGCCTTGCCTCCTCCGGGTATGCCACGTTACCTCCCTGCACCGCGCCTTGCCTCCTCCGCCTCCTCCGGGTATGCCACGTGACCTCCCTGCACCGCGCCCTGCCTCCACCGCCTCCTCCGGGTATAATAATCTCTGAATCAGCCAATATACAAAATAATTTTTGCATGTTAAAATAGACTTTAATCGTTTTAGTGTGTGTTTGTTTTCTTTTAAAATTGTATTTATTTTAAAAATTAACTTTATATTTTTTAAACATTTGCATTTCTAAGATGAAAATATTGCTTTCAACACTTTTTTATTCACTCAATACCATCCTGAGAACCTGTAGGCTCCCTATGCATAAGCCTTCGGTGGTGACCCTTAACGGCGGTGGCATTGTCGCCCTTTCGCCAGCAAAAACACCCCCTTTCACAGACAGTTTGGTCTCTTTGCCCGTTGATGAATAGGGGACTTAATCTAAAATATATTCAGTCCTGATAAACTCTTGAAACATTTACATATATATATATGCAAATGTTATTAAAATCTCTTTTACATTAGCCAACTAGTAGATTAGGTTTACTGGCCCTTTAAATACCCCCCATCACCTCTTTAGAGAGGATTCTGCAGTGTTGGATTAAGACATAGTAGATGATAAGTGTATTTATCACAGAAATGGTTCTTTACACGGCATAAATCCCTTTCCAGTTTAATTTGTCATTCCTTTCAAGCGATCTTCTGTAAATATTTAAAGACTGTTAATCCAGATAGAGCTGAGATACGAAAACATCTTCACATGTTTTTATTGGTGGCTTTGGAGGAGATCTAAATAAAAGAAAAAGTTTGGGCTTGTTTGAGCCAACTCAAAATTCTACCTCCCAAGAGAAAATACAGCATAGCAGCAAATATCTCCTATTGTGAATACAAATCCAGACCTCTGTTCTCACAGTGCTTAATCTGCATCATGCATCTTACATGTCTCCGGGGCCGCAGGGAGAGAACTGGGGTAACATGGTTGAATGTTCTCTGTACAGCGCTGCATAATGCGGTGGCGCTATATCAACTATAATAATTGATAAATAAAGTATTACTTTCTGTAGCGGGAAGTTCTACTCACCAGAGAGAGTATTAAACCGTGCTTGAGCAAGGGAGGGCACCTTTTGACCTGGGGGGGGCAAACACAAACAAGTGGTCTTCTACCAACATGCCGCACCGGAACAATGGGCGTGATGGAAACCATGAGGGTGTGTTTTGTCTAATGTGGGTGTGGCTTTAAATAGCCAATGAAATATAAGACAAATTGTTATGTCAAAGAACAGTAATCAAATATGACAGCTGCCAGCTCCTTCTGACTACTATTCAGTGCAGAGATTATTCTAGTGACTGATATACAGTACACTGAGCATTCTAGTGACTGATGTACATTGCGCTGAGCATTCTAGTGACTGATGTACAGGGCGCTGACATTCTAGTGACTGATGTACAGTGCGCTGAGCATTCTAGTGACTGATGTACAGTGCGCTTAGCATTCTAGTGACTGATGTACAGTGCGCTGAGCATTCTAGTGACTGATGTACAGTGCACTGAGCATTCTAGTGACTGATGTACAGTGCGCTGACCTTCTAGTGACTGGTGTACAGTACACTGAGCATTCTAGTGACTGATGTACAACGCGCTGAGCATTCTAGTGACAGATGTACAGTGCACTGAGCATTCTAGTGACTGCTGTACGGTGCGCTGAGCATTCTAGTGACTGGTGTACAGTACACTGAGCATTCTAGTGACTGGTGTACATTGCGCTGCGCATTCTAGCGACTGATGTACAGGTCGGTGGCATTCTAGTGACTGGTGTACGGTGCGCTGAGCATTCTAGTGACTGTACAGTGCGCTGAGTATTCTAGCGACTGATGTACAGTGCGCTGAGCATTCTAGCGACTGGTGTGCAGTGCGCTGAGCATTCTAGTGACTGATGTACAGTGCGCTGCCATTCTAGTGACTGATATACAGTACACTGAGCATTCTAGTGACTGATGTACAGTACACTGAACATTCTAGTGACTGATGTACATTGCGCTGAGCATTCTAGCGACTGATGTACAGTGTGCTGAGCATTCTAGCGACTGGTGTGCAGTGCACTGGGCATTCTAGTGACTGATGTACAGTGCACTGACATTCTAGTGACAGATGTACAGTGCGCTGAGCATTCTAGTGACTGATGTACAGTGCGCTGAGCATTCTAGTGACTGGTGTGCAGTGCACAGAGCATTCTAGTGACTGATGTACAGTGCGCTGACATTCTAGTGACTGGTGTACAGTACACTGAGCATTCTAGTGACTGATGTACAGTGTGCTGAGCATTCTAGCGACTGGTGTGCAGTGCACTGGGCATTCTAGTGACTGATGTACAGTGCACTGACATTCTAGTGACTGATGTACAGTGCGCTGAGCATTCTAGTGACTGATGTACAGTGCGCTGAGCATTCTAGTGACTGGTGTGCAGTGCACAGAGCATTCTAGTGACTGATGTACAGTGCGCTGACATTCTAGTGACTGGTGTACAGTACACTGAGCATTCTAGAGACTGATGTACAGTGCGCTGAGCATTCTAGTGACTGATGTACAGCGCGCTGAGCATTCTAGTGGCTGTTGTACATTGCGCTGAGCATTCTAGTGGCAGATGTACAGTGCGCTGAGCATTCTAGTGGCAGATGTACAGTGCGCTGACATTCTAGTGACTGGTGCACGGCATCCTGAGCATTCTAGTGACTTATGCACAGCATCCTGAGCATTCTAGGGACTGACGCACAGTATCCTGAGCATTCTAGTGACTGATGTACAGTGCGCTGAGCATTCTAGTGACTGATGTACAGCGCGCTGAGCATTCTAGTGACTGTTGCACAGTACACTGAGCATTCTAGTGACTGATGTACATTGCGCTGAGCATTCTAGTGGCAGATGTACAGTGCGCTGAGCAACATTCTAGTGACTGATGTACAGTGCGCTGAGCATTCTAGCGACCGGTGTACATTGCGCTGAGCATTCTAGTGACTGATGCACGGCATCCTGAGCATTCTAGTGACTGATGCACAGCATTCTAGGGACCGACGCACAGTATCCTGAGCATTCTAGGGACTGATGTGCAGTGCACTGGGCATTCTAGTGACTGATGTACAGTGCGCTGACATTCTAGTGACTGATATACAGTACACTGAGCATTTTAGTAACTGATGTACAGTACACTGAGCATTCTAGTGACTGATGTACGTTGCGCTGAGCATTCTAGTGACGGATGTACAGTGCACTGAGCATTCTAGTGACCGATGTACAGTGCACTGAGCATTCTAGTAACTGATGTACATTGCGCTGAGCATTCTAGTGACCGATGTACAGTGCGCTGAGCATTCTAGTGACTGATGTACATTGCGCTGAGCATTCTAGTGACTGATGCATGGCATCCTGAGCATTCTAGTGACTGATGCACAGCATCCTGTGCATTCTAGGGACTGACGCACAGTATCCTGAGCATTCTAGGGACTGATGTACAGTGCTCTGAGCATTCTAGGGACTGATGTACAGTGCTCTGAGCATTCTAGGGACTGATGTACAGTGCTCTGAGCATTCTAGGGACTGATGTACAGTGCGCTGAGCATTCTAGTGGCAGATGTACAGTGCGCTGGGCAACATTCTAGTGACTGATGTACAGTGCGCTGAGCATTCTAGTGACTGATGTACATTGCGCTGAGCATTCTAGTGACTGATGCACGGCATCCTGAGCATTCCAGTGACTGATGCACAGCATCCTGAGCATTCTAGGGACTGACGCACAGTATCCTGAGCATTCTAGGGACTGATGTACAGTGCGCTGAGAATTCTAGGGACTGATGTACATTGCGCTGCGCATTCTAGTGACTGATGTACAGTTGCCTGAGCATTCTAGTGACTGATGCATCAGTCCCTAGAATGCTCAGGATACTGTGCACAGTATCCTGAGCATTCTATGGACTGATGCACAGTTTCCTGAGCATTCTAGGGACTGATGCACACAGTATCCTGAGCATTCTAGGGACTGATGCACACAGTATCCTGAGCATACTAGGGACTGATGCACACAGTATCCTGAGCATTCTAGGCAGTGCCGTAACTAGATATTTTAGTGCCCTGGGCGAGACAGGGCACCGGCGCCCCCCATCTAAGTGGGAGTGTCAATAGTCGAGTGGGCGTGGTCAACCTACTGTGGGGGCGTAGCTAGCACTTTACAAGTTCTAAACTGCACTGAAACTCCTCCCTCCCCATTCTTCACGGTCCGGCTTTGTAAGGATCTTTATGTAATAAGCCTCTATAGAATCAAAGTACTTTAAATGCAGCTGTCACATGCTAGCTGTATAAAAAATGAATTGTTTTTTTAAATAAAACTCACTGAAACAAATTAAAACATAATTGTAACGTTACCATCTGTATCACACTGCTACTTCATCCCACTGTGCTCTCCATCACAGTTTCTCTTTAATCACACCGTGCCATGGAGCCATCTTTATCACATTGTGCCCCCTTATCACCATCACACGAAATTATTATAATATATATATATATATAGACACACACACACACACATACAATATAAAGAGCCTCCTAGTGTCCGCCATACAATACAGAGAGCATTCCTGTGACCTCCATACTATACAGAGAGCATTCCTATGACCACCATACTATACAGAGAGCATTCCTGTGACCACCATACTATACAGAGAGCATTCCTGTGACCTCCATACTATACAGAGAGCATTCCTGTGACCTCCATACTATACAGAGGGCATTCCTGTGACCTCCATACTATACAGAGAGCATTCCTGTGACCACCATACTATACAGAGAGCATTCCTATGACCACCATACTATACAGAGAGCATTCCTGTGACCACCATACTATACAGAGAGCATTCCTATGACCACCATACTATACAGAGAGCATTCCTGTGACCTCCATACTATACAGAGAGCATTCCTGTGACCTCCATACTATACAGAGAGCATTCCTGTGACCTCCATACTATACAGAGAGCATTCCTATGACCACCATACTATACAGAGGGCATTCCTGTGACCACCATACTATACAGAGAGCATTCCTGTGACCACCATACTATACAGAGAGCATTCCTGTGACCTCCATACTATACAGAGAGCATTCCTGTGACCTCCATACTATACAGAGAGCATTCCTATGACCACCATACTATACAGAGAGCATTCCTGTGACCTCCATACCATACAGAGAGCATTCCTGTGACTGCCATACTATACAGAGAGCATTCCTGTGACCACCATACTATACAGAGGGCATTCCTGTGACCACCATACTATACAGAGGGCATTCCTGTGACCTCCATACTATACAGAGAGCATTCCTGTGACCACCATACTATACAGAGAGCATTCCTGTGACCACCATACTATACAGAGAGCATTCCTGTGACCTCCGTACCATACAGAGAGCATTCCTGTGACCACCATACTATACAGAGAGCATTCCTGTGACCACCATACTATACAGAGAGCATTCCTGTGACCACCATACTATACAGAGAGCATTCCTGTGACCTCCATACTATACAGAGAGCATTCCTGTGACCACCATACTATACACAGAGCATTCCTGTGACCACCATACTATACAGAGAGCATTCCTGTGACCACCATACTATACAGAGAGCATTCCTGTGACCACCATACTATACAGAGAGCATTCCTGTGACCACCATACTATACAGAGAGCATTCCTGTGACCGCCATACTATACAGAGAGCATTCCTGTGACCGCCATACTATACAGAGAGCATTCCTGTGATGAAGAGGGTGCAGACGTTCCAGCTGTATTTCGGGGGTCCAGGAGTCAGAATTGACAGGTGTCAGGGATCAGAAGGAAGGGAAACATATCTGGATAGAAACAGAGGGAACTGATATGCAGGGCAAGGAATGGTCAATGATGGAGGCTCTGTACTGTACCGAGAGTTGGGAGGGGCACTGGAGTCATAGTTATCAGGAGCAGAGGTGAGAGTGTTGGTGGAACGCAGGGCTGTCAGGAGGAGCTGGGGATGCTGGGAGGGGCAGTCCTGGAAGCAGAGAGCTGCTAACACACAGCATGTGATATAACAGACCAGTGCTTAGGGAGAGAGCAACTAATGGAGCTGACAGATCTCCCTCCCCCTCACTTACTTAAGGTCTGTTCTCAGCTCCCCACAGTGTTGGCTCTTCTGCACTGACAGCATGGTGACATCATCAGTGATGCTGCAGTGACAGCATGGTGACATCATCAGTGATGCTGCAGTGACAGGGAGCCGGCGTTTTTTTTCATAGTCCTTTCATGGATCAGCCAACACACTAGCCCCTCCCCCCTCTCGTGGGGGAGGGGCCACACATTTATTTTTAGGGTTTTTTTTATTTATTTTTTTTAGATTTTTTTTTTTTTTTTTAATATGTAACACAGAGGGGAAGGTAGCGGGCGGCTGCTGCGCCCCCTCGGGCTTGCGCCCGGGGTGACGGCACCGCCCGCACCACCCTAATTACGGCTCTGATTCTAGGGACTGATGCACACAGTATCCTGAGCATTCTAGGGACTGATACACACAGTATCCTGAGCATTCTAGGGACTGATGCACACAGTATCCTGAGCATTCTAGGGACTGATGCACACAGTATCCTGAGCATTCTAGGGACTGATGCACACAGTATCCTGAGCATTTTAGTGACATCTGCCCAATGTAGAGAGCATATGAACACTAGTCAAAACACAATGCTTTACAGTGCAGACTTCTTAAATCTGTGCTGGCTTTCTATAGCAGACCAGCCCTAACCTCTGGTGACACAATTTGGGTCTCTGACCTTAGATCCAAAAAGTTCAAATTATACTGTCCTGTAGGCAAATTCCCCCTGCTACCGGCCCAGTCAGCCCCTGAGTTGAAGAATTGAATTTTGTTTCATATATAGGAGCATTGGATGTAGATCATTACTCTGTGCTGTTGGAAGACCCTGCTCCTTTCACAATAAAATAATTTCCAGAGACACTTTGGGGCACATTCATCAACACTCGCAAAATATGAAAAATAGTTTTCAATCCTTATTGCATCGATAAGGATTGAACTATTTCTCATATTTATTAAAAAAGCAACACAGGAACAGCAGTTCCGAAAAAATGCTGTTCCTGTGAAGTGGAAAACATACTTACCACTCCATCTTCCTTCCCGAAGCAGCATGAGATGAACGGGGCTCCTCTTCTGACTCCAGTGCGCATGTGCCGAGTAAAACCCACGGGCATTCGCACAGACATCTCCGCTCTGTCGAGTGGTGAGTGACAGGGAGGGATCATGTGATCCCTCCACACATGCGCTGTCCAGCTCTGCTCTTCGTAGAAGAGCTGACAGCACTGAAATCTTTCAATGTTTCAATTATAATAATGTACGTCAGCTTCATGACAAGTTACCGTAAAAATATTTTTGGGGGAACTTGTAGATTGCGGTTGGGAGCAGTCACCATACTATAGAATGGTGACTGCTCCAAAAGACGAAAAAGAATGCAAAGCAGCAGATATCCACGATATCTGCTGCGATGCACCTTTCTTAAATATGCCGGACACACAGAGGGGTGTGTTTTTAACGGTACGTGCACGATAGATTCCCATAACCAGTTGTTAAATATGCCCCTTTGTTACTTAGCAGGGGCTTCTAAAAGCAGCACCAATGTTACAGTCTAGGTGCAGTACAACCCCTATCGTGTTATGTTTAATATGTGTCCTTTAGAAGATCATTGTGATGCCTGTTAGATACTCTCATTCAATGAATGTTATCGCATAGCACCCAGAGAAGAGGAATAGATCATAGGAATTGTGTTCAGTATATAAAATAATGGGAACTATCCAAAGCAGGTAGTCTGTAGTGAAAAAAAAAAGCGGCATTTGCAGAAGTAACATCTTCAAGACCTGCCACTGTCCCTGGTATTTCGGTACAGTTGTTAATTATTCATTCCCCTCCTCACACCATGACAATGCCCCTGTCATATTATTAGATATTATATTTTTAAAAAAAATTGCTGATTTCTATTAGATAACAAAGCTGAGGTCTCCTAAAAATGTTTTTTATTTACATTTAGAGTGATGAGTTCCTGCATTCCTCAGCTCTACACCCTTTATTTTCCAGAGTTTGTCCCCTATAGAATTTTTAAAGTCTTTTGACGTCCGCAGTTGACAAGTGATGTAAAGCTGTAGTATGTCATAGTGGAGCCATCTAGTGGTTGATTTCAATCACTGCAAAATTCCCAATGGGTCCACCATTAAAGAAGGTAGATCGAGGATAGGGTCTATAGAAATACCAGGATCCTCACCATGCCTGTTGGAGAGAGGAATGACGTTCCGGATATAATCATATAGCACAGCTTTATAAACAGCGCTAAGCATGTATTATAATAAATAGTGGCGCCGACGGTAGACTTTATACCTTAATACGGCAGAGCCAGAAGAAGAATAAATATGGAAGGAATGAAGGACATGATTATTTGGGTCCAAAAATAATTGTCCCTCCAAAAGATGGAAAGTTGGACTCTATTATAAGCTTTCTATGAGGACTACTGCTATAGTTCTGCTACCCATTCCCTGTTTATAGGTCGGGTTACAGAGAAGAGCTGTTAATAACATGCACAAAAATGTATGTCCAAGTTCCAGGAGCTTAGCCAGACCCTGGACGGCATTGGAGAGCCCCAGATGTTATAAATAAGTGGTCAGTGGTTCTATCGGGCATTGGCCCATAGTTTAATTAGCCATGTACTCTATATGTAATAACCATAGCCAGCCTCCTGGTCCCTTCCTATAATTACTGTATCCTCAGCAGATCTTACCATTATACCACACAACTTTCCCAGTGGGCAACACTCCTTGAGGCCTAGAAAAATTTGGACTGTCCTTTACAAATCAGGGATGTCGGCCAGTAAGACGATAACAGATGAGAATAGCTTGCTCTCCGCTCCATAGCAAATGCATACCTCCCAAAATTTGAATCTCGAAAAACAGGAAAAAAAATAAACCCTGTTCCCATTCATCCAAACACCGCTCCACAAATGGGTGAATTTGGGTAAGCTCACTTCTGGCCAAGCCCTGCCTCCTTTACGATCCACAAATCAGGATTCCCCACCAAAATCGGGACAGTTGGGAGGTATGGCAAATGTAAATGTTCTATAACTCAAATTCTGTCCGGGTATGAACGCTCTTACATATACCTGCGAATGTTATTAGTTGTTGTTTTATATAAGGCATGCTGTATTTTAGGCTGTAGTAGAAAGAGAGAGAGCCATAGAGTTTCCTATATAATGGGCAGTACTATAACTGCCAAGCTTGCTTATTGTACCAGCATACAACATTGTCTTCCCCGGCAATGCTTCCTGCCACATGCCACGCCAGCTGACTGTCAGGCGTCACCTTGTGTGCTGTGTCCTGCATTCTTGTCCCCCGTAACCACCTGCTTTTCTCTCTCCTCCACAATACCCTGTGATAATCTGCTGCCTCATTATACAAGCGGTCTGCGTGCGCTGTGTCTGCTGTCTCGGCAAGCAGCCCGGTGCCGTAAGCCAGACTTCTAGCTGTTCCTGCTCACTGAGACTGAAACTGCTGTACTGGAAAGATCTCCACAGTCCGAAACCTACTTCATCCCAGACAGACGCTTTGACACATTTTATAAAAATCAAGTTTGATCGGTCCTGTTCTTGACTATATTTGGGCGTCATGGCTGGAAGTGTGAGTCAGTGTTAAGAGTGGGTGATTTATCAGTAATATAGTAATACTGTGGTAATAAAATGTACGTTAAGGCTGTGGTGCTGTTTAAAGTACCATTATATCACCGAAACACTGATAGGGGCACATTTATCAATCTTCTCATAAAGTGAAAAATAGTTTTCAATTCTTATCGCATTGATAAGGATTGAACTATTTCTCAAACTTATGAAAAACGGAACACAGAAACAGCTGTTCCGATAAACTGCTGTTTCTGTGATAAAAAAAACATACTTACCCCCCTCTTCGGAATGCGCTGTCTCCGGATCTCCTCCAGGTCTTCTTCGCTCCTCTTCATACATCAATTGCGCATGTGCAGTTCAAAGAACTGCACATGCGCACAGACATCTCCGCTCTGTCTCTGCAACTATAGTTGCAGAGCGAGAGCGGTGAGTGACAGGGAGGGATCATGTGATCCCTCCACACATGAGCTGTCCAGCTCCCCCCCCAAAAAAATTCTGAACTTTTTAGATTGCGGCCGGGAGCAGTCACCATACTGTAGAATGGTGACTGCTCCCAAAAACGAAAAGAAATGCAAAGCAGCAGATATCCGCGATATCTGCTGCGATGCACCATTGTTAAATATGCGGGACACACAGAGGGACGTGTATTTTACGGTAAGTTCTCGATAGTGCACTATCATTATTTGTTAAATATGCCCCTTTGAGTCTACTCCCTATTTATCTTGTGCCCCCTGATCGTGACCATAAGGCTAATTTGGTAAACGTCAATAAATTGTGTTACGACCGCAGTTTTTAATAAAATATATTGCCAATATTCGTTTATACCAGCCAGAAGGGTTAACTTACTGCTGTGCCGATCCAGTCTTGCCGGCGAGCACAAGCGAGAGCCGTGGGCGTAGCTTTTGTTTGGAGTTTGCCTGTAATTTTTTTTTTTTTTTAATCCAAAAATGTCCTTTCAAAGAATATTTACATGTACATCATAACATAGCACATCAGTCCTAACAATGACCGCATACCCAAGAACAATCCTCACACTAGTCACATTGCACACAACGACCATGGTGCCTTCTGTGCCTACCCTAATTATTTACCTAGGCTAGAATTTAGCTACAGTGCTTCTGTTTTATACCACCCCTTATAGTACTACCCTCCCCTCACCACCAGGTGTATTCTCTGCTTTCATTAGATGTCTTCTCTTTATAATGCTGCGCTCCTGTGATGTCAGCTTTGTCCTGTGTTTAAAGCTGACAGTATGAGGAGGAAGAATTTATCTTTGTGTAAAGGGCATTGCCACTCATAAACTGCACATAGATACCCCCAGTACCAACCATACAGGGATGAGCCCGATTATCATATTGCGGAGAAATACCTACCACTATCAGCCATATATTGTACACGTACTACTGATAGCTGGACATATATTACCCTGAAATAATCTCTACTGCTATCTGTATTTTGACAGTGATAATCCCCAACTGCCAGCCATGTATTATACGCAGTGTTATCCCCTGTCAGGGGCAAACGCAGGATTTGTAGAGGGGGGTTTCCACACCACACCACCAGTGGGAGTGCCCAGCAAGCATGGGGGCGCGGCTATAATATTAGACCGTGCTTGGCTGCTCTCTAACTCTTCCTATCCCCATAATATACATGGGCAATGCTGCCTGCACTATTTTTAGGTGCACACAGCTCTCCCTTTTCAAGAAGAACTGTGTGAAGCGGGGGCAGGGTCCAGCCACCTCAATTATACAGTGCCCCAGGGTTTGAGGGGGGTTTACAGGCACTAGGAAACCCCCCCCCCTCGGTTTGCCTATGCCTGTTATGCACGTCTAGTTGTTATCCAATAACGATTGTCGATTGCCGTAATGTGGTTCCAAAGCACAATGTAATTTAATAGCCAAAAGTAACAGAATAACAAATCAGAATAAAACAAGTACAGCCGTTACTTATCGCAGGCGCCCTGGATCCAGTGAACAGTCATTCAGGTCTGAAGGCTGTGGTCAAGTAGACTGTCCACTAGGTCCAGAGCCCCTACTTATATACAGTCAGTGAATACAGTAAAACAATGCAGATGATGTGGCTTGCTTCTATTGGCCCAGGCTTAAGGAGGGTCCAGTGTACTGCAGGTCATAGGCCAGTTCAAATGAAAATATCCAAAGGTGGGGGTCAGCTCTCCAGGGGATGCACTCCAATTTTCCCGCCAAGAATCCAGTTTAAACTAGTTTATTTGCATTACACAGACAGTATCATTTTAAAACTTTATTCCCTATCATCGCTAACTAGAGTATGCAATGTGCGATCCCTTCAGCGAATGAACCGGACAACTGCGGATAAATAGGGGATTAAAATGATACTAAACATGGCATATTTCCTGTAACCTGAACCTTTGATTTCACTAACATGTATATAACTTATAGGGGTAAATGTATGAAGCTCCGATTTTTTTCAACTCGCCGGAAATCGGCGACTTTGCAGGCAAGTTTGCCTTTACAAGCCATTGCCGTATAAAATTTTACCTGCAAAGTCGCCGATTTCCGGCGAGTTGAAAAAATCGAAGCTTCATACATTTACCCCATAATATTAACCATAAATGTTGCTACATTTCGACATAAATAACTGTGTTGCAACTACAATTAATGTGTACTAATTACATATGTGTATGTTCGTGTGAATGTATGTAAATGTGTAAAACTTGTTATTGTCATGTTTCGCGGCTGGATGCGCTTCTCCATGCCGTAGCGTGCTCTACGCATAATTTTCAGACAAAGACGACCAAGTTATTAGATAGTAATTGAAATGATTGTATCCAATTAGCTGACTTCGAAACCCCTCATATCCAGCCACGTATTATACGCAGTGTTATCCCCTCATATCCAGCCATGTATTATACGCAGTGTTATCTCCTCACTGCCAGCCACGTATTGCAGGATGGAGCCCCCATATTTCTGCTAGTTGGTTTTAGGGGATGTCCATTATAAATACAATTTTTATGGGCCTATTAGATCACCCTCACACTAGGTAATGTTTGGCAATATCTAGAGAACTGAGCTGCTGGGGTTGTACAGACCCGTTTATTATTCTCTAGATTCTCCACATTAGGGGGTATATTTACTGAACTGCGGGTTTGAAAAAGTGGAGATGTTTCCTACAGCAACCAATCAGATTCTAGCTGTCATTCATTTAGCACATTCTACAAAATGACAGCTAGAATCTGATTGGTTGCTGTAGGCAACATCTCCACTATTTCAAACCTGCAGTTTAGTAAATATACCCCTAGGTCATACATGCAAACATTTAAAATGCATGTGACAGGGGGTAGGAGTGGGCTTGGTGATGTCGTGTGTCACCATAGCCCCGCCCCCCACTATAAAATGCAGACCATTCATGTCATTGAATCGCAGGGGCGGGGCTTAATTATGCGATTAAGCCCCCCCCCCACCATTCAATGTCATGAATTTCGATCAATGTGGGAGGTTTGCCTACTCTTCAGGGAGTCTGGGAGCACTCCCCGGAATTCGTGAGCCTCCCGGGAATTCGGGGACAAGTATGCCCTAGGTTTCTGTGTACAGCAGGATGCACGGATGATGTCTGCACTCTGCTAATACGACTCTTGTGTGATGTTTAACATTTACCGGCAAGTCCTCTGTTCCCTGCTGTCTAGGAACACACTCGGTCGTGCAATTAGCTGACCCAGACATGGCACCGGCAGGATTGCTGCTTTCAATTACTCGCTAGAGATAAAAATAACGCAGGGCGAGGGTTGTTCCTTTAAGACTAGACGTTGGGCCGCGGGATGGACCTTGTCCTGCAGAAATACACAGCATCACCTGCCAAATCTCATACACGAAGCAGCTGAAGATGTCACGGCCCACACACACTCACACAGATTCTACCAAAGTGTTTGTTCAGCTTTGTTACATCTGGAATACTAACTGCAGGACATCTAACGGCAGCTGGAGCCCCAAATCTGACTCTGACTCTGACTGCTCGCTATAGCGAGATAAGACACAAGGCCGTTATTGTAGAAGGGCCAGGAAGAAAGCGCATCATACTAGACTCTACCATGCAGTCTAGACTCTTACATATCAGGGGCTGGGGGACAGGGGGTTATCTGCCCCCCTGGGCCCGGACCCATAGCTACCTAGGGCTGCGTCACCTGCATTTTTAAAATGTTCCTAATAGGCTTGAGAACCGAGTCTCGACCAAGGCTACAAAATTACCAGCCAGCCCCTGTCAGTAATTCCTCTGTGTTCTGAGACTGACCTTTGCAACCAGTAATGTCATCCAGAATGCACAGTCTGCAGCAGTAACTTTTTTTTTATTTTGAAAGCAATTAAAAAAAAAAAAAAAAAAAAAGTAATTGCCAATGATATAATCTAAGAGATTCCCAGGGTGACGTAAGTGCCCAGTTGACAGCAAATAAAGTAAACGGTAACCTGTCAATCACAGCGTATAACTTTTACAGCAAGGCTGCACTGGCCCCGGTCTATGTAATGGTGCAGAACATTACAACCAATCAGATGTTTGCTATTCCAGAGCATCATTATACTGGTATCCGGTTCCTATATAGATGACCGCACAACCTATTATTATATACTCCTTATAGACTTGTATGTAGGTAGTGCTTGTTGGGCCACCTCTCAGCTATAACTATTAGATGGAGCTATAAGGTGTTGATGCTGTAGTAGAATTGTAGTTGGTGTCGCACTAGGCGGGATTGGCGACAAAGTGGCCCTATACCCAGCGCATACAGCTTTGAACTGTAATAAAAATGGTCCAACAGGAATTCTAGGGCCTACTACAGGTACTGATATACTATGTTATTAAAGTGCTTAGCGGTTGATAACTTAACCATAAAACTTTACCTTAACCTTAATACTTATGCTATGTAATAAGTGACACTTTACTGACTTGTTGGCAATAAACTCTGTTTATTAAATTAACCTTGCACTGATATGATAGAGGGGAGAACACTGTACTCAGCCTTGGCTACTGATTGATGTTAGTCCGGATGTCCCATCACAAGTCCTCAGGACATCCGTATCTATCCGCCATTTGCCTAAGTGCACCGTTGTAGCACATCCTTAAACTGGGACAATAATCTTCTGGGCTAATCATAACGCAATCTAAGCCGACTCTTGGATGCTAGTGAGGTGTTTGGAACCCGTTCACTTCAATGTGCGCTTACTCAACCTTGCTTATCGCCTGTACAGTGTTCTCCTGCCTCTCGATAAGATGCTCCAGCCTCAGGACTCCAGTCCCGGCAGAGATCCCGTGCATCAGATGGCTTCAGAAGATAGACCAGCACACCCGTACCATACCACGAGCCCACACACCAAGTGGCTAGACCAGTACATGCGTACAATACCTCGTCCTTGTCCTTATATAGTCTGTCCCTTGATCCTGCCCCCACTATAACCTGTACTTGGGCATCACCACCTCCTTGCTTAGTTAACCCTTAGTGAACATACAAAAACAAAAGGTATGGTCGCACACAATTCGGGACTATTCATCTATACTCTGTACTTAAAGTAACCTCACAAAAAAGAGATGGGGTGCACTCTAATGTATACTTTGATCATAGTCAAATGAAGGGGAGAGAAAAAGAGTAAATAGAGGCACTCCGGTCCCCAAGGAAATAGTATTAATTTTATTAGGTTCATATTAAAACATCAAATAAAGCGGCGAAATATAGATAAAAATGTAAAGTAGTGTGTGTAGTGTGTTAAAATACTAAGCACCCTGGCAGTGGCAGATATAGGGTATCACAAGGGCCAACATAAGGTATATTCCATCTATCCAGGAACCTGTCAATTATCCAATATGAGTTCCACAAACAGATAGTATCCAAAGCTACATAAGTCTGCCTATGGTCTGTTTAAAGTAGGGATGTGCACCGGCGACTTTTGAGGTCTCGTGTTTTGTGTTTTGGATCCGGATTTTCGTTATTTTTGGGGTTCGGATTTGTCTCGCAAAACACTTGACGAAAGGTCTCGGTTCGGATTTAAGGTTTTGGATTCGGATTTTTTTTGAAAAAAACATAAAAAGTTTAAAAATCAAGTTTTTGGGCTTATTTTCACTCCTAGGCTATTATTAACCTCAATAACATTCAATAACAAGCATTTCCACTAATTTACAGTGTATTCTGAACACCTCACAATATAGTTATTAGTCCAAAACGTTGCAACAAGGTATCTTTCTGGACTGCGTAGAGGAGTGGGTCACCACAATATCTATTAAAAACCCTGAACTTTTATGAATCGCACCAATAAATGTACCTGGACTGCGTAGAGGAATGGGTCACCACAATATCTTAAAAACCCTGAACTTTTATGAATCGCACCAATAAATGTACCTGGACTGCGTAGAGGAGTGGGTCACCACAATATATATTAAAAACCCTGAACTTTTATGATTCGCACCAATAAATGTACCTGGACTGCGTAGAGGAGTGGGTCACCACAATATATCTTAAAAACCCTGAACTTTTATGAATCGCACCAATAAATGTACCTGGACTGTGTAGAGGAGTGGGTCACCACAATATCTATAAAACCCAGAACTTTGATGAATCGCACCAATAAATGTACCTGGACTGCGTAGAGGAGTGGGTCACCACAATATATTAAAAACCCTGAACTTTTATGAATCGCACCAATAAATGTACCTGGACTGCGTAGAGGAGTGGGCACTGGGCACCACAATAAAATATATAAAAAACCTTCAACAGGTCTGCATTACACTACACATACGGCTGCTCCTCCATCCTCTCCATCATATACATGTTGGAGTTTTAGCGTGTGACAACCTCTTGTTTTTGATAATGTCAGTGCATTTTGAATATTTTTCAATTTGCCCCACACCACTGAATGTACTTTATCTATGATACGCATCTATCTATCTTGACTGCGTAGTGTGGTGGCCCCGGTACACAATTTTGTACCGAGGCCACAATATAATTAAAAAACCCTCCACGTGTCAGAATTCCACCAAACAAGTATCTGGACTGCATAGTGGGGTGGCCCCGGTACCCAATTTGATACCGGGGCCACAATACCTCCTCCAAACATGGTACAGACAATTCGTCATTGAGATCCCAGACAGACAGGGTCGAAGTGTTATTGTTTGACTTTGTAAACCCAAAAAAATGTCCCTGTTGCACATAGTCGTGCAATGAAGACTGACTTTTTCATTTAAAGGCACGATCTTTCAAGTGTAGTGTTTGTAAGTCTAAGTCATATTATACTTTTGGTAAAATTGGTTTATTTTGTTCCTCTTTATGGTAATTAGTAATAGAATTAAAGCATGAAATAGAATTAAAGTATGAAATAGAATTAAAGTATTAAATAGAATTAAAGTATGAAATAGAATTAAAGTATGAAATAGAGTGGTATATAGAGTTGTAGTGTGGTATAGATAGAGTGGTCCACACAATATAATAATAATAAAACCCTCAACTGGTCTGAATTCCACCAAACAAGTATCTGGACTGCATAGTGGGGTGGCCCCGGTACCCAATTTGATACCGGGGCCACAATACCTCCTCCAAACATGGTACAGACAATTCGTCATTGAGATCCCAGACAGACAGGGTCGAAGTGTTATTCGTTGACTTTGTAAACCCAAAAAAATGTCCCTGTTGCACATAGTCGTGCAATGGACAGTTACTTTTTTATTGAAAGACTCAAGCTTTCAAGTGTAGTGTTTATAAAATATAAACAACAATACAGTAGTTTTAGAGCACGTCAATACCTCTTGTTTTAAATTATGACATGGCATTTTACTTTTGGTTTAATTTCTTGTATTTTTTTAAATTTGGTTTTACTTTTTGAACATGGCAAACGACTGTTGATTGGTCATATAATGCAAAAAAAAAAGGTCCAAGATGGAATTGTCCTTGGGCCCTCACACCCACCCTTATGTTGTTGAAATAGGACATGCACACTTTAACAAACCAATCATTTCAGCGACAGGGCCTACCAAACAACTTTGGCTGAAATGATTGGTTTGTTTGGGCCCCCACACCAAAAAGGCTATTCATCTCTCCCTGTACAGACTAAACAGGCTCTACTGAGGCAAGATGTCGTCCTCATCCTCAACCTCTGATTCCTCTCCCCCTACAGTGTGTACTTCCTCCTCATCACACATTATCAATTCGTCCCCGCTGGACTCCACAACCACAGGTCCCTCTGTACTGTCTGGAGGGCAGTGCTGTACTTCATTGAGGAATTGATTATTCATTTTTATAAACATCATTTTTTCAACGTTCTGAGGAAGCAACCTCCTTCGCCGCTCACTGACCAGGTTCCCCGCTGCACTAAAAACTCTTTCCGAGTACACACTGGAGGGGGGACAACTCAGGTAAAATAGAGCCAGTTTGTACAGGGGCTTCCAAACTGCCTTTTTTTCCTGCCAGTAACAATATGGACTGTCTGACATGTCTACTTGGATGGTGTCAGCAAAGTAATCATCCACAATTTTTTCTATTGTGACAGCATCCAATGCAGCGACAGTAGACATGTCTGCAATGGTTGGCAGGTCCTTCAGTCCGGACCAGATGTTATCAGCATCCCCGCCAGCGCCTCTTTTGGGAAAACTGAGCTTTTTCCTCGCAGCCATAGATGTGGAAGAAAATGAGGGTGGAGCTGTTGGCATGTCACGGTCCTCTTCAGAGGACAATCTCCTGACCAGCAGGTCTTTGCACCGCTGTAGACTTGTGTCCGCCGGAAACAGAGACACAACATACGCTTTAAACCGAGGATCGAGCACGGTGGCCAGAATGTATTCCTCTGACTTTAAAAGAGTGACCACCCTCGGATCCTGGCAAAGCGTACGAAGGGCTACATCCACAAGAGCTACATGCTTGGTGTAATCGCAATGGCTTACCAGCTCCTCCCTCACTTTCTCCAGCTGCTTCTGCAACAGCCTGATCAGGGGAATGACCTGACTCAAGCTGGCAGTGTCGGAACTGACTTCTCGTGTGGCAAGTTCAAATGGCTGCAGAACCTTGCACAACACGGAAATCAGTCTCCACTGCGCTTGACTGAGGCGCATCCCCACTCCTTTGCCTATGTCGTAGGTGGCTGTGTAGGCCTGAATGGCCTTTTGCTGCTCCTCCATCCTCTGCAGCATATAGAGGGTGGAGTTCCAGCGTGTCACAACCTCTTGTTTGAGGTGATGGCAGGGCAGGTTCATGCTTTTTTGATGTGCCTCTAGTCTGCGGTAGGCACTGGCTGAATGCCGAAAGTGTCCAGCAATTTTGCGCGCCACCGCAAGCATCTCCTGCACACCCCTGTCACTCTTGAGGTAATGCTGCACCACCAAATTAATGGTGTGGGCAAAACATGGGACGTGCTGGAAATTGCCCATATTTAATGCCCGCACAATGTTACTGGCATTGTCTGACACCACAAATCCCCATGAGAGTCTAAGTGGGGTAAGCCACTGGGAGATAATTTCCCTCATTTTCTCTAATATGTTGTCAGCGTTGTGCCTCTTATTAAAGCCTGTAATGCACAATGTTGCCTGCCTTTGCACGAGCCGCCATTTTGTAGTTGCTGCTACTGATGCAGCTGTTGCTGTTGCTGCGGAAGGGGATGCATCTACCCAGTGGGCTGTCACAGTCATATAGTCCTTCGTTTGCCCAGAACCACTTGTCCACATGTCCGTGGTTAAGTGGACAGTGGGTACAACCGCATTTTTTAGAGCACTGAGGACACTTGATCGTACTTCTCTGTACATTTTTGGTATCGCCTGCCTAGTGAAGTGGAATCTCGACGGGATTTGGTACCGGGGACACAATACCTCCATCAACCCTCTAAATCCCACTCCACTGATGGCGGACACCGGGCGCACGTCTAACACCAACATTGCAGTTACAGCCGCAGTTATACGCTTTGCAATAGGGTGACTACTATCGTATTTTGTGGTCATGGCAAACGACTGTTGGACGGTCAATTGTTTTGTGAAAGACTTAGCGGTCTTACGACTTCCCCTCTGGGAAGATGACCGACTAACAGCAGCAACAGCAGCAGTGGCAGTAGTAGGCGTACCGCTGCAGGATTCCTCGGATGAATCCCGTATTGAGGAGGACTCAGTCTGGCTGCTGACTTGGGCTGCAGGACTGAATCTGATGGAGATTGTGGAGGAAGTTGACGAGGAGGGTGTTGCTGGTGTGTATCCAACTGGACCACGGGATTTAGGTGTCCCTGTACCGATGAGGGTCCTAGCCCCAGTTCCTGAACTAACCACTGAACTATGAAGGTTATTCAGGTGACGTATAAGGGAGGATGTTCCTAGGTGGGCAAGATCCTTACCCCTGCTTATTTGAGCTTTACATAAGCTACATATGGCCATACATTGGTTGTCTGGATTTGGATAAAAATAACTCCAGACCGAAGAGGTGCATTTTTTGGTCTTCTGACCAGGCATGACGATGGGCTTTTTCATCCCATGGACATCAGCTGTTTCCCCCCCTGGTGCCTCATTTACAATAACCACATCACCATCCTCATCATCAAGTTCCTCCACAGCGCCAGCTACATCATCAATAGCCTCCTCCCGAGCCACCTCTTCCCGTACAGTGATGGGAAGGTCAGGCTTGACAACCACCAACACCCTTGGACTCGCCTTGGGGATTTGTGATAATTTCTCTTTAGAAGGCAGAGTTGTTTGCTGTTTTGTTGCTGACAGCAGGTTAGTGTGTGATTGGATGGTGATGTCACACAGTGAGCGCAGTCACACAGTCTATGTAGCAGGTTAGTGTGTGATTGTATGGTGATGTCACAGCGCAGTCACACAGTCTATGTAGCAGGTTAGTGTGTGATTGGATGGTGATGTCACACAGTGAGCGCAGTCACACAGTCTATGTAGCAGGTTAGTGTGTGATTGGATGGTGATGTCACAGCGCAGTCACACAGTCTATGTAGCAGGTGAGTGTGTGATTGTATGGTGATGTCACAGCGCAGTCACACAGTCTATGTAGCAGGTTAGTGTGTGATTGGATGGTGATGTCACACAGTGAGCGCAGTCACACAGTCTATGTAGCAGGTTAGTGCGTGATTGGATGGTGATGTCACACAGTGAGCGCAGTCACATAGTCTATGTAGCAGGTTAGTGTGTGATTGGATGGTGATGTCACACAGTGAGCGCAGTCACACAGTCTATGTAGCAGGTTAGTGTGTGATTGGATGGTGATGTCACACAGTGAGCGCAGTCACACAGTCTATGTAGCATGTTAGTGTGTGATTGGATGGTGATGTCACAGTGAGCGCAGTCACACAGTCTATGTAGCAGGTTAGTGTGTGATTGGATGGTGATGTCACAGTGAGCGCAGTCACACAGTCTATGTAGCAGGTTAGTGTGTGATTGGATGGTGATGTCACACAGTGAGCGCAGTCACACCGTCTATGTAGCAGGTTAGTGTGTGATTGGTTGGTGATGTCACACAGTGAGCGCAGTCACACAGTCTATGTAGCAGGTTAGTGTGTGATTGGATGGTGATGTCACAGTGAGCGCAGTCACACAGTCTATGTAGCAGGTTAGTGCGTGATTGGATGGTGATGTCACACAGTGAGCGCAGTCACACAGTCTATGTAGCAGGTTAGTGTGTGATTGGATGGTGATGTCACAGCGCAGTCACACGGTCTATGTAGCAGGTTAGTGTGTGATTGGATGGTGATGTCACAGAGAGCGCAGTCACACAGTCTATGTAGCAGGTTAGTGTGATTGGATGGTGATGTCACAGCGCAGTCACACAGTCTATGTAGCAGGTTAGTGTGTGATTGGATGGTGATGTCACACAGTGAGCGCAGTCACACAGTCTATGTAGCAGGTTAGTGTGTGATTGGATGGTGATGTCACAGCGCAGTCACACAGTCTATGTAGCAGGTTAGTGTGTGATTGGATGGTGATGTCACAGCGCAGTCACACAGTCTATGTAGCAGGTTAGTGTGTGATTGGATGGTGATGTCACAGCGCAGTCACACAGTCTATGTAGCAGGTTAGTGTGTGATTGGATGGTGATGTCACACAGTGAGCGCAGTCACACAGTCTATGTAGCAGGTTAGTGTGTGATTGGATGGTGATGTCACACAGTGAGCGCAGTGAAGAAGCCACGTTTGGATCTTGGGGAAAGTGTCAGGAATTTGAATCTACACAGGACTAAGATATGAACTTTTAACCTTTTTATTTGCATAATATATTTTGTTAGCCCGCCCCTTTAATACAAAAAATATTTTCATACTTACTTTATATAAGAAAATATTTTTCAAGTCTAAGGAATTGCCACCTTGAACCTTTGGGATACTAAAATAAGCTGATATTTGACAGAGACATATTGGGTCTGAAAGCTCCGAGGAGCATTGGGATAAATCTTCGGATCTTCTATTTTTCTAATTGTGAGAAGTGGGACATCTCTCCCTAATTGGTCTTCGTCTCTCTAAAATGAAAAGCTTGGATCGCACTATTAATTACTAATTATAATACAGCACACAATAAATGTTCATATCTCTGTTGTAGCACAGGAGATACATACTAGCCAGCTAGTGAAGGAGTATATCTGGTCCTTGTGTTTATATTATTATTCTTAAAGCAGTTTATTTTTAGCTCATTAAAATTTTGATTTTTAAATGTATTTAATTTTGACTGTGATTATATTTAATGATATAGACGGTTTACATTTAAACTGTGATTAAGACACAGTATATAACCCAATAGGTTTGCTCTGAAGATGTTCTTGTTATTTGTGTGATCAGTTACCTTTTTAAGGGTTGGACAATCTCCCTGGTGTCTGCAAGCAGAGTCCTTTTGAAGTTTTAATATGCGTTGGAAGATATTTCATATCCTCATAATAAAATACCTGCGAGTAAAAGACAAGGGTCGTTGCACTAAATAATGTATTATAATAACATGTCCCTATCTTTGTGTGCCGGTTATTACAGACGGTGTTATTGTTTAATCTTCTTTACTTCAAAATATTGATTGCAAAATAAAGACAAGCAGGCTGTTTACCAAAGAACAAAGATGTTTCTGATCCGGTGTTATTTCCTGTTCCAGTGTCTTGTCAAGTTGACCGGACTTGGTTGATTTCATGGGAAGATTTCTAAAAATAGCCCTCGCACAGTTGGAAATGTTTTTGGAAATCTTCGGATAGGAAGTCATCCCCACAGACTGACAGGCACTGAATACTGCAAAACACAAGCGGCGGAATCATTACAGGAAATTGTTCTTTTCCTAGTGTATACGTTGAATTGTGAGCATTGATGGGCATTGCTGATCGTCTTTGACTTATTACACAAGTCAGAGATGCACGGTACATGGTTAGCGGAGAACCACTCATCAGACGGGGGCAATTGCCGGACAGCTGCAGCACAGTCATCCGTTACATAGCGCTAAAGTTATTTTTCCTCCAAAAACTACAGGCAGTTGGAGTGAAATAGGAATTACAACCAATCACACTCTGCTTGAGGCCTAGCCAACCGGTGAAAGAGTACAGGACGTGGCACTTTCATGAGCTGGGGGTAGTGCTCTGGGAATCCGGGTGGCACGGGGCTTTATGTAGTATTAATAGGTTATATGATGGTATTATTTACTGGTGTCCACTCAGACTGTATGCTGGAGGAATGAATATGTTGGATATTGGGCTGTGTACAGGGCCTGATTAAGGGTTCTGGCCGCCCTAGGCTAATACGGCCGCAGCGCCCCCCCCCCTCCTCCGAATATATAGGTGTATAGGAACACTCCTGAATATGAATGTTCAGGTGTATTCTCCAGCATTCAAATTTAGACAGATTGTGCCATTGTCTCTTACCTGTTCTTGCTCTTCTCTCTTGCAACTTTGTTATCCTCTCGCTGGCTTCTGGAAAGTTGGCGTCCTTTTTTGAAAATGCAAAAATGTATTATAATGCAAACCCTGAATGATTAGGCCCTTTAGTTAAAACAAAACACTCCATTATGGCCAGCTAAAAGTACCCCATTGGACAGGCATATATAAGCAATATCTGAATATTTGTTGTCAATCAAATACAAACCTCTACCAGCCCCATCTCACTAATATTTAGTATTCTAGTGATTGCTGAGACCACCCATGTGACCACCACACAATCATGAGATTCTGCCCCCCAAAGCTGCTCTATTTTTTAAATACCCCCTGCAGCCATTTTCCTTAACCACAACCCCCCCCACAGCCATTTTCCTTAACCCCTGCTGCAGCCATTTTCTTTACCTCCCACCCTGCATCCATCCCCCTTGCAGCTATTTTCCTTACCTCCACTCTGCTAGCTAGCTATCTCCCCCCCCCGTCACATCAAAACTCCCCCAGTCACATATATCAGCTCCCCTCCTCTGCCCTCCTTCATACATATCAACCTCTCTACCTCCCTATAGATTTTCATGGCAGCCCCCCCCCCTCCCACCCTATAGATTTGTATGACAGTCCCCCTCTCCCTCCCTATACATATGCATGACAGTCCCCCCTCTCCCTCCCTATAGATATGCAGGGTAGTCCCCCCCCCCCCTCCCTATAGATATGCAGGGCAGTTCCCCCCCTCCCTATAGATATGCAGGGCAGTTCCCCTCCCCCCTCCCTATAGATATGCAGGGCAGTTCCCCCCCCCCTCCCTATAGATATGCAGGGCAGTTCCCCCCCCCTCCCTATAGATATGCAGGGCAGTTCCCCCCCCCTCCCTATAGATATGCAGGGCAGTTCCCCCCCCCCTCCCTATAGATATGCAGGGCAGTTCCCCCCCCCCTCCCTATAGATATGCAGGGCAGTTCCCCCCCCCCTCCCTATAGATATGCAGGGCAGTTCCCCCCCCCCTCCCTATAGATATGCAGGGCAGTTCCCCCCCCCCTCCCTATAGATATGCAGGGCAGTTTCCCCCCCCCCTCCCTATAGATATGCAGGGCAGTTCCCCCCCCCCTCCCTATAGATATGCAGGGCAGTTCCCCCTTCACTTACCTGTAGTTGTGCCAGCGTCGCTCCTCTCCTCAGATCAGCAGATAGGAAGTGAAGACGTCCTGCTTCCTGTCTGCTGCACAGCAACAGGCAGCCTGCTGATTGGCTGTGTGTTGCTAACCACTGACCACCAATGCTTTTGATCGTCGAACCCTCCACCCCCCCGCAGCGACCCCCCCCGCGGCGACCCCCCCGCCTCCCCCACCCCGAAAAAAAAAATGAATGAAGAAAAAAAAAAAAAAAATTAAAAAAGAAAAAAAAAAAAAAAAATTTTTTTTTTTAAAAAAAAATACCCACAGTGCAGCGCCCCCCGGGACCCAGCGCCCCAGGCTGCAGCCTGGTCAGCCTAGTGGTTAATCAGGCCCTGGCTGTGTATGACGGACAGTTGGGCACAACATTTGAAGTGTGGTAGAAAAAAAATAAAAAGTCTATAAACAGCACTTTGCCAACCATCTGCTTTAATGCCACAGTAAACATGTCCTATCTCACCATGACATGTAGATCCCTCCTGCTTTGTATAGCACATTGTGTATCCTTATTTCAGTCACTGCTGACTGATTGCTGATACATGCTTTTAAACCACCTCATACCCCCAATAGATGAAAGCTGCTAATCCGACCTGGTGGGAGATGAATGATTTCAGTAAGGTGCGAGTCCTAAATTCATCAGTAGATAACCAAGTAACAGAGACAGGGGGGTATATTTCCTAAACTGCGGGTTTGAGAAAGTGGAGATGTTGCCTATAGCAACCAATCAGATTCTAGCTGTCATTTATTTAGTGCATTCTACAAAATGATAACTAGAATCTGATTGGTTGCTGTAGGCAACATCTATACTTTTTCAAACCCGCAGTTTAGTAAATATACCCCTGGAACTTATAGGTCACTCTACCTATTGCCACTGACTGCAAAAATGATATCTCTGTACAAATATATACACATTTATTTAATACATAGTATAATTTTTGGCAATGTTCCCAATCCTCAACATGCAAAAAAAGTCATTTAAATGTGAACAACACACATAGATCAATAAAGGTATTTACTGGACAGTATATGATAGAAAAATATATATAATTACATGAAAGCATTGGATAATTGCGCCCAGTCAGAGAATAAATAATATAATTCTGTTGAACAGTCCAAAAATTGTGGCAGCCGTACAGGCAAAGTGGATCCGTCATTTCATTTACAAAAACATATTACATTGTATCTCCTAATTTATACCATATAACTCTACCCCGTTTAGAAAATGTATCCATTATGTTTCTTGTAGCAAACTTTTATCATGATTGGCTTTCCTATTAAAAGCATAAATTTTTGGGTTACCTTTTAAAATGTTAAAAGCTTTAGGAGATCCTCTACAATACTTTAAAATAAATGTGTACTACACTACTATTCCTAATTGCATTGCTTAGATATGTGCTTCCTCAGGACCCTGCGCGTTTTACTAACATAAAAAAGACCACAATGTAGTTTCAACTGGTAAAATACACCGATAATGCTACAATTGGTAAAGGATGGGTTTCAAATTTCACTGGTTATTTTCTGGCTACTTTTATTAACAGATCTGCATACAGTATTGTGTCCACGTTTTTAAATACCTTTTACAAATGTTTTGCCGCTATTTTGTATTGTGAACTAACAGAACTTCAAGATTCGGAGCTCTTTTTGCTACAAACTGGGCTCTGTCCTCCACAACTTTTGATTTAACTGGGTGAAATTGGAATATATGCCAGTTATTTTTAAAAAAAATTGAACTTCAAGTGTCACTGCACTCATCTGTTTTTAAGGCATTTTGAATATTGTGTGACGATGTTTCCGTAGAGTAAAACCTACTTTCTGTCCTGTCTTTTTTTGCTTCATAGAAGAAATTATCAATTTTGGACCAAATTGAGCAAATTCACATCAAATGCTCCTGTTTGTAATATATCGTATTTGAGATGGATACCGATGACCATCTGCTTGTGTAGTGATGCCCGCTGTCTGTTTCCTATAGATTTCCATTTCCAAATGATCACCTGAAATAGTATTCCAGACAGTTAATGTGGCTGCAAGATATAGTTTACATTATTTCAAATTAAAAAATGTTATTTTCATTATCTAGCTCTGCGACGAACTAAATGAGTTTAACTGCTTATTTGGAAAGGTTGTAACGATCATCATTGTCTGTAAACTGAGTATTTTGCCATTTAGTAATACTATTTAATACATTTGGATAAGTTTGTATACAAATAACAATTTTGCAGTTGCTCTGTAATTTGTATGAGTTTGAATAGTTAAAGTGCCCATCACGCCCTGTTATACGGTTATTCAGTTGTACACACCTCTGTGTGTGACTGTTCTAATGGTCTGATTGGCTGGAGGGTGCTCTAGTCCTGTGAATGTTCCAATGCTTTGATTGGCTACAGCTTAGTTTATGAAGATTGTAATCCTCTGATTGGCTACAGATGGGTCTAGTCCTATGAAGATTGTAATCCTCTGATTGGCTACAGATGGGTCTAGTCCTATGATTATTCTAAATCCTCTGATTGTGTCTAACCCCCTGCCCTCCTTCCTATATTGTTTATATGATATTTTTATATGATATTATGGAGTTAATAATTGTATACAATTATATAAAGTGGATGATCCATTTATACATTGTAATGTAACGTTTGTTGCTTAATTGGGCCTAGTACCGGGGAATGGACACTCTAGAGCAGCATTTCTCGGCTCCACTTCTCAAGCCCCCCCAAACAGACCCAAGGATATCTGTGCTCGAATACATGGTGGTTAATTAGGGACTCATTCCTCTTGATTCAGCCACCTGTACTCAAACATCGAAATCTTTAAAATCTGGACTGTTAGGGAGGCTTAAGGACTGGTGTTGGGAACCAATGTGTAGCCTATAAGCAATTGCAGGGGCTCGTATCTTCCACCTCTTGCTTGTGTTAGGCTGTCTGGTTAGATAACGAACCTGCAGAACTAATAGACGGAGGTCTTCACCTATAGAAGCCGCCTTTCCTGTAGAGCTAGATGCGCTCACAGGTACTCGGATGCCCCCGGGATTTAACTCCAAAGTAGTGTAGGTTCGTTATACTAACCGCAGCGCAGGCCCGGAGACAGTACAGATGGTAATGGATGGTCAGACGAAAGCCAAGGTCAGGGGTCACTTGAAGGGTAGAATAGTCAAAAAACACGCCAAAGGTCAAGGTCACGAGCTGATCAGCAGGTACAAGCCAAAAAGGTTAGGGTCACAGGCAGTCAGACAAGGTCCAGTATTCAGGCAGAAAGTCACAACAGAAATCCAGCAGTGTATCAGAGCAGGTCAGCATAAGTACAGAACTAAGACGCTATAACCGGCAGGGAGCCTAAGCCCTCCCTGCCTTAAATACTAAAGGCAGCCAATCAGAGCCTAGCTCTGAAGTATCCACAGCCCCCTGCATCTGATTATAATGATTAGATTATTTAGCCCGTAGGCTAGTGGGGAGGCTTTGCGCACGCTTCCGGCTTCCTTTCATTGCTGGGACGCGGAGCTGAGAAACAAGCGTCCGACCGTTGCCAAGGCAAGTCAAGGTGACGGGCGAGACGCAGGGGAGCCCAGGAGGCGAGTTGCGGCGGCTGTGATTACCGCCGCGGCTCGTAACAGCCTGCTCTGTCATTTTGGTCCTGATCATACCGCTTCGTACCATCCAACTTTTGGAGCTCCAGGAATCGGACTGGGGTTGGGATCCCGTCGCAATGGTCACATAATAAGGACGTAGCCACACCCCTGGGGCGCGCCTAGCGCTTTTGAAGCATTTGGCTGCCTTTTAGATCCCTCCCAAAACAATGATTATATTCGTTTGAAAAATAGTCTCAATTCAGGTAGTTGGTACTAGGTTCAATATATGTTTCAAGCCTAGAAAAGTGGACAAGTAGGCCTATGTGAATAATTTTAGGTTTTGGACTTTTTAGTTATTTGTTAAATTCAAGGCACTTGACGGGATAAATAGAATCCGTTGGAGAACGTATGATACGGATATTGGAAGGATACCACCGTGCTTAAAACGTTGCTTATAAGACATTTTTTTTCTAAGCTGGTCCATTCATAGATATATATTGTGCCATTGGTTACCCCTGTATTCATTAAATTAAAACCATTATCGCTTTCTGTGAGTGCAATGAACAGTTTGATATGATACAGTCTGTGTATGTGTTAAATGTGTTATTTCTGAGCAAGGGCCCCGGATTGGTAGGTTACAAAGTTGATATTGCGTTATATGATGGAATCGGTGAAAGGAAAAACTTTCTTTCTAGGAGAAAGAGTCATTGAGACATAACTACAGATTGGCCTGAAGCCTAATAAGCTTTCTTTTTTTTTTTTTTAATTTTATAAACCATAAGGAATTTGTAAAGGATGTAATTTAGAAAACTCTTTCAAATAGTTAAAACATTTTTAATGCGGCAAAAAAACTCATTTCGTTCTAACTAAAAAAAAAAAATCCGTCTTATTTAAATGTGGAAAGTGCATTTAATGGATTTAAGTTTTGGTTTAATAACTTTTAGCATACACAGAATATTTTCAGACCACAGGGGCATTTTCTCCCCTCCCAAAAACACAGATCTTTCTATCCAGACAGGAAGTTTTGCGAAGATCCCAGCTAGAAAACAATTGTGTTTATTAAATTAATTTTCTATAACAAAGGAAATCTGACAATAGATATGTGCATGCGTTACATTTTTTAATCGTAAACATCCTGGCTTTATTTTCACTAATAAAAATCATACTGTGTATAATAATAGTCTCTAACATTTATTATTTTATGGAAAAGAAACCAGCATGGAATGTCTATAAGCAGCATGTGGTTCAGCTTATGTCGTGATGTTTACTGAAGGGCGACTGGGAATTGTGTGCGGTGACTTCTTATGAGGAAATTCCGAGAGGCTTATTCACAAATGTGCAGCATTGGAGCGCTGACGCTCTTTTTCGCAACTGCAGCAGTCAAGGGAAGACCAGGAAATGGACGTACATCTTGAATTGTGTCCGGCGGACTTCCACTTACCACTAGTAGTCCTATATCATGTGATCCTGGGGTACCCAGGTGTGCACAACCCCTGGGGGAGGGAGGGGGGGAGTTGGGTCAGCATCCTGGCATATTCTGTTCTCCACTATTTAATATATATTGTGGCGCACACACGAACACCTTCTTGCTTTTTACTTTGGTTTTATTGTCAGGATGGCAAAGTAATTCATAACCTAAAGTTGCGCCCACTTTCTTGTGACCTTAAGGCTAAAGTAACAGAGACCATCTCCCTAGACACCGGCCACTATCTGGCATCGGTCACCACTGTGCAAATGCACAGTTCAGGTTTATACACTTGACACTCCTCTCACAGTCAGGGGCTGACTGGCAAATTTTAGCCTGGGGTGTAAGACTCGACTCAGCAGCCTATTAGGAACATTTTATCTGAAATAAAATGCAGGTGACCCAGCCCAAGGATGCTCCCCTGTCGCCCAGCCCAGCCAGCCCCTGCCTACAGTCCTAGCTTGATGGACAGGTGACACACCCACCTTGCCTTTAAAGGGAGTTCTCTGCAGGGGCCCTGTAATTGCTCTTCCCTGCAGACACACCCCGGCAGCTTTACTTAGCTGTGGAAAAGACACTTTCAAACCATTTCCAAAGCATGTAAGTTATATCACACTTTATACTTTTACTTTGTCACACGTCTTACACCTGTATACCTTAACCTAGGAGCACTGCTATACCTGTGTGTAACCTGGTCTGCAGCCATCACCTGAACACCTAACTCTTATCTTAGAGGCCTTGGCAAACCACTCCCTTTGTCACAATATAAATAAATATATATCTACATCTATGTGTGTATATATATATATATATATATATATATATATATATATATATATACATACCTATATGTGTGTGTGTGTGTGTTTGTGTGTGTGTGTGTATATATATATACATATATATATATATATATATAATATATATATATGTGTGTGTATGTATGTGTGTATGTATATATATATATATATATATATATATATATATATATATATATATATATATATATATATATATATACACACACACACAGGCATATATACATACATAATATCATATAATATAACATTACACACACACACAGGCATATATACATACATAATATCATATAATATAACATTACACACACA
The DNA here is from genome assembly GCA_036250195.1 of Mixophyes australis. Classification (NCBI taxonomy): domain Eukaryota; kingdom Metazoa; phylum Chordata; class Amphibia; order Anura; family Limnodynastidae; genus Mixophyes; species Mixophyes australis. Next base: position 20,074,438 of record JAVHZZ010000002.1, on the reverse strand, counting down.
CACAAACCTGTGTGACTGCGCACACTATTTATAGTTGCTAAGCCACCGTGGTTACTCTCACTATTAGAGGTACCAACCAATGTACTGCCTACACCTCTACCATACTATAGCATCAAGAAGTGCTGAAAGTTAAACAAGGGCATCCCTGTTTTGCATGGTGCAAAGAGGGATGCCAGGGGCTTGCTGACTTTGAGAATGTAACAGTAACTCTCAAATAATATATCATCGCTCACCATGTCTGTTGCCCTACAGAGAATTAATTTCTTTGAAATAAGTCATGTGACGTGTTGAGATCAGGAATATTTGGCTCCATTCCTTCCACTATGCCCTACGTGCAGTTTGCCCCAGTTTCCAAGTCCTCAGGGTATTGTTTCCTAGTCAGCATCTCCAATGTCTGAGAATGTTCTTTATGTTTTAAGTAGCTGTATTCAATAACGGGAGATCAGAGTCCTGTTTATACTGAGAAGATAACGTTTTATTTATACATATTTCTAGGGAAGATGTAAACGGCGTAGTCTAAGTAACTTATGGAAATTGTGTCTCACTGGATTAGTTTTATTGTCTGCTGGTTTCAGAGGAAGGTTCACAATCAATGGCCACTTTTGAGAGGAAACACTGTAATCTGTCATCATGGAGCGTGACATGATTTCAGCGAGTAGAATATATGCACACACAAAATAAGTTGTAAGTTCATTTTAGTCAACACAAAAAAAGATTACCAAAGATATTATTCAAGGTTGGGTTTTAATTAGAGATACTCGGGCTTGGTTCCTCTGCATTACTGCTGATGTGTGCCTGAAGAGCACGAGTGTAGCCGGTGATACATCAATTGAGGATGCCACTTTGGAATTGGAACAGGATGAGGGGGATATTTGTGTAGCCGACAAGGGCCCTAATGAGGATGTTGAGGCTGAGGATGATGACGACAACAACATCTTGCCAGAGTAGAGTTAATTAACAGCACTGTTACCTTGGGTGCCTTAAGGACATTGTTACCTTGTTTTGTGGGGGTCCAAACAAACCGAGCACTTCAGCCACAAGGAGTGGCACTTTTGTGGCTGAAGTGCTTGGTTTGTTAAAGTGTGCATGTCCCTTTTAAGATCCAACATAAGGACAATTCCATCTTGCACTACTTTTCTTTTCTGCCACTGCTGTGTGCCAATGTGTCCTAGATGTAGTAGGAACTGCCGTGTGTTTGTGTCATTGCTCTGTCACTTACCATCCAGCCAGGTCGCTGCAGTATTTGTCCCAAAGTGTATGAAAATAATATTGTGACCTGTCAGGTGGTCAAAATTGACTGCAAATGACTTGAAATTAGTGTTATTGAGGTTAATAATAATGTGGGAACAAAAAAAAGAGCAAAATTATGTGATTTTAGCAATTTTTCGAAAAAAACAAATACAGATCCAAAACCAAAACACACGAGGGTGGTTTTGCCAAAACCAAAACACAAAGCTAATCCAGATCCAAAACCAAAACCACTTCACGGGGGTCAGTGAACATCTCTCGTTTTAATGGAGACTTTTACTTTCAGTGGACATACAAAATCAGTAGTAGTAAGTCAGGGAGGTTTCACCTCCCAGATGCCCATAGTTTGACCAATGAAGCTGGGTCCTGGAATTATTACTGTGGGTGGGGAACTCTACTGGAGCTTTGGTAAAACTGTCAGAGCCCAAAGTATAAATGCCCGCTGGCACCTGACTATATGGCCAGAGCACTTGTTCAATTAGGAACCAGTTGCCAAATTGACTCATGGCTCGTATCACTTCCTCCGGTGGCTCACAAATTGTTACTCCGTTTCAGAAGACAATGGTTGGATTGACCCTGTACATTTAGAATAACACACATTTCACTTTGAGGTCTATAATAAAATGCTTTTGCTTTTTTGTACTCCACAAATTTGGTTTTCTCTTAGAACACCTTTTGTGATGCTCAGTTTCATTCTGTTCTATAATCATGCTTTCTACTGTATCTGTAGAGAAAACATATTTACAACCTCTACGTACAGCGTATCACTGGAAACAGTCTTATAAGAACACATTGATTCACCAAGACTGGGAACTATTTTAAAAAATGAACGGAGGACGTGGGATCATAGTGGTTTTGGCAAACGCAGGTTCCGAGTTGTCCTCCTTGGTTCATGTAGAGGTGTAATGGGCATCCTCCTAGTTTTGACCCAGAATTTGTGAAGTTTTAAGGAACTGACGTCCCTATGGGAGCACGTGGCGGGACGTCAGCATTGTCCTGATGGCGTTACTTGATTTAATTCCCTTTGGCACTTAGTGCAGAAGAATCTCTTGAATAAGTAATGAAGAGTAAGTGTCAACTCCACTCCATCAGGGTTTGTAATGTGGTGGTGTCCCATTGGCTGATGATGGTTTAGATCAGCGCTTTGCAAGGCATCGGCTGTGGTTATTTTTGGGCTCACGTTGATCTTGATATTTCGGTGCTGAAGTCTTGGAAACAGCTGGTTCCTGAACAAACACTCAACAAATCAGATACAGGGAAGGAGACTTAAAATGAAATCTATGCAGGCAGTCTCATACGTCCAGACAGTTGTTAAGGCAAAATTGTGACAAATAAACATCTTCTTATCCGCCCAAACCAGGCTCATGATTTGTCCCACTACGCCCCCCAGTTTTCCATAGTCACTGACTCATCATAGTTGACCCCACCTCTTTTGGGGTCTGAACATCTGAACACTCCCTCCACAAATGGGGCTACTGATAGGTGTGCGTTCATAATTATGCGTTTAGGACCGAATGGAGTAACTCAAACTTGCAAGTCTTTGTTTTTCTTTACCCTGCATATACTAAGGTACACCCTCAATGGGCAATTACCTTGTCCATCTAACCACACTCTCTGCCGACCGCCTCCCTTTAAATTCAACTGCTGAATGTTTTGATTTCGATATATATATATATATATATATATATATATATATATATATATATATATATATATATATATATATATATATATATAAGCAAACCTCTGTTTTTGGCTTTCTGGTCTTTAAAGGACAAGTAAAATGACTACTTGACATTAATATATACGAAAGACTGAGTATCTAATATATATAAGCCTAGCGGCGTGTGTGTGTGTGTGTGTGTGGAAAAAACTATTTTCTCAGAAAGGGCTCATCCAATTGACCTGACATTTGGTATACTGACATTATTTGACCAAAAAATTAGAATAGTGAAGTCAGTTAACTTCCATCATCCCCCCTTCCCCCCGTGGGAGGGGTAGTAAAGGAGATGATACCTCGGATTGACTTATGTCCATCCGAAACAGGACTGCCGTTTAAGCTAAGACGGCGGCAGTTCCCTTTTGAAGGCGGCATTTGCTATGACCAATAACAAGTCACAGGGTCAAACACTTGACCGTGTGGGTATTTATTTACCAGAGCCTGTCTTTGGTCATGGACAATTGTATGTCACATTTTCACGAGTACGGAGAAGCAGTGATGTGAAAGTGCAGGTTATGAATACTGCCCTTCAAGGAAGACTGATTGAGCACAGCGAAAATGTGTTTAGCAGAAACGTTGTGTATCGAGAGGTTTTAGAACAGTAAGACAATGGAGATTAAGGATGTGGCGATGAAGATGAAGGATGAGGTGATGGAGAAGAATGATGAGGTGGTGACATGTGGACAAAACCACGTTAAAAAAGGGCGCTTACGTCGGGAAGTAACGCTCTTCACCTGAGGAGGCCTGGCCTAGCCCCAAATGCATGACCGGAACCTTTTTAACACCTTAAGTAGTTGGATTTGACTAGAATGAATGTGTATCGTGCGCGGGTTAACTTGTTTATAAATATTATCCGTGAAATTACTGGAATGTTTATACATACGGGAATTAAACCTCATGCCCTCTATCGCTCCTTTATAGCACGTCACTGTATTGGGAAATAAACAATCAGACAGTGTCTGACAGCCTGGCAGACTTGCTTTGAGAAAATGCAATGACCTTTCACGGCTGGGGCGGGGCCACATCACCACGACCCCTCCCATGAGGGGAGAAACTAAAAGTTGGCAAGTATGGTTGCAGCTTTCTGTAATGAAGGGGAGAGAGAATTCTCCTATTTTGTTAATGGAGCTGCAGTGGAAAATCAGGGTAACCCTGAACTAAAGTGTATTTTACCTTCATGGGTCATATCTTAAAAAAAAAAAAAATCCTTTTTCTATTTTTTTTTTTTTAAAACCTGCTCTACCGCCTAGGTAAAAGAACGTTCTAATGTGCCTTCTATTTAACATGTTATTAAATATATTGTTTTTTTTTAGTTTGGAGTTCAGTATTTTCCCCGTCACAGGAGGCCTTTCATGCCGGTATTACTCTGACTGTGGACAATATCACGTCTAACAGGACAGATAATTGTTCTTTCATTGGTAAATTGCATCCGGACAGTGTGATTCATAACTCCGCTGATGCATGGCGCATCCGTAATCTAGCTGAAACCAGTGCTCATCTGTGCTCTGAGAATATGTTACCGGAATATGGGATACAGTCATGGGCTGAACAGATGGAAATATTGTTTATGCTGTATTAGCAAGATTGCAAAATGCATTTTCTGTCCCCTGACTAAAATGTATCAGTCCTTACACAATGCATTCCTGGGTGATGCACTTTATGTAGCATCATAATTATCATCATTTATTTATATAGCGCCAGCAGATTCCGTCTGCTGGATGTAATTCTTACTTTCTCTTATTATTTATCCATCAGCAGCTCTATAGTACCACTCTTCTTGTTCCTTATGCTGATTATAAATTTTAGCACCTGTTGTTCCGTGTGTATAGTCAATCGTACGGTTCATTTATTTTTTTTTACTCTATTTGCCGGAAGTAATGCTCAGCATCTGTATTGTATATGTACAGGGGCAAACGCAGTATTTTTAGAGGGGGGTTTCCACACCACGCCACCAGTGGGCGTGACCAGCATGCATGGGGGCGTGGTTATAATATTAGACAGTGCTTGGCTGCTCTCCAACTCTTCCAATCCCCATAATATACATGGGTAATGCTGTGTGTACTACTGTTAGGTGCATGCAGCTCTCCCTTTTCAAGCAGAGCCGTGTGAAGCGGGGACAGGGTCCAGCCACCTCAATTATACAGTGCCCCAGGCTTGGAGGGGGGTTTACAGGCACTAGGAAACCCCCCTCGGTTTGCCTATGATGTGTGGCCAATTGCCTAACACCAATTCTTCTGTATACTGGATGTAACAGCAACCGCTCTGAAACTGCACAGCTCCTGTTTGCAAGCTCCGTATGGAGGATGCTATTGTTAGTAATTGTTGTTCTGCGCTGTACACTTGGGGTGGTGTTTAAAATTCAAAAGAACAATCTTCTGATTCATTCCAGTGCTCTAAGGAGCTGTGTCTGCCCACAAGCTGCATCGCTGCCTGGGAATTAAATATTGGTAACTGTGACATCAATGCTGTGCAGACCAAGCAGATAGCGTGAGTCCCCTGTTCTGTAGCATAAGATGTGGGATCACCATTCAGCCATGAATGTGGAAGCTTCACGCTCCCGCATGTGTCATATACTCTACGGAACCATCTGGGCTCACTTTCCGCTTCGTGTGGTCACTGTCTGCCCTCAGATTATGCACCAAATTATTTTATTTATATTTTTCCACGGCGTGGAGAGGAGCCCTTTTCTTTTTTGAAATTTACTTCCACATGCTGCAATTCATACAGTTAAATTTGTATAAAGTGTAAGGAGAAAAACATTCATCACCAAAAAATATTTCACATCTTTGGAACACTGTGACATTGCTCTGTGCAGTTAAAGGGACAGAGGACTGTTTTTTTTTTACATACACTATATATGCATATCTTTTTTGTTGTTTATTAAAATAATACTACCCCCGTGCTGAGAGGTGAGTTGTTGGCTGAGCACCTGGAAAATAATCCTTACTTTTTAAAAAAAACATTTCTCCATAACACGTTAGGTGCAAAAACGTTATATTAGAGGTAGATGCAATTTTTAAAACTGTTCAGCGAATTGTTTGCCTTATACCGAATTTGGTTGCACAATTTCATACTTATTATTATTATTATTATTATTTTAAGCATAAGTTGGCTTTTGTGGTTTGTTTTTTTTCTTTCTTTTTTTTTTTTTTTTTGAGGAATGTTGGGTTCAAAATGTCAGGACATTGTTTTTAACGGACGTGTGTCCGACACCCATGTGTAAAAGCTCCAAGTTATGAAAATAAGTTGTATGTTCTAGGTGGTTTTCTTCCCAGTAAAACTTTTTGTCATGGAACACTCTCAAAACATGTCCTGTGACCCGAGTGACCAGGGGCTGTTTATTTGTTATTATATAAAACATCAGACATAAAGGACCAGCGCACTCATTTATTCAGGCCTATCTAATAATCTCACAGTTGACTTGTTAAATTGTAAATTACTTTAAAATGATTCTGTCACCTACACACAGTATAGGAAACTATTCTGTGGTTTGAGATCATTTTCATGAAAGGGCAGCTTATCCGTTCCCATATGCCTGAGGTGACTTTATACCTACTTTGTGTGATTGCCTGACCAAGATGTCCACCAATTCACTAACTTTCAGCTTCTGCCATGTGTATGTGACAAAGGCACTGTAAGAATGAAATGAATGGCACCTGAACAATGAAATGAATAGCACTTTAAGAATGAAATGGATGGCACTTTAACAATGAATAGCACTTTAAGAATGAAATGGATGGCACTTTAACATGGTAGAACTGGGTGAAGGTTCCTAATACCTTCTTTGTCGGTGCTGATATGCAAAACACCTCATGATGATGATTATTTTCTCCCATATAGATTCAATGAGAAATCTGCAGTCGGCGAACCACGGTCCACGCTCCTCTCCTGCGGAGTTCAGCTCCACGCACCACTTGCTGAGGGAACGGAAGTCCTCAGCCCCATCCCACTCCAGTCAGCCCACCCTGTTCACCTTCGAGACCCCTTCCAACCACATCCATCAGACAACGCTCTCCGCCAGCGCTCCCCAGGACTACCTGTTCCTGCACCAATGTATGAGCCGGAAAACAGAAAATATGAGGTGAGGGTGATATGTGTTATGTAAGAATTTCCTACAAGCATTGTGACCAGGCTCAGACTGGCTATCCCGTGTTAAATAAAGGAAAAACAAACCACAGGTTACTTATAGAATCATTACCACTAAGCTTGAAATGCAAGTTGCCTCACCGGAAAGACTAATAACATTTAGGATATACAATATATATAGTCTCAGGAAATCAAGACGGTTGAGTAATAAATATATATATATATTAGTCAACAGTCTTAATTTTCCTGAGATATTCCAATGGCTCAAAAAGGTGTAGACTACAGGAAATGGGGCATACCTTTCAACTGTACCAAATTCGGAAGAATATTTCCAATTGGGGGGGGGGGGGGCATGCCACGAATGGGCACGTTTGTCCCAACGTCTCAGAAGGTATATCACCGCTTACCATGTTGAGATGTTCACGCCCATTGGGATGTGGGCACTCCCCCCAATGTGGCACACCCCCCTCTGGAAAAGGCATGGCAGTTTCCACAATTTAGGAGAGGTAAATGTTGGAAGGTTTGCATGACCTAGAGATCTATTTATTAATAGGTGCTTCTTCCTATTTAACAAAACCCTGCAGACTAGTGAAGACTATAGCTGGTGGTTTAGCTCCTTCTAAACTAAATAATAATTCCACATTGTACATTTATTATATTATGTCACTAAATATATGTGCTACATAAAACTTATTGGGCCTGATTTGAGAGTGAGACGTACGCCCGTTTGCTTAGTGTGCGGCTACTCCGACCTGAGACTTTTTGGCACTTGCTACTCCTTACGCCTGAAGAAGAGTGTCGGGGAAGGGAGTGTGTGTTGTAATATAACAATGTATAGTAAGGACATGTTTGAGCACTTGCGTACAGATTCGGGCTGAGACATAGTCGCAGATACGGCTGAAAAAGAGGTTTTATTTGGTCGACATGTGAACGTAGCGGATTATGATGATGACAAACACCTGAACTAGCGAACCGCTTGTAATTAGAGGTTTGCAAATTATTTGCAGAGGCTTATTGAGACTTTATTAGTCACTCGGTCATACAATAGGATTTGCCGAATATGTTGTAGCAAAGGTAGAAAAATGATCTTATTTTTGTATGCATGTGGGGATGTTGTTCCTGCAGTACTAGCCGAGTTATTCAAGTTATTAAATGATTCTTCGTAGCAACTACATTCATAGCACGTAGACTAAAAGGTTTTGTACATGTTCACAAGTTGGACGTAAGTGTCTGGGAGGCTTGTCTGCTAAGCGCACGCATCTGCTGCTCATTCAGACATGGCATTCAGCTATGAATCCACCCATTGTTTTTTCGACTCCATAAGCTGGTAAGTAGATTTACTGGTGGGGTCTACAAGACTGTTAGTTGATGTTGGTGACCAATGCTGTGGAAGATGATGATACACACTAGTTCTCCATTTAAGTAGCATGCTGCTTTTGAATATTGCTTAATTTATTTCTGAAATTATTTCAGAAGCGCCAGTTTTTCACAAGCCACCCGGTCCTCCTTTTTCATGCGTAGTGATACGGCTGTTCAGAAACTGGCTCAGGGATACGGACACTGCTTAAATGGAGTGAGTGGCCAGGTCCACGGATTTTACAGTTTACCAAAGCCCAGCCGGCTCAGCTCCGAGTTGAGGGATAGCGCCTACGATCTCCCGAGGAGCTTCGGCTCGGACACGCCTACAAAGTCGAGTCTTACTGGGCTAGAATCGGACAACGAGGACGTTTACACCTACAAAACCCCTAGTAACGCTCTTTGTAAAGAATTTAGTGAACTCTCAGCAGACTCCTACGACCTCCCTGGGACTCCTCTTTCGGTTTACCAAATACCACGGACATTTGCCCTGGACAAGAACCACAATGCGTTGGCTCTTGCCTCCAATGACTTCCACAATGCTCCCCCTCCGCGGCCCCCTAAACCAGGACAGACGGAAACCCGCTGGGGAAGTCCTCAGAGTAACGGAGACAATATTGGGGTGGTTTCAGTCAACATTCCAAGGCGGAACACTTTGCCTGCCGTGGAGAATAGACGCCACAGAGGTAAGGCCTTGTATGTCTTCATTTATCATCTATTATTGCTAAATTGTATCAAGAGCAATTAAAAAATAAAGAGAATAAATGCAAGAGGATGCTCCTGACACAAAGAGCTTACAATTTAATAAAGGGAACAAAAAAAAATATAAAAGTAGGTAGAATAAGAATACATACAGACGTAAACTTTAAAAAGGCCATTGTGTAGAATAAATTGATTATTGAATTGCTTATTGGAGTAGCTGAAGCTAAATACAGACCTATGGACCTTTTTGTCAATTCATTTTTGTCTCCAGTAAAAGTTCCCCCACTGGATGGGGGACTGAGTACATCTCAAAACCTAGCAAGCTGAAAAATGTGATGCTATTAACGTATACGTTTATAAAACAAAAATTGTTGAAAGGAAATTAAATCAATAGTATGTCGGCTATAATAAAGCCAATTAGTGTTCTATTTTTATATAGAAGAGCATCACTTGCAACCTGTGTTCATTTACCAAATTTAGCAAACTTTAATTAAAAAAAAAAAAAAGACAAATTTAAATGTCCGATGTGCATCCTAAGGACCTCCTGAGTTTTCATTTAAAGTAAAGTTATCCTTTCAGGTGGCTCTTTAGCTAAAATTCTGTCCATTTAAATTGAGTCACTATTATAGTGGAGTGTTAATTTGACTACTTACATGAAAAAAATTGCCACTCTGGTCCTAGTGTTTGTAGAACGGAGTTTCTGACAGTCCATACCGTAAGCAGCGTGTCATTCTCCTGGTGGCCGGGCACTTTGAACACCTCTACATTCATGTACATCATGTGTGTTGAGCAGAAGGACGCAGGGAGGATTTTTCTGTAGAAGGGTGGCGGTATTTCACCTGTGTCTATAACTCTATACCAATCCGGTTTAGCATCCCAAGATCATGGAGGAGATTCAATTTAACACGGTGCATTTCCGCAGAGAAACTCCAAAGTGATATCCAGTCTGAAATCTCCACTAATTTTTCCTTGTACCACATAGAGGTGCTCAGAACATTGAGCGGAGATTCCTCACTGGCATTGTGCGCAGCCTGACATTGCGGTGATGTCCTGCGGAACATCCGTTGAATTGAATTTCCCCCCTGTGAGTTAAATATTAAGCCCCAAACAATGGTATGGTGGTGGCTGGAATCCTTCAGACATTCCCAGTAAGAATATGGGATGTACCGCTTATGGAAAATAAAGGGGAAAAGGCAATTGGGTACAGCATTGCTGGGTTTTGGATCCAAGTTCTTTCTTATACTGTTGACCTGTTACGTTCATTCCTTTCCATTAGCCTCCTCCTGTGAAGCCTATGACTACCCTCAGCTTGGAGATCTGAGCACCGAGCAGTCTGTGGAATCTATCAATGACGGGTTCAACTCTTACCTGGTGAGTACACAGACAGGTGCACACCTCGTAAGTCTCATGGATTTTGTTTCCATAAATCAAAATTTTTAGAAACTCTGCCATTTACTATAGTAAAGAGTTTCAGATATACAAGAACAGTCCCCTTTGATGGTGCTCTCGCCAGAGTTGTTGGGTTTCCCACGACGAGTCCTCGGTTCTGAGAGAACAGAACTACTGTCCTCCACCGTAGCTATGTGCTGCCACTGGCGAGAGCCGCAGGAACAATCTGCACGATCACTGGGGATAATGTGCAGTTGCACCTTCTACATTGAAGTCGGGCAGGAAGTGGAGGTCACCGAGGGAGTGAACTAATAATGTTCCTGAACTCAGCAGCTGGCTAGGAAGTGGTCTGCTCTGTATCCAAGGATTGGGGTCTGCTTGTGTACTAGCCATCAGTTGTAGGTTCTGCTTGGTATACTACCAGGATAGGGTCTGCTTGGTATACTAATTATCATAATTGGGGTCTGCTTTGTATACTAGCCAACAGGATTGGGGTCTGCTTCGTGTACTAGCCACCGGTATTGTAGTCTGCTTTGTATACTAGCCATCATTATTGGGGTGTGCTTGATACACAAGCCACCATTATTGGGGACTGCTTTGTATACTAGCCACCAGGATTGGGGTCTGCTTTGTATACTAGCCATCAAGATAGGGATGTGCTTGGTACACTAGCCATCACTGGAGTGTACTTGATACACTAGCCACAATTATTGGGTTCTGCTTGGTATACTAGCCACCAGGATTGGGGTCTGCTTTGTATACTAGCCATTAAAATTGGGGTCTGCTTGGTATACTAGCCATCACTTGTGAGTTCTGCTTGGTATACAAGCCAACAGGATTGGGGTCTTTTTGGGGTACTAGCAATCGGGATTGTGGTCTGTTTTATATACTAGCCATAAATATTGGGGTCTACTTTGTATACAAGCCAACAGGATTGGGGTCTGTTTGTGTACTAGCCACTGGTATTGGAGTCCGCTTTGTATACTATCCACCATTATTGGGTTCTGCTTGGTATACTAGGCATCAAGATTGGATTCTGCTTGGTAAACTAGCCAACAGGATTGCGGTCTGTTTTGTATACTATCCACCATTATTGGGTTCTGCTTGGTATACTAGCCACCATTATTGGGGTCTGTATTGTGTACTAGCCATCAGGATTGGGATCTGCTTTGTACACTGGTCACCATATACAGTATTGTTTACTATCATCATCATCTATTTATATAGCTATCTATCAGATGACTGTCTGCATTGTATATGAACTACCACAAATATAACATATTGTATTACTTAACTTTACAATTAGCTCTAGTTTTGTGCCTCACATGTCAGTCTGTGGTGTAAATCTGGTCCACAAGGGCTTCCCTCCCTTAATAATCTCTCTCTGATTGTAAGTCGCAGTGATTCCTTGCAGCCACTTGTATTGCAGACATCTGCTGGTTTCCAGCACACACAGTGTTCCTGCAGCCGACTGCAGAGGTCCCCAATACAAGGGATAGGGAGCTGAGGTGCCAGGAGAGAGCCAGTCATGGTGGAGGGAAATAGTAAAACCCTCTGCTCCCTTTAACTTCAGCCATCATTCAAGCTGCATTACTGCAAATTGACTGGTGCTGTCTGCATGTTTGTCTATATGGCTCCAGACAGGAGAGCGCGCAGGCTCTGGTGAGTTATTGTCCTCTCTGGTGCTTACGGCATTTAGAGGATTAGTTAACCATGTGAGTGCCGTAGGGGAATAGGGACCACTTATGGCTTTGTGATGGTCACAATGCTCGCAGCAGACAGACTCCACAGCCCCCTGGGGCATTTGGGTGGGTGCACTCAGACCCACTACCCAATTGTTTATCCCTGTTATGGAGCTGGTGTGATGAGCTTTGCTCAGCGACAGACCCCAACTTTCCAAAATGAATGGGAAGTGGTCACAATACATTTTGTTTTTGCAGCATAACATTTTTACTCTTTAAAATATTGTGGCATTTTATGTTCACAGGTTATGCTTTTACAGTGAGTATAGTCTAATGGGTATAATATAGATGTATACAGGCATCAACTCTGTCTTATACTGTATTAAATGGGTGTAATATCATCATCATCATCAGTTATTTATATAGCGCCACTAATTCCGCAGAGCTGTACAGAGAACTCACATCAGTCCCTGCCCCATTGGAGCTTACAGTCTAAATTCCCTAACATACACAGACACAGACACAGACACACACATACACACACACACACACACACACACACACACACACACACAGACTAGGGTCAATGTGATAGCAGCCAACTAAACTACTAGTATGTTTTTGGAATGTGGGAGGAAACAGGAGCACCCGAAGGAAACCCACGCAAACACAGGGAGAACATACAAACTCCACACAGATAAGGCCATGGTCGAGAATCAAACTCATGACCCCAGAGCTGTGAGGCAGAAGTGCTAACCACTAAGCCACCGTGCTGCCCATAGAAGTGTGTATATATACCCTGTGTGTGTTGTTCCATTCCACCACTCACTAGTAGACACAGGGCACAGCCCCGGCCTGGGGGAAATGATAGGCTAATCAGTTAATGTTATTTTTTTTATAAAATTGTAAAGTTTCCTTCTGTGTGTGCCCCTTCATGCAGCAAACTAAAGCCTCCATGACACGATCCGAGAGCGCAGATTCTGAAGACAACTACGTGCCCATGAACCCCGGCTCTTCCTCTCAGTTCATCTCGGAGAAGCTGAACGACAATGCTCAGAGCGTTTACATCCCCATGAGCCCCGGGCCGCATCACTTTGACTTCCTAGGATCTTCCTCGGCCACGCTTCCCGCACGCAAAGGAAGTACGGCCTCCCTGTGTCAGAGACCAACTCGAGCGAGCGAGATCCTGCCTCCGCCAGTCAACCGGAACCTGAAGCCAGATAGGAAAGGTAACTCAGACACAGGGCTACATATATTGGGTTTGTTAAATAGCATCTCATTATTGGGTACATTGCTGACTATGTCTGAAATAATGGGAGCGTTTACGCATAGCGAAAACTGTCCAGTATGCCGTCTTTCCCATTCATTTGCATATTCTATCTTAAAAATCTGCTAATGAATTAGGGGCATGTCTATTTTGCACGACTTTCAGGTCATTAGCAAACATCAGTCTAAGTAACAGACTTGCAGTCTCCTAGCTAACATAAATGTCCTGTATAGATTGTAGGATCCACATAGCGTAGGATTTTAAAATGGATTTTATTTTTTTTTAAAAAATGAAGCATACTCATGACTGTGTCCCTAGTGTTTTCCAGTCTGGCATTGTCATCTGTATCCTAATATAGACGATCAATAATGACCTGGTCCTTGTCTGGTGTGAAGTCTTGGAAATCCCTGTGAGCAGGCCTGATTTATATAGATTAATATAGCATTTATAATACATAAGACTCCTAGCATTACGTGTATAAGTAGATATATTCCAGCCTTACAGCAGTACATATTGGCTATATGTGACACTGCAGAGAGAACACATTACGCTTGTGTTTCGTGTATCCGAGTATCCTTGAACAGTTACAGAATACACAATGTGACTGGTAGAAGTACTCTATATAATGCCAGCTTAGAAGACCGTTATAGCACCAAGTCTGGTGCTATAACGAGAGGATTGTTAAAAAGAGGAAATTATAATAAGATAGGAAAAGAATTACAATAACTTTATTTATATCTGTATATTTCCTGTCTGTCTCATATCCTATGTCCGCCTGTTGTCTCACATTGTCTATCTGTCACTCTCTGGCTCTGGTGCGCTCGGGTGCTCGCTCTCTTGTGCTTGCGCTCTCGCGCTCTAGCTCTCATGCTCGCTCTGGCTCTCACTCTGGCTCTCCTGCTCGCCCTCTGGCTCTCTGGCACTCATGCTCGCTCTCTGGCACTCGTGCTTGCTTTCTGGCTCTCGTGCTTGCTTTCTGGCTCTCTAGCTCTCGTGCTTGCTGTCTGGCTCTCTGGCTCTTGTGCTTGCTCTCTGGCTCTTGTGCTTGCTCTCTGGCTCTTGTGCTTGCTCTCTGGCTCTTGTGCTTGCTCTCTGGCTCTTGTGCTTGCTTTCTGGCTCTCGTGCTTGCTTTCTGGCTCTCTGGCTCTCTGGCTCTCTAGCTCTTGTGCTTGCTGTCTGGCTCTCTGGCTCTTGTGCTTGCTCTCTGGCTCTTGTGCTTGCTCTCTGGCTCTCTGGCTCTTGTGCTTGCTTTCTGGCTCTCTGGCTCTTGTGCTTGCTTTCTGGCTCTCGTGCTTGCTTTCTGGCTCTCTGGCTCTCTAGCTCTCGTTCTTGCTCTCTGGCTCTTGTGCTTGCTCTCTGGCTCTTGTGCTTGCTCTCTAGCTCTCGTGCTTGCTGTCTGGCTCTCTGGCTCTTGTGCTTGCTCTCTAGCTCTCGTGCTTGCTCTCTGGCTCTTGTGCTTGCTCTCTGGCTCTTGTGCTTGCTTTCTGGCTCTCGTGCTTGCTTTCTGGCTCTCTGGCTCTCTAGCTCCCGTGCTTGCTGTCTGGCTCTCTAGCTCCCGTGCTTGCTGTCTGGCTCTCTAGCTCTCGTGCTTGCTGTCTGGCTCTCTGGCTCTTGTGCTTGCTCTCTGGCTCTTGTGCTTGCTCTCTGGCTCTTGTGCTTGCTCTCTGGCTCTTGTGCTTGCTCTCTGGCTCTTGTGCTTGCTCTCTGGCTCTTGTGCTTGCTTTCTGGCTCTCTAGCTCTCGTGCTTGCTGTCTGGCTCTCTGGCTCTCGTGCTTGCTCTCTGGCTCTTGTGCTGGCTCTCGTGCTTGTGCTCGCTCTCTGGCACTCGCGCTCTCTCTGGCACTCGCGCTCTCTTTTGCACTCGCGCTCTCTCTTGCACTCGCGCTGTCATGCTCGCTGTCCCTCTCGTACTCACTCTTTCTCTGACACTCATGCGCTCTCTCTCTGGCTCTCATGCTTGCTCTGACGCTCACTCTAGTAATTGCGCTCTCTCTCTCTGGCTCTCTTGCTCGCTGTCTCGCTCTCTGTCTGCCTATATATTCTATAATCTAACAGGATTGTAATCAAACCCTACAGTGCCTCCGGCAATATATTAAAATTAGCAGATTGTTTAAACATAAATCAGCTGCTTAAATTGTTTCTGTTAATTAGATTCTTAAACTCTCTTTTTTTTTTTTTTAAAATCCACAGCAAAACCAACTCCTCTGGATCTCAGAGCGACCACCATCATTGATGAACTTCCCTTCAAATCTCCAGTCACTAAATCCTGGTCCAGACAAACGTGAGTACCAATGGATTCTTCCCCCGGGGTGACCATGACGTTGGTTGGGGTGTACATGTTGTGTTTATTCTTCTATTCTGTGCACATTGTAAGTTTTGGGTTTCTGGGACCTCTGTCACACCCTGGAGATTCTGTAATGGGTATTCAGCTCTACTGACTCTTCTCGGGTTATCTTGTGTCAAGTGCACTGATTGGACAGTTGCCACGGTCATCCAATCAATGCCCTGGCCACACGATATCCCCCAATGTGTCAGTACTGCCACACTTTAGTAACAGCACAATTGTCCATTACAGAAGTGACGTACGAGTCGCAGATCGCATCCCACGGCTGTTTTGGTTACATTGTGGGGGTTGGGTGATAGTTCATTTAGGTTGACAATAGTTATGATTACACGATACACTTTGGTAGGGGAGCTGTCCGTTTTCCGATGTCTAATGAAAACAATAAAGTGACTTCTACAGTCTCTAATGGGTGACTAAGCATAATTGATAATACATTTTATTTACAGGCACTCGCTGAAATCCAGCTCGTCTCAATACTGCCGCCCAGTGTCCGCACAAAGTATTACCAGCACCAGCTCAGGGGACAGCGAGGAGAATTATGTTGCAATGGTAGGTTATACATTGTAATGTGGTAGAGAGGCCTCTGGATGCTGCATCTTCCTGGGTTACAATATGCTGAGCTCGAATAATGAAACTGGGTTTTGGACCATTCTGCAGACTGGATAAATGTACAACAAATGTAATATGATGGGATTAGTTGCAGGGTGAGCGTTACACCAGGAAGGTTGCAATAAGTGTTAGAATTTAAGTTATGGGAGCTGAGATTAAGACCCTGCTAGATTAGATTGACCCTGCCAAGGCCAATCTGTTGTGTCACGAGAGTATACAAGCAATGTGTCCTCTTATATCAACACTGCCCCATTAGATTATACCAGGAGTGCCCGGCCTTAGTTTATACCACCATGAAATACTGACCACAGCTGAGTGATATCTGAATTACCCCCTTGAGTCCTTCTGTCTTTCTCCTACCTTCTTTTCAGAGCAAGGGGTGCCTCGTGCCCCTCACCCCAGCCCCCTCCAGTTTGAGAGAGACAGGGATTCACTATAGGACTTAGCTGATCCCTCGGTGTTGCCTGCTGGGCAGGCAGTCTGGACCCGGTGCCGATAGCATGGCGCCATCACTGACCAATCAAAACTGAGAGTTCCTGGCTGTGTTTGGGACACGTGCCGGAGTTCTGACTCTTCATTGGTCAGTGATGGTTTCCAGCAATTGGTTTACCCAGACACTGCGCCACGACACAAGCTCCGCCTCGACCACCCGTCTGCCACCCAGTGTTCCCACTCGCTCCATCAGGCAAGCAATAAGAGACCAAACACAAAGTATTATTATTATTGTTTAGTTGTATCGCTCTATCATGTCACACAGCCCTTTCCAAAGAATATATCTTATACACATACCAGGGTCTAATACCCAGGTATAATGGGCCCAGTTACACCTTGGTATTAGACCTTACCCAGTATCTACCTCACTCTCCCTATGTCAATGAATGGGAGCTCTCCCCTTGATTTGCTCAGTCTCTAATCCATAATGAAGTCATAGGCTGCACTCTCATGTATAGGAGCTCGGCCCACCAATGGCTGCCTCCGTTGTCTGCGAGTGAAGGGTCCACTTTAAATAAAGCAAACTTTGCATGTACATTTTGTAGTTTTATGGTTTCATTCTGACATCCGTATTACTCTCTACCTTGAGTATCATAATGTTTATTTATATCGCAACTAGGAGGACAGCTATAAACCCTTCTAGGCCCTAGGTCTTTGCCTAGGTGACAAACTCAGTATCCTCTCCTTTCACTTCTTCCCCCTCCAGCAAAATCCTGTCTCCGCCTCTCCTGGGAACAGCGGCACCAACAGCCCGGCTCAGAAGAAGAGCACAGGCAGTGTGGATTATCTGGCGTTAGACTTTCAGCCGGTGTCGCCTACGCCTCACAGGAAGGTACCGAACGCTAATAACCCGGTTTTTGTCCAGTAACAAGACCATTTATTTGTAGACTGGTTAAAGAAATATTGTTCCACTAACATTGCAACGTTTATTACATGAGTGTTATATTGTCACAGAATTAATCCAAAAACAAAAGACGTCCTTGCAGTAACTCCTTTTATTATGTATTTATGTGTTTAGCCTAAAGAAGTCTTATAGTTGGGTAAACTGAGCAGTTATATTGCACATGTAATTCTTTTTCTGTCGTGCATATAATATAAATAGTGATCTAGGGCCTGATTCATTAAGGATCTTAACTTGAGAAACTTCTTATTTCAGTCTCCTGGACAAACCCATGTTACATGTTTTTTCATGTAACACACAAATACTTGATAGCTTATTTGTACACTGAAATTTAAAGTTGATATTTGTGTGCTACATGAGAAAACAGTCAGTATTTAACTTATGTGCAAAACCGAATACTAATTTGCACCCCTTGCATTGTAACATGGTTTTGTCCAGGAGACAGAAATATTAAACTTCTTAATTTAAGATCTTTAATGAATCCGGCCCCTTGTCTACAATGCAGAAGTAGGTTTTTGGAGTACAACACAGAGCTGTAAATGAATTGGGTATTTCCCTAGGACAGTACTGCACGTAGTAACCTGGCAGTACCCATCCCCTGACTTGCCATCCTTCCAGACTCTGGTGGCATCAGCACCAACTGCCTCCTTAGTTTTCCGGGTACCTCACTGTTCAGAAACTATGTTTAGCTTTTCTGATAAATTTGGTTAGTCCCATGCATAGATTTATGTGCACATGTCGGTCATTGTGACTCTATGTGGTGGACACGGGGATGTATTGGGTGGGCTGCAGTTGCTGCAGCAGCCACTTGTCCAGGTTTGGCCTTAGCAAAGGGTGACAGTCCGGGGTTGGGTGGACTGTGGCCTTGGGTCACCATCCGCTTTCCCTGCTTGTGCTATATACATTGTCTACTCTGCTGTGTTCACTAAATACAGCCCTAGAGGACGGTCCTCACACCACTAAGTGCTGATAATCTCCTGTAAAAAAGATAAATAAAAAGTTATCCGTGGGTGGGGGGGAACTGTTCATTTGCTCCCTTGATTAGTCCTTCCCTGTTATGTTCTCCTTACATATTATCCAGCTTGAGTTCATCTTGTGATATCCGCTCTTATCTCTATATTGTGTACAGCCTTCCACATCCTCCGTAGCCTCCGACGAAAAGGTGGACTATGTTCAAGTGGACAAAGAGAAGACCCAAGCCTTGCAGAACACCATGCAGGAATGGACAGACGTGCGCCAGTCTTCGGAGCCTGCCAAGAGCGGAAAGCAGTAATAGATGCCACCCACCGAACACTGAGAAGGGTTGGGGAGCTCGAGCCTCCATGTTATGGTTGTACCAGCTGACCATGTTGAATGAATTTAATGCTGCTGCTGCTGTTTCATTAGCTGGACTGCCTCCCCCAGTTACCCCGTGGTGGGGTCTTTGCCTCTTGGCAGGATACTGAACACTTTGTAGGTCACCAAGTGCTTCAGTCTGAACACTTGTGTATTTATCACTTCGATGGACTGCAGTTTGCATTTGGACACCTGATGGCTTCTTATAGCTAAAATAACACTGAGTATTATATTTGATGTGCACCTACTACGTACAGACGGTGGAGGCAGTCATACAGCCTATCGATGTACGTGATGTCACTGGTTCCTAGTGCATTGATAGGCAGCCTTCTCAGTGATGTCATTGGCTGCTGTATTCCCATAAATACTGGTTCACCTCTTACAGTATATAACAGAAACGGGCTTCCTTCTAAATAGACCGTAGGAGAATCTCTCAGCTGAAGTGTCTGTTGATGGTACACCCCAATGTATAATCTCAAATTTGGTTGTTTTAGGAACAAATCACAGTTACTATTTTAGATGTGCCTTTGAATCGCCACTTTTAACTTCAACAATGTCCACGGCAAAAGTTTGACACGTAGGGGAACGTCTCTGAAAGGTAATACACAAGAAAAGTGTAAAAGTGTGCTGTGAGCTACCAATCCCCCCCACCCCCCCCCACTCCTCACCCCCTCCGGGTCTTTTTGCCACTGCACCTCCTGCGAGAGCAACAGCCAATCTGATTCTAGCTATAGTCTTTCTAGAGCAGTGTAGAAAATGAAAGCAAATGTCTGATTGGTTGTTACTGGTTACAACATGTTTTCTGTGCACTAGTTTTCATAAATGCATCCTTCTGCTTGTTGTCCTCACAAGTATTCCCTGTCGTGAAGAGCAACTATGTTCTCCGCAGAAGGTGCATCTGAACTGAGTTTAAAAATGTGTTTTTATTTTGTTTAGTTTTTTTTTTATCTTTATAATGTGTGAAACCTGTAGAAGCTCTTTGTAGACAGGTGGCTGTCTGGTGACTGCTTAAAACCTTTGAGCAGCAACAGCCGGGATAGGGCGCCGGGAAAGAAAATCTTAGGACTGTTAATCAGACACATCTACATACGTGCCACTAAAACACATACGTGTTCAGAAGTCTTTCCATATTGTATGTAACCTACTTGGCGTGGCCACCGCATTGGGGGACTTTTCTGAGAGCTAGTGCATATGAATTTATGCAAATAAGGTGCTGTAACCCATAGCAACCAGTCGTATTACTAGAACAATTAGTCTGATTTGTTGCTAGGGGTTACAGTACCTGTGATCTTTGCACCAGGTTTTCATAAATGTCTCCATTGACAAAGTATTAGGGCGTATTTATTTTTTTACTCTACATATTCATTATTATTATTTACGTAGCAGATGGGTTACAGTCCCAAAAAAGATACAATGTGAGCGTTTGCCGTAGATTTGTGTGAAGCTGTCTAATTATCGCCACTATTGATAACGAAACACTGTGATCTTTTACGTTTTAGATATTTTAGTTACCCTGTGGATATCGCCTCTCTGCTGCCACCCTGTGGATTGGCTGTGAATTTTTGGGGTCCTGTTTTGCCTTTTTCAGTTTGGGGGATGAGGGGCCACCTCGTCAGTTTTTAAATTTAGAGACAATTTGTCCTCAGCTGATCTGGTCACTAATTTGCATTTGTTTTTAATGACACACTACTTTCACTATAGAGTATAGGCACATTTACATTTTAGCACTTTTCCAGGACATCCTGACATCCTGGCCTTGTTTAGTGAACAATGTGTGAAATTTTAGAGATTTGGGCTCATTACGATTCTGATATCGCTGCCTACACTTTCTTTATTTGTTGTTTTCTTTTTATAATTCAGTGCAAGTCTTGGTCTCGCAATTGTAACTCTGTTTTGTGGTCAGGACAAGGCATTTTATTAGACCTTTTTTTACTCTACGGAAAAATAAAGATTGTTTTTATGCCATTTCTTTACCAGTAAATAGCCACTTTAATTCTATCACTATATATATATATATATATATATATATATATATATATATATATATATATATATATATATATATATATCCTACACTCCCCAGTCCACCCTTAATTCATTCTCTCCAGTAACTGAAGACAAAGTCTCTGCACTCATCTTATCATCTCACCCTGCAACCCGTCCCCTGGACCCTATTCCCCCCCCCCCCCCCCCCCAATGTCTCCGCTCCCTCTCCTCCACTGTACCCCACCTCTAACTCACCTCTTCAACCTGTCTTTCTCCACTGGCACATTCCCATCCTCCTTTAAACATGCGCTCATCTCACCTGTTGTAAAGAAACCATCTCTCCATCCAGCCTCTCTCTCCAACTACCGCCCTATTTCTCTCCTCCCCTTTGTCTCCAAACTACTTGAGCGATTAGTGTACAAACACTTGTCTCACTTTCTCTCCTCTCATTCCATTCTCGACTCTCTAAAAGGCTTTGTTCTTGGCCCCTTTTTCATTATACACGTCTTCTCTTGGGGAACCAATTTGCTCATTCGGCCTCTAGTACCACCTCTACACTGATGACACCCAAATCTATATCAATTGCCCTGACCTCTCCCCTTCTGTACTATCTTGTGTAACCAACTGTCTTTCTGCTATCTCCACATGGATGTCCCAACGCTACCTAAAGCTCAACATGTCCAAAACACAGCTTATAATCTTCCCTCCTGCCAGAGTCACCACCTGCCCTCAAATCTCCCTCACTGTCAATAACACCACAATTTCCTCGGTCTCCCAAGCCCGCTGCCTTGGTGTCTCACCGGCCTCCACCCTCTGCTTTATTCCTCACATCCAGACTCTCTCCCAGTCCTGCCGACTCCACCTTAAAAACATTGCCAGAATACGCCCTTTTCTTACTCAACATGCTACCAAAACCTCTTATCCATTCTCTCATTATCTCCCCTCTTGACAACTGCAACCTCCTGCTATCTGGCATTCCTGACACTCATATATCCACACTTCAATCCATCCTAAATGCTGCTGCAAGACTGATCTTTCTCTCTCACCGCTCCACATCTGCTGCACCACTCTGCAAATCCCTACACTGGCTCCCTGTGTCCTGCAGAATCCATTTAAAACTTCTTACCCTTACCTACAAAGCCCTCAACTACACCACTCCTTCACACATACCAAATCTCATATCAAAATACTCTCTGTCCCTCCCTCTTAGATCTACCTCTGACCTGCACCTTGTTTAGTCTCTGATAACCACCTCTCACTCCCGCCTACAAGACTTCTCCTGTGCTGCTCCCCAGTTATGGAATTCCCTACCACCCTCAATCAGACTTTCCCACAGCCTTCAAATCTTTAGATGGTCTCTAAAAACCCATCTATCTCTCCTGATGATACTATTCACACTAATGCACCCTCACCACCATCCCAATCTCCACTCTAAGCCACACTCGCTCCTCTTGTTACAGCTGTGCCCACATCCACTTAGTATGTGAGCTCTCTAATGAGCAGGGTCCTCCATACCCTTTGATTTCATGTCTGCATTTATTTTGTCTACCTTGTATGTCCTTGTTTTATGTATGTCCTGTTTTCTTTTCTGTACGGCGCTGCGGAGAACTGTGGTTCCTTACAAATCTATGATTATAATAATCACTAAATCTTAAGACCTGTATTCACACAGCCGTCTACACTAAATGGGGATTAATAAAATGGCCATGTCAATGTCAATGGTATATTATACAAAGATAGAAAAAACACGTATAATTTGCCATAAAGCTGATGCACTCTCTTGTTAAATGCAGATCATCATCTTCATCTATTTATATAGCGCCAGCAAATTCTGTAGCGCTTTACAATAAATCAAACAATACTGTGTATTACAGACAGAGCGGAAAGACGGCTTTGCCCACAAGCTTACAATCTATAGGATATTCCAAGCGACATGCAAAGCTATTGTACACATTTAAACTAAACCATAGGGCACTAGAATAATGAAAAACAAAACTCCTAGAAAAATCTGTAGATCATCTTATCATTACGTTAACGGATTTGCAGAGTGCTGCAATATTGTTTAAAAAAATCCATCCTTTCAAACTCCCTTGAAACATCTCCGCTAAAATCACCAACTCACAAGTAGATATGTTAGAGATAATTATAATCTTATTGTTTTTCCAACACAAGCAGACATGAATTACAATACATTGCAAATAATCTTCCTTTCATCGTCAAATCCTCCATTCACAAACTCCCGTCAATGGCCATATAGATTTTAAATGTCTTACAGGGCCCCCCTGTTGTAGATTTTTGTCATGTATAAACCGTACGGCCATATATCGGAACACTGTGCTGATACAATCCCGGGTGAGTGAACCAGACAATGAATTGACGGGCACGTCCTCTCTCCTCTCAGCATGCTACACTACCAATGTCTGTGAGTCGCAGCGATAGATCACCCGGAGATTAAAGCTGATTAATCTTTGCACTATAATTTTAGTTGTTGTGGCTGTATTTGGTAGTGGACACCTGGTGTGCCTTTTTCAAACCCCTTCACCCAAAAAATGCATATTGGGAAGTGTCTCTTATATAGATCTTCAAACATCACCAACGCTAAAACACACCATTTTTATTTATTTTTTTTATTAATCTGTGCAGCAAAAAAAAAAGAAAAATCATACTTGCCAACTCTCCCGGAATGTCCGGGAGACTCCCGAAATCCGGGTCGGTCTCCCGGACTCCCAGGAGAGCAGGCAAGTCTCCTGCATCCGGCAAATACCTGGTCAAAATAATGCGCTTCGCGATGAATCACGTTATTTTGGCCCCGCCCCCCCCCGCATCAAAACATTATTTTTGGCGACGCGATTGACCGCGCCCCATCCCCTCCTGCCCTCTAGTCACGCCCCCTGTCCAGGACTTCAGTGCCTAAAAATAGTCAAGTATGAGAAAAATATCTAAACAAATTTAGAAAACTGTGGATAGTAGAATTGTTTCTGTGTGAATAAGTGCGTTAGGGATTAGGTTATCTGAAGAAGCAGAGCCATTCAGAAGATGTATTGCAATGAAAGTATCATTTGTTTTAAAATTTTATTTAGAACCTCTGTCGCCTGCACATGGCGGAGGCAGCCATCTTGTGGGCTGAACCAATATTCATGACTGAGATTTCGGTTCGCTAACAAGCAGCGACATAACTCGGGCGTTTTGTGGATGCAGCCATTTTGTGAGAGGAACCAGAAGTCACTAGGAACAGATGGCATTACTAAGGCAAAAAGAGCCTGGAATTGATAGACTGCATTCACCATAGTGATTCAGCTCACAAAATGGCTGCCTCAGCTATGTCGCTGCTTTCTAGTGAATTCATAGGCTGGGATCTAACAAAATGGCTGCCTCCGGTGTGTTCAGTTTAAGAGTAGAGGATTGTGAGACTGATCTGTACAGAGGTTTTAAAGGATAGTACATTGCCTAACACAACTATTGGCCATGTTTCAGACAAAACACTGTGGTCTGCAATATCCAAATATGTATATAAACGAACACATGTATTTTATATTGTATTAGCACTGACAAACGATGGATGTTTGACCTGTGAGACCAGATTTCAGATACTGTGATTCCATCATTGGTTTCCAATTCATTGCTTCATTCCACTGGTCTGTAAATGGAAACCATATCATCTGGATACAGTTTTTAATATTGTGTATTGTGAAATAAATGTCCTTGCAAGATAAAACCACGAGGTCCAGACTGGTGCTGGGTTATTGGCAAAAATATCCCTGTAACTGTACTGTATGGAAGTTTGGAATCTTTGGCTGCTCTGCGTCAGTTTTCAGATATATCCCTCCTTGTTTTTGTTTTATTTATTAAATGGGACGTTTCTGAAACCTGTTTTTTAAGTAACGATGCAGACAAGAATTCTGTCACCCATTGCAGCCAATTAGATTGTCTGTTTTCTAGTACAGTCTATTAAATGAATGTCAGAGTTTCACTGGTCACTAATTTGTTTGCACATATTGGGTCAGATTCATCTTCGGACATCAGTCCATTTGCGCGGTGCATCTATCGTGAAATAGGCCAGAAAGGGACTTAAGCAATGTACGCAATTGCATCCAATTCATGCCTGAACGCAAATGACACGACTGCCTATGACTTGTAGGGGCGGAACGGGTGAGGGAAGGCATAGGCAAACCGAGGGGGGGGGGGGGGTTCTAGTGCCTGGAAACCCCCCTACAAGCCTGGGGCACTGTATAATTGAGGTGGCTGGACCCTGCCCCCGCTTCACACGGCTCTGCTTGAAAAGGGAGAGCTGCGTGCACCTAACAGTAGTGCACGCAGCATTGCCCATGTACCCATGTATATTATGGGGATAGGAAGAGTTGGAGAGCAGCCAAGCACTGTCTAATATTATAGCCACGCCCCATGCAAGCTGGTCACGCCCACTGGCGGCGTGGTGTGGAAACCCCCCTCTACAAATCCTGCGTTTGCCCCTGAAAGGCCATGTACTTTAGGGCGTGCCTATGCAAATGTGTCCGTATCACTTGCACCAGCTACAGGGCAGGTGTAAGCACCGACTGATAGTGATGACTACACGTATGCGCGCCACCAGATAGCACTGAACATGTGTTTGCAAGAGACAAACTATAAAAATGCATTTTATGTACAGTTCGCATTTAGAACATCCTGATTTATGTATTTTAAAACACATATTTTTATATATGATTATAGTATTAAGAGTTATTAATTTATTTTATAGAAATTTTTTTCTTGCATGAGTTCTGATGGCTTTTATATTGCACATATACATGTACGTATCCTGCACTGTGTTCTGTCTGTCTATATATACGGCAAGTACCGTATAGGCAGAGCGTACTTATACCCAGAGTCAAATGGAAACGTATCTAGAGATCCGCTTTGATTTGAAGAATGGGCGTACCTGCGTACAAGTTACCTGCGTTTTTTTTTAAATGCACGTTGCGTTCAGGGTTTGTCCGAAGATGAATTGTGTCCATTGTGTTCTAATGTTGCTGGGTTTTTTTGTTTTTTTTTTAATGTTTTTATTAGTCTGTTTTTGTTATACCCTACAGAGGTCTCTGTTGCCTTGAAGGAGTTTCAGTGACATAACCCCTAACTGTCCCAATTTAGAGGGGACAGTCGTCATTCTAAGGGATTGATGCGCCACGTTCACCTGCCACTGTTTTATGGGGGGTTTTTTGGAAGTGAAAGGCGTTAGGTGTGTCCTAGTCCTTCAAAAGTGCTGGACACACCCCTGGGCCATGTAGACACACCCCTGGGCCATGTAGACACACCCCTGGGCCATGTAGACACACCCCTGGGCCATGTAGACACACCCCTGGGCCATGTAGACACACCCCTGGGCCATGTAGACACACCCCTGCGGGATGTAGACACACCCCTGCGGGATCTAGACACTCTCCTTCAGAGGCGCTCCAATTTGAACAGTGAAAATGTTTGGGATGTATGGGACGATAATCTGGTTATTTACAGGTTATTTTATCATCAGAATGTTTACAACTAGAGATGCTTAAAACCTTTGAGACTATTTCTCAACTGTTCCGTCACATCGTATTTAAAGTTTGTAAAACTCAAAGGCAATTCATGAACTTTAGATAGATTTAAATATGTAACTTAAATTTGTGCGTTGCTAGTTGGATTCGGCCATGTTTGAGCTGGTTTGCACATGGTTCAATTTAGCTAAAAAAAAAATAGAGATTAAATGGTTACATTTATCTCTCTTCTAATGCAATTAACCAAGCGCAGACTTTGAACACAATAATGCTCACTGTTTAAAAAAATAAAAAAAATTACATTTCTATAAAAAATTAGCTTGAACATACCAACTTTTTATAATTATTGTAACGTTTTGAACGCCAGACGCAAATTTAGATGCCTAAAATCAAATCGGCTCCCTGCAAACTTGTTCGAGACATCTAAACCTGTAAAAAATTTTAATGAGGTTCAAAATGTTTGAGCATCTCTGTTAGAACAACACAGATTATTTAAACAGTTGTAGAACCACAGATCCCATCTCTGATGTAGAGGGTCCCGACTATTAACCAATGTTCTTGCTGTCATTATTTAACCTTTTAGATGCCAGAGTGGACTTGCAACACATTTTCTTCGCAGTATATTAACGCCTGGATGCTGAAAGGTCACTCGCATTAGAAGTTTTCAGAAATATTTCTGTTCCCCATGTGCAATGTTGTTACAACATGGAATGTATAGCCTGTAATATTAACAGATCCGTGTTTCTAATTTACGAGTCGTTGTGAAATAACCGCATAAATTATTAATTTATTCAATTTTTATTTTGTTTTTGACCGTTTTATTTATGCTCTATGTAGATCTTTGTATTTTTTTTTTAACATAGAAGGTATGTTTAGCATCTTTTTTTTTTATTTCTGATGTCAATAAACATGGTACATATTAAAACACAATCATGTGTCCCTGTATTATGGCTATACTGAGTGCATTTATTACATTGGACATAAGCATAGCTGTAGTGATTCTTCAAGCGTGATGATTTTTTTTATTTGATTTATTAAGCCTTGCTGACTAATGTTAATTGGCCCAATGTATTTAGGCATTATTGGTTTAGCTTATATTTAGATATTATAAGATTCTGTGCATCTTGAATGAAATACAGTTGACTGATTTATTACTTCAGTAAAGTTGCTGACTTAATTAATTTAGATGTATATGGCCTTGTGATGTCAGCTTAATTGAAACTTACTTGCAACCACAATTTTTTTGTTAATCAATAAGCTTATCTATATCCATATTACTACTTGTGAACTGTAATAGGGGATCAGAAGATATCTCATGAGCAAGAAGGAAACATTGTAACACAGGCTACATTTGACTGCCACTGTCTTTCCTGCAAAGAAGCAAGATCAGCTCTGGGTAAAGATTTGCCACATGCACTGAAGCACAAGTCCTGAACCAGAGAGGTACAATGAGGACAGGCATGGGGATTGTAGCTGAGGCTTTGGAGAGAACATGGTGGATTTTGACACTATGTAACGGTTAGCATTACAGTCGTCGGACCTCTTTTCTGTCTAACATCAGTTATTCGGCTCTAGGTGGAGAGATTACACGTTCTGTTTTGGATAAATTCATTTTAAGTTGGTATTCAGTCATTCATGTAGAAATAATGTTCAACAAAATTAAAATGGATCCCGTGGGCAGCACGGTGGCTCAGTGGTTAGCATTGCTGTCTCACAGCACTGGGGTCATGAGTTCAATTCCCGACCATGACCTTATCCGTGTGGAGTTTGTATGTTCTTCCTGTGTTTGCATGGGTTTCCTCCGGGTGCTCCTATTTCCTCCCACATTACAAAAACATACTGGTAGATTAATTGGCTTCTATCAAAATTGACCCTAGTCTCTCTGTCTGTCTGTGTGTGTTAGGGAATTCAGACTGTAAGCTCAAATGGGGCAGGGACTGATGTGAGTGAGTTCTCTGTGCGGAATTAGTGGCGCTATATAAATAACTGGTGATGATGATGATGGGGAGACTGTTCGATTAGGATACTGTCCACATATCGCTGTGACTCTGGAGCCATTTCAGTTTCCCGTCTGTTTCGTTTTTGAAAACTGAACAGAGAAGAGACGGGAAATAACGCAGAGTATTGCTCTCCATGGAGAGACGTTGGTGCAGTGCATGCTGGGTCTTAGCGAGGCAGATGGCAGAACCAGGTAAATGTAGGACACGTTCTATTTTTCCCGGTCCCTCTTCTGTTATCCACCTAAGATGCACCAACGTATCTTGGTGCATATCTGTGTGCACAGGCTTTTTAGATGATGGCTGAAGCCAAATCAACTAATCACCAATGTAACAAGGGGTGAAGAGCCAAGATTCTGGTGTAAACACCGGTAAAATTCTCTATCGCCGTCTTTCTTATTTAACAAACGGCATGGTAAATTACATAGGTTGTTCATTATGGATCCCTGCGCTTTTCAGCGATGCATATTGGTAATTACCGCACCCCAATCAGGAATAGACCCTCTGGTGAGGTCTCCCACAGACAGTCTATATAAAGTGAACTGTAGATGAGGCTTGAGGCACCGTCGTTGGTCCCAGAGACACAGAATAAACTGACAAAAGTTTTATAACCAAGAGCTACATTAGTCACCGTAGATACGAGAAGCTGAAAACTTAATAATAGCCTGTAATTGGATAAGACTCTGTTATAACTGTCCACAGAATATGTAGCAAAAATGGCAAGTGATAAACGGCTTCAATGTGGAGACAAAGAAATAATATAATAAAAATATTATAACAATGAAATCAGTCCTTGACCGTAACGCAAATGACCAGTTAGTAACGTTAACAAGTGCTCTCTACAGTCTACTTATACTTCATCAGTCATATATAGTCTTCTTGTTTGTAGATATTGGGCTCATAGACTGTAGTGTAGGGGGATTGCTGGCAGTATTAATTCACTGTATGGGGTCTGCATATTCATGCATTCAGTATTTATTATTAGTATTAATTTTTATTTATAGGGCGCCACAAAGTGTCCATAGCGCCGTACAGAGACAAACAATAGGACAGTACAAGGTGAAACAGCACGGTACAGTTAACAATAAGTGCTATAATTCAGGAAGCTCAGCTAGAGAGAGGGTGAGGGATATATTTAGCACAAGCTGGTAACCTGAGCACAAGAGGGTGGGCGCGGATGACCAGTAAGAGCCACTGAGAGGTGCAGAGAAAAGCGAGATAGGAGTCAGAGGGCAGAAGGTCCAAGAGGAGGTGGCTGAGTAGCTGGAGAGTAAAAGTGGTGGAAACAGGAGGATAGACGGCCCTGCTCAAAGGAGCTTACAATCTAAAGGGAGGGGCAGACATACTGAAGACACAAGGGTGTAGTTCATAGAACACATAATGTCCTTTGTCAGTATGTAATAATTGTCCTCAAACAGTGAACATTAAATAGTCTACCTTGATTAATATAAATGTAACCCCCTGTCACTGTGTGTAGTGTGGGGTGCAAAGGGTACACAGTGCACCTCCTTCTCAAGCCCTGGCTAGCTGATGGGCATGGGTGTAAATGATCAGGGGGTCCCTGCACATGCAGGTGTTTCTTTGTAGTTAGTGGGACACAGGTAATGTCACTTTGGTGCAGTGTAATAGAAGTCACAATAATTTGGGCGCCAGACCATCTCTATAACAAACTGAACTTTTATTTACACTCTTCCTCCAGCACGATAATCATAATGGTTGCAGAATATATACATCTCCTTACTCTCTCCAGCACAGTTCTTAATGAGAAATACGAATATGGTTGCAAATATCTTATCACTCCTCCTGCACAGTTCTTAATGTTATCCAGATGTTAAATAACATAATTTACATGTCTCTTGCACTCCATACTCACTGCAGATCACCCTTTCTGCAGGGGCACATGCATGGATGCTAATAGGCAGGCAGCCTCTCCTCCATGCAGCTCTGACACACTCTGTGTACCTCTCAACTGCAGCTCATCCCTCCTCTGCGGGGATAATGTCTCCTGTGCTCTGACACGTCACTCTGTGTACTCTCAGCCTCAGGATCTGACACTACAGCTACCATGCCTCTTGTAGCAGCCCTCACTCCAGGGCCTCTTCCATGTGCAGTGTCCCCCTCTCTCTTGGGTTCACTATAGTGGCATGGAGTTCTCCCCCTCATCCAGGGCACACATTCCTTGCCCTGGCGCAGTCACCACGCTCAGACAGCCAGGCAATGCTGGGGGAGCCTGGGAGCTTCCACCCCAGGTCCCCAGCTACATCTCTCCTCTCCTGTCTCTCCTCTCTCTGTCTCTCTATCTCTTCTCCTGTGTCTTCCCTCTGTCTCCTTTCCCCCTTGCTGACAGCCCCTCCTTCCTCTCCCTCAGTCTCCAGGCTGGGCTGGGTTATCCCCATGGTAACCTGTTTATGTAACTTTTCATAAACTATTAGCTTACCCTCTAGGTGACCCCTCCTGAATTCACTGAGGTAAAGGTTTAACTAAAACACCACTAGGGGGGTGTTACCAGTGTCGGACTGGGGCATGAAGGGCCCACCGGGGGACTGCAACGCTAGGGGCCCACCAGAGGGGGTGTGGCCAGTCATCATAGAGGCGGGACCAGACACTAGAGGGGGAGTGGTCAGCCTACGAAGGACAGCTAGCACCATAGTGTAGTATATAAAGAATGCAGTGTGTATATAAAGAGTACACAGTCTTGACCTGCCCCTTAGATTGGGCAGAACAGTCACCATGTAGTTATACTTTAGCACAGGTCATAAAGCAAACCACAAATTATTTGCAACCAGAACATTTCATTGTAGAAATTGATGCTATTATTATTAGGGAATGATAGTTATGCTTTAATAAACAACTTCAAAAAACAATATTGTATTTTTCACATTTGCAGGATCCAACGTGTAATAATAACAGGCTTACCATCATGAGGTGAACATATTGAAACTATAACTGTTCCATTCCAGGAGCAGTTTCATAGAGTGTTAAAAGCGCAGAATCTTGTAGCCACCCTCCTAATAGGAAAGACAGACTTTTGGAAAAGTGGTTGCAGACTGGAAACAGAGGGACATGAGGACCAAACATTGAGATTTATTTTATTTTATGTTCAAATAAACGTCTTCTGTGTTATGATATGACCTTTTATTGTACTTACGCATGTGCGTATACCGCAGTCTGTTCCGTGCGTCTACGTACGGCAAGTACCGTTTAGGCACAGCGTACTTACAACCGGATTCAAATCGAAGAGTATCTTGAGATACGCTTGTATTTGAATATGGCCGGAACTACAGTAAAGACGCATGCTCTTTTTAAAAAAGATGCAACTTAAATTCGGACATGAATCTGGCCCTTTATGTATAACAATACTTCCACAACCTTAAAATACTTTTGTTCAATGAAAGTTATACTGTCACCGCATGGGATAGGCGGTCATGTTTTTAGGTGTGGCAGTCCCTAAAGTTTCAGATGATAGCCCTTAAACCAGAAACATCATTGCCATTATTGCCGGGGTACTTTATAGTGAGAGTATACAGGAGGTGTGCAGTGACTTATTGTGGTTAAGTGTGAAGGAGCTTTCTAAACTGCTTAGAAGTTTTGAAAAATGGACATATAAACACAGTATGTTGATGATGACAAGTTAAATGTCACACATAAAGCATAATACAGAACATCAAAGATTTATAGTATTAGGACACACAGGTGAATGAGGTGGGAGTGGACAAGAGGAGTAGAGAGCCCTAATATTGAGAGTTTTTGTAATAAAATAAAATTGAAATGTACCTGCATCTGTGCTGTGATGATGGTGGAGGGGCAAACGCAGGATTTTTAAGGGGGGAGGTTTCCAAAGAGTTGAATGAAAGACAATAAAAATAAATAAAAATAAAAATTTGATAGATATATATATATATATATATATATATATATATATATATATATAGATAAAATCAGTTGTTGTTGGGTTACTGGGTGAAGCCAGATACTGTACATTTCTGGTGAGTCTGCAGGGTTGAGATGCAGAGCTATGTGATTATATATATATATAAAAAAAAAAAATATATATATATATATATATATATATATATATAAAAATATATATATATATATATATATATATATATATATTTTTATATATATATAATCACATAGCTCTGCATCTCAAACACTATACAAGAATGCTTCTTGTGGGCAGTATCTGACTGAGACCTATGTACCGATCTGTGTATATATGTTTATATATATTTTGCCATATATGCAAGCCCTCACCGTTCTCCAGGCCAGCCAGCGATGTAATGTCTGAGACCCAGCCGAAAGGGTGTTTAGTTCTCTGCAGCCCTGTTTTACACATGGATGATTTGTAGATTCTGTGCGATCCAGCATCTGGCTCACGGCATGTCACCCCCCAGTCAAAGTGGAGAAACAGATACTATTTATTGCTGGTGATAAGGGAACGCATGCATGCAACGGAGCTGCAGTTTATTACCAGGATCGTTACACATAGGGTCACTGTAGGTCAAATTAACAAAACAAAACCACAGATATTTTCTGCTGGTCCCCCTTGCACGATAATCTTGTTCTCTGACTTTCTGTGTAAAAGCAGCCATGTCTGGTAAGCTCCGCCCTAACAACGGAGGGGGCGGAGCTTCAACCCAGCTGGGCCTACCGGTGGTTAGTCCGGCTGTCCGGCAGGCCAGTCCGAGGCTGGGTGTTACATAAAATTAGAAGTATTGAAACAAAAACTAAAAAGATACAAAATATACTGTGAGCATAGATATTCTAACTACATGTATTATAAAACCAATATTTTTATCAATTCCACAAAACAAAGCAACACGCAGTATTAAAATCTTAATAATCAGTAAGGGTCCAGTTATAACATGTTAGAGATTTAGCCAATTACACATTAATATTAAATTGTCAACATCTCTGATCTATGGTAATGAATGTAACACCTGGTTATAAAACGTATATAATTTAATTAAGGCTGAATATCTCCCACCTCGAGCAGCTTTCGTGACTTATCAACACCTGTTATAGGACCTCAGCGCAGATTTATAAACCTAACCGTATAAACCGATGTACAGCAGTATCCATGCAGCCGTCTTATGGCGAACGGCCAATGAGCGGTCAGACGAGGTTGGGCTGGATTATGTGCTCAGTGGGCCGGATTTAGAGATAACCGTAAGTCAATTTCCTCCGCACAAAAAAAGCGTCTTGCTTAACATGTGTCGCACTGTGTATGCGCCCAATGTGTGCCTGTATTTTTTTAATTGAGTATCTTATAATTGCACCCACTTTTCACTGGGAACGTTATGCCTCCTAAAAGAGCATTTTTGAAGATAGCTGGTAAGTTTACGGTTCCCGCCACGGTTGCGGCGGGGACCGACAAAGCTTGACGGTGACAGCCGGGGCGACAGAGTCAAGTGCAGCAGTAAGAGTGCGATTGTAAAAGGAGACAGCCTTATCGGGGCAAGAAAGAGTGGTGATGGGGGAGAGGAGCGAGCCCAGGGAGGAGGAGAAACTGGTAGGATCAACTGTGTCAAGATTGCGCCTGGAGAGAGTAACCTTGGGGGACGGGGACGATGAGAGGGGTGGAGAGATGCTAAAAGAGAGGAGATGGTGGTCCGAGAGAGGAAAAGGAGAATTAATGAGGTCAGAGACAGTACTGAGGTATGAAAAAAACAGATCTAGGGAGTGGCCATTGCGGTGGGAGGGAGAGGAGGTCCATTGAGAGAGACCAAGGGAGGAGGAGAGGGAGAGAAGTTTGGAGGCAGCAGGGTCTGAGGGATTGCCTATAGGGATATTAAAGTCCCCCAAGATGAGGGAGGGAAGGTCAGAGAAGAGAAAGTGAGGGAGCCAGGTGGCAAAGTGATCAAGAAATTGGGAGACAGGACCGGGAGGACGGTATATAACCGTAACATGGAGTTGGACTGGGTGGAATAGGCGGATAGAGTGTACCTCAAAGGAGGAAAAAGAGAGGGAGGGTTCAGGGGGAAGAACCCGAAAAGAACAGCAGGAGGAGAGAAGTATGCCGACGCCTCCACCTTGCCGTTCCCCAGGTCTGGGTGTGTGGGAGAAGGACAAGCCCCCGAAAGAGAGAGCAGCTGGAGAGGTAGTGTCCTCAGGGGATAGCCAGGTTTCAGTGATGGCAAGCAGGTTGAAGGATCTAGAGATAGAGATCATGGATAGAGGTCAATTTGTTACAGACTGATCTGGCATTCCAGAGACCACAGGATAGAGGAAGAGAGGGAAGAGGAGAGATGTGGATGAGATTGTTGGGGTTGCTCGTCTGCAAGGGCGAGTATGATATGGAGCGAGGGGAATGACAGAAAGAGAGGGGATTTGTCAGCAGACTGGAGACGAAGGGCAGGGGCAAAGTGAGTGATGTTTAAAAAAAAAAAAAAAAGAACTCAAAAAATATATTCCGAATGATTTAAAAAATAACGCCAAATAATATTCCAACAGGTGGTTCCCCAAGTGCCAGCATGCCCTGGCAGCCATGGGCTCACCAATGTAAAATAGTATTTAATTCATTTTTATTTTTTTTTATATATATACAATTATTACCCCACACCCACCGCCCAGGGGTATGGGAAGAGTCCTGGTGCTGTCACCACGGGGCTGGATACCCCTAGAGAGGGGGCCAGCAATTTTTTTGCGAACCCCAACTCCCTAAGGAATCCAGCCCCGTCCTGAGCAGCCTGGGACTGGTTATCATTGTGGCAGAGGGACCCCCTGCTGCGGGTTCCCCTGCTATGGTGCCTCTAGTCCCGGCTAGCTAAGCCTAGGACTGGTTGGCTGAGAATTGGGGGGACCCCTCGCTGTTTGTGACCGTTGGATGATGTTATTGGTTATAGGAAAGGCTAGAAGTATTTGTAGCAGTTTATCCTTTTATTTGGGTCTAGGTAGAAGCTGGTTGAGTGAATTAGGTCAGAGGTTGCTGTGGAGATACTTAAATGGGTGTAAATATGGGGAATAGACTGTTCTCTTGGTGGTTCTTAAGGGACTATTGTGCTGGGAAGAAGAAACAAAGTTATTTTTGAACTTTCCTATTGCAGGTGATGGTGAAGTACTGACTGGTTCAATGCCTGACATTGAGCGTCTCCTCCATTCATAAGTCCTGATTCCCCACTACTCGTACTACCACTGCCTTAAACTGTTCAACAGGTCAGACCATCCTCCCCTACTGAGAGCTCCTCACATACTGCCCATCCCTTCAGGTCATCTCATTGATAATACAAACACTACAGTTACTTCCCTAATAATGTTTCTCAATGACACATCAGCACCAGCCCTTTATTTGTGTTTTCCCTCATTAATATATTACCCCTCCCACACACACAAACACCGTTCCCTCAGTGTATTACGTCCCACACATTCTTATCCCTCCACATCCACCAACCTACTCACAGCTGCTGCATATTCAGTCGTTCCCACCATGATCCTAATCACCTGCAAGTCCTGAGTCAAATAAAGACACACACACAGCACCGTAACACTGCATCCTGGACAGAGTCCACACTATCAGCAGGGACAATATGTGTTAGAATAGGAGACTTACTGCGCTCATTCATTTACAGAACCGCTCCCACACTGTCACACACCGGTCTCTAACCCTGCTCTTCCATTGGCTGTCCCACATTGGCTGTCCCACATTGGCTGTCCCACATTGGCTGTCCCACATTGGCACTCCTTTATAAGGCTCCTCCCCCTCACCTCTCAGTACTGGTTCTTCTCGTCAGTGTCCTGGCCTGGAAGCAGCTCCTGTGTCTCTGTTTGGATCTTCATCTCTCCAAGTGTACTGCCGCAGATCATCGCATACCCGATCCACTCACCAGTAGTAACTGCCGCAGATCATTGCTCATCTGATCCACTCACCAGTAGTAACTGCCGCAGATCATTGCTCATCTGATCCACTCACCAGTAGTAACTGCCGCAGATCATTGCTCATCTGATCCACTCACCAGTAGTAACTGCCGCAGATCATTGCTCATCTGATCCACTCACCAGTAGTAACTGCCGCAGATCATCGCTTACCTGCTCCACTCACCAGTAGTAACTGCCGCAGATCATTGCTCATCTGATCCACTCACCAGTAGTAACTGCCGCAGATCATTGCTCATCTGATCCACTCACCAGTAGTAACTGCCGCAGATCATTGCTCATCTGATCCACTCACCAGTAGTAACTGCCGCAGATCATCACTTACCTGCTCCACTCACCAGTAGTAACTGCCGCAGATCATTGCTCATCTGATCCACTCACCAGTAGTAACTGCCGCAGATCATCGCTTACCTGCTCCACTCACCAGTAGTAACTGCCGCAGATCATTGCTCATCTGATCCACTCACCAGTAGTAACTGCCGCAGATCATTGCTCATCTGATCCACTCACCAGTAGTAACTGCCGCAGATCATCGCTTACCTGATCCACTCACCAGTGGTAACTGCCGCAGATCATCGCTTACCTGCTCCACTCACCAGTGGTAACTGCCGCAGATCATCGCTTGCCTGCTCCACTCACCAGTAGTAACTGCCGCAGATCATCACTCACATGATCCACTCACCAGTAGTAACTGCCGCAGATCATCGCTT
Organism: Mixophyes australis; assembly: GCA_036250195.1. Lineage (NCBI taxonomy): Eukaryota > Metazoa > Chordata > Amphibia > Anura > Limnodynastidae > Mixophyes > Mixophyes australis. The sequence goes on along the minus strand of JAVHZZ010000002.1, from coordinate 20,037,232 downwards.
ACCTGATCCACTCACCAGTAGTAACTGCCGCAGATCATCACTTACCTGATCCACTCACCTGTAGTAACTGCTGCAGATCATCGCTTACCTGATCCACTCACCAGTAGTAACTGCCGCAGATCATTGCTCATCTGATCCACTCGCCAGTAGTAACTGTCGCAGATCATTGCTCATCTGATCCACTCACCAGTGGTAACTGCCGCAGATCATCGCTTACCTGCTCCACTCACCAGTAGTAACTGCCGCAGATCATCGCTTACCTGATCCACTCACTGGTGGTAACTGCCGCAGATCATCGCTTACCTGATCCACTCACCAGTAGTAACTGCCGCAGATCATCGCTTACCTGATCCACTCACCAGTAGTAACTGCCGCAGATCATCGCTTACCTGATCCACTCACCAGTAGTAACTGCCGCAGATCATCGCTTACCTGATCCACTCACCAGTAGTAACTGCCGCAGATCATCGCTTACCTGATCCACTCACCAGTAGTAACTGCCGCAGATCATCGCTTACCTGATCCACTCACCAGTAGTAACTGCCGCAGATCATCGCTTACCTGATCCACTCACCAGTAGTAACTGTCGCAGATCATTGCTCATGTGATCCACTCACCAGTAGTAACTGTCGCAGATCATTGCTCATGTGATCCACTCGCAAGTAGTAACTGCCGCAGATCATCGCATACCCGATCCACTCACCAGTAGTAACTGCCGCAGATCATCGCTCACCTGATCCACTCACCAGTAGTAACTGCCGCAGATCATCGCTTACCTGATCCACTCACCAGTGGTAACTGCCGCAGATCATCGCTCATCTGATCCACTCACCAGTAGTAACTGCTGCAGATCATCACTTACCTGCTCCACTCACCAGTAGTAACTGCCGCAGATCATCGCTCATCTGATCCACTCACCAGTAGTAACTGCTGCAGATCATCACTTACCTGCTCCACTCACCAGTAGTAACTGCCGCAGATCATCGCTCATCTGATCCACTCACCAGTAGTAACTGCCGCAGATCATCGCTCATCTGATCCACTCACCAGTAGTAACTGCCGCAGATCATCACTTACCTGATCCACTCACCTGTAGTAACTGCCGCAGATCATCGCTTACCTGCTCCACTCACCAGTAGTAACTGCCGCAGATCATCACTTACCTGCTCCACTCACCAGTGGTAACTGCCACAGATCATTGCTCATGTGATCCACTCACCAGTAGTAACTGTCGCAGATCATTGCTCATGTGATCCACTCACCAGTAGTAACTGCCGCAGATCATCACTTACCTGCTCCACTCACCAGTGGTAACTGCCACAGATCATTGCTCATGTGATCCACTCGCAAGTAGTAACTGCCGCAGATCATCGCATACCCGATCCACTCACCAGTAGTAACTGCCGCAGATCATCGCTTACCTGATCCACTCACCAGTGGTAACTGCCGCAGATCATCGCTTACCTGATCCACTCACCAGTAGTAACTGCCGCAGATCATCGCTTACCTGATCCACTCACCAGTAGTAACTGCCGCAGATCATCACTTACCTGCTCCACTCACCAGTAGTAACTGCCGCAGATCATCGCATACCCAATCCACTCACCAGTAGTAACTGCCGCAGATCATCACTTACCTGCTCCACTCACCAGTAGTAACTGCCGCAGATCATCACTTACCTGCTCCACTCACCAGTAGTAACTGCCGCAGATCATCGCTTACCTGATCCACTCACCAGTAGTAACTGCCGCAGATCATCACTTACCTGCTCCACTCACCAGTAGTAACTGCCGCAGATCATCGCATACCTGATCCACTCACCAGTGGTAACTGCCGCAGATCATCGCTTACCTGATCCACTCACCAGTAGTAACTGCCGCAGATCATCACTTACCTGCTCCACTCACCAGTGGTAACTGCCGCAGATCATTGCTCATCTGATCCACTCACCAGTAGTAACTGCCGCAGATCATCGCTTACCTGATCCACTCACCAGTAGTAACTGCTGCAGATCATCACTTACCTGATCCACTCACCAGTAGTAACTGCAGCAGATCATCACTTACCTGATCCACTCACCAGTAGTAACTGCTGCAGATCATCGCTTACCTGATCCACTCACCAGTAGTAACTGCCGCAGATCATCACTTACCTGATCCACTCACCAGTAGTAACTGCCGCAGATCATCGCTCATCTGATCCACTCACCAGTAGTAACTGCTGCAGATCATCGCTTACCTGATCCACTCACCAGTAGTAACTGCCGCAGATCATCACTCACATGATCCACTCGCCAGTGGTAACTGCCGCAGATCATCGCATACCCGATCCACTCACCAGTAGTAACTGCTGCAGATCATCACTCACCTGATCCACTCACCAGTAGTAACTGCCGCAGATCATCGCTCACCTGATCCACTCACCAGTAGTAACTGCCGCAGATCATCGCTCACCTGATCCACTCACCAGTAGTAACTGCCGCAGATCATCGCATACCCGATCCACTCACCAGTGGTAACTGCCACAGATCATTGCTCATCTGATCCACTCACCAGTAGTAACTGCCGCAGATCATCGCTCACCTGATCCACTCACCAGTAGTAACTGCCGCAGATCATCGCTCACCTGATCCACTCACCAGTAGTAACTGCCGCAGATCATCGCTCACCTGATCCACTCACCAGTAGTAACTGCCGCAGATCATCGCTTACCTGATCCACTCACCAGTAGTAACTGCCGCAGATCATCGCATACCCGATCCACTCACCAGTGGTAACTGCCACAGATCATTGCTCATCTGATCCACTCACCAGTAGTAACTGCCGCAGATCATCACTCACCTGATCCACTCACCAGTAGTAACTGCCGCAGATCATCACTTACCTGATCCACTCACCAGTAGTAACTGCCGCAGATCATCACTCATCTGATCCACTCACCAGTAGTAACTGCCGCAGATCATCACTTACCTGATCCACTCACCAGTAGTAACTGCCGCAGATCATCGCTTACCTGATCCACTCACCAGTAGTAACTGCCGCAGATCATCGCTTACCTGCTCCACTCACCAGTAGTAACTGCCGCAGATCATCGCTTACCTGATCCACTCACCAGTAGTAACTGCCGCAGATCATCGCTTACCTGATCCACTCACCAGTGGTAACTGCCGCAGATCATCACTTACCTGCTCCACTCACCAGTAGTAACTGCCGCAGATCATCGCTTACCTGATCCACTCACCAGTAGTAACTGCCGCAGATCATCGCTTACCTGCTCCACTCACCAGTAGTAACTGCCGCAGATCATCGCTTACCTGATCCACTCACCAGTAGTAACTGCCGCAGATCATCGCTTACCTGCTCCACTCACCAGTAGTAACTGCCGCAGATCATCGCTTACCTGATCCACTCGCCAGTAGTAACTGCCGCAGATCATCACTTACCTGCTCCACTCACCAGTAGTAACTGCCGCAGATCATCGCTTACCTGATCCACTCACCAGTAGTAACTGCCGCAGATCATCGCTTACCTGATCCACTCACCAGTAGTAACTGCCGCAGATCATCACTTACCTGATCCACTCACCAGTAGTAACTGCCGCAGATCATCACTCACCTGATCCACTCACCAGTAGTAACTGCCGCAGATCATCGCTTACCTGCTCCACTCACCAGTAGTAACTGCCGCAGATCATCGCATACCCGATCCACTCACCAGTGGTAACTGCCGCAGATCATCGCTTACCTGATCCACTCACCAGTAGTAACTGCCGCAGATCATCGCTTACCTGCTCCACTCACCAGTAGTAACTGCCGCAGATCATCGCTTACCTGATCCACTCACCAGTAGTAACTGCCGCAGATCATCGCTTACCTGATCCACTCACCAGTAGTAACTGCCGCAGATCATCGCTTACCTGATCCACTCACCAGTAGTAACTGCCGCAGATCATCGCTTACCTGCTCCACTCACCAGTAGTAACTGCCGCAGATCATCGCTTACCTGATCCACTCGCCAGTAGTAACTGCCGCAGATCATCACTTACCTGCTCCACTCACCAGTAGTAACTGCCGCAGATCATCGCTCATCTGATCCACTCACCAGTAGTAACTGCCGCAGATCATCACTCACCTGATCCACTCACCAGTAGTAACTGCCGCAGATCATCGCTCATCTGATCCACTCACCAGTAGTAACTGCCGCAGATCATCACTCACCTGATCCACTCACCAGTAGTAACTGCCGCAGATCATCACTTACCTGCTCCACTCACCAGTAGTAACTGCCGCAGATCATCGCTTACCTGATCCACTCACCAGTAGTAACTGCCGCAGATCATCGCTCATCTGATCCACTCACCAGTAGTAACTGCCGCAGATCATCACTCACCTGATCCACTCACCAGTAGTAACTGCCGCAGATCATCACTTACCTGCTCCACTCACCAGTAGTAACTGCCGCAGATCATCACTTACCTGCTCCACTCACCAGTAGTAACTGCCGCAGATCATCACTCACCTGATCCACTCACCAGTGGTAACTGCCGCAGATCATCGCTTACCTGATCCACTCACCAGTAGTAACTGCCGCAGATCATCGCATACCTGATCCACTCACCAGTAGTAACTGCCGCAGATCATCGCTCATCTGATCCACTCACCAGTAGTAACTGCCGCAGATCATCGCATACCTGATCCACTCACCAGTAGTAACTGCCGCAGATCATCGCTCATCTGATCCACTCACCAGTAGTAACTGCCGCAGATCATCGCTTACCTGATCCACTCACCAGTAGTAACTGCTGCAGATCATCGCTTACCTGATCCACTCACCAGTAGTAACTGCCGCAGATCATCGCTTACCTGATCCACTCACCAGTGGTAACTGCCGCAGATCATCACTTACCTGCTCCACTCACCAGTGGTAACTGCTGCAGATCATCACTTACCTGCTCCACTCACCAGTAGTAACTGCCGCAGATCATCACTCACCTGCTCCACTCACCAGTGGTAACTGCTGCAGATCATCGCTTACCTGATCCACTCACCAGTAGTAACTGCCGCAGATCATCACTTACCTGCTCCACTCACCAGTGGTAACTGCTGCAGATCATCGCTTACCTGATCCACTCACCAGTAGTAACTGCCGCAGATCATCGCTTACCTGATCCACTCACCAGTAGTAACTGCCGCAGATCATCGCTTACCTGCTCCACTCACCAGTAGTAACTGCCGCAGATCATCGCTTACCTGCTCCACTCACCAGTAGTAACTGCCGCAGATCATCACTTACCTGATCCACTCACCAGTAGTAACTGCCGCAGATCATCACTCACCTGATCCACTCACCAGTAGTAACTGCCGCAGATCATCGCTTACCTGATCCACTCACCAGTAGTAACTGCCGCAGATCATCGCTTACCTGATCCACTCACCAGTAGTAACTGCCGCAGATCATCACTCACCTGATCCACTCACCAGTAGTAACTGCCGCAGATCATCGCTTACCTGATCCACTCACCAGTGGTAACTGCCGCAGATCATCGCTTACCTGATCCACTCACCAGTGGTAACTGCCGCAGATCATCACTCACATGATCCACTCACCAGTAGTAACTGCCGCAGATCATCACTCACCCGATCCACTCACCAGTAGTAACTGCCGCAGATCATCACTCACCCGATCCACTCACCAGTGGTAACTGCCGCAGATCATCACTCACCTGATCCACTCACCAGTAGTAACTGCTGCAGATCATCACATACCCGATCCACTCACCAGTAGTAACTGCCGCAGATCATCACTCACCCGATCCACTCACCAGTAGTAACTGCCGCAGATCATCACTTACCTGATCCACTCACCAGTAGTAACTGCCGCAGATCATCGCTTACCTGATCCACTCACCAGTAGTAACTGCTGCAGATCATCGCTTACCTGCTCCACTCACCTGTAGTAACTGCCGCAGATCATCACTCACCTGATCCACTCACCAGTAGTAATTGCCGCAGATCATCGCTTACCTGATCCACTCACCAGTGGTAACTGCCGCAGATCATCACTCACATGATCCACTCACCAGTAGTAACTGCCGCAGATCATCACTCACCCGATCCACTCACCAGTAGTAACTGCCGCAGATCATCACTCACCCGATCCACTCACCAGTAGTAACTGCTGCAGATCATCACTTACCTGCTCCACTCACCAGTAGTAACTGCCGCAGATCATCGCTTACCTGATCCACTCACCAGTAGTAACTGCCGCAGATCATCGCTTACCTGATCCACTCACCAGTAGTAACTGCTGCAGATCATCACTCACCTGATCCACTCACCAGTAGTAACTGCCGCAGATCATCGCTTACCTGATCCACTCACCAGTAGTAACTGCCGCAGATCATTGCTCATGTGATCCACTCACCAGTGGTAACTGCCGCAGATCATCACTCACCTGCTCCACTCACCAGTAGTAACTGCCGCAGATCATCACTCACATGATCCACTCACCAGTAGTAACTGCCGCAGATCATCACTCACATGATCCACTCACCAGTAGTAACTGCCGCAGATCATTGCTTACCTGCTCCACTCACCAGTAGTAACTGCCGCAGATCATCGCTTACCTGATCCACTCACCAGTAGTAACTGCCGCAGATCATCGCTCATCTGATCCACTCACCAGTAGTAACTGCCGCAGATCATCGCATACCTGATCCACTCACCAGTAGTAACTGCCGCAGATCATCGCTTACCTGATCCACTCACCAGTAGTAACTGCCGCAGATCATCACTCACATGATCCACTCACCAGTAGTAACTGCCGCAGATCATCACTCACATGATCCACTCACCAGTAGTAACTGCCGCAGATCATTGCTTACCTGCTCCACTCACCAGTAGTAACTGCCGCAGATCATCGCTTACCTGATCCACTCACCAGTAGTAACTGCCGCAGATCATCGCTCATCTGATCCACTCACCAGTAGTAACTGCCGCAGATCATCGCATACCTGATCCACTCACCAGTAGTAACTGCCGCAGATCATCGCTTACCTGATCCACTCACCAGTAGTAACTGCCGCAGATCATCACTCACATGATCCACTCACCAGTAGTAACTGCCGCAGATCATCGCTTACCTGATCCACTCACCAGTAGTAACTGCCGCAGATCATCGCTCATCTGATCCACTCACCAGTAGTAACTGCCGCAGATCATCGCTTACCTGCTCCACTCACCAGTAGTAACTGCCGCAGATCATCGCTTACCTGATCCACTCACCAGTAGTAACTGCCGCAGATCATCGCTCATCTGATCCACTCACCAGTAGTAACTGCCGCAGATCATCGCTTACCTGCTCCACTCACCAGTAGTAACTGCTGCAGATCATCGCTCATCTGATCCACTCACCAGTAGTAACTGCCGCAGATCATCGCTTACCTGCTCCACTCACCAGTGGTAACTGCCGCAGATCATCGCTCATCTGATCCACTCACCAGTAGTAACTGCCGCAGATCATCGCTTACCTGCTCCACTCACCAGTAGTAACTGCCGCAGATCATCGCTTATCTGATCCACTCACCAGTAGTAACTGCCGCAGATCATCGCTTGCCTGATCCACTCACCAGTAGTAACTGCCGCAGATCATCGCTCATCTGATCCACTCACCAGTGGTAACTGCCGCAGATCATCACTTACCTGCTCCACTCACCAGTAGTAACTGCTGCAGATCATCGCTTACCTGATCCACTCACCAGTAGTAACTGCCGCAGATCATCGCTTATCTGATCCACTCACCAGTAGTAACTGCCGCAGATCATCGCTTGCCTGATCCACTCACCAGTAGTAACTGCCGCAGATCATCGCTCATCTGATCCACTCACCAGTAGTAACTGCCGCAGATCATCGCTTACCTGATCCACTCACCAGTAGTAACTGCCGCAGATCATCGCTTACCTGATCCACTCACCAGTAGTAACTGCCGCAGATCATCGCTTACCTGCTCCACTCACCAGTGGTAACTGCCGCAGATCATCGCTTACCTGATCCACTCACCAGTAGTAACTGCCGCAGATCATTGCTCATCTGATCCACTCACCAGTGGTAACTGCCGCAGATCATCGCTTACCTGCTCCACTCACCAGTAGTAACTGCCGCAGATCATCGCTCACCTGATCCACTCACCAGTGGTAACTGCCGCAGATCATCGCTCATCTGATCCACTCACCAGTGGTAACTGCCGCAGATCATCGCTTACCTGATCCACTCACCTGTAGTAACTGCCGCAGATCATCGCTCACCTGATCCACTCACCAGTAGTAACTGCCGCAGATCATCACTTACCTGCTCCACTCACCAGTAGTAACTGCCGCAGATCATCGCTTACCTGATCCACTCACCAGTGGTAACTGCCGCAGATCATCGCTCATCTGATCCACTCACCAGTAGTAACTGCTGCAGATCATCACTTACCTGCTCCACTCACCAGTGGTAACTGCCGCAGATCATCGCTTACCTGATCCACTCACCAGTAGTAACTGCCGCAGATCATTGCTCATCTGATCCACTCACCAGTAGTAACTGCCGCAGATCATTGCTCATCTGATCCACTCACCAGTAGTAACTGCTGCAGATCATCACTTACCTGCTCCACTCACCAGTGGTAACTGCCGCAGATCATCGCTTACCTGATCCACTCACCAGTAGTAACTGCCGCAGATCATTGCTCATCTGATCCACTCACCAGTGGTAACTGCCGCAGATCATCGCTTACCTGATCCACTCACCTGTAGTAACTGCCGCAGATCATCGCTCACCTGATCCACTCACCAGTAGTAACTGCCGCAGATCATCGCTTACCTGATCCACTCACCAGTGGTAACTGCCGCAGATCATCGCTCATCTGATCCACTCACCAGTAGTAACTGCTGCAGATCATCACTTACCTGCTCCACTCACCAGTGGTAACTGCCGCAGATCATCGCTTACCTGATCCACTCACCAGTAGTAACTGCCGCAGATCATTGCTCATCTGATCCACTCACCAGTAGTAACTGCCGCAGATCATTGCTCATCTGATCCACTCACCAGTAGTAACTGCCGCAGATCATCACTTACCTGCTCCACTCACCAGTGGTAACTGCCGCAGATCATCGCTTACCTGCTCCACTCACCAGTAGTAACTGCCGCAGATCATCGCTCACCTGATCCACTCACCAGTGGTAACTGCCGCAGATCATTGCTTACCTGCTCCACTCACCAGTAGTAACTGCCGCAGATCATCACTTACCTGATCCACTCACCAGTGGTAACTGCCGCAGATCATTGCTTACCTGATCCACTCACCAGTGGTAACTGCCGCAGATCATCGCTTACCTGCTCCACTCACCAGTAGTAACTGCCGCAGATCATCGCTCACCTGATCCACTCACCAGTGGTAACTGCCGCAGATCATCGCTCACCTGATCCACTCACCAGTGGTAACTGCCGCAGATCATCGCTTACCTGCTCCACTCACCAGTAGTAACTGCCGCAGATCATCGCTCACCTGATCCACTCACCAGTGGTAACTGCCGCAGATCATTGCTTACCTGATCCACTCACCAGTGGTAACTGCCGCAGATCATCGCTCACCTGCTCCACTCACCAGTGGTAACTGCCGCAGATCATCACTTACCTGCTCCACTCACCAGTAGTAACTGCTGCAGATCATCGCTTACCTGCTCCACTCACCAGTGGTAACTGCCGCAGATCATCGCTCATCTGATCCACTCACCAGTAGTAACTGCCGCAGATCATCACTTACCTGCTCCACTCACCAGTAGTAACTGCCGCAGATCATCACTCACCTGATCCACTCACCAGTGGTAACTGCCGCAGATCATCGCTCATCTGATCCACTCACCAGTGGTAACTGCCGCAGATCATCACTTACCTGCTCCACTCACCAGTGGTAACTGCCGCAGATCATCACTCACCTGATCCACTCACCAGTAGTAACTGCCGCAGATCATCACTCACCTGATCCACTCACCAGTAGTAACTGCCGCAGATCATCACTCACCTGATCCACTCACCAGTAGTAACTGCCGCAGATCATCGCTTACCTGATCCACTCACCAGTAGTAACTGCCGCAGATCATCACTTACCTGCTCCACTCACCAGTAGTAACTGCCGCAGATCATCACTCACCTGATCCACTCACCAGTAGTAACTGCCGCAGATCATCGCTTACCTGATCCACTCACCAGTAGTAACTGCCGCAGATCATCGCTCATCTGATCCACTCACCAGTAGTAACTGCCGCAGATCATCGCTCGCCTGATCCACTCACCAGTAGTAACTGCCGCAGATCATCGCTCATCTGATCCACTCACCAGTAGTAACTGCCGCAGATCATCGCTTACCTGATCCACTCACCAGTAGTAACTGCCGCAGATCATCGCTCATCTGATCCACTCACCAGTAGTAGCTGCCGCAGATCATTGCTCATGTGATCCACTCGCCAGTAGTAACTGCCGCAGATCATTGCTCATCTGATCCACTCACCAGTAGTAACTGCCGCAGATCATCGCTTACCTGATCCACTCACCAGTAGTAACTGCCGCAGATCATCGCTTACCTGATCCACTCACCAGTAGTAACTGCCGCAGATCATCGCTCATCTGATCCACTCACCAGTAGTAACTGCCGCAGATCATCGCTTACCTGATCCACTCACCAGTAGTAACTGCCGCAGATCATCGCTTACCCGATCCACTCACCAGTAGTAACTGCCGCAGATCATCACTTACCTGCTCCACTCACAAGTAGTAACTGCCGCAGATCATCACTTACCTGCTCCACTCACCAGTGGTAACTGCCGCAGATCATCGCTTACCCGATCCACTCACCAGTGGTAACTGCCGCAGATCATCGCTTACCTGATCCACTCACCAGTAGTAACTGCCGCAGATCATCGCTCACCTGATCCACTCACCAGTAGTAACTGCCGCAGATCATCGCTCATCTGATCCACTCACCAGTAGTAACTGCCGCAGATCATCGCTTACCTGATCCACTCACCAGTAGTAACTGCCGCAGATCATCGCTTACCCGATCCACTCACCAGTAGTAACTGCCGCAGATCATCGCTTACCTGATCCACTCACCAGTAGTAACTGCCGCAGATCATCGCTCATCTGATCCACTCACCAGTAGTAACTGCCGCAGATCATCGCTTACCTGATCCACTCACCAGTAGTAACTGCCGCAGATCATCGCTTACCCGATCCACTCACCAGTAGTAACTGCCGCAGATCATCACTTACCTGCTCCACTCACAAGTAGTAACTGCCGCAGATCATCACTTACCTGCTCCACTCACCAGTAGTAACTGCCGCAGATCATCGCTTACCCGATCCACTCACCAGTGGTAACTGCCGCAGATCATCGCTTACCTGATCCACTCACCAGTAGTAACTGCCGCAGATCATCACTCACCTGATCCACTCACCAGTAGTAACTGCCGCAGATCATCACTCACCTGATCCACTCACCAGTAGTAACTGCCGCAGATCATCACTCACCTGATCCACTCACCAGTAGTAACTGCCGCAGATCATCACTCACCTGATCCACTCACCAGTAGTAACTGCCGCAGATCATCGCTTACCTGATCCACTCACCAGTAGTAACTGCCGCAGATCATCACTTACCTGCTCCACTCACCAGTAGTAACTGCCGCAGATCATCACTCACCTGATCCACTCACCAGTAGTAACTGCTGCAGATCATCACTCACCTGATCCACTCACCAGTAGTAACTGCCGCAGATCATCACTCACCTGATCCACTCACCAGTAGTAACTGCCGCAGATCATCACTCACCTGATCCACTCACCAGTAGTAACTGCCGCAGATCATCGCTTACCTGATCCACTCACAAGTAGTAACTGCCGCAGATCATCGCTTACCTGATCCACTCACCAGTGGTAACTGCCGCAGATCATCACTTACCTGCTCCACTCACCAGTAGTAACTGCCGCAGATCATCGCTTACCTGATCCACTCACTGGTGGTAACTGCCGCAGATCATCGCTTACCTGATCCACTCACCAGTAGTAACTGCCGCAGATCATCACTCACATGATCCACTCACCAGTGGTAACTGCCGCAGATCATCGCTTACCTGATCCACTCACCAGTAGTAACTGCCGCAGATCATCACTTACCTGATCCACTCACCAGTAGTAACTGCCGCAGATCATCGCTTACCTGATCCACTCACCAGTAGTAACTGCCGCAGATCATCACTTACCTGCTCCACTCACCAGTGGTAACTGCCGCAGATCATCGCTCACCTGATCCACTCACCAGTGGTAACTGCCGCAGATCATCGCTTACCTGATCCACTCACCAGTGGTAACTGCTGCAGATCATCGCTCATCTGATCCACTCACCAGTAGTAACTGCCGCAGATCATCGCTTACCTGCTCCACTCACCAGTAGTAACTGCCGCAGATCATCGCTCATCTGATCCACTCACAAGTAGTAACTGCCGCAGATCATCACTTACCTGCTCCACTCACCAGTAGTAACTGCCGCAGATCATCACTCACCTGATCCACTCACCAGTAGTAACTGCCGCAGATCATCGCTCACCTGATCCACTCACCAGTAGTAACTGCCGCAGATCATCGCTCACCTGATCCACTCACCAGTAGTAACTGCCGCAGATCATCGCTCACCTGATCCACTCACCAGTAGTAACTGCCGCAGATCATCGCTCACCTGATCCACTCACCAGTAGTAACTGCCGCAGATCATCGCTTACCTGATCCACTCACCAGTAGTAACTGCCGCAGATCATCGCTCATCTGATCCACTCACCAGTAGTAACTGCCGCAGATCATTGCTCATGTGATCCACTCACCAGTAGTAACTGCCGCAGATCATCGCTTACCCGATCCACTCACCAGTGGTAACTGCCGCAGATCATCACTCACATGATCCACTCGCCAGTGGTAACTGCCGCAGATCATCGCATACCTGATCCACTCACCAGTAGTAACTGCCGCAGATCATCACTTACCTGCTCCACTCACCAGTAGTAACTGCCGCAGATCATCGCATACCTGATCCACTCACCAGTAGTAACTGCCGCAGATCATCGCTTACCTGCTCCACTCACCAGTGGTAACTGCCGCAGATCATCGCTTACCTGCTCCACTCACCAGTGGTAACTGCCGCAGATCATCACTTACCTGATCCACTCACCAGTAGTAACTGCCGCAGATCATCGCTTACCTGATCCACTCACCAGTAGTAACTGCCGCAGATCATCGCTCACCTGATCCACTCACCAGTAGTAACTGCCGCAGATCATCGCTTACCTGATCCACTCACCAGTAGTAACTGCCGCAGATCATCGCTCATCTGATCCACTCACCAGTAGTAACTGCCGCAGATCATCACTTACCTGCTCCACTCACCAGTAGTAACTGCCGCAGATCATCGCTTACCTGATCCACTCACCAGTAGTAACTGCCGCAGATCATCGCTCATCTGATCCACTCACCAGTAGTAACTGCCGCAGATCATCGCTCACCTGATCCACTCACCAGTAGTAACTGCCGCAGATCATCGCTTACCTGATCCACTCACCAGTAGTAACTGCCGCAGATCATCGCTCATCTGATCCACTCACCAGTAGTAACTGCCGCAGATCATCGCTTACCTGATCCACTCACCAGTGGTAACTGCTGCAGATCATCACTTACCTGATCCACTCACCAGTGGTAACTGCCGCAGATCATCGCTCATCTGATCCACTCACCAGTAGTAACTGCCGCAGATCATCGCTTACCTGATCCACTCACCAGTAGTAACTGCCGCAGATCATCACTTACCTGATCCACTCACAAGTAGTAACTGCCGCAGATCATCACTTACCTGCTCCACTCACCAGTGGTAACTGCCGCAGATCATCGCTCACCTGATCCACTCACCAGTAGTAACTGCCGCAGATCATCGCTTACCTGATCCACTCACCAGTGGTAACTGCCGCAGATCATCGCTTACCTGCTCCACTCACAAGTAGTAACTGCCGCAGATCATCACTTACCTGCTCCACTCACCAGTGGTAACTGCCGCAGATCATCGCTCACCTGATCCACTCACCAGTAGTAACTGCCGCAGATCATCGCTTACCTGATCCACTCACCAGTGGTAACTGCCGCAGATCATCGCTTACCTGCTCCACTCACAAGTAGTAACTGCCGCAGATCATCGCTTACCTGCTCCACTCACCAGTAGTAACTGCCGCAGATCATCGCTTACCTGATCCACTCACCAGTAGTAACTGCCGCAGATCATCACATACCCGATCCACTCACCAGTAGTAACTGCCGCAGATCATCGCTTACCTGCTCCACTCACCAGTAGTAACTGCCGCAGATCATCGCTCACCTGATCCACTCACCAGTAGTAACTGCCGCAGATCATCGCTCACCCGATCCACTCACCAGTAGTAACTGCCGCAGATCATTGCTCATGTGATCCACTCGCAAGTAGTAACTGCCGCAGATCATTGCATACCCGATCCACTCACCAGTAGTAACTGCCGCAGATCATCGCTTGCCTGCTCCACTCACCAGTAGTAACTGCCGCAGATCATCGCTTACCTGATCCACTCACCAGTGGTAACTGCCGCAGATCATCGCTTACCTGCTCCACTCACCAGTAGTAACTGCCGCAGATCATCGCTCACCTGATCCACTCACCAGTGGTAACTGCCGCAGATCATCGCTCACCTGATCCACTCACCAGTAGTAACTGCCGCAGATCATCGCTTACCTGCTCCACTCACCAGTAGTAACTGCCGCAGATCATCGCTCACCTGATCCACTCACCAGTAGTAACTGCCGCAGATCATCGCTCACCTGATCCACTCACCAGTAGTAACTGCCGCAGATCATCACTCACCTGATCCACTCACCAGTAGTAACTGCCGCAGATCATCACATACCCGATCCACTCACCAGTAGTAACTGCCGCAGATCATCGCTTACCTGCTCCACTCACCAGTAGTAACTGCCGCAGATCATCGCTCACCTGATCCACTCACCAGTAGTAACTGCCGCAGATCATCGCTCACCTGATCCACTCACCAGTAGTAACTGCCGCAGATCATCACTCACCTGATCCACTCACCAGTAGTAACTGCCGCAGATCATCGCTCACCTGATCCACTCACCAGTAGTAACTGCCGCAGATCATCGCTCATCTGATCCACTCACCAGTAGTAACTGCCGCAGATCATCGCTTACCTGATCCACTCACCAGTAGTAACTGCCGCAGATCATCGCTTACCTGATCCACTCACCAGTGGTAACTGCCGCAGATCATCACTCACCCGATCCACTCACCAGTAGTAACTGCCGCAGATCATCGCTTACCTGATCCACTCACCAGTAGTAACTGCCGCAGATCATCACTTACCTGCTCCACTCACCAGTAGTAACTGCCGCAGATCATCACTTACCTGCTCCACTCACCAGTAGTAACTGCCGCAGATCATCGCTTACCTGATCCACTCACCAGTAGTAACTGCCGCAGATCATCGCATACCCGATTCACTCACCAGTAGTAACTGCCGCAGATCATCACTCACCCGATCCACTCACCAGTAGTAACTGCCGCAGATCATCGCTCATCTGATCCACTCACCAGTAGTAACTGCCGCAGATCATCACTTACCTGATCCACTCACCAGTAGTAACTGCCGCAGATCATCGCTTACCTGATCCACTCACCAGTAGTAACTGCCGCAGATCATCGCATACCCAATCCACTCACCAGTAGTAACTGCCGCAGATCATCACTTACCTGCTCCACTCACCAGTAGTAACTGCCGCAGATCATCACTTACCTGCTCCACTCACCAGTAGTAACTGCCGCAGATCATCGCTCATCTGATCCACTCACCAGTAGTAACTGCCGCAGATCATCACTTACCTGATCCACTCACCAGTAGTAACTGCCGCAGATCATCGCATACCCAATCCACTCACCAGTAGTAACTGCCGCAGATCATCACTTACCTGATCCACTCACCAGTAGTAACTGCCGCAGATCATCGCTTACCTGCTCCACTCACCAGTAGTAACTGCCGCAGATCATCACTTACCTGCTCCACTCACCAGTAGTAACTGCCGCAGATCATCGCTTACCTGATCCACTCACCAGTAGTAACTGCCGCAGATCATCACTCACCCGATCCACTCACCAGTAGTAACTGCCGCAGATCATCGCTTACCTGATCCACTCACCAGTAGTAACTGCCGCAGATCATCACTTACCTGATCCACTCACCAGTAGTAACTGCCGCAGATCATCACTTACCTGATCCACTCACCAGTAGTAACTGCCGCAGATCATCGCTTACCTGCTCCACTCACCAGTAGTAACTGCCGCAGATCATCACTTACCTGATCCACTCACCAGTAGTAACTGCCGCAGATCATCGCTCACCTGATCCACTCACCAGTAGTAACTGCCGCAGATCATCGCTCATCTGATCCACTCACCAGTAGTAACTGCCGCAGATCATCACTTACCTGATCCACTCACCAGTAGTAACTGCCGCAGATCATCGCTCATCTGATCCACTCACCAGTAGTAACTGCCGCAGATCATCGCTTACCTGATCCACTCACCAGTAGTAACTGCCGCAGATCATCGCTCATCTGATCCACTCACCAGTAGTAACTGCCGCAGATCATCGCTTACCTGATCCACTCACCAGTAGTAACTGCCGCAGATCATCACTTACCTGATCCACTCACCAGTGGTAACTGCCGCAGATCATCACTTACCTGATCCACTCACCAGTAGTAACTGCCGCAGATCATCGCTTACCTGATCCACTCACCAGTAGTAACTGCCGCAGATCATCGCTTACCTGCTCCACTCACCAGTAGTAACTGCCGCAGATCATCACTTACCTGATCCACTCACCAGTAGTAACTGCCGCAGATCATCGCTCACCTGATCCACTCACCAGTAGTAACTGCCGCAGATCATCGCTCATCTGATCCACTCACCTGTAGTAACTGCCGCAGATCATCGCTCACCTGATCCACTCACCAGTAGTAACTGCCGCAGATCATCACTTACCTGCTCCACTCACCAGTAGTAACTGCCGCAGATCATCGCTTACCTGATCCACTCACCAGTGGTAACTGCCGCAGATCATCACTCACCCGATCCACTCACCAGTAGTAACTGCCGCAGATCATCACTCACCCGATCCACTCACCAGTGGTAACTGCCGCAGATCATCGCTCACCTGATCCACTCACCAGTAGTAACTGCCGCAGATCATCGCTCATCTGATCCACTCACCAGTAGTAACTGCCGCAGATCATCACTTACCTGATCCACTCACCAGTAGTAACTGCCGCAGATCATCGCTTACCTGATCCACTCACCAGTAGTAACTGCCGCAGATCATCACTTACCTGATCCACTCACCAGTAGTAACTGCCGCAGATCATCGCTCATCTGATCCACTCACCAGTAGTAACTGCCGCAGATCATCGCTTACCTGATCCACTCACCAGTGGTAACTGCCGCAGATCATCACTTACCTGCTCCACTCACCAGTAGTAACTGCCGCAGATCATCACTTACCTGATCCACTCACCTGTAGTAACTGCTGCAGATCATCGCTTACCTGATCCACTCACCAGTAGTAACTGCCGCAGATCATCGCATACCTGCTCCACTCACCAGTAGTAACTGCCGCAGATCATCACTTACCTGCTCCACTCACCAGTAGTAACTGCCGCAGATCATCGCATACCTGCTCCACTCACCAGTAGTAACTGCCGCAGATCATCACTTACCTGCTCCACTCACCAGTAGTAACTGCCGCAGATCATCACTTACCCGATCCACTCACCAGTAGTAACTGCCGCAGATCATCGCTCACCTGATCCACTCACCAGTAGTAACTGCCGCAGATCATCGCTCACCTGATCCACTCACCAGTAGTAACTGCCGCAGATCATCGCTCATCTGATCCACTCACCAGTAGTAACTGCCGCAGATCATCGCTTACCTGATCCACTCACCAGTAGTAACTGCCGCAGATCATCGCTTACCTGATCCACTCACCAGTAGTAACTGCCGCAGATCATCGCTCATCTGATCCACTCACCAGTAGTAACTGCCGCAGATCATCGCTTACCTGATCCACTCACCAGTAGTAACTGCCGCAGATCATCGCTTACCTGCTCCACTCACCAGTAGTAACTGCCGCAGATCATCACTTACCTGATCCACTCACCAGTAGTAACTGCCGCAGATCATCACTTACCTGCTCCACTCACCAGTAGTAACTGCCGCAGATCATCGCTTACCTGATCCACTCACCAGTAGTAACTGCCGCAGATCATCGCTTACCTGCTCCACTCACCAGTAGTAACTGCCGCAGATCATCACTTACCTGATCCACTCACCAGTAGTAACTGCCGCAGATCATCACTTACCTGATCCACTCACCAGTAGTAACTGCCGCAGATCATCACTTACCTGATCCACTCACCAGTAGTAACTGCCGCAGATCATCACTTACCTGATCCACTCACCAGTAGTAACTGCCGCAGATCATCACTCACATGATCCACTCACCAGTAGTAACTGCCGCAGATCATCACTCACATGATCCACTCACCAGTAGTAACTGCCGCAGATCATCACTTACCTGATCCACTCACCAGTAGTAACTGCCGCAGATCATCACTTACCTGATCCACTCACCAGTAGTAACTGCCGCAGATCATCACTTACCCGATCCACTCACCAGTGGTAACTGCCGCAGATCATCGCTCACCTGATCCACTCACCAGTAGTAACTGCCGCAGATCATCGCTCATCTGATCCACTCACCAGTAGTAACTGCCGCAGATCATCGCATACCTGATCCACTCACCAGTGGTAACTGCCGCAGATCATCACTTACCTGCTCCACTCACCAGTAGTAACTGCCGCAGATCATCACTTACCTGCTCCACTCACCAGTAGTAACTGCCGCAGATCATCGCTTACCTGATCCACTCACCAGTGGTAACTGCCGCAGATCATCGCTCATCTGATCCACTCACCAGTGGTAACTGCCGCAGATCATCACTCACATGATCCACTCACCAGTAGTAACTGCCGCAGATCATCGCTTACCTGATCCACTCACCAGTAGTAACTGCCGCAGATCATCACTTACCTGCTCCACTCACCAGTAGTAACTGCCGCAGATCATCACTTACCTGATCCACTCACCTGTAGTAACTGCTGCAGATCATCGCTTACCTGATCCACTCACCAGTAGTAACTGCCGCAGATCATCGCATACCTGCTCCACTCACCAGTAGTAACTGCCGCAGATCATCACTTACCTGCTCCACTCACCAGTAGTAACTGCCGCAGATCATCACTTACCTGATCCACTCACCAGTGGTAACTGCCGCAGATCATCGCTCACCTGATCCACTCACCAGTAGTAACTGCCGCAGATCATCGCTCATCTGATCCACTCACCAGTAGTAACTGCCGCAGATCATCACTTACCTGATCCACTCACCAGTAGTAACTGCCGCAGATCATCACTTACCTGATCCACTCACCAGTAGTAACTGCCGCAGATCATCACTTACCTGATCCACTCACCAGTAGTAACTGCCGCAGATCATCGCTCACCTGATCCACTCACCAGTAGTAACTGCCGCAGATCATCACTCACCTGCTCCACTCACCAGTAGTAACTGCCGCAGATCATCGCTTACCTGATCCACTCACCAGTAGTAACTGCCGCAGATCATCACTCACCTGCTCCACTCACCAGTGGTAACTGCCGCAGATCATCACTTACCTGATCCACTCACCAGTAGTAACTGCCGCAGATCATCACTTACCTGATCCACTCACCAGTAGTAATTGCTGCAGATCATCGCATACCTGATCCACTCACCAGTAGTAACTGCCGCAGATCATCACTCACCTGCTCCACTCACCAGTAGTAACTGCCGCAGATCATCACTTACCTGCTCCACTCACCAGTAGTAACTGCCGCAGATCATCACTCACCTGATCCACTCACCTGTAGTAACTGCCGCAGATCATCACTTACCTGCTCCACTCACCAGTAGTAACTGCCGCAGATCATCGCTTACCTGATCCACTCACCAGTAGTAACTGCTGCAGATCATCACTCACATGATCCACTCGCCAGTGGTAACTGCCGCAGATCATCACTTACCTGATCCACTCACCAGTAGTAACTGCCGCAGATCATCGCTTACCTGCTCCACTCACCAGTAGTAACTGCCGCAGATCATCGCTTACCTGATCCACTCACCAGTAGTAACTGCCGCAGATCATCGCTTACCTGATCAACTCATTAGTGGTAACTGCCGCAGATCATCGCTCGCCTGATCCACTCACCAGTAGTAACTGCCGCAGATCATCGCATACCTGATCCACTCACCTGTAGTAACTGCCGCAGATCATCACTTACCTGATCCACTCACCAGTAGTAACTGCCGCAGATCATCGCTCACCTGCTCCACTCACCAGTAGTAACTGCCGCAGATCATCGCTTACCTGATCAACTCACCAGTGGTAACTGCTGCAGATCATCGCTCACCTGATCCACTCACCAGTGGTAACTGCTGCAGATCATCGCTTACCTGATCCACTCACCAGTAGTAACTGCCGCAGATCATCGCTTACCTGATCAACTCACCAGTGGTAACTGCTGCAGATCATCGCTCGCCTGATCCACTCACCAGTAGTAACTGCCGCAGATCATCGCATACCTGATCCACTCACCAGTAGTAACTGCCGCAGATCATCGCTTACCTGATCAACTCACCAGTGGTAACTGCCGCAGATCATCGCATACCTGATCCACTCACCAGTAGTAACTGCCGCAGATCATCGCTTACCTGATCAACTCACCAGTGGTAACTGCCGCAGATCATCACTTACCTGATCCACTCACCAGTAACTGCCGCAGATCATCACTTACCTGATCCACTCACCAGTAGTAACTGCCGCAGATCATCACTTACCTGATCCACTCACCAGTAGTAACTGCCTCAGATCATCGCTCCCCTGATCAACTCCTTAGTGACTATCTGGTGGCTTCCTTCACCGCTAGTTCTCAGTTCTCTATCACCTCTTACTGGGAACTCCCCTAGAGAGCCGCGACCTGCAGGGTGGAAGCTGCGAAGCCCAAATTCCCTTGCGGGAATCCCTGGTGAAAACACCCGCGCCTCTGGGTGGAGCACTGCCAATCCCAGCTGAGACCAGAAGGATCCCACTCATCCTAGTGGACTCGTGACACACACATTGCAGGCTGCCTTTTTATTTGATGTTCCAACAAGAGGATCCTAGGTGTTGGTAGGGTTTAATTACCTACTTTGTTCAGGTGCTTACACCTATCCAAGGTAAGTACTCTCTCCATAGCAGTCACCAACCTATCACACTCCACCAGGATGGAAACCCAACTAATACCAAAGGGCAACAGCATTTATTCTGCATCCTCGTTGTTAATAGTGATGCAGCATATGGTGAATATTGCCCTCATGAATAGGTTTGGCTTCTTCCTGTAAAATGAAGAGTAACCTGGTAAATGACAACGGTCAAGGGAGCCATGTGCACAATACAAACATTTTAGAAGGGCATGCATATCTATATATACACACACTGTGAGGGGAAGACACTGGGAAAGGGTTTGGAAGTGTTTACACTTTTTTTAGTTTTTCTGGAGCTATGAAAGTCACTTACTTCATGCTGGGTTCCTCCATGCTGAGTTCCTCCATGCTGAGTTCCTCCATGCTGAGCTCCTCCATGCTGGGTTCCTCCATGCTGAGTTCCTCCATGCTGAGTTCCTCCATGCTGGGTTCCTCCATGCTAGGTTCCCCCATGCTGGGTTCCTCCATGCTGAGCTCCTCCATGCTGGGTTCCTCCATGCTGGGTTCCTCCATGCTGAGCTCCTCCATGCTGGGTTCCTCCATGCTGAGTTCCTCCATGCTGGGTTCCTTCATGCTGGGTTCCTCCATGCTAGGTTCCCCCATGCTGGGTTCCTCCATGCTGAGCTCCTCCATGCTGGGTTCCTCCATGCTGAGTTCCTCCATGCTAAGCTCCTCCATGCTGGGTTCCTCCATGCTGGGTTCCTCCATGCTGAGTTCCTCCATGCTGGATTCCCCCATGCTGAGTTCCTCCATGCTGGGTTCCCCCATGCTGAGTTCCTCCATGCTGGGTTCCTCCATGCTAGGTTCCCCCATGCTGGGTTCCTCCATGCTGAGCTCCTCCATGCTGGGTTCCTCCATGCTGAGTTCCTCCATGCTGTGCTCCTCCATGCTGAGTTCCTCCATGCTGTGCTCCTCCATGCTGAGTTCCTCCATGCTGTGCTCCTCCATGCTGAGTTCATCCATGCTGTGCTCCTCCATGCTGAGTTCCTCCATGCTGGGTTCCTCCATGCTGGGTTCCTCCATGCTGAGTTCCTCCATGCTCAGTTCCTCCATGCTTGGTTCCTCCATGCTGAGCTCATCCATGCTGGGTTCCTCCATGCTGAGCTCATCCATGCTGGGTTCCTCCATGCTGAGTTCCTCCATGCTTAATTCCTCCATGCTGAGCTCCTCCATGCTGAGTTCCTCCATGCTGGGTTCCTCCATGCTGGGTTCCTCCATCTTCTTGTATTTGGAGATTTCCTATGGTACAGGGAAGAGAATAAAAAAAACATTTTAATAGGAGAAAACAATCTAACCAACAATATAAGCTCTTTATGGGACATTATAGGTTTATGACATTTAATTCAGCAGATATAATATGTCTATAACGGTGTGCTATCAGTAGAGTAGGGTAAGCAGAGATGTGGGGTATAAATGGTGGGTTGTAGCAGAAACCCAAACACTATTCTATTATTACAGACATGTCACTCAGCCAGAGTAGGTAGGTAGACAGAGAGACAGACACAGTCTAACAATTACAAAAACAAAAACAAATACAAAAGTGGAAGCTGCTCAAATCAATTTATAGGCCATAACAGGTGCTTGAAAGGGTGGGGTTATCCTGCAGTCTAACAATTGTCATCCATATATTTTGTTTGTATGATGTAGTTCCACAACATCTGGAACATTTTGTGTAGTGGATGGATATTCCTAGGTGTAAATGTAATGTACAGATGACTATTGACGTAACTTTTTTCTGCAAATATTCCTCCACCAGCTGATTCTTTCTGTAAATAAGATGCAAAGTAACAGTCAATAATCTTGACAAGCACCTTAAATGCAATTAGCCAAACTATCTCCCCTTCAGACCCCAATCTGTGCACCTTACACCATTGTATTCCTAAGTGCATGATCTGTGTACTTGAATTGATGTGTTATTTTGGTACACACGCTCAGATTGGCACAGAGGAATATCCTTACAAATAAAGGGGAAGGAAGGGCCAGGACATTAAAGAAGGACTTATTATAATTTAAGAGCTTTAATTACATTGCTTATCATTGTCCTCACTACGAGGAGCGGTAAACCAAATTATATCGTCGTCATCTAGCTCCTAAAAATAGAAAAAAATTATACATAAGAATCATGCTTCAAACCTTAAATTTGCTGCCGCTACATACAGTTGATACACGTTTATTCTAATAACTGTTAATCATACTGCTAGTAATTTCTGCTTAGTGTTACTTACAATTTCCTCACCTCCGGTGGATTCCATTTTGCGGTGCTGTACTGACTTGTAACGGCCTGGAGGGACTAATATATAGTGTCTTGCAGCCATTATTTGCTAATTAAAGTGGCCCCAACAACATTTACATTTTTCAATGTTTTGTACATTACACGTTATTAGTTTAAAAACAAATAATAGAATGAAAAACTTCTAATAATGGTTGTGTGAGGTTTTCTTGTGAATGCCCATTGGTTTCTAATGTTTGGTTGTTTGTTTGTTTTTATTTGACATATAAACCAAACCTCCCAACATTTCAATAGTCTATTGAGGGACACTTAAAATTAAATATTTTAAATTGCACTTTTTAAATTATCAAAGAAAGGCCCGTGCTTCTCCGCATACTTTTGTGTACAAGTTACAACAAAATATATATATATATATATGGGCAGCACGGTGGCTCAGTGATTAGCACTTCTGCCTCACATCACTGGGGTCATGAGTTCAATTCTCAACCACGGCATTATCTGTGTGGAGTTTGTATGTTCTCCCCGTGTTCGCGTGGGTTTCCTCCGGGTGCTCCGGTTTCCTCCCACACTCTAAAAACATACTGGTAGGTTAATTGGCTGCTATCAAAATTGACCCTAGTCTCTCCCTCTCTGTCTGTCTGTGTGTGACTGTGTGTCTATATTAGTGAATTTAGACTGTAAGCCCCAATGGGGCAGGGACTGATGTGAGTGAGTTCTCTGTACAGTGCTGCGGAATTAGTGGCGCTATATAAATAAATGATGATGATGATGAATATATACAGCTACTAACAGTCAAAAACATTAACAATCATCCTAATATAAAGGATGTTAGCTGTAATAAATTATAAAATGACCGGTGAATTGGGGGTCTAAAAGAAAGATACTTGTGAGATATGTATAAACATGTATTAAAATAAAAAGATTGGATGTTTCCCACATAGGAAAGTATAGTTAAATAAACTTCTGTTAAGGGGATGCAGATAAGAGAATACATATCAAATAAACTGTAAATGACGGCTTATCTGCAGAAAGACTCACCCCAGTTGACAGACTCTGGACCTTTATTAGACCATATAGAACATATAATGAAAGTACTTTCCTCCGCTGATCTCCAAGAGGTCCATTATAAAATACTTAACAGACCTTATGTGTCACAACATCAAAGAAAGTATCTGGTCCCCGATGAGTCAGGTTGTTGCCCCAAGTGTAAGTGTACCGATGCTACTTTCTTACACAATATCTGGAATTGCAGAAAGATATCTAGTTTTTGCAACAAGATCATGAATTCTAGTTTTCATGTCAGCTTACAAAAAGATTTTAATGCATTGACATTTGTTGACTTTCGTAACTGGATACCTAATCTTCCGGAAGCTGATATTAAACCAGTTTTGACTGGGGGCAGCACAGTGGCCTAGTGGTTAGCACTTCTGCCTCACAGCACTGGGGTCATGAGTTCGATTCCCGACCATGGCCTTATCTGTGTGGAGTTTGTGTGGGTTTCCTCCGGGTGCTCCGGTTTCCTCCCACACTCCAAAAACATACTGGTAGGTTAATTGGCTGCTATCAAAATTGACCCCAGTCTCTCCTTCTGTGTGTGTGTGTGTGTGTGTGTGTGTGTGTGTGTGTGTATGTTAGGGAATTTAGACTGTAAGCTCCAATGGGGCAGGGACTGATGTGAGTGAGTTCTCTGTACAGCGCTGCGGAATTAGTGGTGCTATATAAATAAATGTTGATGATGACTGTCTTGGTGACTTTAGCAAAAAAAGTCATATTGAGACAATGGATCTTAACCTGCTCCCCCTGCTTAATCAGGTGAAATCGAAGTTACTAGAAATTCTATATTTTGATAGGAGAGCGACGATACCGGATGTTGAAAAGGGAGTAGCACGGTGTTACCGTAAATGGGGACTATACATAGAGTCCTTACCTCAAAATGTGGAAGACATTATTATAAAATTTTTGATCCGACTACATGGTCTTTACAACGTCGATTATAGATGTACATATTCCTGTACGGAAATATAAATACAGTCTAAACTTTTTCTCATGCTGCTAAGACGAATAATAAGATATGTGATAATATTGAAATGATTGTGTGACTACTAATTGTCCAAAGCTTACACTCTCTTTCCTTACCGCTTGCAGAGATGGTTTTATTAGCATCTATATCCTTTATTCTATTTCTCATTAGGTCAAGGGGCATTCACTGTTGAGCTCTTACCCCCCAACCACCCACCATTTCCCTGTTATTTTTCAAACATTTTGATAAAGAACTAACCACAGAATAAATAAATTTAAAATTTATTTTATTGTGCATATTTCATACAGGAATAAATATTTTGCTGATTTGTTAGGTTTTATATTATCCATTCTGAAGAACTAGAAAAACAAAATATGTTTGTATTATTCTGTATTTCTTTGCACAAAATGGTTGATATTTCTGTATATGTTGCATCAATGAACAATAAAAACAGATTCTAAAAAAATAATGAAGGCTTATCTGAGACATACTTGACTATTTTGAAAAGAAATTTCAGGGACATTGTGCAAGTAGCATTTCGGAGCAGCGCACTGTCAAAGGGGGCGTGTCCTGCTCTGTCACAAGGGGTGGGTCTAGCTCTACCTGTGGGTGTGTCTAGTTCATAGTACCGCCCAGGAGCATGTCCTGCACCACCAGTTGGACCCTATAGTTTTGTGCGTTGTTTGTGTATGGGTGGCACGTCCCCAGGATCTGTATGTGTAACAGGGTTGTAAAATGATTATTTTTATCTTACTGTAAACATTATGGCAACTCCAGTGATAACCAAGCAGCACAGCACTGAAATTACTGCTGCACAGCTTGATAAATACTAAGGTCTCCCATGCAGAAGCATAGGGGATAAATTACTTATGATATCTGGTTGAATAAAACACGCAAAGTAAAAAAATCCCTATTTTATAGCGTTCATAGAGCGTAATAAATTGGCCCTAAATTGTTTAAATATCAAAAATCTATCAAACTTTAATAAGTGACTTACTTGTAATATAAGCCTTATACTGACTCACTTGACTCGCGAGGACACTCATTCTTCTTGCGGTTCCTTGATATATGTATATACTGGCTAGTGCGCCTGTGCTAGTACAAACTCACGTGTGCGATTATCTTACCTCCTTGTGAGCTCTCCCAATATTCTGGGAAAGGTGGGCAACTGTGACAAACACAGACACACACACACCCGTAGATAGGCACACAGACACTCACAGACACACACAGACAGACACACACACCCAAAGATATACACACACAGACACACACACACACACACAGCGTCGGTTTGGCCCACCGGGATACTGGGAGAATTACCGGTGGGCCCCGACGCTTTAGGACCACCCCCCGTTTTTGGTGAGAGACGGACCCCAAATAAAATAACACCCATTAGCCACCACCTACCTCACACCCACATTACATTACCACAAGCCCCCCTGCCCCCACTCCCATTTCCCTTATAATAAGCCCCCCCCCCCCCCCCGTTCTCACCTCAGTTGGCAGCTCGCCCGCTGGGGGGGGCTTATTATAAGGGAAATGGGAGTGGGGGCAGGGGGGCTTGTGGTAATGTAATGTGGGTGTGAGGTAGGTGGTGGCTAATGGGTGCTATTTTATTTGGGGGGTGATGGTGGGGCAATTTAATTTACTAATGGGGCCTATTAATTTAAGATGAGGTGGCGGGACTTTTAATTTAATGCTGGGGTGGTTTGGGGCTAATAATTGAATATGGGGCTGAGTTTGGGCAGGAGGGCTATTTATTAAATGTGAATGTGAATTATTTAATGCCGGGAAGGTTGTAAGAAATGGTTATATTTATTAAACTTAAATGCTATTTATTGCTAGGCCTGTTTGGAGGTAGGGAAATAGGTTTATTTATTAAATGCGGATACTATTAATTTAATGTCGGGCCTGGTTGGAAGAAAAGAGATCTATTTATCAAAGTGAATACTATTGTTTTAATGTTGGAGCTGGAGGGAGGCCTAATTATTAAACGTGTGTACTATTGATTTAACGCCAAGGGCTGGTTGGGGTTTTCTAAATTTCATGTACCCATTTTTTTTCCAGATAGGACTCCCAACATTCCAGGATCCAGACAAGCAGAAACTGAGCTAAAGACACCAGCAGCCACAGGTCGGAAAAGCGACAAGAACAGGACACACATACAGTAGGTGCACACACTCATATTGGGTGCAAACATACTGGGCTCCGACTACCATTTATTTGGCCCCGCCTACATGAGGCCACTTTCAGACTTTTTTTCAGGGCCACTTTAAGTTCACAATATGCCCCTGCCCTTTTCTATGTAGGTGGAGCCCACCCGAGTCAAAAATTTGCAAAGCGCAAGTCAACTGCACCTTTAAGAGTCGCACACGTCATGACGTTGAAGCCTGCCCAGCCGACCACAGAGAGGAGATGAAGCAGAGGCAAGTCACGTTTACTTTATGGTATTGTCATTTTTTTATTTGCTTCTTTTTTTTTTTTAACTTGACAATGTTCCCTTTTTAACTGGGGGGGTGGGGGTAGCATGTTCTTGGCATAATATGATTTGGGGGCAGTACTCTGTGGCATAATATGAATTGTGGCACAAATTGAACAATGTGGCATAAATTAAACTTGGGCACTACTGTGTGGCATAATATGGACGTTTATTTGTACCAATATTATTGCTAATATGAATATATATATATATATATATATATATATATATAATATATATATATATATATATATATATATATATATATAAAATCTCTCATATATCTAAATGCACAACTGGAACACCTGGGCTTGACTAGATTTTAGCCAACCCCTGAACATAATGAACGCTGCAAGAACAGGTAGGAGAGAGCAGGACAGTCTGCCAACGGTTCTGATTCTAGTGGAGCAAGGGACGGGGCCTACACTATGCACTCTTTATATACACTGCATTTCGTGATATACTACACTATGCCGCTAGCCATGTCCTTCATGGACTGACCACTCCCCTTCTAGTGTCTGATCCCACCTCTATGGTGGTTGACCACACCCCCTCTGGTGGGCCCCTACCGTTGCAGTCCCCCAATGGGCCCTTCATGCCCTAGTCCGACAATGCCTCCAAATTCCCCAGATCTCAATCTGATCGAGCATCTGTGGGATGTGCTGAAAAAACAAGTCCGAGCCATGGAGGCCCCACATCGCAACTTATAGGACGTAAATAATCTGCTGCTAACGTCTTAGTGCCAGATACCTCGACGGGTCAGAGTTGTTTTGGCTACACGAGGGGGACCTACACAAATATTAGGGGGTGGTTTTTAATGTTGTGGCTGATTGGTCTATATATAATTAACATTAAACACTGTACAGTATAATAATAAATAATTTTTTAACGTACAGTTGCATTTAAAAACCTCTTAATTTTGGTGTCGTTTTTTACAACGTTAGTGTTAAATTGTACTCGCCCCCTGTTACTCTGGTCCTTAAAACTGATCTTCATGGCTTTAAAAGTGGATTTTGTCCTAAAAATAACTCTTTTGGGGAAGGGGGGAAATTGAAAACATTGTTAATGGTGCAGATAAAACATAACACATTTGGGAATTCCATCTTTAGTAGTTTCCTCTGTTAAGTTTCGTAAAACTAGAACGATACCAATCACCTGCCCCCTTTATAGCCATGTGACTTAAGTTCCAAACCTATTGGCATTGAAGAAACAAACGTATTGCATGAGGTAATCCTCGTTTCTACATTTGCTTTGGCTTCAATGACGGTTATAAATTCCACCATCAAACACTTTCAAAATAATCCATGTGACACAAGTGGGCGGAGCCTATTCACTGAGTACATACAGACGGACTATCCTGGCGGTGAGTGTAAATATTAGTTTATTATGCTTTAATTATATTTTCTCAATGAAATTTTCTGTCCGTTGTACTTAATACCATGCTCAAAACCCATCAACATTCGTCATTGTTAGTCTATCTTTATATTTAGATTACTCTCAGTGTAAATAATATCTTAAGGCATTTATATAGTCCTGAAAATAGAATATTTCTGGACCAAATAAAAATAATTCAGCTCTTTAACATGCAGTATAGAGCATTGTAATAGCTGTATAATTTAGCAATACTTGTTACCTTGTCCACTGTTGTATAACCCTACCCCCCTACACATGATTTAACCTGATCCCATCCGCTGTGTAGCAAATATGAGCCGAGTCACACAGGGTCCAGCTCATTTCACCTGCACAGGCTCCTCAGCTCACGACCTGTGTTACAATCCATCCAGTCCTCTTCAATAATTTTTATAGAGGTCTTATTGAGTCTCCTAGTGATGTGGGCTCATGTTCCATCCAGTCATTTGTTATATAGGAGATTGGACAGGTTATAATAAAGTGTGGTGTCTACAAATGGGCCACGCCTTTAATATATTATGCAGTTTAATATACATAGAAATAATATTCTGGTCCATGCTTTGCAGACTGTAGTTATTGCCTTGTGCCAATCTCAGCACGTGGGAGACAAGCAAGGAAATTATGTTTTACCCACAGTGCTCTATGATTCTGTCCAGCACTAACCCAACTACAGACATAAGTTTCAGCCTTTTTGTAGCTCATCAGTGTAGGGTAGGAACATTTATGAATCTCTATAAAGACCGTCTAAATGGGCCTGATTCATTAAGGAAAGTAAAGCAAAAAAATGAGTAACTTTGAACCTTGGCAAAACCATGTTACAATGCAAGGGGTGAAAATTAGTTTATTATTTTGCACATAAGTTAAATACTGGCTGTTTTTTTCATGTTGGACACAAATACTTGATAGCTTTATTTTTACACGGACATTTAAAGTTGATCTAGGACATACCCTACCCCAATTAGAAATCTGTCCTTACCTTTTAAATTTACCTCTCCCTCCAATGCAACATGGTTTTGCCAAGGTTCAAAGTTACTCTTTTTTTTTTTTTTTTTGCTCTACTTTTCTTAATGAATCAGGTCCAATATGTTTAATAAATATTTCAACTACAAAAATGTGTGTGTTGTTTAATGAGATTTTCCGTGAGTGGTCGTAGATCAGATGACAGTTTAGTTAATGTAGATAACTGTAAATGTTTTACAAGCTGTCATATACAATATTACAGTGGAGCACGTAGCATTTTTATACACAGTTCTCGGGGATTGTACTCTGTAAGGGTCATTTACATAAAGTGCTGTCCCACAATCGTCTCATGATAATTACAGGACGAAGACCATGGCATGCATAAAAAGGGGCATAGATGCAAGGGAAGACAGTGTAATTTTGCCACTGTATAAATCATTGGTAAGACCTCATCTTGAATATGCAGTACAGTTCTGGGCACCACTCTATAAAAAAGATAATTTGGAACTAGAAAGGGTTCAGAGAAGGGCGACAAAATTGATAAAGGGTATGGAGTCATTAAGTTATGAGGAAAGGTTAGCCAGTTTAGGCATGTTTACTTTAGAAAAGAGGCGCCTAAGGGGAGATATGATTACTATGTACAAATACATTAGGGGTCAATACAGAGAGCTTTCATGGGAACTTTTTACCCCAAGGACCATACACAGGACACGTGGTCATCCCCTAAGGTTAGAGGAGAGGAAATTTCACAACCAGCAAAGGAAGGGGTTCTTTACAGTAAGGGCAGTCAAGATATGGAATTCATTGCCAGGGAAGGTTGTGATGGCAGATTCAATAGATATGTTTAAGAAAGGGTTAGACAAATTTTTAGCGGAAAGGTGTATCCAGGGATACGACCGTTAATTTAAAATAAAGGATAGTAGTGGATATAGGGTAAAAATTGGATTGCAATATTGAGTCTGGGGGGATTTTCAAAATTGAAACAGATGGGCGGTCGCCTACTCTGAATTAATTTCAAATATAAGTGCAGGATCGCAGGAGATCCAAACTAGGTTGAACTTGATGGACTGGTGTCTTTTTTCAACCTCATCAACTATGTTACTATGTTACCAATACCCAGGACCTCATTGGATTTTGCAGTTAGTAAGTGATCCTTGGTGAGAACCAGAGCCGGATTAACAATAGGGCTACAGCTCAGGGGCCTCGGCCAGCTGGGGGCCCCGCCAGCATTCATCGGGTCGGGGGCGTCCCCGCCCCTGGCTCCCACTGTCACCTGTTCAAGGAGAATGGCAGGCAGCTAACAGCAAATGTTATGCTGTTAGATGCCTGCTGTCACTATAGTACTTATGCAGTGCACAGTAATCTCCTTACGTGAGAGTAAAACTATGATCCATAGTCTCACTCTCACGAGATATCCTCAGTAAGGAGATTATAGCGCGCCGCGGAACCACTACAGGGAGTGAAACAACGGAAGAAGGTAAGCTCATGGGGGGGCTCATGGGGGAGGTCTCACAGTACCCTTAGCCCGGGGGCCTCCCTTCCCTTAATCCGGCCCTAGTGAGAACACATTCTTTATGGAATAAGGGAAATGTAAATGATGTACCTGCATTGGTTATTAGAAGGGCAATTGTAGTTATGCTCTTTTTAGCTAGAATAGCAAAAGAATCCGGAGGACAGTATATACTTGTACTACGGACCTCAGTCAATGTAGGATCATCGTTCTGAATAAACTTTTTTGTTTTGTAACGTATCATTTATGACAGTTATGTTTTACTCTATAACTAGTTGCCATCAGGGTTTAAACATTCATTCTATCATTTCCTTCCATGTGTAAATGGGATTCCACTCTGCACTTTTTATAGTTTTTCTATTTCCAGATTATTTTGCTTTTTATAAATGGTATTTCCATCCTCATATAAATGTAATTTATTTCCTTAAATATGCCCACCTAAAAAATAATAAACATTAATACATACAGCATTAAAGAAAAGTATTTGTAATACTTTGTAGTTTAATATGAGTTTAAACAGAAAATGTGCTTTCCTAGTTTCCTAAACGTGGTGATAAAAGAAAGGGTTAATTTGAAATAAAAATAATGACACTGTGGGTATTAAACCAAGGTTCTTACAAAGCATCTTCTATTACAGCTGATGAAAAGTTCTTGTATCACGAAACGCGTAGAGTTGTTGGTATTATAAAGTGACAGTTTGCGTTAATCCTCAAACTGTCTGGAAATCCGTTTATATTCAGTGTGATTGGAGCAGGTATTTACTGCTTGTAGGTCAAGTACTAAGGTGAGCATAGAGTAATGACATTGCTACACTATTGCGATTATATCTTATTTACATGCGGACCTGAAATTTTAAAGCAATGTATTAGTACCAGTTGATGGAGAATATAAACAAACCATTAAAGTCAACTGAATTTGGGTAGCCTTTCAATGTTTTGCATTGTGTGTCTGTTTGGCTTAAGAATAAAGTGGCTGGATCAGTAAGACATTTCAGCCAAGTCCTACCCTCCCTTGCTGTCCTCACTTCCATCTCTCTCTCGCCCCTCCCCTGCTGTCCTCACTCCCACCTCTCTCATCCCACCCCTGCTGTCCTCACTTCCATCTCTCTCTCACCCCTCCCCTGCTGTCCTCACTCCCACCTCTCATCCCACCCCTACTGTCCACACTTCCATCTTTCTCTCGCCCCTCCCCTGCTGTCCTCACTCCCACCTCTCTCATCCCACCCCTGCTGTCCTCACTCCCATCTTTCTCTCGTCCCTCCCCTGCGGTCCTCACTCCCACCTCTCTCATCCCACCCCTGCTGTCCTCACTTCCATATTTCTCTTGCCCCTTCTCTGCTGTCCTCACTCCCTCTCTCATCCCATCCCTGCGATCCTCACTCCCATCTTTCTATCGTCCCTCCCCTGCAGTCCTCACTTCCATCTTTCTCTCACCCCTCCCTTGCAGCCCTCACTCTCATCCCTCTCCTGTGTTCCTCACTTCCATCTTTCTCTCGTCCCTCCCATGCATTCCTCACTCCCATCGTTGTTTTGTACCTCCCCTGCGGTCCTCAATCCCATCTTTCTCTCCTCCCTCCTTTGCAGCCCTCACTCTCATCCATCTCCTGTGTTCCTCATTCCATCTTTCTCTCGTCCCTCCACTGCGATTCTCGATCTCACCCCACCCCTGCTGTCCTCACTCCCATCTTTGTTTCATACCTCCCCTGCGGTCCTCAGTCCCATCTTTCTCTCCTCCCTCCCCTGCAGCCCTCACTCTCATCCCTCAACTGCGTTCCTCACTTCCATCTTTCTCTCATCCCTCCCCTGCGGTCCTCAATCTCACCCCACCCCTGCAGTCCTCACTCCCATCATTCTTTCACCCCTCCCCTGCAGTGCCCCTTCCTCTCGCCCCCCACCTCCCATGCAGTGCCCTCTCTTATTTCTCCCCCATGCATTTTTCCTCTGACCTCTGCACCATTGAGATTCCAATCTAAGGCAACATCACAGCATCGTTACATCACTAGCTGCCCACAACACTGAAAGAAATACGCATAACCATATTGTCTATTACAGCAGTATTACTGGTAAATCGCCCATCTCTGGGGGAGGGGCTTGCGGTGGGCGTATGAACTAACAGTGAGAGGAATTACATAGTGGACTGATATTTTTGGGCTGAGGGGGCTTATTTTGTGTTCTAATGTACTTGTGGTAAGGGGCTCTCTGTACGTTCTAAGAAAAATATAAAAGAAAAGCCCATCTGTATGGATGTTTTTTTTTAAACTATGGGGTTATGTGTAGTGTTTTTTGCAAGTATAACACCTATACTATATCTAACCATTGGTTAGATACACTCTTCAGTAGAGTGTATCTAACATGTACTTTATGTTGGAGATTATTGATATGACAGCAGTCCTCTGTCTACATCCTGCTGCGGCATCCTCTGGCCGGTGTTGATAACATGTATGAAATGAGGCTTCATATATTGCTTCTTTCAATCCATTTATAATAACCCATGTATTACAGTCCAATCTAATGAAGATCTATGTATGTAAGGCCGTTGATGTAGCCTCTAAAACACAAGGCCATGAAAGGCTCCAGAGCCCCCTCCAGCAGCCGGTCCTAGACCCCCCGGAGACGAGTCATCATCGCTGTCCTTGTCGAAGTCTTGCCACCAGAGAGGAGATTTCAGGAGTGGAGAGATGTAGGCCGCCCTGTTCCTGGCTTCCTTCTCTTGCTCCTAGAAAAGAATGAACAATTCTATGTATAGAAACACAGGTAGTTCAGGCCTAACCAGATGGCCCATGAAATCTGGGCCTTACACTACAATCATCATCATCATCACCATTTACTTATATAGCGCCACTAAATCCACAGCGCTGTACAGAGAACTCAGTCGCATCAGTCCCTGCCTCATTGGAGCTTACAGTCTAAATTTCCTAACACACACAGAGACACACAGACTAGGGTAAATTTGTTAGCAGCCAATTAGCCTACTAGTATGTTTTTGGATTATGGGAGGAAACCAGAGCACCCGGAGGAAAGCCACGCAAACACGGGGAGAACATACAAACTTCTCACAGATAAGGCCATGGTCGGGAATTTAACTCATGATCCCAGTGATGTAAGGCAGAAATGCTAACCACTAAGCCACTGTGCTGCCCGATATACAATTAAAGCAGAAATATCAACATACTATTTTATAAAATGAAAGATAATTAAGTCCGACAATCTTGGTTCTGATGGTATTTACTTTTACTTATGCTCCTCTTCTATAGTGTTTACTGTATGTGGAGAGAATATAGTCACTGGCAAACTCTCTTCATGGACAGCAGTAAGTACGGTGACACCTAGAGATTATCAGAGTACAGTAGGAATAAGAGGAGAAGCCTAACAACACAGTAAATATTATAGTCACTATGGAGGTCATTAACGATGGCCGTGAACATTGCATTGCATACCAAAATACAAGAGGCAAAATTATTGTACCAGGCTAAGTTTATGTACCCAAGATGTATAATCTGGATGGTGGATACGGCTGGTTCACTCATTTCCCGTGCCATGGACAGAGGGATACGCCATCATTTGCTGAGTTACCCAAAGGCGTACATGGTGGAAGCAGTAAAAATGTCACTTTAAAGTCCGTCCTACCTACGTTTTGCACCCTGCTCTGTCTTTATTTCCTAACTTTTACACTGTTCTCTTAAAATACTGCTCAGTTTTGCATCAGTCGTGAATGAGGGACGTTGAAGTTGCCATTATTACTTGTGACACGTTTGTGTGTTATTACATTGGTCGAATTGCGTCTGGAAATGCGATTATCCACAAAGCTGCTACCGAAAAGTGTAAAATGCATTACATTAGGGGTATAAGACCATCTCTGCAGGCAGCAATAGGCTGTGCGATGTGAAACCCCCCCTAAATGTGCCTCCTCCCCCTCTTTATTTTATTTTTATAATTTCGTCCTGCAAAACACAATCTTGCATGTGGGTTCAAGGTTGGGTGCATTCATACATCTAATCAGTACAATAAATCCCCCAATCTGCTCAACTACTTCCATCCACTCCCCCAGATGGAGCACACAAAGTGTGCTCTCCATAGACGTCACCACCTTGGCCCCCAAATCCATGCATTACTTTCTACAAAAGAGTGTATTTGTGCAAAAGTAGCCTCTTATTCACTTTTTCTATCACATACACAGTTCCCTGCCCAGTTAGGCTTCCTTCCTTTTTAGGTTTTGGACAAAGTGCTGGGCATGAGGTCACAGGGAGCTGACAAGGGGATTCGAACTCGGGTCACCAAAATGCCTCTCAGTGGTAGTCTCTGATCTTAACTGAATTAGTCTTCAACCAGCTCTGCTTTTACTCCCAGTAGTGTCAGGAAAGTCTGTATCTAGATATAAATTGCATGCAATTGTGTTCATTGATGTAAGGTCCATTTTGGAGCGTGCGCAGAGCGAATTCATGCAAGATACAGAGCGCAAATGGACTTACGCCCAAACATGAATGAGGCCCAAAATGTCCTTTACAACTGTTGAAGATAAAAATAAATGCACAGGTAGTAGGACAGAAGTGAATTTCTAGAGCTCCACGTCACATTCATTGCAACATTCACAAGGGAGATATTTGGGTGTTTGCCAGTGTATATTGTTTGTGTAAACGACTTTTCTTTGATACTTACTTGTAAATACTTGATGTTGTCTTTAGAAATGGCCTCCATAAGTTCCTTGTTAAGAGCAACATCTCCGTGTGACTTGGCTTCTACTGAGTCTGGAACGGAGTCGGCCTGCGCATGTGTTCTATGTTTGTAGAATAACACATAGGCTGTATCCGTGGGGAAGAAGGACGTTACATTACTGACAGACTCAAACGATGAGAACGAGACTCTGGTGTCATTGAAGAGGTACCACTGGATTTCCATGTCTAGACGTTTATCGCTTGCAAATCGTTTAGCACAGGCTTTGGGTGGTCTATGACTCTCTTTATCCATGCAATCTCTAGAATAGCAATAATAATGTCCACTTTCTGATGATAATCCAGAGTGCACGATAACTGTACACAAGTCATAGGTTGCGGACTGGTAGACCTTGGCGGAGGAACATCTACTACCCCTTTCCAAACATGCGCTCTCTGATGGAAGCGAATTTACTTGGATGGGTATCTTGAGAATCAAAGGAATTGACACATTGTCCAAGATCTTCCTTCTTTTCATGGCCTTCAAGTCAAAAGAGAACCTCAACAAAGTCAGAATGAGATATTCTGGACCTGTGGAAAGTTCCACAATCTTCTCAGCATCTTGTAAAGAGGCACAGGATTCACATTGGTATTTATTTTCTGCCGTCAGCATCTCTGGGCATAAGAAATGATTGATCAAATCTGAAAGAGTGAGGGAACATTTTTTCACACTCGTTGACGTGATGGCGGCTAAAGTCCGGGTTCTAACAACAGGACAATTGTTTTCATCTTTGTCTTCGGAAGCAGAATGTTCTGGTTGGATTTCTTTCCCACGAAACCCCAAAGTCTCAATTGGCGTCTCTTTTCCTTGGCGCTCTACCGTCTTCGGTTGACAGTTCACGCGGTCTGAAACATTTGCAGTCTGCCCATCCTGAACTTTATGTGCTATGTCAAGATTGTGTGGTCCTACGTCTTCTACCGGTATAGTGGAAGGATATGAAGCCTTAGGAATCTTCCCTGTGGTTCCATAACTTGGGGGGAAAGCTAGTGACAAGTCTGTGAAACGTTCCTCTCTGGCTGAAACACTGTGACATTTTAGACATCGAATTTTGGTTACAATTCTCCCACCAAACATCTGCTCAACTAATGTTTTGGTGCCCAAAAGAGGTTTCTTCGCTTGTAAACCCAAATTAGTTTGGGCTAACGTTTGGGAAATCCTTTTGCCAGTTTTCTCCTCTTCGTGAAGCCTTTAAAGTACAAAAAAAATACATATATTAAACATGAACAAAACATTTCATAAAAAAAAAGAATAGTTCTGAAGTTATAAAAATAAATGGTTAAAAGGATGAAGGAAGAAAGACAGAAAGAAGATAGCAGAATCGGGAAGGATTGTCTTTTGTCTCCCGTTCTGGGGGAACCCTTCAGTTCTTGTGGAACCCCCAATTTTGTATCTTTTGGCAGCCGTACCTTGAATGAGGAGAGTGTTGGCATATATTGTACATCTCTACACAGGTAGTCGGCATGTTTGGTTATAAGCTTCAAGAACGTTATTGATTTTTATGACCTGGCCACCAATGATGTGTTAAGATGACCGTATGGGGAGCTTGACTCATCCAACCAATAGCTGGATCTCTTTCAGATGTAACTATACCGGTACAGCAACTTTGTGTGGTCAAACATGAAGGATCCACCTCATTGGTGCTCCGGCTAAACAGTCCCAAAGTACAGGGCACAGTTACACAGATAGTGACCCCGCACATCAATCCTGGTCAACACATGAACGATAACGACCAGATTCTCATCAGGATCGGAACTATTTTTGCTGCAATATTTGACAACATTACATTGGTATCCTTGGCCCCCGAATAGGGGATACCCTACAGAAGCAAGGGAAGGGGGTGCACTTTAAAAAGTAGGAGGAGAAATTAAATTGTTTTATTCATTTGATTTTGTTAATATGAAAGAAATAACTGAAGAGTAATCAAAAAATATGGTATTTTATCTCTTCACTCACCGATCTAGGAGATATTTCAGGTACTCTGAGCAGTCTTGTTGAACTCCGGGAGTAAACCAAGGGGGCCAAGAAGATGCCAGAAAACTTTCAGGTGAGACAGCCGGACGCTGGAGGTGGGGGGGGGGGGGGGGGGGGGGGGTACAAGAACATAAAAGTGATTATTTTATGCAATGGTGCAAGTTGCATATGTGTAGTAGCTTTGGGCAATCATTAGATCTGTGCTTTCACTATCTTAAATCTGCTCCTACACAGGCATGTCTGGCCATATGACTCGATCACTGAGGTCTATTTAAGACAGGTAAGTAATTGTATATAAATATACTCACAGCAACTAGTGCATGTGATATTAGGAACCAGAGGTAAAGTCCATGTCACTGTCAGATGGTGAAGTAAAAGTCTCAAACTTTTTGAGGAAAAACTACATCACAGAAAGTATAGTGGATAAGTGGAATAGCCTCCCATCAGAGGTGGTAGAGGATAATACAGTAGAGCAGTTTAAACATGCTTGGGATAGACATAAGGATATCCTTACAAAGAACAAAGGATCAAAGAGGGTTTGAGGTTACCATAGGTTAAAAACTGGGCAGACTAGATGGGCCAAGTGATTCTTATCTGCTGTCAAATTCTGTGTTTCTATGTTTTCTAAACTTCTAAACTGAGTAACTAGAAAAGCCTCACTTGATCTGGGCTACAGTTCTCAAATATTGTGACGCTGCAAAATTCATGCTGATTAAGAGATACCTCTATACCACACCCAGCATAGGCGACATCAAACTAGTCACTGAGCAGAAAACAACACTAGTCGTCCTAATGTAAACAGTCTCCAAATATAGTGCGATCAGAAGCTGAATACTGGTATATACATCAGCAGTAACAAAGTGCTAAATGGTGACATTTGCTTGACAATCTGTGCACAGCAGTGACTAGCATGAGGTAATCTCAAAAATCACCAAAAATCCCAACCATGTGTTGAGTGGTAGTGGAGCATTTTTGGTTTCATATTCACTGCAATTTTGCAACCAGACAGGATAAGGGTCTGATGATCTCCCCTCAACTCGCACCAAACTGATTAAATCTAAAATCTGTTTGGTTGCAATAGGTTAACTTAAAGCACATTTTGGGTATTTTCCATAGAACATTAAAGCACAGGTCCCCTTCAAAGAGAAGCTCCTCCACTAGTGCTTACCAGCAGCGTTGCCAGAAGCCTGTGTTGCGGTTTTACAAAGTACAGGATGGAGGGCTGCAGCGATCCGTCTAACCAGGTGGAGCACATAGGAGCTTTAACCAATAAACAAAAACTATTCTGAAAATTGTGAAGAGGAATGGAACAAAAAATGCACATTAGGGGATAGCAGAAACAAAAAATGGTTGGGTTTTTTTTTTGTTCCAGCTCTGTGGTCTGTAGGATCCCAAACCTTCACCACACAGTAGGTTGAGAGGGTAGAAAGTGTACTGGTAAGTATCATTAGTGGTTAGCCAGGGAGGAGCTGCTCCTTCATGATGGGGTTGGCCAC
The DNA here is from genome assembly GCA_036250195.1 of Mixophyes australis. Taxonomy (NCBI): domain Eukaryota; kingdom Metazoa; phylum Chordata; class Amphibia; order Anura; family Limnodynastidae; genus Mixophyes; species Mixophyes australis. Next base: position 19,996,927 of record JAVHZZ010000002.1, on the reverse strand, counting down.
TCACAGATGGGAGGATGGTCTAGGAGATAACTACAGAGGTTATGCTTTGGTCACTTTCTATGTCATTGTTTTTATTTTTTTATTTATGTTTATTAATATTTTTTATTTCAATATTATAATCTTTTAGCCATTGCATTTGTGACTGAATTTGCATTTGATTCTTTTCCATATAGTTATTTTACACAGATAGGAGCTGTGGAACAAAGGAGAGCTACAGCAGTAGAGGCAGGGGTGTACTTGGGGGAGGGCGGGTCTCCAGTTGCACATAAACCCCCCTACGCTTGAAACACGACAGTTCTGTGGTTTAGAAGAAGGAAATGGCTTCTAGGAAACTTCTACTCCTGTTTGCATTAAAAAAGCTATAACAGTCTGCAGTATAAGAAATATTTTTGTGGGGATCTGCCTATGTTTTAATGAACTTTGACTTCAACAAAATGGCCACCGTGGTTATTCTCACTGTTGGCTCTAGTGCTACTGAGGGAAAAGCAGAATGCCGTAAAATGAAATTAATTGTGATATTCTGCTGTTTCTTGGCTGCTTAGAGTAAAGCACTAGTGTGTGCTACATGAAAAAAACTTTAACTTATGTGCAAAACAGAATACTAATTTGCACCCCTTGCATTGTAACATGGGTTTGTCCAGGAGACTGAAATAAGAAGTTCCTGAAGTTAAGATCCTTAATGAATCAGGCCCCTGATGAGTAACTCTAACACTAATTGTTTTTTTCAGAGGGAGATTAGTATTCATTTTGTTGTACTACTTTACAAGGTATTGTATTATTTTGTTAAGATAGTCTAGAATATTTTATTTAAATGATTAATATTAACGTGGGATTTTTAATGTACCGCTTACTATATGCCTCATTTTTTAATTTAATATACGTTATAAAATTATATACGTTATACTTTTCTATTTGTATTATTATTGCAGCAAATTCCCCCCCCCCCCAAATCCAAACTCCCCTCTAGAAATCCTGCATTTGCCCCTGAGAGGTTTGTAGGGTGGCACAGAATAAGTAAAGCAGGGTGCAAAAGAATATAAAATTGGGTTTAGTGAAAGCCCCAGAGGAGGGACCTTGATTATATTACTGGCAAGTGTAGGGGGGGCAATAGACAAACGAAGGTGGGGGTTCCTACTGCCTGGAATCCCCCCCCCCCCCGCCTCCAAGCCTGGGACACTGTATAATTGAGGTGGGTGGACCCTGCCCCCGCTTCACACGGCTCTGCTTGAAAAGGGAGAGCTGCGTGCACCTAACAGTAGTGCACACAGCATTGCCCATGTATATTATGGGGATAGGAAGAGTTGGAGAGCAGCCAAGCACTGTCTAAAATTATAGCCACGCCCCCATGCATGCTGGTCACACCCACTGGTGGCGTGGTGTGGAAACCTCCCCCCCTCTACAAATCCTGCGTTTGCCCCTGAGGGGGGCACAGTGCTGAAACACTTTTCAAAAGTGGATAGTTTGTAGGTTTTCAGGAAAGAAACTAAGGGCGATGGGACATCAAAATCAGGCCCTGCAGCCATTCATTTCCTGCCTGCCCCTACCCTCTGTATTGCATTAGACTGTTATATAATATGCCGCTATGCACCAATAAATGCTGCTCGCTGATGCTTCTATTTATACTCACCTGGCTGTGCTCTAAATAAGCAAACAGATACTGCAGCTTCATCATCAGAGGCTGAGAATTGCTGTCTCGCAGACAGAGGACCGCGTGTCTAAAACTGAAAATAGAGAACGAGTGAGAGGCGCTACAGAAAGCAAATAGATCTCAGCATTGATCGGTTTTTGCTACAAGACAATAAATCAAGAACTGTTCAATTTGTGGGTTAGTAAAATATTCTGTCACTAGTGCAAATAATCCGTGTAGCCAGACCGGATTCCGGGTAAAACTTTTGTTGATGTCTTTGAGATACGGCTTAATTTTATTTAGAAAATTGCACACAATTAACGTCATTGATGAAACACGTAGGGATAGCTTTACTAAAGGGCGGTTTGGTTTGATTTTTCCGACGATTTTAAAACCGCCAGATTTACTAAAGCCCAAACAACCATTAAAACAGACAGAATTGACATTTTACAAAGCCACCACTTTACAAATCGTCATCCCGATTTTAACAATGATGAACATACAAACAGCCAGATTTACTAAGCTGGGTTTGCAAAATAGCAGCAAAACCGCCATCCAAACGGACAAAATAAAAGAGGTGGCTGTGAGAGGTGAGATTGATCAAACTGCTGCTGTTTGAGCTATTTTGCCATTCAGAACATAAGAGGAAGCACCATTGACATTTCAATTTTGGGGGCAATCATTATTTATTGATTATGGGGCAAAAATGTATTTATACTTAACTAATGGGGACAAAAATGTTTTACTTTTTTTTTTTTTTTGTAAGGGGACACTATTGTTGTATTATATTCTGGGGGAAATTTAAATATATAATTTATATTAACTGATTGTTAAAGGTAGATATAATTATTTATGTTGCACAATTTGGCATTACATAGTCCCCGAATATTATAATAATTCAATTATTTTGTCCCCTTAATATAATGAAAAATAAAATTTGTCCCCATAAGTTAATTTTAAAATACTTTTAACAGCATGTTTGAGATATCCAGCCATTCAGAAGCAGGTATTAAAACTGTCCTGTCCTGTCTTTTGGATGGCGGTTTTAACCAAACCACCGGAGGTTTAGCGGTTTTCAATCCGTCACACGTCGCCATTTTAAATCGCAACCTCAAACTGCCATATGGTAAATGCATAGGTTTAAAACTCGATTCTTAGTAAATCTAGCCTGTAGTCCACAATTTTGGTGATCATATTGGATTTTATACTGGGTCTTTGCATTTTTTTGATGACTGCCTAATACTCATCGACATTCCATTTTCAGAGACAGCTTGGTGATAGACAGGTGGATCTGCATGCGTTTGTGCACATACCCCCAAATGGCACTGAATAATTCATTATTCTACACCTACGATTTAGTGATTTCTAAATACAAAGATTTATAAAATACAAGATCAATGGAAATTAACAGACATGTGACTATTTATGCTTGTGTAAGAAAAAAAAATGATTAGCTGATAGTATGGGGCCCGCAAGATGTTTTACTTCAAATACTGCTTCTCTGTCAATTGTGGCTCTACTTACGTATGTGTATTACCATATGTGGACTTGTAACTCCTGCAATTACAATATAAAAAGACGGTTTCTTTATAGCAGAGGGATAGAACAACATCCCCGATGGCATTGTGCATCTCTTACTGATGGTAATAAAGAATAAAAAAAGCATCTGATTGACTCACACCTAATTGTCTTCCTGTGTGTTATCTCCATGACAATTTGGTGTTAGAAGTGGGATACAGAAGATCTGAAGAACAAGATATTAGTACATTTAACTGTTTTAAACCAAAAAGCCCAGGAGCATAACAGTAGGTAAGAGAAACATCTCTCTCTCTGGGATTTTTTTGTTCTTTGCTCCCTTCAGCTGTCAGAACATAAACTGGAACCTACAATGTAAGTTCGGGTTTGGCCCACGCATAAGGGACAAGGCTTTATTTCATGTTTTGTATTTAATCTGGCCAGGTAATGAAGGATTCAGGGCTATCTTGTTTGTCCTGACCAGAATACATGTCTAAGATTCCAAGGTCTTTTCTATATATCTTTATTTTAGTTTCTCAATAATAATACAGAATATGTGAAGAGAGAATTGAGTGTTTCCACTTCTCTAACGTGTAAATTATATGTGACGGATGCCCCATAGAAGGTATTTTCTTGTGCGTGTGAATTGGGGGTTACATAGATAGATGCAGGTTATAGTAAAAAAAAACACCTTCCAATTAGAATGCCGCCATGGCCCATATAAGCAGAGAGTTAGTGTGAATGGCGCACAATGGACAGCACATACAGAAAGGGTTAAGGAAAGTACCAAAGAAAACAGCAAAATAGGATGCCCTATCTATTCCTCACCAGATGGAACCGATTTGGGAGTGAGAATCATCGTTATCATCATCACCATTTATTTATATAGCGCCACTGATTCCGCAGCACTGTACAGAGAACTCATTCACATCAGTCCCTGCCCCATTGGAGCTTACAGTCTACATTCCCTAATATACACAGAGAGAGAGAGAGAGAGAGAGACTAGGGTCAATTTTGATAGCAGCCAATTAACCTACTAGTATGTTTTTGGAGTGTTGGAGGAAACCGGAGCACCCGGAGGAAACCCATGCAAACACGGGGAAAACATACAAACGCCACACAGATCAAGCCATGGTTGAGAATCAAATTCATGACCCCAGTGCTGTGAGGCAGAAGTGCTAACCACTGAGCCACCGTGCTGCCCTGAGAATTAGGTTTTAGCTGGACTACAAGAGATTGATAGCTCCTTTCAAAGTCCAGAACAGGGGACTCCAGAGATCATGACCTTCTAACACGTGGTCCTAATATGCAAATGAGCTTGGACAGGGTCACTCCTGTTTAAAAAACAAAATCACCCTTCCAAGCTCCTTCCTATAGTACAGCAATGCGTATTAAAACCAGAAGCTGAAGACGGCATACGGCCAGTTATACAGGATCTATTACAACAAGAAGTCATTATTCCAATTCAAAGTACATGCAATACAGCTATAATATTGAACCAGTAAAGAAGTCAGGTAAAAATACTTAGATTTAAGTTAGGATCTCGGAGCTAATAGTGTAACTTTACCTATCTTCCTAACGCATTAATTACACTTTTAAGTATTCAATCAGGAACAAAGTACTTGATAGCAGTAGATCTTTGTTCCGTAATTTTAGTATTTCCTAATAGTTTCATTAATATTTGTGCAAACGGGACAACAATATACCTGAACCTGATTTCCACAAGGCTACTGTGAAAGCCCCGGTCTTTCCACCCCAAATCCTGAAAAAGAACCTTGTTTTTGCCAAGAGAGTGACCCGTTCTGTGATCCCTCACCCTTGCTTTGGTTGCAATAATGGCGTAATTCTCCTCTGTCTTCTCTAGAATGCCTTACTTTTGGCTCCTTGCCCAATTCTCCACCCCATTAAAACATATGAAAACAATAAGGACCTCATTACCAAGTACAAAATGGCAGAGGTGCCGCTCGATTTCCGCCAAACTATATGAGTTTGCAGAGCAAGACGTCCGCATTTACCTGGGAGCACAAGTCTGCAGCGGCCAAGAGAAGGAATTTGAGGGGCGTTCCATGTGGGCGCACCAGTGCACCAACTTTTTTTGTAACATAGCAAGAGAGTGATTTCACTTTGCGGAGCGAGAGTGTTGAAATTAGATAAAGGGGTGCAGAGGCAACCTATTTAGGGGTGTCTGGTGCTTTGTGGTAGGGCACACAGTCATTTCCACTCTGCAAAAATAACTTGAAATTTGCTGAGGTATGAAACAAAGAAAGTTGCTTGTATGAAGTGATCCTAATACCCAGGCGTATTTTAACTCCACTGTTATATATTCCATCACTGGAGTCATGTGACACAAATGACATCACTACTCTCCAGATATAAGTCACAGAAGTGCTATCACTACTTGGTAAATAGTTATGACATCTCTACACACCAGATATAAGGATTGCAGGATATTATACATATCTTCCTATCACTTGTGCATGCAGAATGCAACAGTAGAGAGTAGCAACAAGATAGGTTACAGGGAGAAAGACAATGATCTGGCAACAAGGAATTAGAGCGGATTGGCTGATATAGGAAGTTAGGAAGCGGAGAAAGAAGACCTGGAGCAGCTGAATATCAGATATAACGAGCATGACATAAGCTTAGGAGGAGGAGCTGTCCAATAATTCAGCAGAGCTGCAGCAACTCTGGGTTCGAATCCTCACATGACCCTTGGCCACCCAAATACTCCCCATCCACACCCACCTCACACAGAGCATTCTGTTACCCCGCTAGTCCTATCACCCAAGAAAATATAGTGGTACTACCCTGCCCAATTCATTTTCTTCCCAGATAATTTATTTTCCTTCGGTGATTTCCTCTGCATGGAGCATACATATCCCAACCACAGTTAAAGGTATTATCATACCTTGAGTAAATATTTTTTTTCCCAAAGAAATTAAAAAAATATTTGAAATAAGCGCTAAGTAAGAGCTGCCCCTCACCCTCTGCTGCCCTTAGGCACCAGCCCACTCTGCGAGTGCTAAATCCGGCACGGACTGACATATCAGGCTAAACTACTATGACATCACGCAGCCTTGTTACTCTAATAACGATTAGGACTGGGTAAGTGTCACGTGGAGCAGCTCTGTTATATTAAATAGAAGGGGAAAGTAGAACACTTGTCTGCTGTTCAAATTCATGTTGCTATTTTCAGGAGTAACAAATTCATGACTGTCATCTAAGAGTGCGCTCTGCGAGGTAAATCAATGAGCGTACAGTAAACATCCCCCCACCGGGCACTGTGAGCTCATGCTTGTAACTATTTAAAGGAAGATTGCTGTATTAAAATCGTTTCACAAGGGCAAGCTGAGTTTTCAGACTCTACGATCTGCTGGTACAAAGAGCCTCACATATTGCGGCCGAAATAAGTGCCGAAACTGTTAGGACAGGGTTACGTAACCCGTAGCCCTCCAGCTAGTGTGGAACCCGTAGCCCTCCAGCTAGTGTGGAACCCATAGCCCTCCAGCTAGTGTGGAACACGTAGCCCTCCAGCTGATGTGAAACTACAAGTCGCAGCATGCTGGGACTTGTAGTTTGAGCATCCAAATGATAGAAGGAAAGAAAACTTGTTACTTGCAAGGAGTTTATATCAAGGTAAGCTGCCCGAATATGTAAAATTAATACTGATGTTTTCCATTCAGCGAAATACCTAAACAGGAGTACAATCTTCAACTTACTCAGAAGCCATGAACAACGCCTGCAGGATGCTATTCATGTAACAGGTATTTCCCAGATTTATCAGGCCGATTTTGCCAGTGTCTGATTTCGATACCAGTCTAGGGTAATATGGCCCCAATTCATTCTTCTGTGACGTCCATCCGTTCTGTCCAAGCAGCTGTTTTATTCGATCTTCATTGGGGGCTGGGAGGTCCTACCAGCAGAAGAAGCTCATGATCAGTGGAGAATAATCCTTTAAAATGAGATCTAAAGATAACTCTACAGTTGTAAATGAAACAACAATGTGGGGGTTTCTATTTTTCTCTAGACTCTGTGGTTAGTCTCACAAACGCAGCTGAAAACCAGGGCTGGGTGCCTTTTTGTAGGGGGGTGAGCGGAAAGACCAATGGTAAAGCCACAATATTAGATTTTGCAGCTTCTCATTTGGTCCTCTCCCTCACACCCCCATTCTGCAGCAAGTTTGAAAAAGACAAGTGATAGAACAAGCAGAGAGAGCATCGCTGGACCATAACGGACATTATGGGACCCACCAGAGAGACACTGGACACCAGTTAAGTAATATCCAGTATTAATGTTCAACTTTTTAATCACGTTTTTATGATATTTGGCAAACACGTGTGAATGTGCCCCCACACCCACAGATGCAGTTTGACAGTGTTAGTAGTAAATTAGAAAGTTGCGTTATTCTATTCATGCGTAATAGAAAATGACAGTGGAGGAGGGGTGTGAGCAAGAGGGCCAATCAGAAGCGGCTCTGGTTGATTGCGACTCCTGATTGGTCTTTCAGCTCACGCCCCCTCCTGAGGACTACACAGTGTCACAAGAGAAGAGGCAAAGAAACCCAAGTGACCTCCCTGCACTGTGCACTCCTCCTCCTCCGGGTATACCATGTGACCTCCCTGCCCTGTGCACTCCCTCCTCCTCCTCCGGGTATACCATGTGACCTCTCTGCACTGTGCACTCCCTCCTCCTCCGGGAATGCCGCGTGACCTCCCGGCTCTGTGCAAACCACCAAAAACAGGGATTTACGTAAAAAAAGAAAGACTATGTTCCAAAAGAGGAACAGCTGGAAAATATGCAACTGCTGCAGACATAGTCCCCACCTTTATTGCTTCCATGACTGGTCCATAAAGGTCGGGATACCCGGAGAAGCGGAAGACCATGCAGTGAATCAGTTCCGCCAGCTGCTCCAGGGAACTGGAGGCAGAATTTGTGTTTTCGTTGGAGAGGCAGCGAACCAGCTGGGGGACGTGAGGAATGATCTGAAATACAAAGCCGGGGTTATAGTAGTTATTGTTATGTGACCTCTTCTTAAATGTCAGAACAACCATCATCATCATCATTTATTTATATAGCGCCAGCAGATTCTGTAGCGCTTTACATTTGGGAACAAACACAGCAATAAAACAATACTGGATAATACAGACAGACGGAGAGGTCAGAGGGCCCTGCAGGCTTACAGTCTATGGGAACAATCCTGTTAATTCAGAAAGTATCTGTAAAGTTGTTCACTGCACGTTGCCATTGTTCCATGTCAGTATGTTCCTCAACCAATCAGCAATTAGGTTCAATAACATAATTACACTGTTTAGTTAATATACTTGTGTCATTTTATAGGGAAAATGTACCGACAAAATAGCAATTGGTGTGAATTCTCTTTTATAACGGTGCAAACTGAACTAGATCTGGCTGCTTCTCATATCTCAGACCAACTCCTGAATATCAATTTCTTCATAAGTTAAAAAAAATATAGTTTAGAAATCAAAGCAACCAGATCAGAGAGCTCAATGTAAGATGCTAGAGGACATAAACTAGAATTACCAGATAGGGTTATTGATAGAAGGGATAATGCTATTATATATTTTTTTATTTACTATCTGTAAGACCACAAACTAAATATAATTTTAATAAATTGTATGATGGAATTTGGAACAGCTACAAATGGTTATACAGGGATGGCCGGCCAAAATATTCTACTTAGTAAATGACCTATAACCTTGACACAATGTCATTGATTGATGGAACCAATTTGATTCTTACCAGATGAAACGCTTCGGGTGAGTGCTGAAAACTCAGCAACATATACCTGAGGACGGAGAGGGCTCCTTCTCGCACTACAGGGTACAGCAGCTTGGAAAACACCTACAAACAGACACAGTTATTGCCCAAGTCGATGGCGGTGAAACAACACATATTTCAGCAGAAGTGAACATTACTATTTTGTAGTCATTCTGTTTAAATTTATCCTTAAAGCATCTTTTTCTGCAAGATTTATTTTTCTATAATGTGCATTTGTTATATAGTTACCACTATGCGCCTATTGGATTTTTAGACTTCTGCAAAAAAAAAAAAAAATGTTCTTCGTGTCTGCGTGTTTGCATATTCTGTGGTTAATAAAAGGACTAGAGATTAATTCAATTTTTAAAACTGTTCAGCAAAATTATTCACCTTGTATATTTGGCTGCAACGTGTAACAAGTTTACCTGGTGCAATTTGGCCTTATGGGTTCCCAGGCAAACCCCAGTTAAACCACACACCACAATCACTTGACCGCTGTCCCAGCTGTATTCGTAGATGACAAATTCAATGAAATGCAAAATTCACCAACACGTTGCAGAACTTTGCACCTCCGCAAAAATGGCCTCCTCCGCTACGAATCCTGATTTGCGTCAAATTTAATTGCAACTTTGTACATCTCTCTATAAATGACCGTTAGAGAGTCTCTAATTGTGCATTTTAATTTGGGACAGGAGCTTACCCAATCCGCGGTAGGGATCAAACAGGAAGTATGAGAAGGGATCGTGAGTACTATCACTGGACTAATAGTAGGCTCGCTAATCCGGATATATTTTTCAGTGCATTTATTACTCCCATCTGACGCCCACAGACATTTATCCGTAAATACTTTGTGTGACACTGGATTCCGGATACAAAGAATAGCTATCTAGTTGTCATACTTATGTGTGTACAATAGGTCCTACCCCACTCAAGAGACTTTTTAAGTACCACCGTATTTAGGAGAGATTATCTTATATTTTTTTATACGTAGGATATATTTGAATGTATGTGCAGTAAAAACATTTTGTTTTTACTTCTGCCCTGGTTTTTTGGATATATTATTTATCTACTGACTCTGGTTTGTACTTCAAAGCTGTTTTTGTTTGTCTTTCTTTAAGGACTAAGCAAAATAATACATTCAAAATAAACTTTATTAGAAGTCGCGTATGTAGGACTGGTTTAGGCATGCCGCCATCCTTAAACGTCGACAATGGCGATATCGAATAACATGCCGCTCCTAGACACCTACTTTCTCCTTTAAAGTCTCTAAACCTGACATTTCTGAACAAGCGATCACTCAACAATGAAACTGAAATGAGTTACATCTCTGTGCTACCTATACAAGAGATCAGCGATAACCAACGAGAGTAATAAATATGATAACGTGTTTAGTATACAGCTGGAGTTAAACCGACCTTTTGTATTTTGGAAAGGGAAACTTCTGTCAGTATACTGAACTTCTTCACCGCTGCCAGGCCCTTTAACAGAGCAATAATCCACTTGTCAATATTCCTTCCTAGAGGCCAGGACACCCAGTCGATCATCCTGCAAAGATAGACCATAGGTATCAAACAACGGGCGTGTAGGCCAGTACTCTGTGGAGACTTCTAAAGGGCTCCGATCACCTATACCAGGGATGGGCAAACCCGTGCACTTCAAGGGTCGTATGCTTGGTTCTTTAACCTTCAAAGGGGCAACACATAACCCTTAATCTCAGTGATAAGTTAAAACGGTACCTTTAAACAATGACGATAGATCTTGCATGCAGTTACAGAACATATTTCCCTATATTGCACTCAAAACCCCCACTCATCCTAAAACACCCCTCACAATGCCGACTGACACCCATATTTGCTTTAAAGGACCATTTGCCTCTCGTACCTTCCACTTGCCTCCGTTTTCCCCATCCCCCCTCAAATTCCACCGGTCCAGCAGACTAAATATGAAAATGCTCTTCAAACTCCACACTCAGCCCTCACTGGGAGTGTTTTTGGCAACCCCTAAACATTAGCACCCTAGATCAACGGCTAAGGTTCGCTTAGTGGTAACACCAGCCCTGACTGTGGGTTGACCCGGAGATCTCCATGACAGACTAATTCTGAGCAATGTTCCTTTCCTGGTTTCCAGGCCGATCCAGAGGTGTCGGAGTTGTTCTTGTCTAATGAGAACTAGAGTCGATTTTAAAGAACTCCGTACTCGTCACATGAAGAATAGACCCTGATACGACTGGTGCTCTAAGTGAACCTGTTGGTAGTTTATAAATATATCACATAAAAAGTGATTGCACAGGACGAGCACATTTTATACTGTTATCTAAATATTATAGGGCAATTACCAGGCTCTGGTATCTGGCTTGTGTCCACAGTCATTAAGCACGCAGGAAAATCTACTTCAAGGTCAGTGATTATCTGTCCCAAGGGCCTTTCCCCTTTAATCAATATTGTAAGATAATTGTTTATGCCAAAATACATTTCAGTCCATCCAATCCAAGACATCGGTTTGCTGGTGTCTTAGTGGGGCCTATTAGGGAGTGTGATGTTTGTTAAATTTTCTTTTTCAGCGAATACAATTAAGGGCCTTGTCACATGGACATCTTACAACTTCTGACCAGGATTCTGTGGTGCTCTCAAGCAGTGATACGTTCCATCATCATGACATAGATGACACCGTGAATAGAGAATTGCTTTGGTGTGACATAAGAGCCTATCGTGACTTTAGAATGATGCAGTTTCCTTGTTAGAGAACGCGCGCTTGGTTTTGACAGCGGAAGCGCCGTAAGGAGTCACGATTAGCTGACTGAGCCTGTTGTCGCTTTACAGTTTCCTGTTCAAGAAAAGTCAGCGTTCTAAAGAGCTAATTTCCCACTAATAGGTTTATTATCGCTTTGAGCGGAGGTGCCCGAAGCGCTGTGAGATTTTTGTTGGTCAATTTAATTAGATTGGACTAGACTGACCAACCACTGTTGTAGGTGTGGCCTACAAAACAACCGCTCTGCACAAACAAAATTAAATCCTTGATGGATCAGATTTGAACAGCTTACACAACCCCTTGCCGTGAGTGAGGGGCCATTGTTTGACCCGGAAGTACTGGTGACAGTGCAAAGGGAAGCAGGATTAGTGCAAATCGACTATCCATATGTAGGAATTGCCCAGTGATCCACTCATGCCATGAAGCTGGATGAAAACATGTGTGGGTACCATTATGTTACATACATTAATTCTTTCTTTTATCCCATATGGCAGGATTTGATAGGCGTTGTCTACGTAGATAGTATCCTTATGTCTTAGTGGTGCATAATTTCTCTTGCACCCATTACTGGTTATATGGTGCTCCAACCCTTTCCCCAGGGAGGTGCAGCTCTGGTTAGTTATCAGTAGCTTATTAAACTTCAAGTTGGCCAAACAAGTAGTGGTACTAAATCACTGGTGTTTCCAACTATTTTTAAGTGGCTCAGTGGTTAGCACTTCTGCCTTACAGCACTGGGGTCATGAGTTCGATTCCCGACCATGGCCTTATCTGTGTGGAGTTTGTATGTTCTCCCCGTGTTTGCGTGGGTTTCCTCCGGGTGCTCCGGTTTCCTCCCACACTCCAAAAACATACTGGTAGGTTAATTGGCTGCTAACAAATTGACCCTGGTCTCTCTCGGTCTGTGTGTATGTTAGGGGATTTAGACTGTAAGCTACAATGGGGCAGGGACTGATGTGAGTGAGTTCTCTGTACAGCGCTGCGGAATTAGTGGCGCTATATAAATAAATGGTGATGATGATGATATAAGCCTTCTTGTACTCCAAGAGTAATAGAATGGAAATAATGTACCCTGTACCATTACAGAGATACACGACCAAAGAAAAACCTGAGGCCAAGGGCTAAGTCATTTTATACAGATCACTGAACTGCGAGGTGACTTCTAATTACCTTATAAGTTACAGAAGGTGGTACCTTATTTAACATATTACACAAGTTTCAATTGCAAAGAAAGTTGCTTTCATGAGACGATCCTCCTATCTATATATAACCTTCACTGACTGTTCTATAGTCCGTCACAGAGTCATGTGACATCACTGCACTCCAAATATAACTTATATACTACTCATCAATTATGTATGAGTTAAAGCACCTCCTATGGTAAATTATATGGATATTAAAAGTCACTGAGACAACATGTGCCCATATCAAAGTATCAGGCTGTAGGCCAAGTGTTACGATACAGGACACAGAAATCCAAAATGACTACTAACATCCATATAAGTTACAGTAGAAGCTGCATTAGTCCTTATTTTCTAATACACTACTTTCCCTCAGAACAAAGAAGAGATGACGCCAGAACTCACTATTTATACATATATAAGTAACAGGAGTTTATACACATATATTTACATCGCTCGTATATTATAATAACATATTTTACAGGGTATATTACATATATATTCATGTCCCTGTTGTATTATACTTAATTTCCTGCCTATAATGCGGGCACAGTCCCTCCCCATGAGTGGCGGGATTCTGGCCCCGCTCATTGTACCTGTTTATAGCGCTCATCATCTGCGCGTCTGTCACGCTGTCCGCGTTGGCCAAATTTCTGACGACACCTTCCATGAGCTCCAGCGGGACGTACTGCACCACACCCGCCAGAGAATTCGAGGGTGCCTCCGACTGCTCTGTAAAAGTACATCAACCGGTTCATGAATGCACAATACAGAAGGAATATACTGGAAACTAGATTATATTTCTTACAAGTACTAATATATCATCCTATACATCTGGCCACGCATTTATCTATTGATCTGCAGCACATTATCCTGTTCAAAATAACTCACAATAGTCCCACAGTATGGAACGTCTCCCAATTTGTATTCCTCCAGTTATAGCCTATATTATAATGTCATGGTTTTCATAATTTGATATTTTTCTGATGCCTTATGGAAGAAATAAAGCCCTTTAGACTTGCTCCTTTTTAGCACACCAAGATGCAGCCAATAAGGTTAAAGGTCATTTATTTACAGTACCTATAAATGTCCTTTCCTTTATATAGAAGGAGGAAAGGGGCCATCTATTGTAAGAATAGGCCAAGGCCTGGTTTCCTCCATCTCCAAAGATATGTAAAATCAAACAGGTCCGTGATAAAATATGTACATGACATCACAAAACAGCATTTAGTAACATGTCTCTACTTTTTCGTCAATGACCATTTCTATTTATCATGATCCGTATATGCCCTTTTGTCCTACTAGCTGTAATTATTATTATTAGAGCATCATTTTTCCAGGTAGTCAGCTGTTATTATTCAGAAATGCCACAACTACTACAGTATTCTACTCTGGAAGCCGTGAGTAATGATATAATGAAAGTGGTACGTTCAATTGCTGTATTTCAACCATAAAGCAGCTTAGACATAAATAACAATAATGTGCAAATCACTATTATTATTTGTTGTATATGTTTAAAAATATCTACAAAGGAGGATTATATTTTATATTGCTGCCCATTGTCCTTTACTGGTACTTCTGCTTGCACACCTGGCAATGTACAGGATGTCCATCGTATATTTTTAGGTGTAGCCCTCTCTCCTCTCTACTCATCTCCTCTTATTCTTCCGATACATCTCTCAATATGTTCTCTTTAAATTCATTATTATCATAGACTCCTCCAAAATGACCTCCACCGCCTTGTTCCCTCTGCTGTCAATTCATCTCCCTTAATTTCCTTTCTTCCCAGTTTACTAATACCACTTTCATCATCATCAATATTTATGGGCAGCACGGTGGCTCAGGGGTTAGCACTTCTGCCTTACAGCACTGGGGTCATGAGTTCAATTCCCGACCATGACCTTATCTGTGTGGAGTTTGTATGTTCTCCCCGTGTTTGCGTGGGTTTCCTCCAGGTGCTCCGGTTTCCTCCCACACTCCAAAAACATACTGGTAGGTTAATCGGCTGCTATCAAATTGACCCTAGTCTGTGTGTCTATCTCTGTGTGTGTGTGTATTAGGGAATTTAGACTGTAAGCTCCAATGGGGCAGGGACTGATGTGAGTGAGTTCTCTGTACAGCACTGTGGAATTAGTGGCGCTATATAAATAAATGGTGATGATGATGATGATGATACAGCACCAGCATAATCCGTAGCGATTTACAATTGGAAACATTTTTACACACAACTCATTTAATGCAGTCCATTCATCCCTCCTATGTTGTCTCAGCATGTGACCAGACAGGTATATGGACATATCAAAATGTAGCTCATGCCTAGATCCTCTGTGGCTCTCCAAGTGTTGTGAAACTACAAGTCCCAGCATATCCTGCCAGCCATTGGCTGGATATCCACGGGCAAAGCTTGCTGGGACTTTTAGTTTCACAATACCTGGAGATCCAAAGGTTCTCCAACCCCCGATGTAGCTGAAAGAGTTTACCTATTGAAGAGATAATCGCAAATAATTCCTTTAAGGATGGAAGGACCAAGGATGTCTGAAGCCTCCAGACGTTCTGGAGGAGCCCACAGACTCTGTTCACCTGGTCGAGGAACTGTATGATGCCGTCTTCTCCTTCAGAATGACAGTGGAACTGACCGATGCATCTAACCAGCTGTTGGCAGAACAGGACTTGATGCTTTCCCTCCGGGATACACTGAGAGTACGACGTTAAGAGTTTGCTGATCCTGACACAGATCTTCAGACTCGGCCTTTCGCAGACAATACGGAGAACTTCTATTCTCAGGAGCCTGAAGATCTCCTTTGTAGAAGGTTTGTCCGACACAAACTGAAGCCCGAGATGAACGTAGTCTAAGACGTAGACGTGTCTCTTCCCCAGAGGACCGTACCCTTCCTGAAGAAGACTCATTATAAACCTGACGTTAAAGAATTCCTCGAATTCCTCTGGATGGTATCTGCCGTAGACCTCTAGAATTTCTCTGGCTGTTTCCCTGACAAAACGGGATTCACCCGAAAAGAAGAGCTTGGTGGAGAGTTCTAGCATAGACCAACATTGTTCGCTGTCGATAGGCTGCTTGGAGGCCTCAATCACTCGTCGTGCTAAGCTCTGTTTCACGTACATAGGGTAAGAGGACTGCATGACGGCTTCCAGTATCTTATCCATGGCTTGTTTCTGGATCCCGGCTAAGGTCAAACTTTCATGCAGAAAACATCAGCTGAGTAGCTGGAAAAAAGTTGAAGAGATGTTACCTAGATTACTTTACTGAGAGCAAAGAACAAAGACTTAAGGGTCCTTTACGAAAATAGCATCAAAAACTACGGACCCACAATACCATGTGTACAAATGCACTTACTTGTCTGTCTATATCTTAGCAAGGTACACAAACACTTCACTTTCCCCTAAATTTGCACGTTGGAGGCTATAGTGTCAACAGCCCCATCTGGCTTGCCTAGTGCTAATAGAATCTGGCTTGCCTAGAGTTAATATCGATTGGAGGGGGGAACCCCACACTTTTTAAAATGTAATTATTCATTTTTATACTGTATTGAGCCGGTATGTCCAGTGGCTGTAATGCCACCAGACACGCAGGCTGCTGCAGGAGCTGATAGGTACGTACGTATCCTGCAGGTACGCACGTATCCCGGAAGAGTAGGCAAACTTCCCGTATTTGCTGAAATTCACGGCATTGAATAGCGGGGGTGGGGCTTAACCGCGTCATTAAGCCCCCCTCCCCCACCCCCCCCCCCCCGCTGTTCAATGCCATGAATTTCTGCATTTTATAGTGGGGGCGGGGCTGAGACTTCACCACGCCCCCTCCTACCCCCCTGTCACATGGGGAGAAGTTTTTAAAGTTGGCATGTATGATTATAGTGTGTGAATTTGCCTTTTATTGAGAAGTTATATATCATGCATGTTACACCCTCAAGGTGATTGTATCAGCATCCTGTATAAGGGTCAATAATATTTAAACTTTACAAATATAGGAGGAGTTGCTGGTTTTAGATAGGAGAAAATCAAAGAGAAAGATGGGACGAACAGACCAGATTTAAACTTCACTATAAGCCTGTACTACACATATGCAGTAATTGATGACTTTGTGGGAGGAGCTGCACATGAATCTCATTACCATGCAGATGTAGCTCCACCCCTAACTCCTCCCATGGTCACGCCCCCTGGTGCATAGACATTGGGATCTGTGTACTAAGGTGTACTAAATCATCTCCATATTTGACTTAATGCATAATGTTTGTATGAAACAATAGCATAAAACAGCTCATCATCCTAGATTAAAAATAGTCAAGAAATTAATAATACAATTAGGTCATTTTAAAACACAAATCATATTTCTGCTGAGATAAATCCATATTGTGCTGTAGCAGTTTATTATTTTTTGCAAGATAATTCTTATGAATAATTAAAAAGATAAAGGAAGATATTGTATTTCACTGCCAAATTGTACCTTGATGCAAATTTAATTATTTAGTGTTCCGGATTCCGGGGGGCAGATTTATGAAGCTATCTATATATTAAAAGACTAAAAATAAAAGTTGGGTCATTTTTTATCAAAAGAGATGTGACAAATATTGAAACATAGTATATAGGATAGTTATTTGGGGACGTTTTTTGCAATGCACATAAGACTTCCTGTGGAATCATTCTGCAGGAAGTCTCTCTGTGTCTCCGCTATTTGGGCTCTCACACATCACAACATACAACAAGGGTTTATTTACAAGTCTGCAAAACTTCTGGTCCAAAGTACAAATGTGGTTTTGTGATCTTATCCAGATACTTTTTTGTAAATGTATCCATAATTATACATACTCGCCAATTTATCCTCGTTGGCTTCAGGGAGATCCCGGGGGAGGTGGGGGCGAGGTTTTTCGAATCTCATCATTTTGGCCACGCCTCCTAAACGGTAAGATGATGCGGTATTTGCGTCATTAAGCCACGCCCCCACCACTTATCTATTGCAGGGCGAGAACCGGGAGCTTTCCCTGCTCTCCCGGGATCCCAGGAGGGCTCCCAGAAATGCCGGAGTCTCCCGGACATTCCGGGAGAGTAGGCAACTATATAATTATATGATAAAATCATAGATTAGCACAGGGTTTCCCAAACCCAGTCCTCAGGGCTCCCCAACAGTGCAGGTTTTCCATATCTCCTTGCTGGAGCACAGGTGTATTCATTACTGACTGACACATTGTAACAGATCCACAGGTGGTCCTAATTATGTCAGATGTGATCCAGAAAACCTGCACTGTTGGGGAGCCCTGAGGACTGGGTTTGGGAAACCCTGGATTAGCACACAGAGATGGTGTTGACTATGTGGGGTGCAAATGTCTACTTATTCTAATAGGAGAGGGGGGAGATCTAGATAGTCCTAAATAGAGGTTATGTGCACGTGAATATGCCCCTTGAATTGTATTTACACAATTGTGTTGCAGCATGAGATATGTCAATGTGCTTTGGGGCAGTGTTTCCAATATCCTGTCCTTAGGGACAGTCCAGGTTTTCCAGTAATCAGTGATATAATTCTACCACATGTGGATGTGTTACATTGTATCAGTCGGTAATGAATACACCTGTGCTCCAGCAGGGAGATATGGAAAACATGCACTGATCACTGAGGACTGGATTTGGAATACGAGCTTTAGGGGGGTGGAAGTTGCACATTTTGTGAGACAATGACATGTCAATAATTGCGTATCCATCTATAATTAATGGGGCACATTTTTCACCATCCCAGTGCATTATATGTGGTAAGAAACATTTGGAAGTGTAAATGTTTGCAGCGTTAATTAAGTAGATTTGCCTTGAAATACAAATGTAGGAGAACACAGTCTCTATCTGTGTGGTTATCTGCCAATTGGTTACAGCAACCAGTACTTACTGCATGTGACCTGCTTAGTATTTCAATAATAGTATCAATAGATAATATTATATTACAGAGAACTCTGCAGAACTGTGTCATAAACTGTTTCTAACCTATTTACTTGTGAGCTGGAGATTTCAGTTGACATGTATAAAATTCTATTTGAAAACACAGAAGTATGAGCTCTGCTATCCAGTACATCAGAACTTGGCAAGCTGACACCACTAATTTTAGATTTATATATATATATATATATATATATATATATATATATATATATATATTGTGGCAACAATGTAGCAACATTGCAAATCAGAGAGATACCTTTGTTTCCAAACAGAAGAAAATAGAAACATAAACAACAAAGTTTGCAAATCCTCTTATTATCATCTGGAGGATACAGTATGTGTTGGGAAAAATTGAGTGGGTGTGTCCTTCGCTGCTTAAAAATAATACTGTTTATCAGAGAGGTATGAATTAGTAGCAGCGAGGGAGCAGACTACTTCACGACTCCTGTCAATCATATTCATGTCAAAATAACAGACAGAAAAACCAAGTTTGTTCTAAGAGCACAGGGTGCTTTTGGAAACATTTTTGACACAGAACTGGAAATAAGAAGATAAAACAGATAAAATGCAATATGTAATTGTCATCTTTTTAAAAACACAGCTGTATAATCTTCTTTTATTACAAACAAGGTCCTGTGTATATTAAACGAGTATAATATGCATTCACCTACAGGTATGATATACAGTCCTGCATGCAGTAGCTATCGTTTGTAAGAAAATTACTAACAAATAAAAAACGTTTCAAAAGAATATTATATATACAATCATATTTGATTAAAAAAAAAATATTTATCTAACTAGCAAATAAAACACTGGTATAGCAAATATGTGACTTACCCTCAGAGCTTGCAATCAAATAATTACTGCAGACGATGTTTCTATATAACACATCAGACACAATTCTGTATTTCAGTGTGATTAATAGACATACTGCAACTTAATATGTAGGTAGCAGGGTAAAAGTTTCTAAGTATTGGCCCAGAACTAGTCTCCAGGGTAGACTTGGGTAACTTGTAACACTGATGTTGCTGCAGAACTACAAATGTCAGCATGCCCTCTCTGCTGTTTTATACTGGCACTTGTAGTTCTACACCAGATTGGAGACCACGGGATGTCTGCAATCTGGAAACAGTTTCCTGAATGAGGAATATTGCTGTTCCCTGTAACTCTCCCTAATTACACATGATAAGGCTTATTCTCACATTACACACATGATTGAATGACATCATGTGTGGTACTCACCTCTGGCTCATATAAGTCTGGTTACCAGATGGACAGGGACAGATGTGATGATCACAGAGGCTGAGATAATGCGTCTTTTTCCAGAAGTGAGGAGAACAGTGTGTTTCAGATACAGAGGACGGGAAGGGGGGGGGGGGGGGGGGAGCTATATATATATATTTATAGATGGAGAGGGAGAGAGGAGATGCAGGTTCAGGGCAGGGGGATGAGATGCTGGTTCTGGGAGGGATACTGCGTCTCCTCTATCTGCAGGACACACAGTGCCCAAAGTTCAATGATGCCGCTGCTGCCTGGCACTGTCCCTGGAGGGCAGACCACACCCACTGCAATACTGAGTGCTGTAGGATTCAGCTGAGTCTGTATCTGTCAAGTCAAAGTGAACACACACATATAAAATAAATTAAATGCAGGGAATCATATAAGACAGGCAACTTGCCTGTGGTGGAACTACAAGTCCCAGCATGCCCTTATAACATTTTAAAAAAGCAAAATCCATACAATATAAGCAAATCCCTGTCCCGCCAAAGTCAGGGGCGGACTGGTAAATTTTAGCCTGTGGGGGCGGGGGCGTGATTGAGCTCAGCAGCCTATTAGGAACATTTTAAAGGGAAAAATGCAGGTAGCCCAGTGATCCAGCCTAAGGTAGCCCACTACGTGACCGGACGGAGGGCAGATGCCCCCCCTGCCCTCAGATCAGCCCATACACGATCACGCCGCTTTCCCTTTTCTGCATACCAAATCTCTTTCTGGGTTTGATCATCGAGACACATATTATAGTTCCCCGCCAGTTAAGGAGCCATAACATTGCCCAGAGCATCACGCTGCCTCCGCCGGCTGCCTTCTTCCCATAGTGCACCCTGGTGCCATCTCTTCCCCGGATAAACGACGCACACGCACTTAGTCAGCCACATGATGTAAAAGAAAACGTGATTCGTCGGACCAGGTCACCATCCTCCATTGCTCCGTGGTCCAGTTCTGGTGCTCACATGCCCATTGTAGGCACTTTCGGAGGTGGACAGGGGTCAGCATGAGCATTCTGACCCTGCACAGCCGCACACGCAGCGAGCTGCGACGCACTGTCTGTTCTGACACCTTTCTGTCATAGCCGGCATTAACACCCCACAAGACCTGCCGTTCTGGAGACGCTCTGACCCCTCCCTTGGGTTGATGTGCCTCGTCCTCTCCGATCCAAGGCACCATCTTAGATTCGGGTCTTCTGTCGTTTTTAGCCATAGGCTGATTAGTTTTCACTCCCCCTCATCACCTCCAGCTATTTAAGGCACCTGGACCCTCCAGAGAGGGCCAGATCTTCATGTCCTCTCACCTGAGTAGTTGCTGGATCGTTTGTCTCCCTGTGCCTCAGAATCCTGGCATCCTCTAGCTGTACCTCTTCAACTCTTCCTGGTATCCAGTCTCCTACGCTTCGAAGCTAAGCCTGGTATCCTGTTTTCTAATCATCCTCTCTTGACGGTCACACCTGGTACCCATCTGGAGAACCGCAACCTGCAGGGTACAAACCTCCTTGCGCCTCTGTGGTGGGTGGATCAGGTAGAACGTAAACAATCCTATAGTCCCGCCTAGTTCTGTGACACACAGTAAATGTTAGTGAGGTCAGCAACGTCCTCAGAACCAGTCAATTATACAATGAACAAGAAGGTTAAAACTTAAATGATA
This sequence comes from Mixophyes australis, assembly GCA_036250195.1. Taxonomy (NCBI): domain Eukaryota; kingdom Metazoa; phylum Chordata; class Amphibia; order Anura; family Limnodynastidae; genus Mixophyes; species Mixophyes australis. The sequence goes on along the minus strand of JAVHZZ010000002.1, from coordinate 19,975,228 downwards.
TCCTGTTCTCATTACACTTTTGCACACTGCGCCTCTTCAGATTTTAGAAACTTTCCAAATACAGAGAGGACACCTTGATGTGCGCAGGGTGGACTATCTAGGTGTATGGGTGTAAAATGAAAGTATTCTGCCCTGTAAAACGAGTGCGAGGTCCTAACAATGACAACATTGCTGGGTGTCCTAATGATAATGTCTGGAGAGACACAGAACAAGTACGTGTAATAGGGGCCGATGGCAAATGATAGTTTTAATTTTCCACTGAATATACAGAACTAAAATATGCTCATCGTGCTTTCTCTCAGATTGAGGTGCTCTTCTATCTGCCACTCTTCTCCAACAAGGAGTGACTGGCAGTCTTGTAAACTTGCTCTGCAAAAAACCACAGGTGCATTGACAGTGATGTCACAGCAGCTTAACTAACTGAAATGTGAGTTTATTGACCTGTATCAGAAAAAACTAGGTTACTGTCCTAAAGATAGGGCATGAGTCTACAGCTGTCTATAAAAGAAGTGATAGAGTGTTCCCCTTTCATGTGGATGATAAACTGATTACTGATCATCATCATCATCATCAACATTTATTTATATAGCGCCAGCAAATTCCGTAGCGCTTTACTGATCATGTGCTCTTAACTGTACTGACGTTACTGACACTGTTTCTGCAGTACCTTTCTCTATCCTACTTCTTCCCCTGTACTACTGTCCGACTGCACACGCCTATTCTTACCTCTCTATTCATCATCATCATCATCATCATCACCATTTATTTATATAGCGCCACTAATTCCACAGCGCTGTACAGAGAACTCACTCACATCAGTCCCTGCTCCATTGGAGCTTACAGTCTAAATTCCCTAACATACACACACAGACAGACGAGACTATGATCATTTTTTTATTTTTTTTATAGCAGCCAATTAACCTACTAGTATGTTTTTGGCGTGTGGGAGGAAACCGGAGCACCCAGAGGAAACCCACACAAGCACAGGGAGAACATACAAACTCCACACAGATAAGGCCATGGTGGGGAATCGAACTCATGACCTCAGTGCTGTGAGGCAGAAGTGCTAACCACTGAGCCACCGTGCTGCTCTCTATTGTCACTAATCCTAATCCAATCTCTGATCACTTTCCTAAATCACGTAACCCTTTATACTCGCTGTTTATCGGGATGGTACTTGCTTTTACTGGCTGCTAATAATTTCATTGTCTGATTCTAAATATGTTTTACAAACAATTTGCTTCTATTAAACTAGCTGCATTTCTGTTTTAGCAATTTGCAGATTATTTGACATAAATAATTAATTGCTTAGCTACTGGACTCAATATTAATTATCAGATATTATTTTTAGACTGACTATCATCTGACCTTTCACTGGTGTTTGATGGACGGGTGACCATTAACCAGCTATCTAACAGGGACTCAGTAACTGCCTTGAATTGTTTCTTCTGTTCTCTCTCTCTCTTTCCACAGTCTTTTCTCTTTCCCAGCTCCTCTATAAGCCTCTCAGACCACAGGGAACGGATCTATATGACAGCATCATATTCCAGACACTTTTCTCTGTCTTCACAGACAAAATATGACAGTTAAACAGCGACTCTCCCCAAGCGCTGACTTCTCACTGTCAAGGATTTTAAAGAAACATCCCCCAATCAGCGGAGGATGTTTAACAAAGCTGCAGTGGGAAGTGAGAATTAAACTAAATCATATGTTTACTTTTTTAATTCTAGTGTTAAGCAGCTCTTCAAATTTGTACTATGTTTCTCCATATTTATTCTGATATACCCTGTAGATACTTTGCAGATTATAATTCGGTTAGATTGTAACAGGAGTGTTTTGGAATGTTGTCCTGGAGGGTGAACAACCCAACACAAAATTACAAATATGCATAAAAAACATTGATCACCAAAAGTCTGGTTTAATAGGTCTTGAAAATTTATTAAGAGACTCAATTTTTATAAGAAATTCAGACTCGATTATTAATTTATGAACCTCAGCGCGTATTCATTCGTGTGAAGGGCATCCATAGATCCTGCCCGGGTTATTAAGTGTTGATTTTGATTGAATTGCGTATACATCTTTTGGGAAATATTCAATTAAATCCAATAAAAAAATCTACAAAATTACACAGAATGTAGATTGGATATGTTGGAAAATATTTATTCTAATTAGAAATAATTTGTGTGTCTGTGTGCTGTGATTGTACAATTTTCACTGCAGTGCCCATGCCAAAATAAACTCAAAAATTAAGCATTTCATATCAGCTTAACTATAATATATGTAGCTAAATACAGTAAATATTCAGTGTAGTCAAAACTGAGGAAAGAGCAGTATGAAACAAGCAATTCATCCAAGTTATGGATCAATAACAGACATCTCTTCATATCAATAAACGTTAAACACTGTGCACTACAACTGTAAACATCATCTGAGGTCATTCAGGAAGGTCGTTTCGTATCGGTTAACAGAATGGGGAAAAGGGGAATTCAATGAATCATCTGACGCATAGGATCCAACATCAATTTTTACTGCTCTCTCCCGGAAATCATGATAATGGCTCAGACCACACTTCAGATAAAGAGGAACATTAAGACCTGGTTTTTACTACGGGAGAAGGCAGCTCACTGGCTGCACGTGGACCATCAAGGGTCTTCTGTGGCCCAAAACTTACTGGAGCCTTTTAGATAGTCTACACCCAGCTGCGGCTTTGTGCAGAGGTCACATAGACAAGTCCCTTGTTTCCCCCTCGTTTTATGTTCTGTTTTGAGAAAAGAATGTAATAGAGGTTTATATATGTATTGGACAGATCCCCAGCCAACCAATCACGCAGTGGGGGAGAGTCTGCTGTCCTTGACAATGCACCATGTGTATATGGTCCTGGGGGGGTCAAGGTATTAAAACTGGGAGTGGACGGGAGGAGGCATGATCACAGTTAAAAATTGAAAGCAGCATCCATGAAGATGAAGCTGGAACACGGTTGGTGGGACCTGTTGTTTCTTTAAGAGGGAGGAACATGGGAAACCAAAGTTCATGTAACCTCAGCCTGGACCATGAAAATATAATGTACAGATATTACAATGCCTGGATAGCTCTGCATTCTGCAGAACTCTTGCATAACTCCCAAAAGTCTTGATTTTCAGATGTTAAGGGGTGTGCAGGGGCAGATCCAGAGTGGGTGGGAGGTGAACACTATATATCCCTCCTTATATCCCTCCTTGACTGCAGAGAGGCCTGGACACTATGATTAGATGATGATATGATTAGACTACAATCGGAGCGGCTGGATTTCATCCTGTGCCTGTTTCTCAGCGGTCAGGTCCAATCAAAGTGAAGGAGGTGATGGGCCCATCAATCAGATTGAAGGAGGGGCAGGGCTATGCTAAATGCCCCCCCCCCCCCCCCCACCCACACACACACAGCTTTAAAATGACAGTCTAGGGGTTTGTGGCTGGCCTGTAAAGTGGGTGTGGTCTTTTATAAATGGGAGTGATATGGATGGATCAAGGGTGTGAGGATCATAGTTGTTACGATTTTGATGCCTTAGTCAGTATTTGCACAGGCTTACCTAGGGCGCGGAGTCTAACGGCCTTCCGGTCTTCACCAAGAACCACCGCAAGGTAGTGTGGACTTTGCTGCCGAAGAACCGCAGGTCGCGGCCCCCAGATTAGCCTACTGACGTAAGGGAGAAAGTTCTAAGTGATGGCAGGCAGACAGGCAATATGACAAAGCGGTGCAAGTACAGGCACTAACCGTTCATTCCAGGTGTTGTAGGTCTGGAGCAGTAACCGGTAGATGCACGGAGCCAATGGGTGCGTAGCAGGATATGGGTCCAGAGACACGGGCGGGTCGGTACACAGGTGATATCAGGTATACGGTGCCAGAGGGAGATCCAGAGAATAGTTGGTAACACAGCCGGGTCGGTACACAGGAGGTATCAGGTATACGGTGCCAGAGGGAGATCCAGAGAATAGTTGGTAACACAGCCGGGTCGGTACACAGGAGGTATCAGGTATACGGTGCCCAAGGGAGATCCAGAGAATAGTTAGTAACGCAGCCGGGTCGGTACACAGGAGGTATCAGGTAGTACACAGGGAGCAGGTTCACAGGGGTCAAGAACACAGGAACTGTAGCCAGGAACAGGAAACACATTGCTCTGACACAAGCAGCGTGTCAGAGCAGAGTAGATATAGAGATTTGAATTCCCCGCCCAGGAGTCACATGACACGATGCAGGGAGAAACTGGAAGTGCGGGAGCGCCATCGGGAGAAGCGCCGAACAGCAGAGACACAGCTGCCAGACAACGCTGACAGCGCTGCGGAGCGGGGACAAGGTAAGTTCATAACAATAGTGAGGAGTGCTCCTCCGTCAGATATTTGTATCAAGAGCCGGCGGGAGAGCTGAGAAAGAGGAGGGAGACCTTCTCCGGAGGTGTGGGCAGAAGAACACTCGCATTAGGCCTTTGAAAGTCTGGAATTGGTCCCAGAGTGTCAGGATCTGCCCTGGGCTGCAGTGCAGCATCTTACATAGGGATGCTGCTTGCCTCCTGCAGCTCTTGTCTCCTAACAACTGTTTGGACTTGCTATTATGTAAACCTGGCCTGCAGTACCCCTCTCCCACCAGAGGTGGTGCTGTCTAACCGTTGTACATACCACCTCCCTAGCAGGAATTACCTCCTTTTCTAATCAGCACCCACTCGTTTCACTGCCTTTATAGGACTGCCTCTCCCAGTAATCTGTGGCAGTTCATTGTTGTCTTGCTGCTGGTGCTGACTCTACAGAGTATCCTGTTCCAGTCTGACTTCCTGGTATTGACCCCAGCTTGGTCCTCGGTTTTTGCTCCTTATCTTCTGACCCAGACCCTGGCTCCTTCCTTAACTACGCTCCAGCTCATTCCCTGTTACCTTCGAGGCTCTCCTGGCTGCGACTCTTTGGCTTGTTTGATCCTCCTCTATATCTGTGAGGAGTTTGTATGTTCTCCCTGTGTTTGCGTGGGTTTCCTCCGGGTGCTCCGGTTTCCTCCCACACTCCAAAAACATACTAGTAGGTTAATTGGCTGCTAACAAATTGATTCTAGTCTGTGTGTTTGTCTGTCTGTCTGTGTTAGGATATTTAGACTGTAAGCCCCAATGGGGCAGGGACTGATGTGAGCTCTCTGTACAGCGCTGCAGAATTAGTGGTCCTATAAAAATAAATCATACTTGCCAACTCTCCCGGAATCTCAGGGAGACTCCTGAAATTCGGGAAGGTCTCCTGGACTCCCGGGAGAGCAGGCAAGTATCCCATATATGGAACTCACTCATCAAAATGACGCGATTCACCGCGCCCCGCCTTCCAACCATGCCCCCTGACCGGGATCTTCTGGAATTGCCTTCTCAAAGGTTGGCAAGTATGAAATAAATGGTGATGAGGATGATGATTAATTGGTTACAAAATACAGTATAATTTCCCAACTTGCTCTTGAAACTACAATTTCTATGTTATTTATCTTAAAGCTTTGTTGCTGCCCACTGTGTTAGCATTTTTGAAAATGGGATTTTGTTTTGTTGGCAGGAACTAAATAGATTTATTTTGAACCCTTCCAAAAAATCAATGGGATTGAGGTCTCTGCTTGCAAGTGTTTATAAATATAATAGGAAACGTTGACTAAAACATAAGGGGCCTGATTGATTACCAAACTCAGAACAAAGTTAATGAGTGGGGTTTTTTTGTTTTTTTTAAAAAAAACTCACGTACAGTGTACATACACACGTCTGTATTCAGCAAGGAGCAGATCGGAAGATACTTCTGTTGATGATAACAGACAAAACACTGTAGGTTATGTCCAATATATATATGAAATATCAGGTCACAAAAGAATGTACAAAAAAAAATAAAAACTATTCAATTAATGACACCTGTTAATAATATAGTCATTCATGATAAAACATTTAAAAAAACAAAATTCCATTAAATACATTTATTAGGATGCTATTAAATACTTGCCAACTCTCCAGGCATGTCCAGGAGACTCCCTGAAATAGGGGTGATCTCCCTCACTCCCTGAAGAGTCTGGCATTCTCCCTGATGCTGAGCCAGTACAAGACGTGGTTGGCTTCTCCATCTGTGGCATGATGACACAGTTCAGAAATTGTGTCCTATGTCCATGTATTGATGCCTATGGAGGTGGCCATTTTCATGGAGACCAAGATTTAATCAAAGACTGACAGGTAAGACAACATGACTTCAGTAATGGAGACAGAAATGTAAAAGACACTTCAGTCTCTAGAGATCCATTAGCTGCTTTTATACAAAACTCCCCTCAAACCATAACTGTCATCATAATTCCTTATATAGAATTCTGCATATAGTAATAATAACAGTAACCTACAGCAGGCTAGAACACGCCCACATACGCGTCATCGTGACGTCACTGCTTATGACCATCCCAGAGAGTGCTGTCTTCCGGGTGTACCAAGATGGCGGCGGCCAGAGGTGGAAACGTGGTCAGCGGCTCCCGAAGCGGAGATCCCGGGGACGGAGGCTGGTTTGTGACACTGGCTGTAGGGGTGTCTCTGCTGAAATGTCTCCTTATCCCGACCTAGTAAGGAGCAGGCCCTGTTATCTCCTATAACGTTATAATATGACAGAGGAGAGGTGCAGGCTCTGTGTGTTCCTGCAGCAGCTGACACCTGTCACTGGTTGCCTGGAAGCAGCAAATAGAAAACTCTCCCATGTCTGCAAATGACAGATATGGAACGGTGCACCCAGTTACACAGCTTTTATCTGAGAGATCCATGTTTACAATTGTTACTATGTAATAATACAACTTAATGTATCATTGCTTATGTTTCTATATACAGTGATACATAATGTGTATTTTATTTGTAGAGAAAATGGTTCTTGTAGAACAAAACAATCAATAAGTAAAGCTGCAGGGTCAAAAAAATAGGTATAATTGTCCAACACTCAATATTTATATTATTTGTATTTCAATTGAAACAATTGCATTGAAATGTTGATGAATTTTTGTATATGTTTAATTATATTTTATGAGAATACAATTTTTATTAGATGTGGTTTTATTTCGTTAGCCTGATTTTAAGTTCTTGGCTATCAAATTGCTGGTAAATCATTGGATTATTTTTGTGGTATAAAATGCATTGGCTGAAAGTTGGGATCAGAGAGACAAGTGGCTCAGTTCTACATTAAGGCACAGTTAGACTACACTGCACACATAGTTGTATGGTAGTGCATGGCACAGTTACCATAAGACAAAGTAAATTATTTCTGTGTAAACCTGATGTAGTTGATGTTTGCATATTTTAAAATGTATCTATTTCTATGCATATTTTTTTTACTAATATTTACCAACATAACAAAAAAAACAATTTGATTTGATATACATTTGCCCTAGAACGTTCAACATTTAAATAAGATATGTCATTTTATATTCCTCAGTCCTTTCATTTGTTGGTCTCTTTTAAAGGGCGTCTGTCATTTATGCACGATGGACCTAATATTCACTCCCCACCGTCATCCTTCATCATAATGCTATACACTTTTTTGTAAATCTACATACAGTTGGGCACATTGATCTGTGTGGCATTGCCAAAGAGGATTTTGCGCAAAGGTCCAGTAGAAGCTGATATTTTGTGGGCTGGTTCAATAGTTTTGAGAATGCAGCTTGTCACATCACTAAAGTGCAGATCTAGTTTAGATTTATGGTGATCTGTGGCTCCCATATTTTTCTCTCCCTGTTTTGTACAAATCTCTAATGGGGACATTCACTTCTTCTAAAAATATTAATTTTATTCAGTGCTGGGTAAGTTTCTATTTTGCTGTAAAATTCCATTTGGTGCGGATCTCTGAGCACCAATGAGTTTTCAGCTGTGGGATTAATTATTATTATTATTATTAATGTAGTAGCAATAGTATTACGCAGTGATGTACAGACCCCAGCAATGCTAACCACTCTGCCATTGTGATACCCCGGTTGTATTAGTAGTCCACATAGTAAACCTGTCCTTTTTATAACAGGTAAAATACTAAACTGTCATTTTAAATTACAGTCAATCGACAGACTTTGAAGTCCACCGTAACTGGCTGGCAATCACCCACAGTCTGCCTATATCCAGGTGGTACTATGAGGTAGGTGTCCTATAGTTTGGTTGTTTGTTGCCATAAATCTGGGCGGATGAGTATGCAGAGCACATAGCAGTGACCTTTATTAAAATGTGACACTTTCGCCTGGGTGTTCCATAGACTGCACTTTGGATCCTAATACAATACTGAAAATTCCATGGGTTTCCGTGAATGGCCCTTTTCATTAGAGACACATTCATTAGTTTCTTTAAGGTAGAAACCCTCTAAGAATCATATATATATATATATATATATATATATATATATATATATATATATATATATATAATATATGAACCCACATCACACTTTGCTGTCATCACCATAAGAAAATCATGGCCACCATACTCTGGTGTTGGTCTTTGGGTGATAACTTTCCTTGAAAACTAATGGCTTTAAATGGTAACTCCAACCATTTAGTACATACTTGAATACTTTTGGCAAGTTCTGTCCGGGAGAGGGGCTTGACGGGAGGGGGCGGGCGTGGGCAAACGCGTCATTTTAGACCCTACGCAACGAAAATGCCGTTTTGTCGCGTTGGCGAGGCCAAAATGACGCGATTCACCGCGAATCGCATCATTTTGGGAAGACAGATGCGGGAGACTTGCCTGCTCTCCCGGGAGTCCGTGAGACCAAGTTGGCAAGTATGAGTTAGTATTGGGTGGAGTTTTCTGAGATAAAATAGAAAATAATACTTACCTTCCATGCTGTAATTAGTAGAATTAGTGGGTCCTGACTCTGTCTACCGGCCTCGTTCCGCAATCTACTCTCCTCTTTGAACCGCTGTTGATACCCCTCCCCCATGAATTTCCCATTCACAGAGAATAGCCATCAACACCTGCTCATCCTAATCAGGCGGAGCAGGAAGAGGAGAGATGAATGTAACGTACGACCCTTTATTTTATTTGATCTCCTCGAACTCCACCCAAAACAAATTTTAGCTTATTATAATTACATTTTATTAAAAATGTCCGGCCTTAAATTATCCTTTCTTGGTTTATTTCATAATTCTGTCGAAGTAGGTTATTTAACTGATGTTTTCCTTTGAATAAAATGATGTAATCCATATATACATAGACAAAGATTTGCGAGTTAATTTAATTTGAACTTTAGTATGTAATTTAAATATTTGATTATACTTTATGGTAATTATTGGTCCCCAGGTGACCTCTGAGTGGACGTTGGACTACCCTCCTTTTTTCGCATGGTTTGAGTACGCCCTGTCCCATTTGGCTCAGTACTTTGATCCAGAAATGCTGAAAGTGGAGAACTTGGGTTACACCAGCCAAGAAACTGTTCTGTTCCAGAGATTCTCTGTGATCCTCAGCGATCTTCTCTTCATCTACGCGGTCAGACAGTAAGCCTCTCCCAACCAGCTACATATGTATATATCCATCCTTATACTAGCTAGGATTATCTGGTACCATGCAATCTTCTAATCTAGTTGTTAACCAATTATAAGAGGGGCTGTATTATAATAAACTGTCTGTATTAGGGTTAGATGACGGGTGTAAAGCTCAGTACACACAGGGGTTTGGGGAAGAGTGTTGGGTCCAGGGTTAGATCAACATCATGATCAACATTTATTTATATATTGTCGGTAAGTACCATAGAGCTTTACAACTGGGAACAAACACAGTAATAAAACAATACTGGGTAATACATACACACAGAGAGGTAAGAGGACCCTGCTCACAAGCTTACAGTCTATAGGACAATGGGAGTCTGAGACATGAGGGTAAGTGGTACATATTACATATTGGTCCAGCCAGATTGCAGAGGTAAAAAGTGCTTAGTGGGTTATATGATCAGTCATACAGCAATGTTAGTCAGAGGGTTATTGTCTTGTGTGAACTGTGTAAAGGGTGACAATAGGGTAATTTAGGAGGTTAAAAGGTGGTTGAGGAATATTATAAGCGTGTCTGAAGAGGTGGGATTACAGAGAACACTTGAAGGTTTGGAGACTAGAGGGAAGTCTTACTGTGCGAGGGAGAGAATTCCACAGAGTGGGCGCAGCCCGAAAAAAGTTCTGTAACCGGGAATGGGAGGATGTGATGAGGGTGGAAGAGAGACGCAGATCTTGTGCAGAACGGAGATTTTAAGTTGAGAGATATTTTGAGAAAAGTATACAGGTGCAGTTTATATTTGATTAGTTGGAAAACAGGCAGCCAATGTAGAGGCTCAGCAGAGGAAGAACGATTTGCAAGCAAGATCTATCTAGCTGCTGCATGCATAATAGATTGTAGGGGTTTGAGTCTGTTTCGGGGTAGACCAGTAAGAAGGGAATTGCAATAGTCAATGCGGGAGATGATGAGTGCATGAATTAAAGTTTTTACAGTGTCTTGTGTGAGATATGTACGTATTCTGGAAATGTTTTTTAGAAGTATGTAACATAATATAAATATACAGTCGATGTAGGAAACAAAAGATAGTTGTGAGTCAAGGATTACACTTGGGCAGTAATGCTCAGTACACACGAGGGGGGGCTGAGTGTTGGGATGACGGGTATAATGCTGTATTTGTTTTGTGAATGATTAACGCACAGTTAAACTGCTCCGTAACATTCTGGTGTCTGTGGATCCAGGTGCTGCCTGTGTGTGGATGTGAAGAAAGACCGGAGGGATCTCCTAGAGAAGCCGGCGTTTATCCTTGCTGTCCTCCTGCTCTGGAACTTTGGCCTTCTCATTGTAGATCGTATCCTTTCTATTAACCTTCCTCTATGCAGAGTCTGTTCTTCCTTATTAGTATCTGTAAATCATATTTTTCCCACTCTGTACACATAGGGACAGACGCTGGGATTCACACCAGGGTCTCCGGTTACTCCATAAAACTGAACGCTTACATGTGGTTTTTGTCTGCTGCCAGATATTCACTTGTGAACCTTGTCTGACTCCTGAATGGTTTATATTAACCAATCAGTCCACAGCTCCTTAGCACTGATGCATGAGCCGTATCACGTTGTCACTTTGTTTGTTAAAGCTGCTCAATTCCACCTGTTGATGCCAAATTAGAAGACGTGTGATCGGAATTTACTTATTTATCTTAATAAGAGCTTTGGCTCAAGGAAATTAAGTATTTTGTGTTGCAGCAATGCAGTGTCAACATCCCAGCTGTACCCGAGCCCTATGTTAGACCTTAGCTGTGAGTGTTACTCTGATCTACAGGGGCCCTGTACGGCATTGTTGGCCCAGTACATTGTAATGAAAACTTCTTGAATGTTTTCTATTTAAGCCCAGATATTTACAAGTGCCCGGGAAAGGAAACCGCTGTAAGCAACAAACAGTATAACGAGCATTGGAAAAAATATTGGGAGGAGAAGGGGTTGTACACATGTCTTGTGTTTTGGATTCGGATTTGCTTGAGGTTTTGGGTTCCGATTTGTTTCGCAAAACACCTGACGAAAGGTTTTGGTTCGGATTTAAGGTTTTGGATTCGAATTTTTTTTGAAAGAAACATAAAAAGTGCTAAAAAACAGTTTTGATGTTTTTTTTTCACTCCTACGCTATTATTAACCTCAATAACAATCATTTCCACTAATTCCCAGTCTATTCTGAACACCTCACAATATTGTTTTTAGGCCAAAAGGTTGCACCGAGGTAGCTTGAGCACATAATGCCAAAAAAAGAGGTACAAGATGGAATTGTTCTGGGCCCTCCCTCCCACCCCTCGCGAGATTCGACGCGAGACTTGGACGACAGAGCCTCGTTTTAATTTTTTTGCCCGCCGGAAATATCCGAACAGTGCTCGGATCCCGTTCGGATCCACACTGTTCGGGTGGGCTCGGATTAGCGGAATCTGAGCCCGCTCATCTCTAGTGATTATTGCCCCTTATACATAGAACATTCCCCAATCCTACTAAACACATGAGCGACATCAGGTGCATTGTATATAAATAAGGGGGGGGGGGGGGCGAGCAGGGATGTCAAAATGTATTCTGCACTGTTAGAAACTAAAACCACATGAAGTGAAAGTTTCTGAAGAATGAGACCGAGGTTGTCCATATACAATTTATTTCACCTTGAAGGACCCCCTTAACATTGCCGGCTTTATGTATAAAAGAAGCAGCTTGTGACATACACAGATGAACCAAAATCCACGAAAGCTATGAATTGTGAAGGTCATTGAAAAGACGGCTGAGATTGTGGGGATGTGATTTAAAAATAAATAAATAAAATTGGATACAATCCGACAAAGTAATGCGTATATCCAAAATTAATATCTATATAAATGTTGAATTCTGATATCATCACTTCAGTGTTAACTAGTGTCATAGGATGGATCTCTGTCGGACCGGTTGGGTCTGCCGTGCCAACGTCCCCTTTCTTTATCCCAAACACGCCTTCTCTACAGGAGAGCTCTTCTGCCACCATAGTCTCCTTCACCAGCACCTAGGACCGCTTCTATCTGGGTAACTCTCGCTGCTAGCGTAGCCCCTCACTGGGCACCTGGACTGGTACCCCTGACCTCTTGGCTTCATATCAGGGTTACTGTGGATGGTTCCCCCTGGCCTATCACACTGGCCAGAGCTGCCGGTGGCGGGCAGAGCGTTGGTACTGGATGCTGGGTCCAAACCTCAGAACAGCCAGATCACGGATGAGATCGGGTCTGATCTGTAGTTCACGGGCATTACAGCAGGGGAGTAGCAATCAAAGCAGGATCTTCATTCAGTGATGTTTATTGCTCAGAAAGGGTCCTTATAAGGACAGTTACACACTAGTGGAGATTCCAGCGAGGATCCCGAAGTTCAGATGGTATACAACAATTGAAATATAAAATAAAGCTCTTTTTTTTTTTTTTTTTTTTTATACACGGTTTGACGCACATGTTGGCAGGGGGGTAAACCAGCCCTCCTAGCCATCCCTGGCACCACAATGTCAGATATTACATTCAGTGTTTAGCATCAGGATGCAATATATTCTCTAAACTTGGATTTAGCGCAATTTAAAATTTACATCATGTGATTTCCCAAATTACTACTTGTTACATTATTCATGTAGTTCCCTTATCTCTTTAACAGAACAGAATAGAAAGATAACGTCCTATGCTGCAAATTAGGTCTAAAAGTCACTCTCGGATGAAAAGGCTTAATTAGAATGGTATTTCCATTCTTCAGGAAAGTTACAAAAACACATTTCCTCCAATCTGCCTCCGAAATCTGTACATTTCCAGTACAAAAAGCAATACTTTTGCAATGAAATACATCAGCATACTGCCCCACTAATTGAAATAAATGTATACAATAAGTTATTTACAGTCATCCAGCTACAACTAGAAAATAGTTAATAACGCACTAAACTCACCATCTCCAGTAATTTATTACAGATATTAGTAGTTACCTCGGATGTCTGTGACTTGTATATAACCACTTATACTGGTGTCTGGTCTTTGTGTGGTTCTGTCGCTCCTGGGTGAGCTCTAATACTTATAATTACAGTAGGGGGACACATTATCTGTTGTATAAAACAGATCTATTGAGAATACAGCCTAAAAAGATGTGAGCTTGACACAATAATTAGCACTGAATAGATGAAAGTAAACCTTCAGGACACAAAGTTAGCAATGCCCAGAAGATCTTGCCGATATAAGTCATTAAGTGGGATTTCATAGTTTGACATACAAGACATCGTACAGCTTGGCGGTTAGTTGGTCCGGCCTCGGGATTCTATTGGGGGAAAACTGCTCCGCAATTGTCCTGTGAGCTATTGTCTGACCATTCCTTTTGGTGTAATGTTGTATCTTATGCACGAAGTTTCATTTCCTGAGTGAACCCTTAGATATCCACTTCCAGTATAACGGCTTCCTATCTGGGTTCATGCTCCTGTCAGTCGCGCGCTTGTATCAGGTATGATATGATGGATACAATGACCAGAAACAACTGTCATTTCAACACCTTATATAATGTTCTCAGTTTGTGTCTTGTTCTTATCCGTGTGCTGTTCCTATAGGCGGACGGCACATCATCATCATCATTTATTTATATAGCGCCAACATATTCCGTAGCGCTTTACAATTGGGGACAAACATAGTAAACTAATAAACAAACTGGGTAAAACAGACAGATGAGAAGGCCCTGCTCGCAGGCTTACAATCTATGGGACAATGGGAGATTGACACATGCGGTTAAGTCTACATTTGCAGTCGGCCCAGCCAGACTGCAGAGGTAAAAGTGACTCATAAGCTAAATGATCCTGTCACACAACAATGGTGGTCAAGGGTAGTTGTATAACGATTGGTAATAGGGTAATGTAGTGAGGTTAAGGAATATTATAAGCTTGTCTGAAGAGGTGGGTTTTCAGAGAACGCTTGAAAGTTTGTAGACCAGAGGAGAGTCTTATTGTGCGAGGGAGAGAATTCCATAGATTGGGTGCAGCCCGAAAAAAGTCCTGTAACCGGGAATGGGAGGATGGTATGAGTGCGGATGAGAGACGCAGATCTTGTACAGAACGAAGTTGCCGAGTTGGGAGATATTGAGACAAGAGAGGAGATGTATGTTGGTGCAGCTTTGTTGATGGCACATCTGCTGTGTAACTTTTATGATTAAATGTGTCCACGCAAGGAAATTATTGCTGCTACTTGGTGATATTAAACACGCAAGAATGATCACCAACTGCTTCCTACTAAAGTTACTGTGAGGAACCCTGTCATGTAGAGGGGAATGCCACAGGCAGTTTGACGGAAGACAGCAGTTATAGTTAAATATAATTTAGTGTGTCTCAGTGCTCCAAACTACAGGACAAAAACCATCTTGAGGAAAACAGTCTCAAGGATTCCAGATAGCGATTTATAAAATAACCGGTTTACAGTGTAAAAATCATAAGATGGTTCCGCTGACGCTCCGTCCCTTTTCCCGGCAGAAGAGACACCTGGAGAGCGCGTTTCTCTTTGCTGTCCTCCTGAACTTCAAACACATCTACCTGTACATCGCTCCAGCGTACGGCATCTACCTGCTGCGATCGTACTGCTTCACCGGGAATAATCCAGGTCTGTCTTCCAATAAATGTTACAATATGGCAACAGCCAATAATCCTCTAGTGTTTTATGTAAGCTGGTGATATATCCCTATGGTCCTGATTTAAGGTTCTGCAATTTTCTGTTTTCCGCAGATGGATCTTTACGCTGGAGAAGTTTCAGCCTCTTACGATTCATCTATTTGGCCGTCATTGTGTTATCGGTGTTTGCCGTTTCCTTTGGACCTTTTGTATATATGGTTTGTGTCATTTTTTTTTTACAGTCCTACTTAGGGCAGGTGTATTCACAAAATGAATCAATAGCGAGCTCCATGGTATGTTACTAGGACATTATCATATGATATGTATAGGTATGTTTTTTTAGAAGTACATTTGGCCAGGAATGAATTCATTACTGTATGTTTGCAAATATGATTTTATTCTGGTTACCTATAAAAATGTAGACTCGCTTTCCAAAGTCGGGTTTTCTTACCTCTTCTGAATATCTCAAATTTAGTCCAAAAGTGTCCATTCGCACTGTGATTTTAGAAGACATTTAGACATTAGCTGACACCTGATTTTTCCGTTTTTGTGGCTGATTTACCGGTGTGCAAAATCCACATAGATAGTGTCTTTATATCGGATACTTTTGTTCTTGGCTCTATAATGTCCTCTTAACCTTGAATAAAGCACAAATATTTGGTATCGCTGTGCTTAGGAGAGCTAGTCAATTATATCATGGGATCAGTTTAAGAGAAACTAAGGAAAGGGTCATTGTTCCTAAGTTTGCTGCTTCCTTCTAGGTAATTCTAAAATAAAAATATATTTGTTCTAATTTGCTGCCAACAGACAGCCATTTCTGTCCCTAAGGAAAAAAAAACCAATAGTCGTACGGGGGAAAAAAAGGTTAAGGAACTATCTAGCGCTGCGTATCTCTCATATATAAACGTGAATACAATGTGCAAAACCACAAACATAAAAATGTGTATCCAGGGACAATAATACAAATAAATGAATACGTACATTCGAGTGCAGAATGATTTCCACATGAATCCGATGAAAAACGTTCATATGATAAAAAAAAGACAAAAGAATATATATAGTGTAATATTGCCGATCTAATACATCTAAATTCTAAACAGTGTATGATATTGATAGTGTACAGTCCTCAAAAGTTCATGTGTCCCAAATATTCAGAGGACCAAGTCCCCCTTTTGTGAAAACACTCGCCATGTGAATATAATTACTGGCATCATTATATTAATGTAGAATTTCTCGTTGTTATCCAAGCTCCATAGATGTTACACTTACAGGAATAATTATTCATATTAGGCTTATAAATGGTCACATTGATACCATTATCATATATAACGAATAAAAAAAAGAATAAAACTCTGTTATAGTATATAAAAAATATTATTATATAAAAAAACTATTAGTATAGTATATTTTCTGTTTTTTTGCTTCTTTATATATGATAATGGTATTGAAGTGAGCGGAAGGTCCTCCTTTTGAAAGGAGAACTTTTTAAATTAGCCATTTACAAGCTTAGTATCAAGAATTATTCTTGTAAGTGCAACACCTTTTATAGGGCATATATATATCTATTATATAGTATTTTGTCTTTTTTATCATATGAGCGTTTTTCATCGGTGGATACATGTGGAAATCATTCTGCACTCGAATATACGTATTAATTTTTTTGTATTATTGTCCCTGGATACACATTTTTATATTTGTGTGTTTGCACACTGTATTCACGTTGATATATGAGCGATACGTAGAGCTAGATAGTTCCTTAATCTTTTTTTCCTATGGTTTGTTGTTTCACAGTTCGGTATATATTGTATTTTGGTTCTGTAGAGCTGCAGTTGGATAGTGAAGCATTTGTTCGAAATTCTTTCTTTTTGTCTTGTTGTAGTACAGGACCAAGAAATAAAAAAAAATAGTCCCATTTAAATTGATGGATTCCTAATAGTAAAATTTGGTCTGATCATCGAGTAGAACTTTAGAAATCCAAAGTACACATATTTGGTATCCCAATATTCAGAAGACGTGGATGAAATTGTTCGGCATCTTTAAAAGTAACCATGGAGAAAGAATGATGGAAATCTCTGTGTTTTCCCTACTGGGGTTAAATAGAAAGTTCTATATTTCATTATCTTATTAAAAAAAAACAATATACACCCGTTTGGTTGGATGGAGTAAGAGATTGAAAAATTAGTTTTGGCTAAACTAATGTAACGCAAGCTATGAAAATGTTCCTGGTGATAGAGGTCGGGTCCCGTGGAGGGGACACTACCCGTGTACGGGAACGTTTAGCTGGTTGTGATGTCTTGTCTTATTTTGCATGTTTATTTGTATTTTGTAGGAACAAATTCCCCAGGTCCTTTCTCGGCTTTTCCCCTTTAAAAGAGGCCTCTGTCATGCCTACTGGGCTCCAAACTTCTGGGCCTTGTACAATGCGGTGGACAAAGCACTTTCCGTCATAGGTAATGGATAGCTAGCAGTACTACATAGTCACTGTTCACTTGTGTCTGTTTTCTATGCATGTAACATAGAAAAGTGAAGACGAGATCGACGGGACCTCAGTCTACCCGGTCACCTCTCATAGAGCTGAATATAGGCGCTCTGATTAACGTCCTCCTCCTGTGCTGTGATCACCAAGGCTCCCGGGGTTATATGATTGGTATGCCATGGTGGGTTATGGGACAGTTGAGAAACAGGACTGTTGGACTCCCCCTTTAAATTGTAGACCTCACTCTCTGCCCTATTGCATTTGCTGCCAGTTGCTATCTTTAAAAAGCTGGAGACAGAACATTTCTTTCTTGGGCAGAAGACCTCAGAGTGACTGGCTTGCAGTCTCCTAGCTAACAAATGTCTGCTATTCTGGGTTCTCAAACATGTGCATAAGCAGTGATCCCACAACCGATGTATCATCATCATCACCAGCTATTTATATAGCGCCACTAATTCCATAGCACTGTACAGAGAATTCACATCAGTCCCTGCCCCATTGGAGCTTACAGTCTAAATTCCCGAAAAAACACACACACACACACACACACACACAATAAGGTCAATTTGATAGCAGCCAATTAACCTAATAGTATGTGCTTTGCCATTGGCTAGCTATCTGCTGGGGTTTGTAGTTTCACAACACTTGGAGACCCACAGGTTGAGCTAAGACATGGTCAGTTAGGAAGCACTTTATTGGTCACGTGATGGCCGAGGAAGGAAAAGGAGGGGGTGGGGGATTGTGCTGAGTATGTGCATGCTGACAAAAGACGTTCCAAAGCGCTCCTCTGCTCACTACGTCATATGCCGTGACTGTGGTTGCCATGATGATCACATTACACTTGACAAACTATAAATCATTAGTAGTAGCTTAAAGTAAATGCAAGGAGAATTTAAAAGAAACTATGCATCCTTTAACGGGTAACCAGAGTGGATTATTTGGGATTTCAGCTTTAAGTGTTCACTTAAAATGACAAAAGTTGAAAAGTAAAAGGCGTACAATCTGTCCAGAGCTTGTCCTGCCACCCTTTTTTGGGTAGTGGAATTACAGCTTGATCATTGAACCTTTTTAATGAATGACAAGTTTTATAGCATTTTTTTTGTTGCCTATATTGGCGTAATGAGGCCAGATATGTTTTATTGTTATGTAGTGTTGGAATAAGTCCGCATAACTCATAAAAGTCTTTGTAAAACTTCTGGCGTCTTGTACCACAGGTGTAAATATGCAGCTGCTCAACGCAACGACGATTCGCACAGGATCCATGACGGGAGGTTTGGTCCAGGAGTTTGAGCACAGCGTCCTTCCATCCGTCACACCGCTGGCAACGTTACTGTGCACCCTTCTCTCCATACTGGTAATAGTGCTACCGTAGAACGCTGTAAGTAAGGACGTGTCTTCGTGCTCAGGAGGACCTATGCCACATCTTGTTTACTAACATACTAATTACTCAGCCGAAGAGACTGGTAGAAGATTGTCACACATGGGGCAGTTTTTGGAGGAGACAAGAGGATTATGGGACAGAGACATCAACAATGGCACCCTCTAGAAGGCTTAAACACTTTTATAGAAGACAAATAAACTCACGTACAGAATGTCTTTGTTATTAATGTGTAAGATACAGCCAGGGTTTTGTAAATAAAGTCCCTATCCTATATATAAACATTGCAGAGTGTATCTAACACTGAGACTCTATATTGGTGGGCTAGATGTGTACTATCCTCCATACATGCCCAGACCCTCCTGTCGTGTCATCAGACCGTTGTCAGGGGTTTGAACTGAGTAGCACAGAATGGCTTACCCCCTGCATATTGAAAATCTGAATAAAAGTCACACATTAGTTAAACTCTCAGAGAGTGTATCTAACCAATGGTTAGCTATAGAATAGGGGTTATTTCCATATCCTTGCCCACAATCCCTAGAGGCGGGGCTTTTATATAGTTTTTTTCTTGCAATCTTGCTGAGAAATAAATTTGTGTTTTCCGGGGGAGTTTTTCACGTTCGTGTCACCAGCATGTACCTAGCAGTGAGGGAACCGGGTACGTGTTAGGGCGCACCGGTACGTGTTAGGGCGCACCGGTACGTGTTAGGGTGCACCGGTACGTGTTAGAACACACCGTGATCATGCTGACTGTACTTCTTTCCAGCCGGCGGTTTTCCGTTTGTGGTTTAAACCCCAGGGACCACGAGGTTTCCTGCGCTGCCTGGTCCTCTGCGCGCTGGGCTCCTTCATGTTCGGCTGGCACGTGCACGAGAAGGCCATTCTTCTGGCAATTCTTCCCTTAAGGTGGGAAAATATATATAATAATATATCTTCTTATATAGATCTTGTCAGTTAATCTAATGGGGGGGAGTAGACCTCCACACAGGGAGCTGACAACTGACACATGGAGGTAATTTAACGTTTTTCTGTTCTTTTTGTTTAAATGAATAAAAACTATAAATAAAGAAGAGAAAAAAAAATCAGAACTACAGAATAACTCCACCTTTATTTGATCCCGCTTTAATTAAATAAGCCCCTCCCACCTCAATGAGAGAAGAGCTGTGGGGAGCGGTTTTGTAGTAGGCGAATTGTCCTTGCTCTCAAAACTCACATCATCATCATCATTATCACCGTTCATTTATATAGCGCCACTAATTCCGCAGCGCTGTACAGAGAACTCACTCACATCAGTCCCTGCTCCATTGGAGCTTATAGTATAAATTCCCTGACACACACACACACAGACAGACACACACAGACACACAGACTAGGGTCAATTTAATAGCAGCCAATTTACCTACCAGTATGTTTTTGGAGTGTGTGAGGAAACCGGAGCACCCGGAGGAAACCCACGCAAACACTGGGAGAACATACAAACTCCACATAGATAAGGCTGTGGTTGTAAATCGAACTCATGACCTCCGTGCTGAGAGGCAGAAGTGCTAACCACTGAGCCACCGTGCTGCCCCCAGTCTCTGATCCTATTTTCAGATATTATAAAGGTGGAATTATCCATCGGAAGCGTCAGGTTTTTTTAAACCATTCCATACAGTGTTTGTTATTTAATGGGTAAATTTTTCAATAGTTACGTATGGGCCGCTATGAATATTCATGCTAGTGTATGTCTGTGTGTGTATAGAGTGATATATATTTATTATTATTAAAATCTTGCGATGGCCTGGAGCATCCTTTAGTCTGAGAGATGCGGTGATTGCATAAAGTAATGATAATAAGAAATTAATTTATGTGCTGGGTTTGGTTATCTCTTTCAGCATCCTGTCAGTGAGCAGTGCAAAGCATGCTGGGATATATCTGATTCTGACAACCGCTGGGCACTTCTCCCTCTTTCCTCTGCTGTTTACAGCACAAGGTACAAATAATGACGTTATCCAACCCGGACTGCGACTCTTAATATATTACCGTCTGTCCTTTTTGCTTTATTGTGCATTTTGGGGACATTTATGAAAAGTGTTTCCCCTGTTTTACGTGGGTACCAAGACCGCTGTGGCGGAACCAGCGCTGTCTCCTGCTTGTTTCACATGGAGAGAGAAAGCGTTTTCTCTCTCCTCTCTTTTATCCATCATTTAATTCACTGTCATAATAATAGTTTAGATGTGTCACAAGAATTTACAGCTGATAGATGGAGTTTTTTTTTTTAAAGAAGTTAACTGCATATAATGTGGATAAAATGTGAGTTATGTTTGATTTGAAAATTCTAAACAATTGCTCAAATTTACTTTTGCCTGAGAGCCCTTACATTGTCCAGTTCTTATTTATCAGTATATTTGTACTTTGTAACAACTGTCACTAATGCCGTGTCAGGTGAATCACAGATCAATCATGGGGTATAGACTGTTAATATGTCATCCTTCTCTCTAGAGCTGCCAATTAAGATGTTGTTGATGACGATTTTCACTGTGTTCAGCGTCGGCTCGTTGAAGGCTCTTTTCAGGTAAACGGGCTCATCACGTGTCACATGTTGGCTACAGATGAACACATACGTGTCACTAATTACCCAGATCTTTTCATGCAAGTAGAGCGTGGAGCCATGACTACCTGTAGACCAGGTGCTGGGCCTAACATTGTACAGAAACCACATCCTGGGTGGGCGGCTTAGTTTACAGACATTGCACATTTTGGGGACAGAAAAGTTCTTTACAGAAGTGACTCCTTGGTGTTTATAATACACAGTGTGCACCAAAACTATTTGATTTACTTTAAATAAGGATTGGGCCAAATCCTGGGTTTGATTTGTACTTTGGCTAATTTGCAGAAAGGCAGCACAGACCTGGTCCTTTATGGCTGTAAATTTACAGGGACGCCAAGCTGCCCTTGTTTCATCATCTTAGCTTGTATTAGACTTGCAGGCAGACTTTAGAAAACAAAGGATCGTGTTAAATTACTAGTAGAAAATCTCTCATTCTACAGCTGCTTTTTAATTTTTTTAATACATGCAGAGTCTAGGGGTTTAGGACACCAGGAAGGGGGAGAGCAAACATGTTAAAACCAAGAATGGCAATTGCTAAGGGGTTTTAGCAAAATTTCCATACAACCCCAATCCTGATTTCACTGCCATTTTAGTGCACAGATCACAGACCTAGTGATTCCATTGAAGCTTTAAAGGAAAAAAAAACATTGTGCGTTTCATCCACACTTTAGAAACCAAAACAATGGCTTCAATAGAAGAGCCGATGAAACCAGAGTGAGGTTATACAGTATAGACTATAGCGGAGGAAGACATTGGTCAGGGAGACTAGTGTTCCAGTTTATAGAGACAAAGGGAAGGCGTTTGATGTGATTTTTGGCTTCTAAAGTGTCCGGTATTAGTAATTTGAGTTGAGCGTGCAGGATAAGTCTAGTAGGACACTTTAATAGAGGCCATTTATTTTTTCCATCATAAAGATGGTCTACTCAAACTAATGGTCTCTTGAGGGTTCCATATATTAAGTCCATGTTTTAATCAAACTTTTTGCTTCCTATTGTGATATTCTTCCATCTATTTATTGTAGGAAAGAAGGGCAGTTACTAAGCTGCCTGGAGACGCTCTATCTGTGTGGGCTTCTTCCCCTGGGGCTGCTGTGTGAGATCATTTACCCACTGAGCCCCTGGCACCAGCGCCTGCCATTCATCCCCCTGATGTTGACATCTATATACTGCGCGCTGGGTGTTGGCTACTCGTGGATCAGACTGTACATTTCAGCATTTACAGGACTCTCAGCGTCGCACAAGAAGCAGAAGTGAAGATACTTCATCCTTACACCGCAATTACTGTGCAGGCTGACCAAACAGATCGGGAGATAGACTTTGTACAGAAATGTATTTTTTTATACAGTGTAAAATCTGTTTTGTTTTTTCTATAAATAAAAATCACTTATTGATGATTTACTGTCATTCTGGAAACGCCAGCTGGATGTGTTACCGTCTCTTTATTGCTGAATAGAATGCTTAAAGTGCAAATGTTGTCTAGGGCTGAATCAATATTTGATGTATTTTGCTGGATGCACTGAAATGGAACTAAAACATTGTCTCGCATAATTGCAGCACTTTTTCATACTTTTGTAAAATCCAACTCAATTTGGCACACTGGGGGGTGGGGGGGACCAGCTACATACCTCCTGGGAAGATCGCAATGAGATGGATTTGCCTACAACGAGCGCACAAGCCGTGCGACCGTGGCCTCGTGCTCCGCAAAGAACCCACCCTTTTGCCAGCAGTAAAATCAGGACTGTTGGACGAATGCATTGTATTCAGTGTAGAGTCAGACATTAAAAGTTAAACATACGTGGGTTGTGATGAGACCGTCGTGCTTGCATGCCTGTCTTGACCAATAACATATATGTGAAGAGACTAATGTTTCTGGATGTGAAAGATAACGGACTAATTCATGGAGAGTGACTCACGCCCTACTGTCATGTTGAAACACTGCAATTTTCCTATAGGAAAACTGCATTTTTAAGGTAATAAAAGTTCCTTTACCATTCACTGCGAAAAGCAGTTTTTACCTCACAGTTAATGTACTGCCCTGAGATGGAGATCCTGTGTTCCCCATTAAAGTGGTCCTGTCACGTACACAGAACGGTACCAGTATGCAGCCAGCCTATTTCCTAGGAACCAGTGCCATCGCTGAGGCGTTGCCTGATTCATAGTCATGAGGGCTGGCAAAATATTCACGAGTTGCTGGTGGTTCATAGCGAATTGATAAGCTACGTACTCAGGAACATTAATTCAGCGTACAAAATTGGCTGCTTCCACGGTGTAGACGACAGGTCCGTTATAATGTATCACATTGCTGGTGTGAAATCCATGCCATAATGAAATGCTTCTGTGCTAGGGGCCTTATTTACTAAACCAACTAAGAGATATCAAATGAGACGTAATATCTGTACAGTGCTCTTGTAGAATCCCATTGGACCTACACCAAGAGTTATTACAAATTATTGAAACAGAAAAACATTGACTTGATATTTTAGTCTTGAAAAACTGACACTACTGTATGCTTACAATGAAGGAATATAAATCGGCATTTTTGTTTTCTTTTTCCATGATTGGATTTCTATAGCTATGTTTGATCATATTGGAAGAGGTTGGGGCACCTCAGAATGTCAGTATTTATGGATCACGAACTCTTCATCCCTATCGCACTTCATTGGGTTTATGCTGAAAATCTGCACTGTTAGGTACAAGAGCCTCCCAACCACCTTGCTATTCATCTTCCTCTTACCAGGTATACAGTCACCACAGTATAGAGGAGAGGTCGCTCTGACTGGATTATATCAGTACTAGGTTATAGTAGACAGGATTCACTTATGGGATTGTATTAAATATGAAGCTACAAAGCAACTGAGTCACTCACCATATTATATGAAATATCAGGTCATAGAGGACAGGTTACACAGCCCAGATTACATCCGGAGCCAGCAGTATGATCAATGTAACATATCCTCTATGACCTGGTATTTAATATCATCATTGTTTGTAAGGAGCCACAGGTTCCAGTGTACATCAATACAATAATATTACATATACCAGATAATACATAGGTGCAAATTGGTGTAAACTGAATACAACAATGCACATAGCTAACATCGTACATAGCACAGTACAGCAATACTATAAGCAGCCTACAGAGTAACAGGGACATACAGGCTGCACTGATAGGGGACAAAGAGTAGAGAGAGCCCTGATGGTACATTATATACTCTGGGAAATATAGAAAATGGTATATTATATACTCTGAGAAATATATAGAACACAGTATATTATATACTCTAGGTAATATAGAAAATGGTATATTATATAATCTAGGTAATGTATAAAACACAGTATATTATATAATATATGTGATGTATCCTGTCCTCTATATTCTGGGACAAAGTGTAATTTGTGTAGTAAAACAAATGACATAATTCCCTGATGACCTGGCAGGTGCTATACACCCCATAACCGGGGAATATACAGCACTGGTGATTATAATAACCATATAATGATGCTGTCTCAGTGGGGGCGGAACCTTTGTTCTCTGTATAAGGTTCCCCGGGAAGGGGATACTAGTTGCACCGTGCGCTGTAGATTGTTGTCCCCCGGTGTCCTTGGGTCTGAGCTATGGGGCTGATTCCGGACGAGGGTCGGGGGCTGCCGCCCCCCAACCTGGTGAACCGAGGAACCGTCTACATGGGCTTCCTGGGCTACGTGTCCTCCGTCCTGCACAATGCGATCAACCGGTACCCGGTGCTGAGGACGGGTGAGACCCCCCCCCCCATGTGATATTATTATTATCACCCCCCCCCCCTACTCCTGTTATATTATTATCACCTCCCCCCATGTTATATTATTATCACCCCCCTCCTGTCACCTCTATATTATCACCCCCTACTCCTGTTATATTATCAACCCCCTCTTGTTCTGTCACCCCCACTGTCACCTCTATATCATTATCACCCCCCTACTCATGTCACCTCTCTATTATTATCACCCCCCCCCCCCTCCTGTCATCTCTATATCATAACCACCCTCCTCCTGTTCTATTATTATCACTGTCACCCCTATATCATACCCTCCTCCTGTCTCCTCTATACCTCCTCTCTGTTCTATCATTATTACCCCTACTGTCTCCTCTATACCCCCCCCGTTCTATCATTATCACCCCCCCCCCCCTCCTGTTATATTATCACCCCTTCCCTCCTGTAATCTCTATAGCAACCTCTCCCCTCTGTTCTATCATTATCACCCCTTCCCTCCTGTAATCTCTATAGCAACATCTCCCCTCCGTTCTGTCATTATCACCCCCCCTCTTGTTATATTATTATTGCGCCTCATGTTATATTACCACACCCCCGCCTGTCATCGCTATCACACACCCCGCCCCCTCCTGTTCTATCACCCCTGCTGTCCTGTCACCTCCATATCACCACTCCTATATCATTATCACCCCAATTACATCATCTATATCCCAATATATTGCACCTATTATTATATCCTTTCTCCTCTAGACACCCATTATTCTTTCACTCCAATTATTGCTTCTTGTCACATGTACACCCAGTATCATTATATGACCCCTATTACTATTATATTCTATCACCTCTAGACACCCCATCATTATAATATTATTATATTCTTTCATCACTAGAAATCCCAAATATTACTTCATTTCACCCCTGTCTGTATAGATGGTAGTATTATTATGATATTACCTTTATTTACCCCATTATTAAAGTAATCCTGTTGTTACTTCCTGTCACTCCTATTAATATAGACCTCATCATATCACTCCTAATATTATTTATGCTATTACCTCTAGACACCCCATTATTATCTTACACTTATTATAATTATGTCCTCTCACCTGTTATAATGAAGTTCAGTGACTATATTACAATGGGGGTTGTAGTGAATGAAAGCCGCCAAGACTGACCCACGTGTGACATGTTTATACCTTATCTTGTCAACTGTGATAACATATCGCCCCCTCGCTGCTTGGGAGAGGCTCCCATTATTATATCACCCCTATAATTACATCCTATCCACTTCCTGGTCCTGTGAGTGGGTGAGATACCCAGGTATATTATTACACCTATTTAAATATTGTAACAACAATTACAGACTATTACAGATATTACCCCGATCGCACCCCCCTGCATCCGCCACTGTACACGTGTATGTTCATGAGGTAAAATTACCTCACGAAAATGAGTTTGACCCCTCAACTCGTCAATAATGTCAGTATACCAAATTTCAGCCCTTTTTGAGTTTTTTTTTTCCACACACACTAAGAATTTAGTAGGTCAGTTACCCCCGGCAACCACCAACCACTCCCAACTGTCACTTCTCCTTCAAGAAATATATAGGTCAGTGTATAACTCTGCCCAGCAGGTGGCGCTGCAGCTTGTTTTTGGTTTTTTTCACACACGCCACTAGCCATTTATATAGTAGATATTGTACTAATCATCTCATTAACCCCTACCTTTTCCTGCCAGCAGTTTAGACTGTATCTTCTGCCCACATGCTTTATATTACCCCATGAAACCTAGTCAGCCCTGCAAGTAGACGGGATGCTCTATTATTATTATATGACCTATCATCACCATTTATTTATATAGCGCCACTGATTCCGCAGCGCTGTACAGAGAACTCGCTCACATCAGTGTCTGCCCCATTGGAGCTTACAGTCTGAATTCCCTAACATATCCCTACTCTTATACTGTATCATCTCGTAAACATTCTGTGAATGGGTGATCTGCTCCTTGTTTTTGGATCTTTAAAATTACAATCCGGCTTCTAGATTTGTTTGACTGGCGTCTAATGTGCATGGTTTCATCTGTCTCTGCAAAAAAGCTCTGAAAATGAACCGTTGCAATGAACTGTATTCATTAATAGCGTTTTCATTTCTTATCCTATTAATCATTTATGATCCAGTGAGAGGGTACATCCCGGTCACGGTGCCACTCCAGGAGTAGGTTGATCACCTCCTGTTGGTTGCTCTTTCAGTATGACTTGACTGGATGTGTGTGCTATAGCGGGGTCACATGAAGGGTTTGCTCAGATGAGTGTTAAATTAGTTAGACTTTACACATGCCTCGTTCCAGACAGGACGCAACCCAATGATCCGAATCCCTACACAATTGTCAGAGCAGTTTGCTCGTTGCGCTCCATTTGTGACACAGTTTGAGGAGCTTTCTACTAAATGATGGTCCTGTAAAGTTTACCTGTCATGATCTACTGACCCTTCTCTGACACCTAGGTGTGCACCGCCAGTTACTCTTCACCACCATCGGCGTGTTCCTTGGGTACCATATGGTGAAGTATGAGAACTACAAATACGCCAAGCGCGATCGGGAAATGTTTGAGTACATGAGGCTCCATCCAGAGCTGTTTCCACAACCAGGTACGTTGGTTATGCCAGTGGGTAATAGAGTATGATGAGGAGTGGGCTGCACAGGAAACCAGGAGTTTTTCTAATTAAGAGTCGGTTGTTTTATTAAAAATATTAATCAGCTATTGGATATTACTGTTTTAACATTGTGATGGTTTTGGGGAGTGTTTCATCAGACGTTGGAGCACCAAAGTGGACAATTTGTTACAATCTCTTTGCACTTTCTTCACTTATTGTAACGCCCCTACCCACTTACCCTACATTTCATCATCATCATTTATTTATATAGCGCCACTAATTATTCATATAGTGCCACTGTATAGGAAGTAGCTTTAAATAATACATGTCTATGTGCTACAGTATTGTGACTTATCTTAAGATATTGGATATTGGATTTGGCCCCGCTATTTAACTGAATCCGAATCAGTCCTGGTCGTTTTAGAATCTGAAAATGTCCCTGCTGTGTCAGAATCTGTTTTATTTAAGACCTGTTGCATATTCGCTGTACCGGTCCTTAGAATCTGTGTTTAGTCTTCACCTTTTCTGATCAATCAGTCTGTTGTGTCCCCAATGAGTCTCTGATTCTAACACTTTTTCATTTTATTTTTAGAAAAGAGAACAATGGCTGAAGTCTTGGAAAAATTTCACCCAATCCGCTGAACGTTTGGCTTATCGAGACCCAACCAGAACATACACATTCTTCCTTGTGAAAGCTGCATGTTCTCTGCACCTTTGTGAAATATTTTCTTTAAACCTGTATAAAATAAACTTACATTTGACTGTTGGTGTTTTTAACTGTTTATTTTAATTTTCACCTCGGTACGATTGCAACATGGACATCGGGAAGCCCTTTTACAGTCATGGTCAAAAGTTTTGAGAATGACACAAGTATTGGTTTCCACAAACTTTGCTACTTCAGTGTTTTTAGACCTTTTGTCAGATGTTGCTATGGTATACTGACGTAAAATTACAAGCATTTCATACATGTCAAAGGCTTTTATTGACAATTACATTAAGTTTATGTAAAGAGTCAATATTTGCAGTGTTGACCCTTCTTTTTGAAGACCTCTGTAATTCGCCCTGGCATGCTGTCAATCAACTTCTGTGCCACATACTGACTGATGGCCGCCCATTCATGCCTAATTAATGCTTGGCGTTTGTCAGAATTTGTGGGGTTTTGTTTGTCCAACCGCCTCTTGAGGATTGACCACCAGTTCTCAATGGGATTAAGGTCTGGGGAGTTTCCTGGCCATGGACCCAAAATTTTGATGTTTTGATCCCCAAGCCACTTAGTTATCACTTTTGCCTTATGGCAAGGTTCTCCATCATGCTGGAAAAAGCATTGTTCACCACCAAACTGTTCTTGGATGGTTGGGAGAAGTTGCTCTTGGAGGATGTTTTGGTACCATTCTTTGTTCATGGATGTGTTCTTAGGCAAAATTGTGAGTGAGCTCACTCCCTTGGCTGAGAAGCGGCCGCACATATGGATGATATCAGGAGGCTTTACTGCTGGCATGACACAGGACTGATGGTAGCGCTCACCTTTCCTTCTCTGGACAAGCGTTTTGCCAGATGCCCCAAACAATCTGAAAGGGGTTTCATCGAAGAAAATTACTTTACCCCAATCCTCAGCAATCCAATCCCTGTACCTTTTGCAGAATATCAGTCTGTCCCTGATATTTTTCTTGGAGAAAAGTGGCGTCTTTGCTGGCCTTCTTGACACCAGGCCATCCTCCAAAAGTCTTTGCCTCACTGTGTGTGCAGATGCACTCCCACCTGCCTGCTGCCATTCCTGAGCAAGCTCTGCATTGGTGGTGCCCCAATCCCTCAGCTGAATCAACTTTAGCAGATGGTCCTGGCGCTTGCTGGATGTTCTTGGGCGCTCTGAACCCTACTTCACAACTATTGAACCTCTCTCCTTGAAGTTCTTGATGATCCAATAAATGGTTGCTTTAGGTACAATCTTACTAGCAGCAATATCCCTGCCTGTGAAGCCCTTTTGGTGCAAACCAGTGATGACTGACTGCACGTATTTGCTTGCAGGTAACCATGGTTAACAGAGAAGAACAATGATTTCAAGCACCACCCTCCTTTTAAAGCTTCCAGTCTGTTATTCTAACTCAATCAGCATGACAGAGTGATCTCCAGCCTTGTCCTCCTCAACACTCTCACCTGTGTTAACAAGAGAATCACTGACCTGATGTAAGCTGGTCCTTTTGTGACAGGGCTGAAATGCAGTGGAAATGTTTTTGGGATAAACATCATTGGACTCTGAAATGAATTGCAATTCATCTGATCACTCTTCATGACATTCTGGAGTATATGCAAATTGCTATCATAAAAACCGAGGGAGCAGACTTTGTAAAAACAAATACTTGTCATTCTCAAAACGTTTGGCCATATTGTAGTGGTTTCATCCTTGGGTAGGTGGGACATTTGTTATCAAACTTCTCTCATCTCGGTGCCAGGGGTGTGATGATAAATTTCAGATGCCCAGTGCCCCTACCCAGGACGCCCTTCTTTTGAGCCCTGTTGGCTTCTCCGTGCCGCTGTCTTTCTTGGGGTCCAAATGCTCACTTTACAGAACCAATCAGTAGCTGCAATCATTGGCATGGCAGTTTCTGATTGGTCCAACTGTACACACCTCCTCTGCAGCCAGTATTGGAATGTTCTGCCACTTAGGTGGTAAAGTGCAGCATTAAGTGAGCAGACATAATGGCTCGATATATCTATGCCCATCATTGAGTGGAAAAAAAGGCAAAACCAGGTGCTTTATGTCGAACAGGAAACGAGAAAACCTCTTGTGTTCAGTTCATTTTGTGCTTAGTAATTGACCATTGTGTGAAAAAAAGTAATTTATTCATAAAGTACCTACGTACTATCAGTGCTGTACAGAGAATATTTAATCATCTACATCAGTTTACAATCTATATTCCCTGACTAACATACACACTAAGGTTAATTTGTTCAGAAGCCAATTAACCTTCCATTATGTCTTTAGAGTGTGGGAGGAAACCCATGAATACAGAGGGAGAATGTCACACACTCAGGGTAAATACAAAAAATGTTTATACATCAGCGGCTCCACAATGCTGTCTAGAAAATGAGACATGTACAGATTCAACCAGTGTGAGAAATGCTCTAAAAATATACCTAGGGCTACGATACATATTAGGGGCAATGAGGAAGGAGGGTACAAAATAGCAGGACCTGGGGCCTCCCGTGGTTTCAGACCCTTCCTCCCATCCAGAGTCTCATCTGAGCCAAATTATAGGTGGGGGTAAAGTGATTACGCAGGCTAAAAGCTTTCTATTGGTCCGCATGTTGACACCCATCCTCCCAAAGTACCTATCTTTGTTGTGTGTGTATAGTATATTGGAACTAATTATTTTTGATTGCGTGTGACAGGTGGACAGGCCATATGACGAATGCAATACAAACATACAGCAAGGTACTAAATCTGGGTAATTCAAACTACGAGTGCCCTTAGTTCCTGTGTAGTGCTGGCCCTGTGTGTTATGACCTCGGCTACACGCCTGGTGTGTGACATGTAATCGCTGAAATACTTACTTATAATGACACAGATCAAATATTCGCCCAAGGACACGCCCTGCATTCCAGGGTATATTTTTGTCTTGTTTGGTCATAGAAAGCAGCTTTTTGTTACACGGGAGAAGGTGTCACTGTGATATCCGATGGGTGTAACCTGAACCGTTCTGCAAAGCACAGGGTGGAGTAACGTGTCGTATTGACACAAGGAAACACATTTACCTGGAATCTCCAGGCTGGTCCTGTGCATGCTGGGGAATTGGGGACACCAGTTTCTGTAGCTGGGAACTAGCTCCAATCTTTGTGCATTATGAAATATTATACCTTGTATCTGGCTTACAAAGTGTACCAGATGAGGCATGTTAAACCGGACACATGAAATACACATGATGCATGATGACACGTGTGCGGTCGTCTCCTGACTGCAGGGACGTAAGTGGACAGATTACGGCACCCCCATATCACACTGGGTGCAGTCTGCCTACATGCCAAGGGGACATGGCACATCTTGCATCCAGACTGGACGTGCCAGTGTGTATAAATATATCTGTATTCACATAGCTGCCACTTTTACCTAATATCTAAGGACAATCACATGTTTTACATATTTGGCGCTAGATCTGTCCCTACTTTTCAATATGAGCCAACTGCACAATACAATTCCTGTTTTTGCATGTTAGTTGATTCTCACCATTTGGTCCTATTCTCTGGGATGTATAAATGATAAAGTACAGTATGTTTATAATGTACAGTCACCTGCACACAGGGAATGTGACCGTTTTTGCAAGTAGAACTAATGTTTATGTAAATGTGGAACTGGTGACATCAGAAGCAGGAGGTACGTCAAGTCTCATACCTCTGTGAGATCAGTAGTGCCTAGTGAAGGGTATATTTCCAAATAGACCTTTTTGTGGGACTGTCCCAATTGGCAGACCCTAAGATGGGAATTCAATTCCCCCCGAAGTACCGCCTCGCTAAAACTATTACCATTATTACAGTAGTTTTAGCCCGGCTTTCAGGGAGCTGCGAGCAAAAAGCTGGCGTTAGAACTACCGTAATAACGGTAATTACGCACGCTATTCGCGTAATAACTAATAATGCGCAGGTCGCAATACTTTTAACAGTAACGCGGCCAATTGAATTCCTCCCTAAGTGCTCGTTCACAGGAAATGTGTGCATTAAATTGGTTATAGAATTTTAAACGCATTTTGCATGTGTCGCCTTTTTAACAATACTGTACTGGTAGCGTGCGTAAGCAGGGCCGGATTAAGGGAATGGAGGCCCCTGGGCTAAGGGGGCTGAACTTAAAATACTTAAAAAATATTAAAATAAAGCATTTTTTTTTTCAGTTTGTGTTTTAAATAAAGTTTTTTTCTGTCTTTTTTTTTCTTAACTTTATTATTTATCTTCCAAATTTGGAGCTAGAACCCCAAGTCCTGGTTTACACTGCCACATACTTGCCAACTTTTCCTCGTTGGCTTCAGGGAGATCCTGGCGCGTGGGGGGGGCTTGATGAATTGCGTCATTTTGGGCCTGCCCCCGAAATTATTGTCACAATTTTGGCCAATTACAGCAGGAGGTGGGGCTAACATGGCACGATATTTGTGTCATTAAGCCCCGTTCCCCACCACTTATCTATTGCAGGGGCGAGAAGTGGGAGGTTGCCCTGCTCTCCCGGGAGCCCAGGAGGTCTCCCAGAAAAGCGGGAGTCTCCTGGACATTCCTGAGAGTAGGCAACTATGCGTTAAATAAAAGCAGCAAATGAATCTCTAGAGACTGAAGTGTCTTTTACCTTTTTGTCTTCATTACTGAAGTCATGTTGTCTTGCCTGTCAGTCTTTGATTAAATATTGGTCTCCATGAAAATGGCCATCTCCATAGGCATCAATACATGGACATAGGACACAATTTCTAAACTGTGTCATCATGCCACAGATGGCGAAGCCAACCACGTCTTGTACTGGCTCAGTATCAGGGAGAATGCCAGACTCTTCAGGGAGAGTGAGGGAGATCAACCCTATTTCAGGGAGTCTCCCTGACATTCAGGGAGAGTTGGCAAGTATGCACTTCCGCTCTGACTACAGCCGCCCAGGTGCCATTTTCTTGAAATATTGGCCGAAAATTTTCTGCTGCTGTGATAGGCAGTAGTAGAAAATCTGCAATGTAACAGGGTGTTAATAAATAGACCCCCCAGTCTGGTGCTATTATATTAAACATATAAATTGTCTTTCAATTACATTAACCCAAATAAAGAGAAATATCCATAGAAATTGGATACAATACCCTTATTTTCACCGTATAAAGATTTGATATGAAAAGATAATTTATTTTCTGCTTTCTAGGGCCGAGAAAGTGACCTCAGTAAGTCATGTGCAGTCTTCTATGCTGGAAAGCAATGCTCAGCCATTCCCTTAAAGTAAACACTACATAGATTCCTGAGGCATTAACAAGCTGAGGTGAAATCTCATCTCGGTCTTCATATTAAAACGCTTCACCTTCTGCGGTATGAATTCTCTGAGAGCTCAGTTACAGGTGAGTCAGACAAAGATAATCTGAAATGTCAGAGGGCATCGTAGACAACACGTCTTAGGATAATATTTACTGATACAAGTTTCTGTCCCTTCGTGATGTGAATCAGCAGATACTAATAACAGACAAACACAGCACCTGTCTCCAACAGTCCTGATTTGTATGGGAGAGTCAAGATTTTTTGGGTGGGATCGATAGAGATGGGCCTATAGTGATGTTGCTTTGTTAAAATGACAGTTTCTCCGCCATGACAATATTAATAGTAGAGATGCTCAGGCTCGGTTCCTCGAGAACCGAACACACCCTAACTTAGGGGATCCCAGTACCAAGGAACTGCCTCGGAATTGAAAACGAGGCAAAACGTCATTGTGACGTCGTCGGATCTCACAAGTTTTGGATTCCTTTTTAAGATCCAACATAGCGAGGGAGGGCGGACCCCCATTTTTCTTTTCTGCCACTGCTGTGTGGAAATGTGTCCTAGATGTGCTAGGAA
The DNA here is from genome assembly GCA_036250195.1 of Mixophyes australis. Lineage (NCBI taxonomy): Eukaryota > Metazoa > Chordata > Amphibia > Anura > Limnodynastidae > Mixophyes > Mixophyes australis. The sequence continues at coordinate 19,940,721 of JAVHZZ010000002.1, read as the reverse complement.
CTGCCGTGTGTTTGTGTCATTGCTCTGTCGCTTACCATCCAGCCAGGTCGCTGCAGTATTTGTCCGAAAGTGTATGAAAATACTATTGTGATCTGTGAGGTGGTCAAATTTGACTGCAAATGACTTGAAATTAGTGTTATTGGGGTTAATAATAATGTAGGAACAAAAAAAAATTATGTGATTTTAAAAAATACAAAACCAAAACCAAAACACATGAGGGTAGTTTTAGTTTTAGCAAAACCACCCTTGAAGCTAATCCAGATACAAAACCAAAACCAGTTCACGGGCGTCAGTGAGCATCTCTTATTAATAGTAATTGGACCAGCAAATAAACATTCATATTATGCCACATAGCAGTGCCCTCAGTTCATATTATGGCACACAGTAGTGCCCCCAATTCATATTATACCAGACACAGTAGTGGCTCCTGATTCAGTTTGAACCATGTGTAGGCAGCTGTTTTCTTATGTATGACTCACATCTGGAGTCGGCATAAACGGCTTCAGTTCCGCAGTGGAACCTGCTAGGTCTTTGGCTGCGTTAGTGAAGCCGCTCCGGCGTGCCAGATCAAACTGATTCGCGTGCCACGGGTTGCCGATCCCTGGTATAGAATGTACAATCATATATGTATGTTGGCAGCTATGAGCACATTCAGTGATGGTAGATTACAGACAGGCTGTAAGGAACTTACCTGTGCCACACTCCTGCTCCCGTCCCGCTGCCGCGTGCGCTACCCAACATCCGGGTGAGTGGCCCTCGGCACTGCGGTCATGTGACCACAAGGTGGGAATCCCCTTGCCCCTGTATTTAGTTCAGCACTGACACAGAATCTGTGTCAGAGCAACAGTTCCTGTCAAGTGTCTGACTCCTGCTCCCAGCAGCTTTTCCTTGTTCCCAGTGAAATCTTGTGCCTTGTGCCTTTTCTGCCCCCGTGTATGACCTTGCTGCCTGACTACGTTTTTGGATTACCCTTGGCACCATGCTCTCTGGTTTGATTCCTGTGTTTGACCTTGGCTTCTCCTCCTGACACCGGCTCCTGATATCTCCTTTGTATCGCGCAGTCTGATATTGTACCAGACCTCGGCTACTCTGACTACGGCTTTGATGTCCCTTCTGTACCGTACTTCCTGATTGTAGACTTTGGATCTCTGACTACGTTGCCTACTGCAACCTCTCACCTCTATCCTATTACATCAGGGGGCTACGACCTGCGAACCTCCAGAGGCAACGCTCATACCACCTTGCGGCGGTTCTTGGTGAAGACCATTGGGTTCGTTAGACTCCGCACCTTGGAGAAAGCCTGTGCTAATCCTAACTGATAGGTCGGCTACTTCTGTGGGCGTAACACAGACCAACCTATCATTAGCACATTACGATTAAAACAATATGTATGTTTTTACAAAGTTAGATCTGATACCGCATACTGAGCCACTACTGTCCTGTCTCACTTAGGGGGGTGCTGATGTCACCACTCAGCTACTTGACGATGGCTCTCTCATATCTGCTCTCACCCCTCATAGATTTGGAGAAGGTGATACTTTAGCTGCTTAGTACTATTCCCACATTCTATGTTGTCTGCTCTAGGAGGACTTACATTATGTGAGATGCTACTGACAGTTTTTTAGATCAGGAAATCAATCCTTAATGCAGTGAGAGCAAAAGCAACACAAGGACAAAGCAGCGGAGGAAATTACCTTATTCTCCAAGGTGATAAAGATGCCAACATTATATTCTATCTGGTCTCTGAGACAACAAGTGTTGTATTTTACCTATCATAACAGCAGGGGGCAACACCATGGAAGGATCTGAACTGGATGACTTAAATTACAATCCTTACAGTGTGTTAGTGTCACAGGGCGGGTTCACACCTAATCGATGTTGATGGGCTTTTCAGATGCTATCTAAGCCATGAAAATTGCATTAAGAATAGGATGGGAGAGCTTAGGGCTTGTTCTAGCCATTACAGTCTAAGGGGTATATTTACTAAACTGCAGGTTTGAAAAAGTGGAGATGTTGCAACCAATCAGATTCTAGCTGTTATTTTTTAGAATGTACTAAATAAATGAAAGCTAGAATCTGATTGGTTGCTATAGCAACATCTCCACTTTACCAAACCAGTTTAGTAAATCTAGCCCTAAGAATGCTTTTGAAACTTAACACATGTCATCACCTATTTTCAGGGACAGAACATGCTGGGGCCCACTGCAAAATTTGGGGAGGGACCACCGTTGCTGGCCCACCCTCCCAGGGCCCCACTCGCCAAAATGGCGCTGTACTGCCAACGCGTATGAACATGCCCAGTAATTGCTAGAGGTACGCTCTAAATTTGTTATCAGACCAATTGTAAAACTTTTATTATATTTAAGATAAAGCAAGGATAACATTTTCATTTTTATGGGTATCGAAGGGAGTTTTAGACGCTGCGTTCTTGAGTATTCCTCTATCTTTTGTTAGCATTTTGTAATGATTGGTTTGCAGAGAGGGAGTTTTGTAAGGGTGGCTGCGGCACTTAATGGGAAGAGCCGCAGCCTTATTTTGGCTTGTGTCTGCTGATTTTGGTAAGCCACCACTTAGTGAGAAGTATTGTTGCAAACTCAATTTAAAGGGAATGGAAAATCCTGACCATACTGTAAGAATTATTGCGAATGCCCGGGAGGTCTTAGCAGCGACAGGGATTTCCTGGTCAACAATGGTGCCCCAGGATTAGATGTGCGCACCACATAATTGGCTGGTATCCTATACAGGGCTGGTGCAACACCTCGGAAGTGGGACTCCCCTCATCCCTTCTTATCTTAGCGGATGAGAGTTTGGGGCATCATTCTCTGCACTTCAGACTGGCAGTGTGACGCTGGACTGTGACATCACTGTGTAACACTTACATTGAGGAGCCGTAGTCAAAGGGTGCCCCCTAACTACTGGCACCCTAGGCTACTGCCTAGATTCCCCTAATTTTAGCACTGGCCTTACCCCATCCTGAAACATGATCTCCAGCCAGGTACAGGTTAAACCAACTGTCACGCCTTTCACTAGGAATATCACTGACTGGTATTAGCACAACTAAACTAAGAGGCGCGGAGTCTAACGCACCACCGGTGTTCGCCAGGGACCCCCGCAAGGAGGTTTGGGCTTTGCTGCGTGTGATGCGCAGGTCGCGGTTCTCCCAGATAGTTACCAGTGCAGTGAATGGAGAGTAGTCAAACAGGCCGCGCCAAAACCAGAGGAGCACAGTACAACGGAGAGAAGGCAAATCGTAGTCAGGAACAGTCCAAGGGTCAAAACCAGTGCGGGCAGCGAAGAACAAAGGATGATCCGGAAGAGAAGTCAAACAATAGCCAAGGAGTCAATACACAGGAGTAACACAGGAACAACAATGCTGGAGCTGGAAGAACCAATACTCTGCAGAAATCTTGCCAACAGACGTGGAGCGTGAATATCCTCTTCATAGACCTAAGATCTCTCCTCTGGGCCGTAGCCCTTCCAATGGATGAGAAATTGGCGTCTTCCTCTAGAGATACGAGATTCCAAAATGCGTTCTACCAGAAATTCTTCACCACGAATGGTCTTGACAGGAGGAGGTGGAGAGGTTTTGCTGGAGAATTCGTTGAGAATGAGTGGTTTAAGCAGAGAGATATATGGAAGGTATTATAAATCCGAAGAGAAGCTGGTAGATGAAGTCTGTAGGTGACAGGGTTGATCACATGAGAGATGGAAAAGGGTCCAATATAGCGTGGAGCTAATTTCATAGTGGGAACCTTGATTCTAAGGTTGCGGGTAGCTAACCACACTTTGTCTCCTACCCGAAGTACAGGAAGATTCCTTCTATGCCGATCTGAAAAGTGTTTGTAACGGTCAGAAGCTTGTAATAATCTGGAACGTACTTGGGACCAAATTTGAGAAAAATTGTGTACCATATTCTGCGCAGCAGGTACTGAGGAATCAGAAAGATCAGAGAAGGTGGGGAGAATGGGATGTCTCCCGTAGATGGTAAAGAAGGGAGAGTTACCCGTGGACTCGTGTTGGTGGTTATTATGGGTAAACTCTGCCCAGGGTAAAAGTTGACTCCAGGACGACTGTTGATCCGAACAGTAGCACCTCAGAAATGCCTCCAGATCCTGATTGGTCCGTTCAGTCTGCCTAATTGTTTGCGGGTGGTACCCGGAGGAGAATTTTAGGCTGATCCCAAGCTGTTTGCAAAAGGATCTCCAGAATTGGGAGACAAATTGGACTCCACAATCAGAAATGATGTCCCTCGGGCAGCCGTGGAGGCGAAAAATCTCTCGGATGAACAGGAGAGCCAGCTGGGAGGCAGAAGGTAATCCCTTGAGGGGAATGAAGTGGGCTAATTTCGAAAAGTGGTCCACCACCACCCAGATGGTGTTAAAGCCATGACTGGCAGGAAGGTCTGTAATGAAATCCATGCTGATACTGAGCCATGGAAGGTCCGGAATGGGAAGAGGATGGAGGAGACCGGCAGGGGGTCTCCTATAACCAATGCATGGTCTGAGAGAGCCGTCCTTCTTCTTAGCAAAAAAGAAGCCTGCCCCTGCTGAAGAAGATGACTTCCTAATGAATCCCCTCTCGAGGTTCTCGGAAACATACTCGGACATGGCTTGAGTCTCGGGTAAGGACAGAGGATATACCCTGTCTCTAGGAATGTTTTTTCCAGGGATGAGGTTGATAGGGCAATCCCAAGGCCGATGCGGAGGAAGGATTTCAGAAGCGGTTTTAGAGAAGACATCAGAAAAACCAGAATAAGCTTCAGGAAGACCCACCAGGGAAGATGTACAGAGGCAGGCCAGCTTGGATTTCGAGGGAGAAACAGATCTCAGGCACCTCTTGTTACAGGAGGAACTCCAGCGGATGACTTGTGCTCGTTGCCAATCAAATTGTGGAGAATGAAGTTTAAGCCAGGGTAACCCCAGGATGATAGGGTTAATGGATTGTGGTAGAACAAAAAAACTTATGAGCTCGGAATGAAGCGCTCCTACTTCCATCTTGTCACTCACCGGACCGTGAGTGCCTCTTCACTGGTGCGTGGCTCTCCAGTATTCCTGCCAGCACCTATCCTGAACCGTGGCCGCCCCCCATCCTGATGGTCTACGCATGCGAGGTTCCTAAGAACTCTTCTGACCTTTGCTTTTAGTTAATTGGTTGATCAGGCAACGCCCCCTATTTAAAGCACCTGTGTTCATTACCTCGTTGCCTGATCTTGGAGTCTCATTCCCTGTGAGTCTCTGAAGGTGTTCCTGTGTACTTCTCCGTGTCTTCAGCTTCCTGCTGATTCCTGCTCAACTCATTGCCAGTTTCCAGACCGCTTCAAGTCTCCTGTGTTCTACTATGTCTTCAGTTCCCTGCTGATTCCTGCTCTAATTATCTGCGGCTTCCAGTCCGCTATTACCTCCAGTGTTCTACTCGTGTTCGCTATCTCCAGTGATTCCTGCATTGCTCATCGTTGTTCTACCCGTGTCAAGTTCTCTACCTGTGTGCTGACCCGGACCCTGATTACCGCTACCACTCACCTGTGGTTTCTTTACTCGTGCTGGCGTGCAGCCGCTCAGCTGTTCCTGTATCCTCTCGTGGACAGCCTGCTCAACTGAACCGCGGTATGCTTACTTTCTATTGACTGTATTCGTTTACTGCATATCCGCTTGGACTGTTCCCCACTTACCCACGGAATCCTCTATCTCCCTGAGACTGTGTTATTACTCCGCATATCTGCTGGGAAGTTTACCTCTTTGTTCAGTCGTGAGATACATATGCTAATTGACCTTCTGCTATTAGCCTGGATTCCAGTAGTGTATTTGTCTCTGTCAAGCAGCGCCTGCCACACCAACATAGACTTGTGCATATTGTTTGGGATCAAGTTCCTTGTGCTCTCAGTGTCTACATTCTATGTTTCCACTCATCAACACTTGTACACCTCCTCACCTATTAAGCAGTGGTACAACTTGCTATACGCAGACCACTGACTTCCCCGCTACCTACCTGCACCTGGACAAGTCTTCTCACCATAAGCAGTGGTACAACTTGCTATACGCAGACCACTGACTTCCCCGCTACCTACCTGCACCTGGACAAGTCTCTTCACCATAAGCAGTGGTACAACTTGCTGTATGCAGACCACTGACTTCCCCGCTACCTACCTGCACCTGGACAAGTCTTCTCACCATAAGCAGTGGTACAACTTGCTATACGCAGACCACTGACTTCCCCGCTACCTACCTGCACCTGGACAAGTCCTCTCACCATAAGCAGTGGTACAACTTGCTATACGCAGACCACTGACTTCCCCGCTACCTACCTGCACCTGGACAAGTCTCTTCACCATAAGCAGTGGTACAACTTGCTGTATGCAGACCACTGACTTCCCTGTTACCTTCCTGCACTTCTTCACGTCCATCAAGATCCTCGTGTTCATATCTACCTAATCATTAACCAGATTGCTGCTAGTCATTGACTTTTCTATTTGCATCCTCTCACCATCTGCTGAGTCATATGTTCCGCTAGTCACCCTGCTACCAGAGGACCACTGTGTAACCCACACTACTCTGGTAAGATCATCATCTGGTGATATCCTGGGCAAAGACTCCTAGTGCCCGTGACACATCTGGAGCGGGGGAGTAGAGAGAGAGATTGAGCCATTGGAGAATCTATTCCCATCAACTGCCGTGAGCATCAAATGTTGGGTCAACGGTATTGTATCGAGACGGAGTTCGGTCACTAACTTGGAGGAAATAAAGTTCCCTGCGGACCCTGAGTCCACAAAGGCCCAGGTGGGAAATGGGCCATTGGGGGAAACCAAGGTGACAGGCATCAAAAACTCTGACTCCTTCTGAGAGTAGGGAGGAGGGGACTGGAGTACTAGGTTAACCTCCCTATTATCACCTAGGAGGTGGCGTTTTCCCGGCCTCTTGGGACAAACGGAGAGGAGATGACCTGGTTCACCACAATATAAACAGAGGTGGTTCCTCATTCGTCTTTCACGTTCCTCTGGAGAGAGACGGGAACGACCGATCTGCATGGGCTCTTCCAAGGGTCGGCGAGTGCGATCCCATTCGAGAGCCCGTTCCCTGTGGCGAATGTCCACTTTGATACAGAGGGATATGAGGTCGTCCAGGTTGGGAGGGAGGTCACGAGAGGCTAAATCATCCTTTATGCGATCATTAAGGCCTTGCCAGAAAGTAGCGATGAGAGCTTCATCGTTCCATCGGAGTTCGGCTGCTAGAGTCCTAAATTGTACCGCATAATGTCCTGCCGTAAGGGAGCCTTGGCGTAATCCTTGGAGACCGGAGGCAGCGGAACAAACTCTTCCGGGTTCGTTGAATACTTTTCGGAACCTCTCAATGAAAACCACCGAATTTCGTAGCACAGGATCATCCCGTTCCCAAAAAGGAGAAGCCCAGGCTAATGCCTGCCCGGAGAGGAGGGAGATCAAATAAGCCACTTTAGCTCTTTCCGTGGAGAAATTTTCGGGAGCCAATTCAAATTGAATAGAACACTGGTTAAGGAAACCACGACACTTCAGTGGATCGCCATCGTATTTCTCAGGATGAGGGATGCGGAGGCTTCTGGCAGCTGCGGTGCTAGAAGAGATGATAGGAGCCGAGGCAGTGGAGGATGAAGTGGTCGTGGATAGAGTAGATAGCGATGCTTGAAGAGAGTCCAGGCGTGAGACCACTCCCAGAATACATTGCAGCGATTGCGCCTGATTGGATTCTTGCCCTTCCACTCTTTGACCCAGGTGCAGTAATAAATCGTGGGCCGAAGGTTCGTCCGGTCCACTCATGGCCAGAGTATTCTGTCACGCCTTTCACTAGGAATATCACTGACTGGTATTAGCGCAACTAAACAGGGAGGCGCGGAGTCTAACGCACCACCGGTGTTCGCCAAGTACCCCCACAAGGAGGTTTGGGCTTTGCTGCGTGTGATGCGCAGGTCGCGGTCCTCCCAGATAGTTACCAGTGCAGTGAATGGAGAGTAGTCAAACAGGCCGAGTCGAAACCAGAGGAGCACAGTACAACGGAGAGAAGGCAAATCGTAGTCAGGAACAGTCCAAGGGTCAAAACCAGTGCGGGCAGCGAAGAACAAAGGATGATCCGGTAGAGAAGTCAAACAATAGCCAAGGAGTCAATACACAGGAGTAACACAGGAACAACAATGCTGGAGCTGGAAGAACCAATACTCTGGCACTAGACATGTGTCAGAGGCTGCCTTATATACCCTAATGAGCCTCCTGATTGGGTTAGGGAGATTTAGGCGGTTTAGACATGCTGGCTGCAGACAGGTGAGCAGAGATAGAGTTCTGCTGCTAGGCAACAGGACGTGGATTACGGAGAGAAGGTGTCTGTCTACGGCGCCTGTGGAGAGCGCGGAGACGCCACCTGACACCAACTAATAATAACACATCCTGCCATGCGGATGATACTTTCCGTTCCCTTAATTACAACCGGTGGATAATTTCAGTTTGCAATCAACCACACTACGGTACATACCAACATTCTTTAATAGCTGCCAATCTGGTCTATGTCATTTATTTAAACAGCCAGAAAATCAGGTTACGGAAAGCTGAGAACAAAATAATACATTCTCAGTGATAGATACTGAGACCTCGAGGGGATCTCAACGCAGTGCCCCTCTCTATTACACCGAGAACACGAGTAACATTCATACTGATACAGGGAAAGATATAACTCTTCGCTTTTCCCGAAACAACAGAGGGCACCAGAAACATTAATGATCTATGTCAATCTCTGCAGAACGGCCAGATCTGCTTAGCTCATTTCCACCCATATGTCACAATAATTCATCTGACCAAATAGGATAACTTAAGTTTTTCCATAAAAAGGATGATTTTTATACTTACGATAAATCCTTTTCTCTAAGTCCATCTAGGGTACACTGCTACCATGGGGTTATATAAGGGGAGCTAAGAGTTGGCACTTAAACAGTTAGTTACTTGTTTAACCTAAAGACAGAATCCTCCCCTCTGCAACCCCCTGCATCCTCAGTGTATTTATAAAGCCCCAAGGAAGGGTTAGACAACCCAGAAAATAGCAGAAGGGCGGGAATGCAGTGTCCCCCAGATGGACTCAGAGAAAAGGATTTATCGTAAGTATAACAATCCTCCCTTCTCTTTCATCCTATCTGGAGACAAAGCTACTATGGGGACGTTCTAAAGCAGCCCCCTGAGGGAGGGACCGCTCAGATAGCCCGGCTCACAAAACATTGCGGCCAAAACTGGCGTGCGAGGATGCAAAAACATTATTCTGGTAAAGGTATGGACAGAAGATCAGGTGGCCGCTCCAGAGTGCTGATCCGCTGAAACTCCATTTTGTGCAGCCGAAGAATCATCTAACAAGCTGGTGGAATGGGCGGGAATACGGATAGGCACAGGTGGATCTGTCATGACATAGGACTGCCTAATGGGGGATGTGATCCACCTGGAAATGATCTGCTTAGTAGCCGACCATCCCCTTTTATGTGCCTTCAGCACAAAGAGAGAATCCATCTTGTGAATGGCCGAAGTTTGTTTGACGTAAATACGAAGAGCACGAACAACACCCAAGATTTCTTCAGACTGGAGGACCAAGATCCATCCCGCACCCTGAAAGATGGGACCACGATCCATGATAACTAGAATCTGATTAGCTGCTATAGGCAACATCTCCACTTTTTCTTAGCCCACAGCTTGATAAATTTACTCCTTAGTGTTTTACACTATCTAGAGTATTAGCTACATGCACTAATATTACATTAAATTATAAATAAATATATATATATATATGATACAGATAAGTATAGTCCTAGAGTATACTTCAAGGAGGAACTCTATGGTACTTTATTTTAAGTGGATTTTTGCTTTTACGCCAACCTGTAAACTAGCAGCACAAACAATATATGGACAAAAGTATTTGACCACACCTGTTAATTATTGAATTGAGGGGTTTTAATCAGACCCGTTGCCAGAGGTGTATAAAACCATGCAGTCTCCATTTGCAAACATTTTGTGATACAAAATGGATTGTTCTGAAGAGCTCAGTGACTTCAAGCCTGGTACTGTGATAGGATGCCTGGTACTGTGATAGGATGCGTGGTACTGTGATAGGATGCGTGGTACTGTGATAGGATGCCTGGTACTGTGATAGGATGCCTGGTACTGTGATAGGATGCGTGGTACTGTGATAGGATGCGTGATACTGTGATAGGATACGTGGTACTGTGATAGGATGCGTGGTACTGTGATAGGATGCGTGGTACTGTGATAGGATGCGTGGTACTGTGATAGGATGCGTGGTACTGTGATAGGATGCCTGGTACTGTGATAGGAAGCCTGGTACTGTGATAGGATGCCTGGTACTGTGATAGGATGCCTGGTACTGTGATAGGATGCGTGATACTGTGATAGGATGCGTGGTACTGTGATAGGATGCGTGGTACTGTGATAGGATGCGTGGTACTGTGATAGGATGCGTGGTACTGTGATAGGATGCGTGGTACTGTGATAGGATGCGTGGTACTGTGATAGGAAGCCTGGTACTGTGATAGGAAGCCTGGTACTGTGATAGGATGCGTGGTACTGTGATAGGATGCCTGGTACTGTGATAGGATGCGTGGTACTGTGATAGGATGCCACCTTTGCAATAAGACGGTTCGTAAACTTTCATCCCTGCTGGATATTTCACAGTCAACTGTAATGCTTCAGCATACCAAGTCATTTTGGACAATGCTATGGTTCCAAATATGTGACACTCGTCCAACATCAGTGCGTGACCTCATAAATGCTCTACAGAATGAATGGGCACAAAATCCCACAGAAACACTCCAACATCTTGTGGAAAACCCTCCAAGAAGAGTGGAAGCTGTTATCACTGCAAAGGGAGACCAACTCCATATTAAAGTATAAGTATTTATAGATAATGTCATTACAGTCCCTGTTGGTGTAATGGTCAAACGTCCAAATACTTTTGTCCATATAGTATATCTTTATTTCATATGTATCACACTGTATATATAACACTATACTATGTGAGGACAGGTGTATCACGCTGTATATATAACACTATACTATGTATGGACAGGTGTATCACACTGTATATATAACACTATACTATGTGAGGACAGGTGTATCACGCTGTATATATAACACTATACTATGTATGGACAGGTGTATCACACTGTATATATAACACTATACTATGTGAGGACAGGTGTATCACACTGTATATATAACACTATACTATGTGAGGACAGGTGTATCAGGCTGTATATATAACACTATACTATGTATGGACAGGTGTATCACACTGTATATATAACACTATACTATGTATGGACAGGTGTATCACACTGTATATATAACACTATACTATGTGAGGACAGGTGTATCACGCTGTATATATAACACTATACTATGTATGGACAGGTGTATCACACTGTATATATAACACTATACTATGTGAGGACAGGTGTATCACGCTGTATATATAACACTATACTATGTATGGACAGGTGTATCACACTGTATATATAACACTATACTATGTGAGGACAGGTGTATCACGCTGTATATATAACACTATACTATGTATGGACAGGTGTATCACACTGTATATATAACACTATACTATGTGAGGACAGGTGTATCACGCTGTATATATAACACTATACTATGTATGGACAGGTGTATCACACTGTATATATAACACTATACTATGTGAGGACAGGTGTATCACACTGTATATCTAACACTATACTATGTATGGACAGGTGTATCAGGCTGTATATATAACACTATACTATGTGAGGACAGGTGTATCACACTGTATATATAACACTATACTATGCATGGACAGGTGTATCAGGCTGTATATATAACACTATACTATGTGAGGACAGGTGTATCACGCTGTATATATAACACTATACTATGTATGGACAGGTGTATCACACTGTATATATAATACTATACTATGTGAGGACAGGTGTATCACACTGTATATATAACACTATACTATGTGAGGACAGGTGTATCACGCTGTATATATAACACTATACTATGTATGGACAGGTGTATCACACTGTATATATAATACTATACTATGTGAGGACAGGTGTATCACACTGTATATATAACACTATACTATGTGAGGACAGGTGTATCACACTGTATATATAACACTATACTATGTGAGGACAGGTGTATCACACTGTATATATAACACTATACTATGTGAGGACAGGTGTATCACGCTGTATATATATAACACTATACTATGTATGGACAGGTGTATCACACTGTATATATAACACTATACTATGTATGGACAGGTGTATCACACTGTATATATAACACTATACTATGTGAGGACAGGTGTATCACACTGTATATATAACATTATACTATGTGAGGACAGGTGTATCACGCTGTATATATAACACTATACTATGTGAGGACAGGTGTATCACACTGTATATATAACACTATACTATGTGAGGACAGGTGTATCACACTGTATATATAACACTATACAATGTGAGGACAGGTGTATCACACTGTATATATAACACTATACTATGTGAGGACAGGTGTATCACACTGTATATATAACACTATACTATGTGAGGACAGGTGTATCAGGCTGTATATATAACACTATACTATGTGAGGACAGGTGTATCACACTGTATATATAACACTATACTATGTGAGGACAGGTGTATCACACTGTATATATAACATTATACTATGTATGGACAGGTGTATCAGACTGTATATATAACACTATACTATGTGAGGACAGGTGTATCACACTGTACATATAACATTATACTATGTGAGGACAGGTGTATCAGGCTGTATATATAACACTATACTATGTGAGGACAGGTGTATCACACTGTATATATAACACTATACTATGTGAGGACAGGTGTATTAGGCTGTATATATAACACTATACTATGTGAGGACAGGTGTATCACACTGTATATATAACACTATACTATGTGAGGACAGGTATATCACACTGTATATATAACACTATACTATGTATGGACAGGTGTATCACACTGTACATATAACACTATACTATGTGAGGACAGGTGTATCAGGCTGTGTATATATAACACTATACTATGAATGGACAGGTGTATCACACTGTATATATAACACTATACTATGTATGGACAGGTGTATCACACTGTATATATAACATTATACTATGTATGGACAGGTGTATCAATCTGTATATATAACATTATACTATGTGAGGACAGGTGTATCAGGCTGTATATATAACACTATACTATGTATGGACGGGTGTGTCAGACTGTATATATAACACTATACTATGTGGGGACAGGTGTATCAGACTGTATATATAACACTATACTATGTATGGACAGGTGTGTCAGACTGTATATATAACACTATACTATGTATGGACAGGTGTATCAGGCTGTATATATAACACTATACTATGTATGGACAGGTGTATCAGGCTGTATATATAACACTATACTATGTATGGACAGGTGTATCAGGCTGTATATATAACATTATACTATGTATGGACAGGTGTATCAGGCTGTATATATAACACTATACTATGTATGGACAGGTGTATCAGGCTGTATATATAACACTATACTATGTATGGACAGGTGTATCAGGCTGTATATATAACACTATACTATGTATGGACAGGTGTATCAGGCTGTATATATAACTTTATATTATGTGAGGACAGGTGTATCAGGCTGTATATATAACACTATACTATGTGAGGACAGGTGTATCAGGCTGTATATATAACACTATACTATGTTAGGACAGGTGTATCAGGCTGTATATATAACATTATACTATGTGAGGACAGGTGTATCAGGCTGTATATATAACACTATACTGTGTGAGGACAGGTGTGTCAGACTGTATATATAACACTATACTATGTGAGGACAGGTGTATCAGGCTGTATATATAACATTATACTATGTGAGGACAGGTGTATCAGGCTGTATATATAACACTATACTATGTATGGACAGGTGTATCACACTGTATATATAACACTATACTATGTGAGGACAGGTGTATCAGACTGTATATATAACACTATACTATGTGAGGACAGGTGTATCACACTGTACATATAACACTATACTATGTGAGGACAGGTGTATTACACTGTATATATAACACTATACTATGTGAGGACAGGTGTATCAGACTGTATATATAACACTATACTATGTGAGGACAGGTGTATCAGACTGTATATATAATACTATACTATGTGAGGACAGGTGTATCACACTGTACATATAACACTATACTATGTATGGACAGGTGTATCAGGCTGTATATATAACACTATACTATGTATGGACAGGTGTATCAGGCTGTATATATAACACTATACTATGTATGGACAGGTGTATCACACTGTATATATAACACTATACTATGTGAGGACAGGTGTATCACACTGTATATATAACACTATACTATGTGAGGACAGGTGTATCACACTATACATATAACACTATACTATGTGAGGACAGGTGTATCACACTATACATATAACACTATACTATGTGAGGACAGGTGTATTACACTGTATATATAACACTATACTATGTGAGGACAGGTGTATCAGACTGTATATATAACACTATACTATGTGAGGACAGGTGTATCAGACTGTATATATAACACTATACTATGTGAGGACAGGTGTATCACACTGTACATATAACACTATACTATGTATGGACAGGTGTATCAGGCTGTATATATAACACTATACTATGTATGGACAGGTGTATCAGGCTGTATATATAACACTATACTATGTATGGACAGGTGTATCACACTGTATATATAACACTATACTATGTGAGGACAGGTGTATCACACTGTATACTATATATAACACTATACTATGTGAGGACAGGTGTATCACACTATACATATAACACTATACTATGTGAGGACAGGTGTATCACACTATACATATAACACTATACTATGTGAGTACAGGTGTATCAGGCTGTATATATAACACTATACTATGTGAGGACAGGTGTATCAGACTGTATATATAACACTATACTATGTATGGACAGGTGTATCACACTGTATATATAACACTATACTATGTGAGGACAGGTGTATCACACTGTATATATAACACTATACTATGTGAGGACAGGTGTATCACACTATACATATACCACTATACTATGTGAGTACAGGTGTATCAGGCTGTATATATAACACTATACTATGTGAGGACAGGTGTATCAGACTGTATATATAACACTATACTATGTGAGGACAGGTGTATCACACTGTGTGTATATATATATATATATATATATATATATATATATATATATATATAACACTATACTATGTGAGGACAGGTGTATCAGGCTGTATATATAACACTATACTATGTGAGGACAGGTGTATCAGGCTGTATATATAACACTATATTATATGAGAACAGGTGTATCACACTGTGTATATATATATAACACTATACTATGTGAGGACAGGTGTATCAGGCTGTATATATAACACTATACTATGTGAGGACAGGTGTATCAGGCTGTATATATAACACTATACTATGTGAGGACAGGTGTATCACACTGTATATATAACACTATACTATGTGAGGACAGGTGTATCACACTATATATAACACTATACTATGTATGGACAGGTGTATCAGGCTGTATATATAACACTATACTATGTGAGGACAGGTGTATCAGGCTGTATATATAATACTATACTATGTGAGTACAGGTGTATCACACTGTATATATAACACTATACTATGTGAGGACAGGTGTATCAGACTGTATATATAACACTATACTATGTGAGGACAGGTGTATCAGGCTGTATATATAACACTATACTATGTGAGGACAGGTGTATCACACTGTATATATAACACTATACTATGTGAGGACAGGTGTATCACACTATATATAACACTATACTATGTATGGACAGGTGTATCAGGCTGTATATATAACACTATACTATGTGAGGACAGGTGTATCAGGCTGTATATATAATACTATACTATGTGAGTACAGGTGTATCACACTGTATATATAACACTATACTATGTGAGGACAGGTGTATCACACTGTATATATAACACTATACTATGTGAGGACAGGTGTATCACACTGTATATATAACACTATACCAGGTATATACAGGTGTATCACACTGTATATATAACACTATACCAGGTATATACAGGTGTATATATGATAATACTCTGTATATATTGTTACACTGGATGACTGAGCACTTCCGCTGGAGGCAGTCACACCCCACAGACGCCCTCAGGTGTGGGCGGTCCGGGTGAGGTGTGGGCTGGTCGGGTGAGAGGCAGTCTGCCCTCTCCTGTGGTCTGTGGGTCTCCGGTATTACAGGAGGTTGCAGACAGATCCCGGGGCAGGATGAGCGTCATCGAGCATAAGAGCACCGGGAAACAGGTGACCAGCTCTCTGCAGAGTGTGAGTATCACCTCCCCGGGGGCCCCACAGCCCGGCCACCCGGGGCCCCAGCGGCTGGAGCCTCTGCACCTGCTGGGAGGCAGCTGCTGTTGTGCATTTGCTGCATATACAGCTACTTAGGTTTAGACGTCATATAATCTCTTAATGCATATTATTCAGGCACAGATACACTAGCTCGGTAGTCTATGGAGTATTTTCTAGACTGTAAGCTCATGTGACTAGGGTTCTATCTACCATTCTGCTAAATAGTATAATATTTCAGCTTTATGGGGAACAGTAAGTAATGCAAGGCAAGCTGGGACCTGTTTTTCCCCAAATGGTGACATTTGCATGACGGTAAAAAGTGGCAATAAAATAGAAAACTGTCAAAATGTGACATAGTTACTCCTGACATTACAACAGGACACACAGCAGAGAGCATTTGGGACTGTGTGTTATCTGTGAGCCCATTTCCTAAAATCTTGGAGCCTCTTCTTCAATTGTTAATACTATTCTATATTCATGAAATATTGTATATTAAGTAACTGCGTTAGCAAAAAATAATGCACAACATTAGTAGATTTGTAAAAAAGTCAGTGCAAATATTTACAATGGGGGGTCGGGGGGGTATACATGTTAATTTCTCAGAGGCTGTGTTCTGACTTCTTACCCTTAAATAAGTTTATTGTTGAGACTAACCGGACAGTCTTTCAAGATCCATCTCTGTACAATGTCAGCTCTAGTGCATTTCCTTTAGCTAAGCCTCTGTCAACCTGGGGTGATCCAACTATGGTTGAAGTACAATTCATTTGGCTGTAAGTGTATGCTGGGGTTTGTAGTTCCACACCAGCCTCACTGGTTGCATACTTCTACTCTAAACTGAATCCTTGAACTGCCGTTTTGGCAGCTATTAAACGATCAACATTTTTCTGGCATAGATAACCATCTCACACTTCCTCTTGATGCTATAATTGCTATTTGTGGGGAAAGTAAAGTTCTTTTCCACCATTGTTTGCAAAGCAGCAGATCCATAAATTTAAATTTTAGTGCCTGAGGCGAGAAGGACATCTGCTGCCCCTCCCCAGCCCTCAATTTTAACCAAATGAACCTAAAATATTCATAAACTGTGCCCCCCTTCAGTTTTGCGCCCTGGGCAGCCGCCCCTCTCGCACACCTCTAGTTACGGCCCTTCAAATCAGATTTGCCAATCGCTGTTGGTCATGTCTCGTAAATCCTGATCTCTGGCAACATCTCTCCTGTTGTGTCATCAGAATGATCTATTATTGTAAACTTCCAGCGCCTGCAGATCAGTTTGTTGGTTGATATAGTGTTTTGCAGTCACTAAAGGTCATATCTGAAAAGTGTAAATTACAGCACAAATGTTCGTTTTCTACATATGTGACCAGTACAGGCCCACACGTGCATTTGGGGGCTACCATGGTGGCATGTCTGTTTGTATTGGCTGCGCTGTACAGAGAACTCGCTCACATCAGTCCCTGCCCCATTGGAGCTTACAGTCTAGATTCCCTAACACACACACACACACACACACACACACACACACACACACACACACACACACACACTAGGGTCAATTTTGATAGCAGCCAATTAAACTACTAGTATGTTTTTGGAGTGTGGGAGGAAACCGGAGCACCCGGAGGAAACCCACGCAAACACGGGGAGAACATACAAACTCCACACAGATAAGGCCATGGTCAGGAATCAAACTCATCACCCCAGCGCTGTGAGGCAGAAGTGCTAACCACTGAGCCACCGTGCTGCCCATACAATACAGACAGTCCTGATGAAGCATTGCTGCTCGGCAGACTTGGTGACTTATAAAACGTTTTTTGAAGAGTAAATATACAAAAAAAAAATATTTTATTGAGAATACATAAACAAATCTGACATTGATTCCGTGACCATGAGAGATCTTAAGATGTCTGACACTGTGTGTTATCCTGTAACTCTGTTCATTGTTATCAGCATCTTAACCTGTGTGTGTTAGAGATTTGCAGGCATGAAGTCTGATGTGCTCGGAAAACATGTTGCATGTGTGAATTGTGTTTCATGCAGAGGCGTGATACACACGTGTCTCTATACACAGCAAAGATCATATTTAGAGGTTGAAGATGGGAACTTAATTGACCCACTGCGCAAAATGTGTGTCAAAAGCAGATATACGTCTCGTGAGCTGAGGAGGACTTGAAGTGAATCCTCATTCATGCATGAGATTGCCCATCCTAGTGTACGTTCAGCTCAAAAGTGTAGGGGGAAGATGGGGAGGGCCTGCCCCTGTTGCCATCCTTGTCTCCTACTTGCACCAATCCAACGATGGGCGCAAATAGGAGAGACAACGATGGCCCATTGTCTTCAGCCTTTACCATGGGAATATGTCAAGATTTTTCTGTTTTGTTTTTATTTTGGAGAACAACTATTCTCTACTGTTTTAAAATGAATGAATTCCACTTTATACTGTATCCTACTGTATCCTATTCAGCCAATTGTATAATCAGATCTGCTTCCATCCCCGGTCTGCCAGTCAGTGATATTAGCTGGACGAGATTGTAGTGGGCTGAAGGGTTACAATCCTTGACAGCTATCAACCATCAGTTTTCTGGTGCTGGAGTCCAGTCAGACGACCACCGATTAGTGATTTACCTGTTAAACATACGGTCAGATCTGGGAATCTGTGAACAATTAATCTGACTGTGGGGAACAACATTTACAGAGATTGTAACGAGAACGGAGCAGTATAACTAAGGATTATCTCTGCCGATCAGAGATCATACATGATAGCAGTGATCTGTCATTCAACAGTGGGCTGAATTTGTTACATATGTGTTTATTTTATATTGATATTTATAACAATTATCAAACAGTCTATGTTAGGATGCTGCAGTCAGAAATCCACCACTGAATGAGAGGAATCTCTAATGGAATATTCTGTTAGATTTGGGATAAAGGTGAATGGAGATTTACCTGTGGACAATATCAGTTTGATCAGTAGTATCTGGTGTGGAGTATTAGTTAGGGATTGTTTCCTGACTGTTACTTGTTACGTCAGCCTGATATTTGCGAGAGATTTTGGTGTGGAATATAATTCTTAGCTGAATTCATATCTATATAACATTTTTCAATTTGACCACACAGGATATGTTTTTGTTGATATTTAATAACATAATGATTTAGTAATCAAGAGATAGTACAAGCTCAGCAGTACTATGTGTCATCCACCTTGTACAGACTTGGCCAAGCTGTGTGTCTCTGGGTGTTATAAAATGACAAGTCCTAGCATGCCCTGCCAGCAATCGCCTTGCTATCTACTGGCAGAGGATGCTGGGGCTTGTAGTTTCACAACACCTGGGGAGCCAGAGGTTGGCCAGGCCTGACCTAGTAGAACAGATTCACTCCACTTCAGGAATTCGCCGGGAATTGTAGGCAGTGAATCTCCTACCTGTAAACAAGGAGCTGCGAGTGATTATATTCCTTTAATTGAAAATACAGGCTACTTGGCAAATATATATGTATGTGATCTTCAACACTATTGCTGCAGAGCAGCTAGCATGATTATAATGGCTGTATTTTATACAGTCAGATTGTTATTGCTTATAACACACATAAAAAGGTGGGTAAAAGAATCGCATGTAATGACATGTACCTCTGGCACACAGAGAGCTGGAAGGGAGAGATGAAGACACACAGAGGAGACATTGGGGAAAGGCGAAGGGAACCAGGGGAGAGGTGATTGGACAGGGGAGAGTTGGGGAACATGGGAAAGGGGGGACACACGGGAGAGGTGGGGGATACAGGGGAAAGGGGAGAGGATGGGGGAGAGGGGATTGGAGAGGGGAGAGGTGGGGGACACGGGGGAGAGGGGATTGGACGGGGGACAGGTGGGGGACACAGGGCGGATAGCTGTGCATCATTTAGTGTTTTATATTAAAGCATCTAAAATTAATTTCACACAATCAAAATCCATGAAGCTTCTGGGGTTTAGAGTGGGCCCAGAATGCAACAAGGAAGCTCTGCAAGAGAACTACGAGGCTGTGTATTATAGATCTCTATAAATTGTTATATTTAGCCCCAGAAAGAGAAAATATCTACTTGCAGCTTTGTATAAAACAAATAACGCCATGTACACAGGGCTGACTGAGGAGACTTACACCATGTGTCTGGGTCCAGTTGCTCTGAGAAAGCTCCTTGGTAATATTTGTTGAATGCTTTTCCCGTGAGTACACCACAATAGTACGTTTAATGAGGCGCTCAGCCATTCATTGCCACTCATGGAAGTGGAAACTTTCTCAACGGCTTCTAACTGATGGTGGAAAATTCATTTTCTTTGTATAAGAAAATGCAAAAAAAAAAACAAGTTATTTGTTGAATAGTCACCTGACGTTGGGAAAAGTCCTAACAGCCCAGCAATATCTGTGTCCCCTCGTACGAGGATACACCTGAGTGCCACCGAACAAGCAACGTCGACTGTAAATACATGAAAGACAACATCCTATTTCCCAGGAAACATTCCTTGCTGCTAGCAAAGACTGTCGGGGCTGTCAAAGGCTAATTCCACCCGTTGGAACAGGCCACAGTGGCTCTACTGCTGCTGTGGAACTACAAGTACCAGCATACCCTGCCAAGCAGATTACTTGGAATTTGAGCAATAATATTATTATATATTTCTCTCTAGGGTCAATATTTTTGTAGAGTGGTGCAGAGACCCTTGATCACAAGAGCTCACAACCTAGAAAATAGTTTACGGACTTCATGCTTAGTGTAATGCTGTCTTAATATGTTTTTAGGAAAACAAAAGTCTAATGCAGGTGGCTATTTAGGCAGCAGCTCCTTGTACTATTCACAAAATAAAGTACGTGTAGATTTTTGGGGGAAATGATTTGTCACTTTTTCAACTGGCGCTTCCATATATTGAGTTTGCTGAACCCCAGAAAGTCACACGTCACTTCCTGTTGAGCGCAGTTTATAGACGCCAATACCTAATATACAGTGATATTTGGGGTTCTGATGCATTGTCATATCAAAGTCGGAAAATGTAGGTAATTTATTTACACCCTTCCAACGTTCGGTGTGAACAGCTACTACACAGACTTCTGTAATAATGTAATATTTTCTGTTACACAGTGGGAATTTGTATAGACATTTGTGATCACCTATTTTACATATCG
This sequence comes from Mixophyes australis, assembly GCA_036250195.1. Lineage (NCBI taxonomy): Eukaryota > Metazoa > Chordata > Amphibia > Anura > Limnodynastidae > Mixophyes > Mixophyes australis. The sequence continues at coordinate 19,919,005 of JAVHZZ010000002.1, read as the reverse complement.
GTTCAACTTGTATTGTAGATTTAAGTTGTGAAAACATCTTATTTTGCATTTTTAAACATGCACAAAGTAAACAAAATTAACAACACAAAGTAAAAGTAGGAAGGCAGCAATTACTGGCCTGTGAGATATATGGTTACATATTGTCTGCTAAGAGAGCCAAACGTTGTTATATTTCTTTGGGCAGTTCCTGATAATATATATTGGGGGGGGGGTTTGAGGACACAGTTGGTTTGCCATGTTCATAAACTTTATTTATTAGTTTATACATTGCCTCTTACAATGTTTACTAGACATTGCAGGATGTTTATAAGTTTTTATTACTAAAATTTTGATATCCTTTAGACAGTTGATTATTTCTGTCACCCTTGGATGTGACCTAGCGTAGCTCTGCCCTTTTTATATTTGATATTTTTGCATTCATTGACCAATTGTGTTTTGTATCGGATGGTAAGGAAAATAAACTACTCTGCCTAGATTATATAAAAACTTTAGTGAAAAAGACAGACAGAATCAAGAAAGCCAAAACAATGAATTTAGTAAAAGTTGAAGGAGGGTATGTATAGTTTAGTAAAAATCGGCTTTTCTATGAGAAACCTGGAAATAATGCCTGAATTTCTCCATCTCCCTTGCAGTTGTCCCCTATCGTGCAGCTGAATATTGGTGGTGATGTGTACACCACGACGCTGGCAACGCTGAAGAAGTACCAGAGTTCCAAACTCTTTGAGATGTTCAGCGGGCAGCCGAAGCTCCGCACAGACTCGGCAGGGAGGTACTTCATCGACAGAGAGGGGAAACATTTTACGTACATCCTGGAGTACCTGCGGACCGGCCAAGTGCCCACTCAGTGCATCCAGGAGGTGTACAAGGAAGCCCTGTTCTACGAAATCCAGCCGCTAGTGAAGAAGCTGGAGGAGACCCCTGAGATCTTTGGGGAGCAGGTTGGGAGGAAGCAGTTCCTGGCCCGAGTGCCCAACTACAGCGAGAATATCGAGGTGATGATCCGCATAGCCAGGGCGGAGGTGGTGGCCTCGCGGTACTCCAATGTCATCGTGTGCGTGGTGAGGACCGAGGAGGACGCCTCCAAGTGCCACGATGCGCTCAATACGCTTGATATGGACAAGGAGTCCGTGGTTAAGTTTGGGCCTTGGAAGGCGTCGCCGGGAATCTCCGACCTCTTGGACTGTATAAAGGTGGACATTGAGGAGAAGGGCTACAAGGTGTCGTACATGCCTCACGTGGCCGACAAAGGATTTCGCTTTAAATCCTATGACTTTTTTTACAAGTTTTTATTCACGTGGTGGTAAAAAATTATGAAGACCGGACAGTCGGAGGAGAAGAGCCCAGCTATGGGTCGTACTACCCCTGTCGGGAACATCAAAATATCAACTGAGAACTTAAACCTGCGCTTTTATTTAAAATGATAAGAATCAAAATGATTGATTTATTTGTGTACGGATAAATTAATAATTGGGTGTTTGGTACTGTAACCTATAACGACCAATCCGATATTGGCTAATATCCTACTGATCAAAGGTATAATCTGATTGGCTGTTATGAATTACAGTACTTTTTTTTTTTTTTTGAGCTATGTTATAAAATGTTTTTCTGTGTCTTGTTCAGGGATTATCTCTGAACCTGTTCTAGCACTACAAGTCACAGCATGCCTGGCCAGCTCGCGGGTAGGCAAGGCATGCTGCAGCTTGTAGTTCCATAGCACGCGATGAGTCACAGCTCACCTACCTCTAGCCACAAGGTGAGTGATCTGGCTCTCCTTTCGCTTAATACATATCTGCCAAAATCTCCATCTCACAAGTAGATGGGTTAGGAACAGTTTTACTACATGCTTATTTTTCCCACCGGAAAGTCAGTAACCATTATTTGCAAATCATCTTATTAAATGAATGATGTGAATGTAAAGAAACCGTGTACAATTTAAAGCAATTAGTAGTTTGTCCTGCAATTAAAAGATTAGTTTATATTATTAAGTTTGATTGTAGCAGCAGATATGGTCAGGTCTCTTCATTAGATACTATATCTATACAGATTGCTCTGCTCTTTATAATGGAGGGAAGAGAAAGGAAACAACCCTGGAGGTTAAAGTAGTCTGAAGGTGCACAGCCCCCTGAATGCACATCTCAGATTATATAACTTTCCATTTAGCCATTTTACTGAGTAAACAGCGCCTCTAGTGGCCAAATCATGATGTAAATATTAGAATGGTTTTCTTGTTTTTACTAAGCAGTGACTTCTGCACACAGTGAGGTTCCTTTAGTGCTGGATGTGCGGCCACCCTAAAGAAAAGCGCATTTCCGTACTGCGCACACCTACGTCTGTACGGTTTATACGGCTCTATGCTTGGTGAGGCAATATACCTTTATCCAGCTGATACTACTTAAATCATTAGCGTAGTGGCTGCTATATTATATAAAGTCACGTCTGTCTATTCACATTCATTAACTGAAATCTCCATTTGGACTACTGCAGGAAAGAAGACTCATTTGATTTTTAAAGGGGGAAAAAAACAGATGTTTGTATTGAACTATATTTTGTATTGAAAATCCAACTTTATCATTTATTAACTGTCCAGACAATACTCTTGTGTCATTAGATTATTACATTGTGCACAGATTAAATTCCGAAAGAGGTGGGGGAACTGGATTTTTCCAATGCTGAGCTATTACGGCTCGAGCTGCGATAATTACACGGTCTGTTGCGTATCTATTGAGGGGGGCAGTGGTTGGCGTCTCGTGCTAGTACCCTGTTCTATCAGTCGAACGCTTCCACCCCAGAGAGCCCGTATTTTTGGCCAGCCCCAGAATATGTGTGAGGGTTTTGGTCTTGCCACAGTCCCTCCAGCAGAATTGTAGTCCAGATCTTATGGAGAGTATCTGGCGTGAGGTATAGTCTATGGATAATCTTTACCAACATCTCACAACGATTGGTGCATTTACACATTTTTTAGACTTTCTGGTAAATTTTTCCCCACTCCCCGTCAGACAGGGAAATTTCCATTTAGGTGGTATCGGTAGTTTATTGCATTCTATAGGAGCTGAGAGGATTTTAGACCATGTGGAAATTCTGCCCTTATGGTTGAAGGAAGAGAGAATCAGACATATATGAGGGGGAAGAAGTTTCAAAGAGGGGTGTGTGTCTCCGGCGACTGAATCCTATGGCATATCTGTAAATATATATAAAAGTCCTGAGAGGGGATGTGGTATTTATCCTGTAGTTGAGCGATTAACAGAAGGCAGCCACCCTCAAGAAGATTATGCATCTTGATAATAAGGTTATGGCAGAATAAGTGAAGATTCTGAATTAATTTTGATAAAGCGAATTTGGGAAGAAGGGAATGAGTATCGATTTCATCCAATGAGCAAGCCTGATAGCTTGTTTGCAGCTAGGCATCCTTTTAATTTGGCTTGACACAAGCGTTCCCTATTGAGTCTGGGATGTTTGACTCTCCGTACAAAATTAAGTTCTATAATATAAAATCCGTTAATCAACTTTTTGGGAACTATATATGGGATAGAGGGGAAGAGATACAAGGTCTTCAGGAAGTGTATCCTCTTCACTGCAGCTATACTTCCCAACCACGAGACCTCGAAACTGGCCCAAGATTCGGTTAATGAGTCTAATTGCTGTAACAATGGTAAATAATTGCAATCCATAACATTCGAGAAATTTGGGAGAATAAGTATATGGAGGTATTTTCAGAGAGGAAGAGCGCCAATGGAATTTATACAGAGATTTAAGTGACTGGAGGGACTGCTTTAGAGGGGTTTAGTTTATATTAAGAAGCTTCAGAATACTTGCAGAGTACATTATAGAGGGTGGGCAACGAGGTCTCGGGGTCGGAAATAAACAGGAAAGCATCATCTGCAAAGAGGCAGATTTTATGATATATATGGGGTTGGTCTTTCTAATTTTTTCAGCCAAAGGCTTCATTGCCTTAGCAAATATGAGCTGGGAGAGAGGACAGTCCTGTCTAGTACCGTTTATTTTTTTGAATTTAGAGGAGAGGAACCCATTGCTAAAGACACAAGCTGAAGGGCTTCTACACAATGTACGGATTACATGGAGGAAGAAGCCTTGAAAGCCAAATCTGGCAAGAACCCTAGAGAGAGAATCCCAGTGCAGCCTATCTAATGCAGTAGAAGAGGCTGTATGACTTTACATTATGCTGAGGACCCTTCTCGTGTTGTTTGACGTCTGCCTACCAAACACGAAGCCCACCTGATCTTGATTAATCAGTTGAGGGAGGATAGGGTTAATTCTATTAACTATAAGTTTAGAGTATATTTTTAATGCTGCTGTTTTTCAGCTGGACCTAATTTGAGATGCAGCCGACTCCACAAATGCATGGAAATATTCTTTTTTACGCCTGTCCTTTCCTGCGTACTTTTGGAGAGCAAATGTGTCCACCTCTAAATAAATAACTAAATTCACAGAGCCAAAAGATTTAGGGGTATATTTACTAAACAGCGGGTTTGAAAAAGTAGAGATGTTGCCTATAGCAACCAATCAGATTCTAGTTATCATTTTGTAGAATGTACTAAATAAAGGATAGCTAGAATTTGATTGGTTGCTATGGCAACATCTTTACTTTTTAAACCCACAGTTTAGTAAATATGCCCCCTAGTGTTTAATGTCTGACAGTACGCCACTTTCTACCTCACAGACCCTATATAAATAATTACAAGGTGCGTGAGTGTTCTGCTGCCGTTATAGTGGAATGTCATCTTTTATGCAAATTTGAAATGGAAAAGACAATATTTTGAAAGCCTTTCGTTTCCTACAAATGAATGTTTGTTTTTGTTTTGTTTTTTTTCAATAAAGATTTTTTTATTTTCAAAAGATAATCACTGCTGTTTTGTTTCTATAACTATTGTCCGGATTTGGGATGTGCAATCTGCGAGATCTCACAACTGTTGCTATCACTAACCATGGTAAAGCCGGTATTTCAGCCTCGGCATGGCTGTGGGGACAGAAGTGTTCCTATCCATCTGTCTAAGGCTGCAACTAAAATGCTCCCTTATCCTCCTGGACCTCTCTGCTGCTTTTGACACTTGATCCCCCTCTTCTCCTACACACCCATCACTCCATTGGCCTTCGTGACACAGATGTTTCCTGGTGCACTTCCTATCTATTGAACCGCTCCTTTAGTGTTTCTATCTGGCACATCCTCCCCTCCACTCCCACTATCTGTTGGGGTCCAACAAGGGTCTGTTCTTGGCCCTTTACTCTTTATACACCTTGTGTCTTGGGGCACTAATTTGCTCATTCGGCCTCCAATACCACCTCTACGCTGATGACAACCAAATCTATTTCTATTCCCCTGACCTCTCCCCTTCTGTAATATCGCGTGTAACCAACTGTCTTTCTGCTATCTCCACATGGATGTCCCAACGCTACCTAAAGCTCAACATGTCCAAAACACAGCTTATAATCTTCCCTCCTGCCAGAGTCACCACCTGTCCTCAAATCTCCCTCACTGTCAATAACCCCACAATTTCCTCAGTATCCCAAGCCCGCTGCCTTGGTGTCACACTGGACTCCACTCTCTGCTTTATTCCTCACATCCAGACTCTCTCCCAGTCCTGTCAATTCCACCTTAAAAACATTGCCAGAATACACCCTTTTCTTACTCAACATGCTACCAAAACTCATCCATTCCCTCATCATCTCCCGTCTTGACTATTGCAACCTCCTGCTATCTGGCATTCCTGATACCCTTATATCCACACTTCAATCCATCCTAAATGCTGCTGCAGGTCTGATCTTCCTCTCTCACTGCTTCACATCTGCTGCACCAGTCTGCAAATCCCTACACTGGCTCCCTGTGTCCTCCAGAATCCAATTCAAATTACTCACCATTACGTACAAAGCCCTCAACACCACTACCCCTACATACATCTCAAATATCATATCAAAATATTCTCCCTCCCGCCCTCTTAGATCTAACTCTGACCTGCATCTTGTCTTGTCTCTGGTAACCACCTCTCACTCCCACCTACAAGACTTCTCCAGTGCTGCTCCCCACTTATGGAATTCCCTACCACAGGAATTTCCCACAGCCTTCAAATCTTTAGATGTTCTCTAAAAACCCATCTCTTTATTATCGCTTACCTTATCTCTGATAATACTATACTAATACACCCTCACAACTGTCCCATGTCCACTGTGAGCCACACTCGTTCCTCGCTTCAGCAGTGCCCTCTTCCCTTTAGAATGTGAGCTCTCTAATGAGCAGGGTCCTCCATACCCTTTGTTTTCATGTCTGCATTTATTTTGTCTGCCTTGTATGTCCTTGTTTTATGTATGTCCTTGTTTCCATATTCTGGCGCTGCAAAACACTGTGGTGCCTTACAGTGGCGCACGCAGGGGGGGTTTCTGAGTGTCCAGAAACCCCCCTCCTGCGCTAACTTAGTGCCCACCATAGCGGCACTGTCCTACACAGCAGCCGCGGCGCTGTCAAATAAGCGTCCGCGGCGGTGCTGCATTGTATACAGCACCGCCGCGGACGCTTCTTTGACAGCCCTGCGGCTGCTGTATAGGACAGCGCTGCCGAAACGCACATACGCAGCAGCTCTCTCTCATGTTGTTTTTTTTGGGGTCGGGGGGGAACCCCCCCCCCCCTGACAATCCTGCGTGCGCCCCTTAAGTCCCCTCATATAGTGCCAGTCTGCAGTCACGCCAACTCAGTTTCTGCTTCTGTATTAATAAAGCTTTTGTACGATGCATTTATGTCTCACAATAAGTTACATTTCCTCCAGCTCTACCTCCACATTCTAGAATCATTGTAAGGAATGGTAACAATTTGCAATGTTTAAAAAGAATGTCCCAGAGACTATGTACTTACTCACTAGAGGAATGTTAGCTCTTATGGCAAGGCAGGAAGGCCGGTGAGAGCTTGCATTCCTCTAGAATGTAAGTTCTCACGGGCAAATTCCCCTCTGCCCTGTCTCATTTTTTAGTGTTTGTTTATTTGTACACATGGATTTCTACTTGCATCCATGCTATCTGTAATCATCAGCTCCTGACTACCTCTGTATGTGTTATTATAAATCTAATAAATGTTGGGGATCATGTGTACTGTACAGTACAAACTGAGGAAGAATAAGATGTATTGTATTTTATTTCTAGAAATATTATGCTTTCTGTAAACCTGCAGCCTTGGCCTAACTTAAATATAAGTGCAACATGTTCTAGGTAATATCCATTGTGAGTCTACTACTAATATAATATAATATGAGAGCTACAGGCGATGGAATATAGCTGCAGACTGATATTTCCCTTTGTCATAACATGATCTCCTCTGTTTCAACACAGAGACCTGTAATTTAATGAGTAAAATATTCCACAATGCTTCAGCTAAAAACAAAATGACATAGAAAGATATAATAGAATAGTTTCATGTAGATAGAAAGGAATAAACAACAGAAATATTAAACTCACAAATGATCCATTTTCTGTCTGCTGAGAGGGCATGAATAATGGGACATTTCTCAATATGAATTTGACTCCCAAATTTTACAGGCTTAACATTTTAACAATCTTCAGGTACCAAAAGCCCCCCTTCCTATGATATCAGAACTAGGAAGTCTGCAAATTAGTTGTTTATGAACTCTGTTCAATCACCTTCCAAGTCAGGGTTTCTTTACACTGGCCTAACTTGTTACCAGAATGTCTTACAAAGATGATATTACCTACAAACTCCAGTAAGTATAACATTTGAGAAAATATGACCTTTTCTGTGTCCTTATTACCTTCATTCAAACTTATCCCAGTTTCTCCGTCACCCATTTGAGATGTCCCGAGATCTCACAAAATCACCAAGAATTTGAAGGGTCTGATGATATTGATATAACCTGAAAGAGACATTTCAAGAGTTCTAGATTTTACAACCCATGCCATAAATTGGTATTGGGTGTGCAGTCATCTATAACTACATATCTGGAACTCTATATCCATAAATACCTCTTGGAGACAGTGGAAGAGTTTAGAAACAATAAAAGAGATATTTTTTTAAGCTTGAGAGCAGGGCCCTCTTACCTCTCTGTCTGTCTTACCCAGTATTGTTTTATTAATGTTTGTTCCATATTGTAAAGCACTACGCCAATATGCAGCGCTATATAAATAAATGTTGATGATGATGATAGTAATTTAATCTCCCCCTTTCAGGTTTTAACCCATAGCTGGACACAGAGTGCATCTGAGCCACACCAAGCTAATACTATGAATTAATTCACAAACACATATCTGCAGTTTTCTATGATTAGTAATTAGCTTGCATATGACATACACCCTACTTACAGAGTAAGAGAAGTGGTGCAGTTATCTGTATATGCAGTCTAAAAAAACTGAAGAATAACTCCAGGGACGCAGCACACAAATGGTACCATGCAATTGTTAGATCTAAAATTCTGATACAAGTTTGCCTGTGGTGTCAAGTATATCTGGAAGCGCTTCAATCAGCTGGAGAGAATTGACACAGACCAAGTTCTGTATACAAGGAATATTCTCTGATTTATTGATACAAAGATACAAGTTTTTATAGTCTACTGAATAAATGAATCTTGCATCATAAGCATACTAAGTCTATGAGAAGCGCTACTAATTAACTATCTCACGTATTCTTGAGGCGTTTACTTTCTCCCCCTTCTAAGGACAGATGAGCCTATTATTTTTATCACAAGGGGAGCTGGAGGTTTATCTCCTGTATGCTATGTCCACCATCATGGGCGCAGCTCCCACACTACAAGCTGAACATGAAGCTACTTATTGTTCTCATATCATGATACATTCTTCAGGAGTTCTCTATGTCAGCTTAACCTCAAGGCCGTGGGCTTACATCTTGTGAAACTGCAAATCGGCAGAAAAATTAATAATCTCTTTTAGCAAATAATATTTCTATGCAAGTTACAATAAATGGCTGAACAAAGGCCTTATGAGGCCTTAACAAAAAATCATATTGAACACAATTAAGCACAGAAAGTAAATAAGAAGAGATACTAAGAATTGGGAGTTGCAGTGCAATATGACAAATGTCACTGAACATTTGATTAGTATGCAATACATGAATGCCTAAGCAGAAGCTACTATTTGCTAAGATTATTTTAATGACTTAAATGTGCATACAGGCCAACCTGACACCTTAGCCCACTAAGTTTCCAATTGTAATATCCTGGACTGATGTAAAAATGCCTTTAATTGCAGATAATGACTCCAACCCAGGGGACTGCAGTTGGAAAAGAAGTGTGAAAGGCAGAAGTGGGCTGTCATCATACTATGACACTGAGGGAGGTGTAAATTCTGTAATATTGCCCTTTATTCTACAGTGCTCTATAAAAACCATCAGGGAATCACAGTCACCATTACAGATGAGCATCAATGAAGTTTAGTGTGTCCATGGTAACCAGGCGGACCATGGCTAGAGCGGTCATGACCGCTCTTTACAAGTTTCATCTCTCTGGTCATTCTGAAGTAAACGCTCATAACTTTTTTTTTTTTTGCGTTTTTTTTTTCTTCAACAAACTTTATGTGAATCAGTCATTTATGTCTATAGCTAGTGTCCGTGTGAACTACTGTGGCCGCCGAGGGTCAAACTTCGCAAAACATGGCTGCCCACCTGAAGAAACGCGTTTATGAAGAGTTCACCAAAGTAGTTCAGGTGAGAGAAGTATGTAGCATTGGGGCATATTATGTATTTCGGCTTATCTTCTTCATGGCTACCATTCCCACGCTGACTGCACCATCCCCGGGTACGGTTTTTAGGAAAGTCCGGGGATTACCTTGCGGCCTACCTCTCTTACTCTGTATGCACCAATAAAAGGTTCTACAACACGTTATTAATTGGAATAAATATTTCCAACACTAATCCTGTCCACATGCCTGCACAATATGCGGATACACGAAATAAATGACAGTCTGTGTAATAACTGGGCCGGTTTGTAATAGGAACATTATTTATCCTCAAGTCCTAAACCTCCCTGTGGTTACAACACTTGGTTTTCCAGATGTTGTGGAACTACAGGTCCCATCATGCTCTGCTAGGGTGGCATGCTGGGATCTGTAGTTCCACATCTGGAGAGTCACAGGCTGCCCCAGCCTTATGTAACAGACACTAAAATGTTTACATAGCTCCTAAATATTGATCTATGCGAACAGTTTAGTGGCCGCTAATTGAGCCTTAGTTGTGGAACTACAGGTCCCATCCTGCCATCCCACCCTCTGGGACATTTTTATACATTTTATCTGTTTGTATTGTTTTTTTCCAAAATTAACAATAATAACAACCATAATCTTATTATGTTAATGGCACACTGCACTATCTAGCCTTTTAACCAGTGATCAGAACACTTCTGTGAGGGGAATTCAATTGCCGGTGACGTGGTGTACGGACAAAATCTCCGCTCATTATAGGGGTGTGAGGGAAAAGAGCAGAGATTTTACAGAAATCTCTGCCACAAAGTGTCTCCGGAACGTCTATGACACACTTCGCGGCTAATTGAATTCCCCCCTTAGAATGTAATTTATCATTTATGGTAAGAACTGCATTTCAAACAATTTATTTTGAGAAACGGTTTTACTGCATTATTGAACTATCAGTATGTAGAAGCATTACAGTCAGTATTTCTAGATACAAGGGATTACTTAAATATTCAATATTTCCAGCAGTGATTCCCATCCTTTTTTTCTGTAGTTACATATATGTAATAAATAAAACAACAGTCATGGAACTATATATGAGAGCGCTAATCTTTGGTGTTTCTTTTAATTTCCAGTTAAAGTAAATTTCACATATTATTTCCATTGCATATCTTTATTTAACTTTTAAGACTTATCACGACATTTGTGTGGTATATCTAACCTAGTACTGTGATAGTGATTAATATCCACTTATTTGTAGGGATCAGAGGGTATTTTATGATACAACATTGAAAAACTGATTTAGAAGCAAATACCATGACTATATCATATTTCTGTAAAAGCCCATCACACATCCCTAGCGACTGACTATGGTTACTAATTAAAAAAAACAAAACTGCCCTGTATGACAGCTATGTAAATCTGGACACATAAAATACACACGCATCATGTCATGATTTGAATAGAGGATTCATACATGAGGTTGCAAAATAACTTACACATTTTGGTTTAATTCCATTGTAAGTTTATCAGTAAATTGGCTGGGTGACACTTTAAAATGAAACACCTGACTGTCTATGATCGGCGTTGTGGATCATTGACAGCTTCCGGGCCGTGGTTTCAGTGATTGATAGTGAAATGCTGATTATGCAAAAGGAAATATTAATAAATCACAGCAAAACTGTTTTTAAAGCAACGTGGTATTGTCTTAACTTTCCGTATCCCTACATTATGTAAAACTAATAAATTATAATGTTATGCTTTTGGTTCTTTGCACAGCAGCAGTCTTTCGAAGATCTCTCTGCAAAGAAACTCCGTCTGACGAAACCTAGCAAATCTGCAACGCTCCACATTGACTTGTGCAAGGCAACATCTCCTGCTGACGCCCTACAGTACCTCCTGCAGTTTGCACGCAAGCCTGTCGAGGCAGAGAGTGTGGAGGGTGTTGTCAGGATCTTGCTGGAACATTACTACAAGGTAGTGGAAACATATTAGCGCTGTTGCCTCACTGTGTTGGGATCTTGGGTTTGGATCTGATCACAGTACTCTTTGTATGTTCTCCCCTTGTTGGCATATGTTTCACCCTACAGACCAAAGATGTACTGATAGATTAGATGGCTTCTGTCTAAACCGGCCTTAGTTGGTGTGCCTAGGGTAGGGAAATTAGAGTGTAACCACCATTGGATCAGGGTAATGCAGTGGTGGATCCAGGCAGCCTTAGCTGTCAAAAAGGGGGTGGGGACTAAATCGCCTCCCCCCCCCCACCCCCCTAAATCGCTCCCGGTAAAATAAAATTCTAGATCCGCCCCTGGGGTGATGTGGTTGAATTCAATGCTCTGGTTGTATGACACAAAGTAATATGTTATATATAGTAGTAATAATCAATGTGTTTGTGTATTAGATTCAGAACAATGCTCTCAGAACTTAATGATCAAAACAAAATGACATTTTTTTTCACCCGGTAATCAATACTATGGTCAGTGTATGAGTTTGTAAAATACAATGCTTTCCTTGCAGACCTTTGTTGACTGCTTGATGTCTACAGCTTAACTGGTGCTGCAAATAAAGATACATAAACCATATAGAGAAAATGGCGACAGTACTCGTTAACATTCAGAATAAATGCGGGATGGAACACGATGTTAGGATAATTCATGTCTGTTGAGTGTTCACTCTGACCGCTTGTGTGTACTATCAGCACTTTCTTCATAAGGTTCAGTGATCCCTGTTTCCAGTGTCTGTTAATCGGTGTTCATCAAGCTTAGCGCAGGGAAAGCCCCCGTGCGTATAATCCGCAACTGACCAAAATGTAATTTACCTTAGAAACAAAGTTCGGTTCATGACAGTCTATATAGAATGTCAGGATTTCTAGATTCCACACTGAAGCATTAGAGGGCCGTGATAGGAAGCCACACAATCCTATATTGCTCAGCTAAATATGGATTTTTCTTGTTTTAGGAGAATGAAACTTCTGTGAGGCTGAAAATCGCATCTTTGTTTGGCTTGTTGAGCAAGACATCCGGATTCTGCCCGGACTCCATAGTGGATGATGTGATCAATACTCTTCAGAATGAGAGCAAGTACTCCCTATCCCTAATACTAATGTGGGAACACAACAAGAAATTCACACAGTGCTGTCTAGGGCGATCCTAGCTGAACATAGCTGTAATCCTCCTCCGCGTGGGTGCTCTATTTCCAACACTTTGCTTTCAGGGGAAAGACTATATCTTACACTACATAACATGTCATATGAGAAACAATTCCTCAGTTGGAGACCTCACAAGGGCTTCCGTGAAGTATGATGGTGTCTGCATGCAGACTTCTGTCTGACATTTTTGAATTGATTTGATGTCTGACCTGTCGGTTGTCTGCATTACAGTTTGGCTGACTAGGAAACCTGTTCCTAGAGTTTGCCTGTGGATATTTGATTTACATAGTATTTGTTGTTCCTCCTTTTTAGAGTCCCATCAGGTTCTTGCTCAGCTTCTGGACACTTTGCTGGAGATTGGAATTAAGCTGCTAGACAATGCGCCTATCCGGAAGAAGCTGGTGGATGTAGCGTACAAGGTAACGCAAGCTGAAATAACACATACAAGTAAAGGCAGCTTATATAATTCCGATGAATGTGATTAACAAGAAACTTTAGGGCCCATTTAGTCCAGCTCCTTCAGTGATGGATATTTATAAAGTCCTGTTCTGGACGTGAGCAGAAAAGCCCTTTAGAAATATTATTAATCACTCGGTGGGCACATTTCTGATGTCCGTACAGGCACAGTGTAATCTGCGGCTCAGGACAAAACTCTAGGACATTGTGCATGCACTCGTGTCTACACTTTGAACTGCAGATTGCATGTTCTAGTGCCTGTACATCTGCCACGGAAACTCTCTGCAAGTGCTCAGCTGAATGATACCTTTAAAGATGTTTTCCACCATAATAATCAATGTTACAAAATTACTTTCCAATATTAGTGCTTCGATGGCTGCCCAAAGGCATGTAGCCCAAACCTCTGCTGGTCACCTTCGGTGTTACCCTCTCTCCCATAGCAGGGGCGATTGAAGGTCTTACCCCTACTATGGAGAGATTGGGGCAGTACAGCATAGGTTCTGGGTATAAGTAATTGCCTGGACCCTGCTAAATAAAGCAGATGGTGGGGTTCCTGAGTGACCTTAGTATGTTTATTGAGAAAGGAATTTATATAATTAATTTTTAAAGTGGAAGTCCCCCGTTTGTAATGTATTGTGCAAATGTACAGCTAGATTTGTCATATGTTTGAACTCTTGTAGTCTTAAAATATAAAGGTGTGTGTGTGTGTGTGTACGTGTGTGTGTGTGTGTGTGTGTACATGTGTGTGTGTGTGTGTGTACGGCCCCCAGAGGACTATATACTGGTGCTTTCCCTATTTTTATCACAAACGAGTTTAGCTCGAAGTCTTGTTTGTGTTATTCAATATAAATGCATTGAGAAACCTGTGCATAGGGAAAATATCTTCCCCCATGGTCCTGATGTAATCTCTGATATCTTCAGTTCTGTTAGTTTGAAATATCCATTAGTGAATGTTACCAGTAAGCAGGTGAATGTACCACAGCTGGTGTATTGTAGACCTTTCACATGCAGTAATCTAGATCAGATTCCTAAGTGATAAGTTTGTCTCTCGCTCAGTATCTGTCAGACACGTGTCATGGTGTCCGGAACAAGTGCCTCCAGCTGCTTGGTTGTCTCGGGGCTATAGATAAAAGTACCTCTAAGGAGGCAGAAAGTACGGTGACCAAAGATGTACAGAAGATTATCGGTGATTACTTCAATGATCAGGACCCCCGCGTCCGCACGGCCGCTATTAAAGCCATGGTAGGTATATTTCATATGATGTTTTTAACGTTGGAATGAAGACGACCTGTTCTAAAAACCATTTTAGGTCCGTTTAGTATTAAGTCATAAAAATAAAAATATATTCATAGACAGAACGTCAGACAGCAGATACCTTGTGATTCGGGGGCTTTGGTGGATGGGAACTTGATTATTGCTACTCTCTACTTGTTTTTCCCTCCACCTCAGTCATTATCCACACTCTGTAGAGCTTTATAATCTCACAATGATGTTGTCTGTGTTTTAGTTACAGCTCCACGAGAGAGGCCTGAAGTTACAGCAAGCAATGTACAGCCAGGTATTGTGCCTTCAGCCCTATGGATAATGTGTCATTGCTGAAATATACTGTATCGGAGAAATGTAGAGAGCTGACTTTTCAGTCGTTAAAAATATGAATTAAGTATTTTGTCAGATATCTAAGATTATGTGTGTATATATACGTAGGCCTTTATATGACACCGCCTAGTACATTTCTCTTTCAAGGTGCATTAATGAATACAGATGCATTGATGGGTGTTCGGGTAATAGGGTGAGCGGCAAACTTTAGGCGTCGGTTTAGTGTCTGTCATGTTGGACAACAGGACTCAAACCTCAGGAAAGGGGACATAGGCTTTAAAGCTTTCACATTTAAATGGACATTTAAATAAGCGGATTCCTTTAATATGAAGAGCGACGTAAGATTTTTGGCTTTAGTTTACTAAACAATAAAAATGGTTGTTTTTCTCCGTGGTCACATAAAATCCAGTATTATCTAATTAGTCTATGGGGGATATTCAATTGGCCGCGTTACGGGTAAACGCAACGGTCTCATCTGTAATGAAAGGAGAATATGAAGTTGTTGGTTGTTGTCTCCCTTGGACAGGCCTGTAAACTATTGTCTGATGACTATGAACAAGTGCGCAGTGTAGCCGTGGAGCTGATCTGGGTTTTAAGCCAACTGTATCGTGAAAGGTAATTTATTTCTGAGAAATTATTTCTAATGAAATGGTAAAATGTAAACTGGCTGTCTTTAGTAGGAGTTGTATGCTGTTTCTATAGATGCTTTTTCCTGTAAATAATAACAGGGAAATCTTGTTTTGTGTTTAAAAACAGTAGGGGGGGGGGGGGGTATTGCACACAGCAGCTTGTTGTTTCATCATTGCTGCGGCCTTTTCCAGATACTGCATTCCTATATCTCTTTTCAGCATTGTTCCCATCCCATCCTCCAATGAGGAGATCCGCCTGGTGGATGATGCTTTCGGGAAAGTCTGTCACATGGTCAGCGATGGATCATGGGTAGTCAGAGTACAGGCCTGCAAACTTTTGGTGAGCTGACGGGCAATGATGTTTCAGACTAAATGCCTCTTTGAACATTAATGTAAATTAAGCGTGCTGCCTGCCCGTTCCTCTCGTCCTGTACTGGGCTAAGCGTGCTCTCATGGCTGTTCCTCTCCTCCTGTACTGAACTAAGCGTGCTCTCCTGGCCGTTCCTCTCCTCCTGTACTGAACTAAGCGTGCTGCCCGCCCGTTCCTCTCCTCCTGTACTGAACTAAGCGTGCTCTCCTGACCGTTCCTCTCCTCCTGTACTGAACTAAGCGTGCTCTCCTGGCCGTTCCTCTCCTCCTGTACTGAACTAAGCGTGCTCTCCTGGCCGTTCCTCTCCTCCTGTACTGAACTAAGCGTGCTCTCCTGGCCGTTCCTCTCCTCCTGTACTGAGCTAAGCGTGCTGCCCGCCCGTTCCTCTCCTCCTGTACTGAGCTAAGCGTGCTCTCCTGGCTGTTCCTCTCCTCCTGTACTGAACTAAGCGTGCTCTCCTGGCCGTTCCTCTCCTCCTGTACTGAACTAAGCGTGCTCTCCTGGCCGTTCCTCTCCTCCTGTACTGAACTAAGCGTGCTCTCCTGACCGTTCCTCTCGTCCTGTACTGGGCTAAGCGTGCTCTCCTGGCTGTTCCTCTCCTCCTGTACTGAACTAAGCGTGCTCTCCTGGCCGTTCCTCTCCTCCTGTACTGAACTAAGCGTGCTCTCCTGGCCGTTCCTCTCCTCCTGTACTGAACTAAGCGTGCTCTCCTGGCCGTTCCTCTCCTCCTGTACTGAGCTAAGCGTGCTGCCCGCCCGTTCCTCTCCTCCTGTACTGAGCTAAGCGTGCTCTCCTGGCTGTTCCTCTCCTCCTGTACTGAACTAAGCGTGCTCTCCTGGCCGTTCCTCTCCTCCTGTACTGAACTAAGCGTGCTCTCCTGGCCGTTCCTCTCCTCCTGTACTGAACTAAGCGTGCTCTTCTGGCCGTTCCTCTCCTCCTGTACTGAACTAAGCGTGCTCTCCTGACCGTTCCTCTCGTCCTGTACTGGGCTAAGCGTGCTCTCCTGGCTGTTCCTCTCCTCCTGTACTGAACTAAGCGTGCTCTCCTGGCCGTTCCTCTCCTCCTGTACTGAACTAAGCGTGCTCTCCTGGCCGTTCCTCTCCTCCTGTACTGAACTAAGCGTGCTCTCCTGGCTGTTCCTCTCCTCCTGTACTGAACTAAGCGTGCTCTCCTGGCCGTTCCTCTCCTCCTGTACTGAACTAAGCGTGCTCTCCTGGCCGTTCCTCTCCTCCTGTACTGAACTAAGCGTGCTCTTCTGGCCGTTCCTCTCCTCCTGTACTGAACTAAGCGTGCTCTCCTGACCGTTCCTCTCGTCCTGTACTGGGCTAAGCGTGCTCTCCTGGCTGTTCCTCTCCTCCTGTACTGAACTAAGCGTGCTCTCCTGGCCGTTCCTCTCCTCCTGTACTGAACTAAGCGTGCTCTCCTGGCCGTTCCTCTCCTCCTGTACTGAACTAAGCGTGCTCTCCTGGCTGTTCCTCTCCTCCTGTACTGAGCTAAGCGTGCTGCCCGCCCGTTCCTCTCCTCCTGTACTGAGCTAAGCGTGCTCTCCTGGCCGTTCCTCTCCTCCTGTACTGAGCTAAGTGTGCTGCCCGCCCGTTCCTCTCCTCTTACTAAAAGGGGAAGGAGTGATTTTTGCAGGGTAGGAATTGCTTGTTGTTGTCTATCTGGTTGCTGTAGAAGAGAGTGACCATCAGTGCTGCATGGGCCATGCGTTAGGAAAACACTAAGTATATTATAATTACTGTAAATTAGAAAATTATGAATCTAGTAAAAGAAATATTGTGTGTAAACAGCCGCTTTAATGTTAGGTAGCTGTCAGGATTGTGACTGAATATTTTTTTTTTTCCCATCAATAAAGTTTTATTGAGAAATTTTTGCAAGGATATGGGATACAGAACATAAAAAAGGGAGTTAAACAATGAGTGACTGAATATTTGTCTTGCTGGTGATTCGTGATGCTTCATGTTGTGCAGCCGTTAGCTGGACATTAGTTCTGCTATGAAACATCCTGAGGATTTTATTCTCTCTGCTAGAACGTACTGACCTTGTGCACTTTGTATTGTAGGGATCTATGCAGCAAGTCAGTCCCCACTTCTTGGAGCAGACCCTGGACAAGAAACTCATGTCAGATCTGCGGGTAAATGTTTCATGTGTGTGATTACTGTCTGACAGGTCACGTGTTAGACCTAGGAGTACCTCTTATCCCATTAATGATAATGACGTGTAATGACTCATTGGTGTGTGTGGTCACTTCTGAACCAGACAGAGGGACACCAAGCTGGATACTTTCATTTATACCTGTAAAATAATGTCCCTGATCTTCTGCAGCCGTCACAGTGGGCGTCCTGGTATCTATATGTACTGTTAGATATTAGCGATGCTAGGACTAGGACTACTTTCCCTGTGCATTTTTGGACTTGCAGTCTGTTCAAACTGTGTTCCAAACTGAGCTCTGTTTGTACCATGTGATATCACCAGTGATGTCACCAGGGATTCCCTCCAGGTCAGCAGGCCTGGGACCTATCTAGGGATTGCTGAATCTGGTATCCCGTACCAGACATTACGATCAGATCCATGCTGACATAGAACTGATAGGAACAGCAGTTATAGTTACTAATAAGTATAATTTGCCTTAGATCTAATTTTAGTACAAAATAGGGGAGATGTATTGGATTCCTAACGCTAACTCCTAGTTGTACATTCTATTTTTGGAATTTTTGCCTGTTTTGAACTGTCAGGGAATCAGGACTGTTGTTTTATTGCGTTGCAACGCTATTGTTTCACTCGGCATAACAATTAAACTTCAGTGCTGCAGAGAAGCCGATAGGTTTAAATGTTGACCATGAGGCAGAAAAATATGAAGTGTTTGCAAATCATTTTATTGATTGGGGAAAGTAATAGTATAATACGTAAAACAAATCGTGTTTGAGGGGATTTATAGGTGATTTGATTCTTGATTAGCGTCACGTTACAGTGTGATGTTTGTAATTAATGCTCAATCCTTTACTTATAGAGGAAAAGAACGGCGCACGAGCGAGCGAAAGAGTTGTACAGCTCCGGAGAGTTTTCCAGCGGCAGAAAATGGGGCGACGACGCCCCGCGGGAAGAGCTGGACACTGAAGCGGTAAACTTGATCGAGTCGGGGGCTTGTGGAGCTTTCGTTCATGGTCTGGAGGACGAGATGTATGGTACGATGAATACTTTATATGTATTTACAATCCCATCCTCACGCAGAAATCCACAAATCCTTCCTTCCCAAATCCACCCTATTTATTCACATTTATGTGTATACTTTATTTAGCTTAAAAACAATATATGGATTTTATGGTTCTGAGTTATACTACTAATACTGCTTCTATGTCTGAGAAACTCTGTGTTTAAAATGTATTGCTTCATAAAGATCAGCCTCTGCCCACTAGGGGCACTGTTCTGTTGATGTCAATGACTAATGCAAAATATATGATTTTAGTTAAAGGTGGATAACTCCTCCTACTCATGTTAATATATGTAAATAAGCCTAGAAGCATGGTTCTCTAGACAGAATCAATTTTCCCCTTGTCTTTTGCAAAGCTTTGGTAGAAACATTACTAAATACATTAAAATTATACTTTTAATTATTATTATTTTTTTAATGGGAATTTTTTTTTAACTTTTTCAATATGAAAATGTGAGCCTCCACCTTTTATAGGACAAAATTAAATATTCATAACCTGTATAATGCTTTCTCTTATATTTTTAAATGGAATATTGTGTTTTATCATGTAAACTCCTATAGAACGTAACTGTCCAATTTACTTTATTGGAGAGAGTTGTATTTAATTATCATCATCGCCATTTTATTTATATAGCGCCACTAATTTTGCAGCGCTGTACAAAGCACTCGCTTACATCAGTCCCTGACACACACACACACACACACACGTCAATTTAAATGCAGCCAATTAACCTACCAGTATGTTTTTGGAATGTGGGAGGAAACCGGAGCACCTGGAGGAAACCCACGCAAACACAGTGAGAACATACAAACTCACAGATAAGGCCATGGTCGGGAATCAAACTCATGACCCCAGTGCTGTAAGGCAGAAGTGCTAACCACTGAGCCACCATCTTTTTTGTTTTCTGTTCATACCGCCTTTCCTGATTATTGGTTAGTCCCCTCTGACTCCTTTCCTTTAGGACTCAGTGATGCCGCCCATGCAAACTATATGTATAGTCTGTTTAATGTACCGCCCACAGATGGCTGCCTCCACTGCTTGTAGGCACTCTTTAATCATTCATTAAACCTCTTTATATGCGTCTGTAATGTAACAAGTTTCTGTACACTCTCCTGAATAGTAGTTATGGTCTTAGACAATAAAGATCACATAGTAAAATTTCCGTTCTACATTCTATACAACATATGTAAACATTTTATATTTTGTCTGTAGTTTCCATAAGGTTTGAGGACTGTAATGATTCCCAGATATTTGACTGGGGTAAAACATTTGGTACGTAGATTAGTTTTTTCTATCAATAACAGAATACATTTTGTAGATCATATCGATAAAGTAGTAACACAATCCAAAAGAAGGTCTAGTGAATTAATCTGCGGACGAGGCTGTGGCCTCAGTAAGTACTGGTATATCACTAACCCCATGTTTGCGGTAGTAAAACGTCCCGAGTCTAAGCCTTGCTCACCTAAGATCTGGTTTTCTCCTGGCTCTGCAGAGGTGAGGATCGCAGCGGTGGAATCCCTGTGTCTCCTGGCTCGTTCCTCCCGCCCCTTTGCAGAGAAATGCTTAGACTTTCTGGTGGACATGTTCAACGATGAGATAGAAGAGGTGCGGCTGCAGTCTATCCACACTATGCGCAAGATCTCGGACAACATAACGCTACGGGAGGATCAGCTGGACACAATCCTAGCCGTGCTGGAGGTGAGGGGTCTCCAGAATGTTTCCTGAGTGTTTTTTTTTGGATGAAGACCTCTGTGTTATACAACGTATTTTATTGTTTATATTGATGTACTTCAGGGGCTGCATTATATGTGTATAAGATTTAGACTGTGTAGTCCCCATTTCCACATCCTCCGCCTTTGACTATGTGTTGTGTTTTTTATGTTATGCGGTGAAATGCCAGCGTGGTATTCTCACACAGCCCGAGTCCTAGGGCTGGCAGGTAATTTAGTGGTACGGTATTGCTGTTAGTTGATTGGCACGTTATAGCTGTGTGAACACACGGATGGCAGTGTGCCCCTTGGCTGGTGAAAAGGATAAATCGCTGATGATCCTCTGAGATGGGGTTTAGGGACATCAGAGCTTATCCTCCTTCATGAATTATTGACCGAAGTAACTCCTGTGGCAGAAACATGTAGAAGGCTTTTGGATAAAACATGGTTGGCATGATCCGTCTCTTGGGCACCAGAATGATATTGGCTTAGAAAATCCCCAACTCTCTGATGCTCTGGGACCAGGCAGATTACTGCTGTTTCCAGCAGTCACTGGATAGTATGGGGGGTGTCGCCATATCCCAGGAAGGGGCTCCCCCCTCCAAGACCATACATCTCAGCTGGTAGTCAGGAGGACTTGCTGGTGTCAGAGGACAGCGTTGGTCCTCTAGAAGCCAAGAAGGACCTCTTCCCGGGCTCTGATGTGGCTGATGAGAAGACTTTAAGACTGGTCTCAGGGCCGTTTGTCCCCTGAGAGATGAAAGGAGCCCTTGCAGCGTAAAACAACTCTTGAGGCACAATCGTCATTGGTCGTGTCCCCGTTCCTGCTACAGACTCGCTCTAAACGCTCCCCAGGGATCTAATTGGTGAGGAGGGTGGATATATTTGCTTAGAAGAATGCGAGGTATGGACTTAATAAACACCTAGCCCAGGTAGGATCCAGGGATGGTTGCAGCTAATGTTGTTAGGCCATACCCTACATCTCCTGACAAGATTTGGAGGAAGGTCATGGACTGCGGGAGGGACAAGGCCCTTTTGGGCTCGGAGATCATCTGGACTGTTTCCCCTCTTTGGGTGCAGACTGAGGCTGCAGAGCTTGTCATTCAGAGTGGGCCTGACTGTCCTGTGGTTAGCTTGATCTGGAAGCTAGTGAGGACAGCTAAGCCTACCTCTCCAGTAGGGGGTTCTGCTAAGCACTGGGGAAAAAATGGAAAACAAATTAGGATCCGAGGCCTTGTTTCCAACCTCTGCTGCAGACACTGGAAAGGAGCTGAAGAGACTTCTAGGAGATCGGAGGAGTCTGTTTCCTTCCAGTGCCTCTATGGAGTGGGATACTGCCCACTGTCTGTGCACTGGAAAGAGAGTTATGGATGTTTAGCATTGCTCCATAATTAGTCTATTTTCTGCTACATGCTCACAAGGTCCAGGATAAGTTCCACCTATTACAGTACTCAGCAAGCAGGGGCCATTATCTGACTAACTCTCTGTGTCTCTTTATTGTAGGACTCTTCCCGGGACATTCGGGAGGCCCTGCATGAACTACTCTGCTGCGCAAATGTATCCACTAAGGAATGCATCCACCTGGCCCTGGTGGAACTTCTTAAGAACCTCTCCAAATACCCCACGGACCGGGAGTCCATCTGGAAGTAACTATCGTGTAACTATGTGATGCACATTTCGGAAGCCTGTGACATTGTCTAACTCACTGGTGATTGGCCAACATGTTCTTAGGCCATTTATTCTGTCAACAATCTACACAAAAATCAGGATATTTAATCATTATCTTTATTAAATCATTAATATGAGCACAAAGGCAACATGAGTACACAGCCCAAACTGAATTGGTGCTAAACAGGTTTAACAAAAGTATTGTGTACCACAAAGTAGAAAGAATTACTAATGATGATTATAGACAAACTCGTCATCTCCTAATAGTTACATATTAATATTCAGTTGTAAACTAGTTTAATTGAAACAGAAATGATAAAATAGAGATGTTTTAAGATACATTTTTACTTTTATACACTGTTGTTAGTTGTCCGTCTGTCCATGAACTAAACCAAGTACTGGTAAAATCCCTCATAATTGAATACAGCTTTATTATTGCTGTAGCATTTGTATAACACTTGTGGTGTAAAAACACCAGTAGTCAATTTTGTAAGTGTTCAGGATTTTTTATTATATAAAAGCATAATATAAAAATATTACAAAATAATTAAATGTATTTTGGAGCCACCAAACACCGTCAATCTGTCAGTTAGCAGCAGTTTCTATGCCTTTGAAATAATTTGTTTAGACACATGAGCGGTACATGATAAACGTCCAATAACTATATACTGGTATTAGAAGGTAAACAAGAGCATCGTTCTACTGTAAACATTTATCTACAACATTGGACATCAGCTTGCCTCCCCCCTGATGATATGACGGGCAATAAGGTTGTGTCATTAAAACAAGTAGTATGAATACTTTTAAAAGGACGTCTTTTTATTCTTTAATGATGAATGCGAGTGTAAACATCTATGTAACGAATCTCTTCGTGCTCCTGTTGTAGACTCAACATGCTCCGTTATTATTGTCCTCCATAGGAAGTTAGATGTAGGCTCTCCCAGACTTCCTGCTTTGTTTCATGTTAATGTCTCTCGTTCTGCAGATGTTTGAAGTTTCTGGGTTTCAGACACCCCACCTTGGTGCTTTCTCTGGTTCCTGAGCTCCTGAGCACTCACCCGTTCTTCGATACGCCAGAGCCCAATATGGATGATCCAGCGTGTATCCTTTATGTGGTTCTAAACCTCTGCTCATTACCCAAATGAGATGTCGCCTATTCTCTCTCTGTTGTATAAAGCTGTATCTGAGAGAGACAGGTTTCCAGTGATTGTGTTTCTTATTGTTGTTTCTTATTTCTGTAAACACTTGACCTTAACTCTTTTATCAGATATAGCTGTTTTGGTTTTGATTTTCAATGCAGCAAAGACCTGTCCTACTATGCCAGCCCTGTTCTCTGACCACACCTTCCGGCACTACGCCTACCTGCGGGACAGCCTCTCGCACTTGGTCCCGGCTCTGAGTGTAAGTCTCTCCTTGGGGGTAAATGGACAGGAGGTCTCTGCTCAAGCGCTGGTTGTAGCAGGGAAGGGCGATGCTCGGTGGCTTTCAGTGTTGTCTTTTGTGCTGTTCTCCACATTATTAGTTTATGAGATATTGTTAAATTAGAGTATGGATACCTCACCCCAAGGTAGCCCACTATGGAACCGGCCCAAGGGGCAAATGTCCCCCAGTCCAGCCAGCCACTGCTTCTGATCGATGTTCGTTTTTTTGCTGCAGACATAACCTCTATGACGTAGATTCTACGTCACCTAGCACCACCTCACACTGGATGCTAATCTGCACCACCTCACACTGGATGCTAATCTGCACCACCTCACACTGGATGCTAATCTGCACCACCTCACACTGGATGCTAATCTGCACCACCTCACACTGGATGCTAATCTGCACCACCTCACACTGGATGCTAATCTGCACCACCTCACACTGGATGCTAATCTGCACCACCTCACACTGGATGCTAATCTGCACCACCTCACACTGGATGCAAAACTGCACCACCTCACACTGGATGCAAAGCTGCACCACCTCACACTGGATGCAAAGCTGCACCACCTCACACTGGATGCAAAGCTGCACCACCTCACACTGGATGCTAATCTGCACCACCTCACACTGGATGCTAATCTGCACCACCTCACACTGGATGCTAATCTGTAGCCATTGGACACAATTTAGAATGCCTGTGAGCTGGGAGCTACCTGGATCAGATGTAAATAGTAATCCAGTGACCACCTCGGCAACTAATCGCCAATTAAACACATAGATAAAGCTATCCCCATGCATCACAATGGTACAGATGACGTGCGGCTTTCTATTAATCCTGAATCGTTCATGACCTGCTCTCTGTCCCCGCAGCTGCCGGGTGTGAAGTGGTCCTGGATTCCGGATCTGGAGCGTGAATCCCCTCACGAGGATCCGTCCCAGCAGTTTCTGCAGAACAGCTTGGAGAGGATCCACAACCTCCAGAACCTGGGCACCCAGGGGACGCAGGAGCTGCTGGAGTTCACAATCCGGTAAATAGAGGTTCTGGGTATAGAGGGCTGTTCCTGCAGACAGCACATAACCATAAATACACTGCTCACAAGGATGTGTTCCTGTTGGCATTGCAGTTTATTTCTACTTTGTTTTTACTGGAGAACAGTCCTGAAATAAACAAATTAATAAGATATTTACTTTATAAAATAATAAATATTAGTATTTAGTCGTTATCTAACGTTAGAAATGGGAATAGATCTAAATATGACCCTGATGTCCAACACACAGAATGTCTGTATTTAGATTTAGGAATAGGCTGCTGCTAGTGTCAGATTAGTAGCTGCTCTCGGCCTACTCAGAGGCTGACTTATATCTACTTTCCATTTGTAATATGAAAACTATGATAGTATGGTACAAATGTAGGTGACCTTCTCATTATTACAAAGGCAAATAGGATACATATTATATTGCTTCTAGAGAATGGAGATAGCACAATGTTGTCATCTAATGACGCGACTGCTCCTGTAATAATAGGCTTTGATGATGCTGAATGTGGTCATTCTCCCTGATTTCATGTTCTTGTCCAGGGACCTGCAGAGAATCGGGGAGCTCCAGTCTGAGCTGGCCGGCATGGCGGACTTCTCTGCCACCTACCTGCGCTGTCACTTACTGCTCATCAAGGTTTGTCACTGGATCTGAGGGCGAATCTTCCTGGGCGCCTGTTTGTTTTTGAACACTCTTTATCTTTTTTTGTCTTACATGATTGTACCCACCTTCCTATGGAGAGCTGGGGCAGTCTGTGCCGGTCACACTGCAGTGATGGCATTCCCCTGGGGCATGTAGCTGGGCACACCCCTGGGGCATCTAGCTGGGTTTAATATGTGTGCTATTTGTTCACCATTTCACAGTACTGCACTTGGTGCTGTACAAATACCTATTATACCCCTCTTGTTGTTGTTGTATCATTCGTATGTCCTGCAGTTTACTTTGAAATTGATATTGGCGTTAGAATATACAGTTACCCTCTGAAATGTTTTAGTGTGGTGTGTTGCTTTACATGTATCTTTAAATGTATTTCTTTGCTATTCAATGCACACGAATGCACAACAAGTAGCTTATTATAGTATTGGGTGTTCTTGGGGTTTCCCACTGATAAGCTGGGTGTATTATATCCCGGAGCAGCCATAACACCCTGTCCATTTGTACTCTGAAAACATTTCTGCAGCCCTGGGCACATGGAAAGAACGGCTTCTAGTTGCCAAATCTACATCCTGTTTGCTATTTAATTTACCACCCTGAAAGCTGCACATTTGATTTTGCTTTCAACATATGTAGGGGTTACATTATCCATTATAATACACACATTTTATTTTAAAACGGAAACAAGAGTGGCGCCCACGGACTGGCACTGACCCGGGATGATGGCCAGATTATAATATATATAATAAATTCACCTATATATCAGACTTATTATTGCTATTCAAATATTTTGCTGTATTACTGAATTTGTCAGGGCAACTTGGCCACCAGGGAGTGCTGTTCTCTTGGTGTCTGGCTCGTATTCATTTTATGTTGTCTTCTCCCAAGTATGTTTAATATCTACAAAGTCGAGTGTTTTTTCTTTAATCTTCTGCTTTACACAAAGTGACTCTTGCACTACGCACAAGAGAAGCCTGGTTAATGAATCCACGATCATTGCTTGGAATATTGCAATGAAACATTTTGTATTGCACAGTTCACAAATGTTGTTTTATCCTAATACACAGATTAATAAATAATCGGCTGAGGGGCTAGCCTGTGAATCGGACAACACGGACAAATCATTGCTGTCAGTAGGGTAGACTTGTTGCATAACACACAGGTTGCAGGTTGTACTAGGATACATTGTCTCGCCATTGACCGTCACACGGCTTTCCCTGGTGTTGGTAGTGGGATCCTATCGCTGCTTTGCATTCACATGTGTCTCTGTGCGGTTTTCAGGCACTGAATGAGAAGTTATGGAGCCTGGCTGCCCCCCTTTATGTGAAGCAAAACTCTCTGACTGCTGCGGCCGTTAAACAGGCGAGTAATGTGGGATCCTATTATCCAAATAACCAGTGTACTGGTGATGGGAGAAATTGTATTAGTGTCAGACCGGGAGACTGTCCCTCTGAATTATATCTCCCTGTCTGATTCCTTTGTGTTACTGCAGATCCTGGAGGAAACGTACAAGATGGAGTTTATGTACAGCGGGCTGGAGAACAGACAAGTGTCCATTATACATCACATGAGGTTACAGGCAAACGCCCTCCAGCTGCTCGTCACCGCTCGAACCACTAAAGGGTGAGGGGCCAGAGGGTGGGAGTGGTTCTATCTTCCAGGCATGGCATGTAGTTACCATCTCTGTATATTCATGCTGGGCTCTGCCCTCATTATAACTGGGGATGGTAATTGCTGTAATGTTACATTAAGAATTCATTATTTGTCTTCTGTGCCAATTACTGACCACATTCTACACCTCTGGATCTCTGTAGAGCGGAGCCTCTGTTTACTATGTGCGAGCAGTTCCTGCAGGAAGTGGATTTCTTCCAGAGGTGAGTGCGCTTTTATCTGCATAACCCTATTGTAAACTAACCTGCGTTACAGATGGTCTGTTATAAATACGCGTGTAATGAAAGGATTATGATTTGACATAAGAAGTGCCAATGTATAGCTCCTGCTGCTCCTGCACCCCCCCCTTATCTGCCTTTCCAAGCAATGGGGGGGGGGGGGGGGCGGTGAGCAAATTGTATACAACTCAAAATGACACTTTGCTTCATTGCATGTGTGCAAAAAAACAAATCAGATTTTTGGGTGCTGTGGTCCCCACTTATGTCCAAATCAGGCATAAAAAAAAAAATCTTTTAAATATTGTATCGTTATGTTAGGTATGTGTTGCTCATACGTTCTTATATAATTCTTTTATAAAAGTAACCATGCAGATTATCATCAAAACAGCCCCAGGAACTCACACTGACACCCACACATATATACATTACAAAGTGAACCTGTAGGGGGAGCAGTTTCTACCAGAGCTGGGGGTGAAGGGGGCGATAGATCCAGGGCTCCCCAGCTGTCAGGGCATTAACCGGTCATATAAGATATTTGGACAAGACATCATTAACAAGCTTCTTCCAGTTAGATGGATGGTAGTAGAGAAGGCTTCCAATAGGGCAATATGGAAATACTCTTATAATACAGGGGTTAGCCAGCTGCAGGGATATGACCTTCTCCAGATGACCCCAATAGACACAGTTTAGGTGAAGAAATCGGAGTAAGTGGCTGTCAAAGTTCTGCAGTCTGTCCAGAAGCTGTGTCAGGACAGGTCCAGATCACATGTAGGAAAGGGCAACGGTTTGTTAGAGGCTGAATCTATATCACTGGCTCATATTATATAGTCCCTGGTGTATAAACTTAAATTGCATCAATTGCTGTCTGGTCCAGATAGTGATGTCTGTTTTTAAATGTAAAGGCTCCCCTCCGACGCACACACAGCGAGACATGCATGTAGCGAGACGGCCGCCCACTGTATTGAACTAGTAATACCCAATTCATACTGCACCAAAATCATCAGACCCGGGAAGTAGACCCGGGTTTTTTGGTGGGGGAATTCCTGGGTCTGCCCCGGGAAGCCAGCACCATGAATGGTGCAACACGGATTTTTCAACCCGGGTCTCACCAGGCACAATGTTAAAGTAAAAATAAACCATCACAAGAGGAGCCAATCAGAGCTCCTCTTGTGACGTTGCCATGGAGACCCCGGGCAGACCCGTGTTCAGTATGAACGCGGTCTACCTGGGAATCTGACTCCGGGGAATCCTCTGCCCCCCTCTCTGTCCCCCTGGCAATATCCCAGGTTCATATACCCGGCCTCCCCCCCCCCCCCCCCCCCCCCCGCTGTCCCCTGGCAATATCCCGCGTTCATATACCCGGTCTCCCCCCCCCCTCTGTCCCCCCGGCAATATCCCGCATTCATATACCCGGTCTCCCGCCCCCCCCCCCCCCCCCCCCCCCTCTGTCCCCCGGAAATATCCCGCGTTCATATACCCGGTCTCCCGCCCCCCCCCCCCTCTGTCCCCCGGCAATATCCCGCGTTCATATACCCGGGATATTGCCTCGGTGGCAGTATGAAAGCGGTATAAATGTACACAATGGGTTAAAGTGCATAAACGATAACGGGGCCGTTTAAGCAAAGCTTACACTACCGGTAATTAAACGGGCAAG
Source organism: Mixophyes australis (assembly GCA_036250195.1). Lineage (NCBI taxonomy): Eukaryota > Metazoa > Chordata > Amphibia > Anura > Limnodynastidae > Mixophyes > Mixophyes australis. Next base: position 19,889,906 of record JAVHZZ010000002.1, on the reverse strand, counting down.
TTGTGAGTTATGTATAGGAAATTGGGGTGGTAAATTTTTTTATTTTTTTTTAATAGATTAACTTGACAGAGAAAGTAATAATATCACACTCATGTGTACTTTTGCTAATTAGATCTGTATTAGCAGGATACAAATGAATATACATGTTAAGTGACCTTCATCAATATGCGTACAATATTAAATATATGTATACATGTAACTAGGCATTAATCAGCAATTACCAATCGTACAGTGATACCAGCATATACAGAAGGGAGAGTAAAGACCCTGAACATTTTGTGAATAATCTGTCTCCGTATTTTGCCGCTATAATACAATCTGTGCCGTTGTATGATCAGGGTTCTGTCTTGTGTCCATCATCCCCCAGGTGTTTCATCTCCGAACTCCCCCATATGCAGGACAGCTTTGTGGACAAGCTGCTGGATCTTATGCCCCGGCTCGTAAACTCCAAACCCTTAGAGATGGTGAAAATCCTGCAGACCACCCTGCGGAAAAGCAGTTTCCTCCGGCTGACCCTACCGGAGCAGGTAACCACCTATTAATACTGTCAGACAGGACAGCGCCACCTTGTGCTTATAATATAGAATTTATTTATCAATAAGTCGGTCATATAAGGGCGGTTTACTTGTTAATGAGGCTGTAAGGCTGTGTCTGAGCTTGATTATTAGTATAATTTAATTGTAAGAGAGTAGTGTATATGTTAAAAGAGCAGCACCACCTCTTGTTACTAATAATAATTCTAAACTATTTCCTACAGTGTATGCCCCAATTTAGTTGCATGTGATTACCGCCTCTTTGCCTGCTCACATTGGTTCAATCTTTGGGCCTGGCCAACCGACCCTGTAATTGCAAAAAATTACCTGAGGTAAAATTAATAGCTCAGTCAGCAAGCAGACTTCATGACATCTTTATAGATGCTATTGTAGCCAGAAATATCCCTGCAGCATGAATATTATTATAGATTTCACTGCAGGTTACCTGTTATATGGGGCCAGCCCTTGTATAAGCGCTATTGTACTGGATTATGGTCTGTGGTCCTTCGTGGTTCAAATGTTCTCTAATGGAAACCATTCTAAACAAGTCACAGTACATGGTTTCTTTCCATGGTTACAGCTGTTACTAGAGAAAGTCAGTTATTCAGAATATTGTGTTCCTGAGGCTTCAACAGGTGATTTCATGCAGAAGTCCCATTTACAAATGTCAGAAGTTATTCCAGTAAGTTATAGTACCCAGTATAATATTTTTTTAATGGACTTGCCCTGTATGTGTTAGTTTCACTAGAAATTCAGAATCAGATTTATTATGGCTGTATATATGTATGTGAGATTTGACGTATAACCTCTTTCTTTCCAGATACACAGAGCTTCTGCGCACATTATTGAGCCAGCGGCGGAGTCCGATAACCCTATCCGGTTCACCTCCGGTTTAATCGTAGCTCTGGACGTTGATGCCACATTAGAGAGCGTTCAGGAGCCCCAGAACACTATTAAGGTTCAGGTACGACCAAATACTGAAATGCGAATGGTTTGACCATTAACCTGGTCTAAGGAACAGGGATTGTAAGTTGTGGAATCCAACATTTTCCTAACCTTAGTAATATCTCCCCTGCATTATTGTTCCAGCATAGCTGCCATACACGGGGGGCTTAGACACCCACCCATGGTCTGGTAGTGCCCTGATCACGTGATGACTGCAGGTCAAGAAGATACAAAAATAGGGATCAGTGAGGGCTGGTAGAGATCCAACCTGCACATTTCCTGCCTAGATATTACAAGCAGAACACAGTTGGTTCAACCGACAAGTTCCCCTCACAAAGACCCCCTGATAGATTTCGGGTTCAGAATGCCAGAACACTGACATCCTAAGAGAGATATTTTTGGCCAATAGTCTTGGGTTGGAGACCACTTTCCCTGCATACGCTCCCTCTAGTACCGAATAAGCTTTATATTCAGATCTCTGTCCAGAGGACGCCACTCGTAGCTCAGATGCTGATGTTTATGATGTGCAGTAACGGAGAACGTGAGAGGTTTAACAAAGACACTACACACAACTTGGTATTTCAGTATTCCAAACATCTCCTATTACCAGGATGGCAAATTAATTGGAGGCAAAGTGTTATCAAAAAGTGGGATCAGTGAAACGGATTATAAATACTTAATCATTTCTGTAGCAATATTCATTGTTCATGATAGGATTAAAAAAACCTGTAATGAGGATTTCTTTCCCTAGGGATCAGTGATAGTTTTACACCAGTTCACACTGCTTTAGCCATGGTAAACAAGGACACAGTCAGAGATCCTGTTTATAGGAACGCCATCCTATGTTGTACCGCACGAGATTGTGTTTTTAGAAATATCCTATGTTTATTTCTTCATCAGGTTGTGTATCCAGATGGGCAGGTTCAGATTATTCACCCGAAACCAGCAGACTTCCGCAATCCTGGCCCCGGGAGACACAGACTGATCACGCAGGTTTATATCTCGCATACTGCCTGGACAGGTAATCCATGGAGACGCGTGAAATGCGCCAGAGAATTGTGATTCGTTTATACAGAGTTACATGTACTCAAATAATTTATTCCATGTTTATCTAAGATTAAGTGACTTATTAAGTTTTGAGCTCATAGGAGCACATTCTTACATAGTAAGGTTGAAAAAAAAAAAAAAAAAAGAACATCAAGTTTAACCTTGTAAATTCTAGATGTCTCGATTCACGGGAGGGCACAGCAAGGCTCCAGAAGCATTTGCCTTTTAACTTTACAAATATATATATATATATATATATATATATATATATATATATATATATATAAATTTAATTATTTGTTTGTGGCTGCCATGATGGGTGCAGGTAATACTTAATAGGGGAGCACTGAGAAGGTATAATATATGGGGAGGCACAATATAGAAATAATCATTGGTTTCAGGTATCATTAATGGGGGCACAGCACAGGGATAATGAGAGGAGGGGGGGCACAGTGTGGGAAACGTAGGAGGGGGGCGCATTGCGGGGATACTGAGAGTAGGGGGCGCATCATGGGGATACTGGGAAGATGGGGCGCATCGCTGGTTTAATGAAAGGAGGGTGGCGCCACACAGGGTTAATGAGGAGGGGGGCGCAACGTGGGGTTAATGAGAGGAGGGGGGGCGCAGCGCGGGGATAATGAGGAGGGGGGGCGCAGCACGGGGTTAATGAGAGGAGGGGGGGCGCAGCACAGGGTTAATGAGGAGGGGACGCAGCACAGGGTTAATGAGAGGAGGGGGGGCAGCGCGGGGTTAATGAGAGGATGGGGGCGCAGTGCGGGGATACTGAGAAGAGGGGGGGTAGTGCCGGTGTAATCGGTGCAGGGGGTGTAGTGTAGTACCGTTATAATCTGTAAGACAATGCTAATATCATTGGTGGGATCAGGTTCATGTGTGAATGGTATCGGGTGTGGACATTTTGCCAGCCTACCTTTCCCCAAACTGCTTTTCCCAATATTTGTAAATGATAATAAATCTATGTGAACTAATATGTTATACTGGAGCTGGAGGAATTTCTCCGATACTGTCCCGGTGAATTGCATGTGAGATGTATGTTTGTTGTTACAGAACCCTGCCAGATTGAAGTCAGCCTCCTCCTCGCCTACAGCTCCAGCAGAAGCAAAGTATTAAACCCATCACCCAAACCCACCTGGGGGGACACCACAGAGGCCTTGCCCGTCACAGAGAGCAGCATAGAGGGCACTATCCCCTTCAGCAAACCTGTCAAAGTCTTCCTGATGCCCAAACCTGCCAGGCGGTGACACTAAGAGAAGGATGACCTGGAAACGGACAGATGCCATTGACTTATACAGTTGGAAAAGATGTACGCGCCACCTGCGCACAGTGGCTCTTATTTGCACTGTAGCGCCTAGATGGTCCGCCAGGGACACATTAAGATGAACACCTAAGGTGTTGGGAGACACCTCTGGCATTCAGACATGCATCTGGGCTTATGCCATCTGAAGATGCGGAATAGAATTGGCTGTGTGCCTATTACCCTGCTGGGGCCCAGGGCACTGCCCCTAGAAAGGCTCCTTCTCAATCTGCTCCCTCTAATCTGCATATTACACTCTTCCCATTTCCTCCCATTGGTCTAAATTTCTGCTCCACCGCAGATGCTGCCATACTGCTCCGCAAGCCCCTCGCCAGTTTTACGCTTTGCAAATGAGGCCCACTGGATACAGCCAATACCCATAAGGCATCACTGAGGCACGAGGCATTTTGTAATGTCACTAGTTCTTATTGCAGTGTCCAAATAATTGGTTCTGCCCGCAAAATGGCTGCATTCACCCTGCTTCAGTGATGTCACTTGTCCCCAGAGAGCCTGGAATAACAACATCCCACAGAATGTGTACCTGCCGCATTGTTCCTCATCCCTCAGTAATGTCGCTACTTCCTAGTGAGTTTGATAGGTTGATAGAGTTTGATAGGTTCAACCCACAACATGACGGCCTCCACGGTATGTGTGCTATTTCAGCGCATCGACTTACTAAGGTATTTTCAGTTTCCCAGAAAAAGTGTAAATACAACAACTTCTATCATGTTCTTATATCTGCCCAACAAGCACAATCAGCGAGGATTATGGGTAGTGATAATTTATTTTATTTTCTACTGTAGTATGGATTTTGTTTTGTACTTTTACAGCAAGAACTAGTCTTTTTGTATTTTATTTTATCTGTCTTCAGTCCTCTACCACCATCTGTTTTGTCTTGTAAAATAAGTTTACTGCAATGTTTTGGTTTTATGTGTTTACATTCTATAAATCCGAAAAACAACAAAACAACAGTTCTCTTCTTTACCAGTCTAACTGTGGGTTCTAGAAGCTTCATGCCTTGTACGTAGGCAAAGGAATCACAAGGGATTAAACATCGTAACCGTTAATATAGTACTTGGACAATGGATATTCTTCTTTTTTGTTTTTGTAGCATATCTTTTTATTGAAACGAGGTAAAAAAATACTGTACATTTACAATAGGCAACATTGAACAGTAGAGGTAAATGGATAACTGGCAAACACAGATCAAGAACGCTTTGTCAATACACCATATGCTGTTACCACAATAAAGAAGTGCATATGGAGTCATAACGAAGAGTTAGAACATTAATACAAGTAAACTTTGGGATGCGTGCAAAATCTACAACCCTCGGAAAACAAACAAAGGTACCTTAGTAGGAGCCACACAATATTATCCTCTGAACAGAGAAGGGTGGCAGAGGGGAACAAAAATAGATAACAGAGAGTGGAAGAGGTGTGAAGAAAAAGACAGGAGGGAGAGAGATTGGTATGTGTGATGACTTGGGGTCCAAGGTCTCTCGAGGTCCAGGGACAAAGTGTGAGCAGATTGGGGTAGAGACCATTTTCAATCATCCTCAATATGGAGAGGATTGTATGAAGTCATATGCCACCGAATCGGTGCATTATCACCAGATGACATTTTAAGTATGGTGATCGTAAGTATGGTGATCGTAAGTATGGTGATCGTTCAGATGAACAGTAGGTGGTGGAGCATGTATCAGTGGGGGGGTTGAGCTGTTGAGGGAAAAATGGGGGAATGGTGTGAAGAAGTAGGGGGGGGGGGGGAAGAAGAGAACATGGTGGAAAACAACAAATTGATCAGATATCCAATAATTGTCAGGAAAACAATGAGAAAACCGCTCCTGAGAACTGGATGAGATCACTCCTAATCTCGGCATAAAACTTTTGTGGTAAGGGGGTGACAGTGACAACTAGTGAAGCAAAATTAAACGTCACAGAATTATTTGGAACAACATAATTATGACAAATACAGCAACTGTAACTTGGAGAAGTTGAAGAACATAACAAGGAAGGACAAGTTAAAGGTTTATGTAAGGCAAAAATGATGAGCCTTCGTAAGCAATAAAAGATAATAATTGAAGGAAATGATGTACCTAAAGTTTGAGTTAGATATTTACCAACGGAGTGGTGCAATAAGTTTCTCCAGAAGATTTATCGGAGTATTGTTACACATGACCACCATATACAATCTTACAGGACATACCGAACTGGAACTTGTCATCAGAGATCTGAAAGAGAGAAGAGCATGGAAGAGGCAAAGCACAAAACCTCCACTTAAGACTCAACTGTCATTTAACTATTAAAAAGACAAAGTCAGGAGAGAGGACTTTCGCCTCAGGATATTCAAGTGTTCAAGGATATTCATGAATTCTGTCACCTCTTTATCAACTTTTTGAAGGCAGAACAAGGGAGCGGTCCTGCTAATACGGTAGGTCTACACTGTGGATGTTCAGGTCCAGGTCTGAAGGATCCTTCAGGGTAACCGTTTTTCTAATGAGTGACCAGAAGATTAAACGGGAATCCCCATCTATACTTGGTGTTGTATTTGCTAAGAGCCTCTGGTAATGCTCTGAGTATCCTACGTAGTTGGAGGGTGGGCCACAAGAGATCCTGGAATATTTGGATTCTGTGACAATCGTATTTCCATCTAGATGCTTAATTTTTTTGAGCATCTCCTCTTTCTGAGCGTAGTAATACAATCAACAGATCACGTCTCTTGATCGCTCTGTTGGGGCTCCACAAGGTCTCAGAGCCCTATGGGCTCTGTCGATTATCATGGGCTCATTTGAGTCTTGTTCGAGAATTTTAGTAAGAAAGTCAATCAGACCTTGCGTCAGGATGTCCTCTAGTATATGTCTGATGCGCAAGTTATTCCTGAGGCCTCTTGGCTAAGTCTACAACTCTTTTGCTTGGTGTATCAGAGTTAATGATGTTCTTCAGAGGCCTCCTTGTTTTCTTTCAGGACCGTCACTCGAGGCAGGATTGGTGAAGTCGGCTTGGAGACTGGCGGCTTCTATGACCGCGGTCTCTTTCAGCTTAACTTCTAGCATTTCGAAATCATGTTTGGTTGGTAATTCCTGCTGGGTAGGAAGAGATTTAAGCAACTGAAAGACTGTGCCAGTGTCCTGAGTCTCTTGAGTAATAAGATTAGGGGCTAGAGTACCCCTTGGGGAGATGGAAAGAGGACATATGTGAACTTGAGGAGGTTGGGGTGTCATCAGTCATATGGGAAATAGTATAAAGTGTGAAGGGGTCTTCCATGGTCCTTCATGATCTCTCTTTGAGGTGCCTTTCTCTTACTTACCCAAAGGGCTGGATGTAAACTTCTAAACTGGAGCAGAGTAAGGTCTATCACCAGGTTCCTGGGAAGTGTTTAGGAAAGTGTGGGTTGTCACTGGTCACATTCCGGCGATGGAATTTTTAAGCAGCTGTATAGCCCAGGACAGGAGCACAGAGTGATTGTAGTTACTTGTTGATTACAGTTGCAAGGGACATTAGTCATCCCATAAGCAATTTGGTATAATCTAGTCTGCAAACATAACTGTAGACTGTAGGTGGCAAAAGTAAATTCACCAGATTATCTCTTCTACAATTGATTGTAGAGAATAACCGCAGAATACAGTAAGGAGCAGACAGGTTCCACAGTAAAAGCTCAGTTAAGGGCATAGAGGAAGATCCCTGTGGGAACAAGTACAGTCAAAGCAAAGGAAATTCCTGTATGCAGCCCCAACCAATACGATAATATTGTACATAGGCACATATTCAATCTGTTCAGGCAAACAATGGGTATGCGAGAGCCAGTATACAGTGTGAGTAGAGGTTTAGGGGAGCTCATTTATTGTGGGCTGCGACAGTAAACGGAATTAATTTCTAAGCGTAGAGGTCAAATAACCGTTCCTCTTACCCGATGTAGTCGAAGAAGCGCTGTGCAACTTTCGGGAGTAGTGTGGCTGTTCATGGTGAGTAGATCCCGGCTGAGAAACCCCTCAAAAATGGATAATGGAGACACTGTCCTCCTAGCTGTAGGGGAGGCCGGTGTCCGCTTCAAAACATAGTGGTTGACAGTAACTCCCGCCAGGATGTAGCTATTGCGGGAGCCACTGCACCCAGGGTGGAGTCTGGGCCACCTGTATAGGAAGGAACCAGGTGTCTGCCACTCTGCACTGAGCATACAGGAGGTACTAACAGGAGTACTGATGGAGCAGAATGATGGTCAATGTGCAAAACCTTTAGTGCACTGTCCAGATTGGGTATTTGGGTCTCCAGTTGCTTCACCACCTCTGCCGTTGTGATACTCAGGTGATAGGCCATCAGTAGAGGATGAGCTCTAATCGGGGGGCAGGTGGGATCAGGTATTTAGGGATTAGAGGAACAAAGGCCTTGATGGCCTGGGTAATTGCTTTTTGCACCAAAGCCTCGCAGCTCACTCACCACCAGGGATTGTAAGCCTCCAGGTCCGATGCAGGTATCGGGTGAAAGCCCACACTACCTGCAGGCTGTTGATGCTAGTTAGTAGCTGGGTAAAGCAGATTAGAGCGGAATGGAATAAGTTTCCTAATAACAGTGTTTAGAGCCTTCAGATATCCCATCCGTTGGCGCTGACACAAGAAGCATCTGTGTTATGTCCCAGTCCCCAATCCAGGGAGAATGCCAGACTTAATCATACCTAGTGATTAGGCTCTTTTGTTTGAGATCCAAGAAATTGCTTTGCTAACTTCTTCAACAGACATCTAGCTCCTCTTGAGAGAACCTGATATTCTCAGCCAGCATGGAGACAATGCTGCAGGTTCAGAGACTGTAGATGCCTCAACAGAGCGGATACAGGCCCGGATCGAATTCCCCAGCGTGGCCGATATGGGGGAGGGGGATGTAAAACCAGAAGTTGAAGCAAATTGGGTAACACACGTGAACAAAATCTCCCTTTTGTCTTTCCTATAGAAGTGTTAGGATAATGTAGAAGGCAGGTTGTCTTAGTGCTTTTAGAAGACAGACAACATAGTGTTTCACATAATATATATGTACTCAAGGATCGGACACTGCAGCCAGTCTGGGGATTAGGACATAGTGTTATCCTTACTCCAGGCTCCACTGCATAGAGTTGGTTAAACATTTAGCTCTAGCATATAAATTGCTATCAAACTCCCACAGTAATCCCCAGCATTGCCTCCAGGTGACAGGACAGCTTTATATCACAGCAGCAGTCCTATAAATAACACACTGTTCTAATCCCAAGATATTTATATTAAATAGTAAGGACTGGTTGCCGGGAATGGAATCTTTGAGCCATAATTTACTGCTTCCAAGGTTCACCTAGCGCAGTGTTTAATCAGCTTTTTTTTGTGCTGTATATTTGGCAGAGGTAATTGTGTACTAAATGAGCAGATGGTTAGATAAACTTTGCTAAAATTGAATTACCAGGAATTAAAATAATATCAATGATGGGCCCCGATTCAAATCGAAATGCAACTTGCATGCAATTTGCGGTTTAGAAAAGAGCACAGAACTTGAGTGTAGTTCTGACCGTATTCAAATCAATGCAGATCTAAACTTTACTTGCCGTATGTAGACCGACAGAACACAGTGCAGTATACACACATGCATATGTGCAATATATAGTGACATCACAATGCACACAAAAATATTTATATTATAACATAAATGAACAACTCTAACAAGTACAATCATTAATAAATATATAGTTTTTAAAATATATATATATTTTTTTTAACATAAATCAAGATGTTCTTAATGTACATACAATGTGTTTTTATAGTCGATCTTACTCACATGTTATGTGCTAGCTAGTGGCAAACATACATCAATCATCACTTATGCCTGCCCTGTAGCTGGTGGAAATGATACGGCTGAAACTACGAGCATGAGTAACCTTGAATCTTCCGCATCTGCGTCGGCTCGCCCTTACTGTACATGATCTGTTAGTCTGCACCTTCCCTCCCCCATTCCACCGCTCAAGTGGAATGGGGGAGGGAGTTTGACTGGGGCGGTACACCTGTCAAACCGTAGTGCAGGTGTCCTAAGGCGAGTTCAGGGAGGACAGAAACCTCCCATGGAGCAGAAGATCATAAGGTTCATCCCGCAGCGCCAGTTCTGCTTACCAAACGTGGCCCACTGGGTGCTCGCATTCCATTCCAGTTGTAAGTGTCATTTGCGTTCAGCCATGAATTGTTTTCATTGGCGTAAGTTCCTGTACTGAGCATTGGCAGAGCCATTTCACGGCACGCAAACGGGCTCATGTCCGAACAGGAATCGGGCCCCATGTGAGCAACAAGTTCTTCATTAAAAAAAAAAAAAAAACCCAAAAATTATTCTCTGGGTGTCCATCTACTATGTAGGAACTCGCACACCCTTGTGGGTTTTGGGGTAAAATAACCAGATTACATAAATGTAGTAACAATTTTGCCTTGACAACCAGTGCTACAGTGATATGCAGTAGCTGTGAATGAAACGGCTATTTCTTATTGCTGTGTTAAGCATAACTTTGTCTAGTTTGTGGGCTAAAGCAATATTCATCGGAACGCAGCCTGTAAGTTCACATGGAGCCAGTGAAGCGCGTTGTTTCTAGTACACACATCCTGAGACCAGCGGTGCTAAGTCCGCCATCATTGAGTGCAAGTTATGGGACCACTTTAGAATATAATAAAACACTGCTGTCTTGCTAGGGTTGAACTAGAACATAGTACAATACTGTTCAAACAATTTACCAGTAACTTTATTTCACTACAACCATACACCATATTAATAGAACATAAAAGCGGCAGAATTGCAATGGTTTAACATTATTCAATTTGATACATTATTTGACATTCAGCAGTTTTGCATTTCTTATATGTATTAACTAAAAAAGACCACGCCCACTTTCATGGAATTCACCAAACATGACAGTATAGTTCATGCCCACCTTATATATGTGGTATATTTTATCTGGAAGCCTGTTCTGTAAATCAAAATAAAAATAATTACTGCGGCCCAATGATAACATCAGAAGACAGACACCAAGTACCTTCTACCGCAGTCACTATGTGGAGCACTGCTCAGGAATATAACCAGGAAGAGGACAGGGACAGGGACAGTTTGGGAAAGAGGAGTAATTTTTAAATATGAGGATATCTGTAACTCTGGCTGTTCAAAGGTTATCTTTTTCACATCCAACTTTCATGGTGTGTTCAGTATATTTCTGAGCAGATAAATTATGCAGCACAAATCTTATGGTGCACCTCTGTAAGCATCCATATAGCATCGCTCCATCTGTACCAGTCTCACAGGGTGAACCTGCATTGTAGTAACATTAGAGAAATGGGCAGAGGATAGCCCCAAGGGAGGAGTATGGAATTGGGGGAAGGGGTAATCTAATGAAGGGTGATCCAGTTTTCAAATGGACTGAAACTAAATAATAATCTGAAAATGAACTGCACACTTTCTTGCAAGTCACTTATAAACTCTGCTTGTCTTCTAGAAGTATAATCATATATTAAAGTTGTTAACTGGTGAGCTCAAATTTCAATATGAAAGATCACAACAAATGGAACTTGGCATGAAGTGAGGACAAGTTAGAATTGTACGATGCCATAGCAATGTTACTGGTCTCTGCAGAGCAGGGAAGATTCTCTGGTTACAGATGTGCAGTCTAGTAGAATATTGTTTAAAATTGCAGTTACTAATACTTGGTATTAAAATATTTCTGCATAGGAATAACAAAAGCAAAACACACAAAACCCACTAAGCTTGTATTCTTCATGTAGTCATTTGTTTAATGTTGTTGGGATAAATAGCTGACGACAGGCTGTGCTGGTGTCTGACTGAGGTTTCCTCTCGCGTAGTTAGCAGGTAGAATGAAAAATTCCTCCAACTCTGATTCCTTGTGCGACCAGGTTGTTGTACTCTGTCACTGCCTTCTCCGTCTTCAGGACCACCACATCGATGTGGTGAGACTTGATGTACTGCAACGTGGAAGCTGGGACCTAGACATGACAATTGCTCATGAAATAAAATAAGCATAAATACATTAATGAAGAAAAAAGGGAGAAATAAACAAAACAGAAAATCAACTTCTACACCCCACCTAGCAGAAGGAGGGTGTACAGGAGCCTATCAGGAAACAGTGCGAGGTACGGTGGAGGAATATCTTCTAGATGGTGGGGAAGGGTTACAGTAACAACATTAATATATAAGAGGTCTTTTCTTAAAACTGCAAGTACAAGGCAATTGTGATATTAAAAGGTGAAACATGGGGATTACACTGTGACATATTAGTCCTATACTAGAAGTCTTTCCTGGCTAGAGAGCTGTCAGACCTCTCCGTGGACAGCTGAACATACCGAGTCATTACCTCGGAGTGAGAGAACTGGGCCCAAGAAAACTAACAGGTTGCAAACAGTACAACCTACAGAAGGGACACCTTCAGTGTGTGCAGGCGACAGACAAACTTAAAAATCAATATTTACAGCAGGTGTGAATTAAAGCTGTAATAATGTCAGGAACAGTCATTTTACAGAAATTTCATATCTATGAAACCCAACAACATGGAAGTTATAACATTGGCCAGAACCAGCAGTAGATGCCCTCAGACATGACACAACTCTGACTGAAGATACAAAGAGAGGGATTGAAAGCACAGAATACCACTAGTGTACTTTGTGAACATTGCAGGAGTACATGTATAAACCAGTGAGTAACAGCAAAGGAACAATCCCGCTATCCTGAGGATTATTGCCTCTAAAGCCAATCTCAGAGCAGTACTAGGTGACTAGAACAGGTTAATAGAATGACTGTGTACATACAGCTAATGGCACTGTGGTCGATAAAGTACAGGTAACCTGGCTGAAAACCTAAAGCAAAAGATGTCATGAAATGAGTCAGGTGAGAATGTGGCTGACACTGCCCCCTAGAGTTCATACAAGCCTGTCTGTCAGCTCATTGGCTGGCAGTTTAGAACAATGTGTTAATTTACCTGCAGGGCCTCAGACATGCCACAGCCAATGACCAGCGTCTTCACATCCTTCTTCACAATCTCCTCCAGGTCCGCTGGCTGGACACCGGGGTGGTGCTGGTGAATAAAGACCAGGTGGATGGGTAAACGTATAAACCAGCAGTGTCCCTATAGGAGCTTGATCAGTGTGGCTATTATGTGTATTACAAATGAATCAGAATCACACTGGCTAGCATGGACCCTAATAGCTGTCATTACATAAGATGAGGTACCTACCATGGATAAGTAAACAGGGCCCGCACAGGAGGGAACTATGACATCCCAAAAGTTAAGAACATTCCTCTCTATTGTGCCACATCACACAAGGGGTAGACCCTGTTAGGCCATGGCAACGGACAGGATATTCGGGAGTCACAGCCACCTGTCTGCCATAGTATTGTAGCCCATTTAACCATCAGCCCCAGCACTGAATTGATGCGAATGGTAACTAAGGACCTCAAAATTGGGAACTAGAGTATGCCTTGTATACACAGCAAAGGATTCATAAGACAAAAGTTTATTATACAATGATGCAAATCATGGGCAAAAAACAAAAAAAACAATGTTTGTTAAAAATAAATAAGATTTTTCCCCTTCACCTCATTTTACATATCCTCGTCATTATTCATTTTATTTCTGTGTCAGGAGACAGGCTGCCCAGCGATACAATTACATAGACTAGATCAGTGGTTCCCAAACTGGGTGCCGTGGCTCCCTGGGGTGCCGTGGCCAGGGCTGGTGGTAAGCAAGGTGGGTGACTACATGGTAATTATTTTGGCTTAGGGGTGCCTTGAAAAAATTATGGAGACACTAAGGGTGCCTCGAAATGAGAAAGTTTGGGATCCACTGGACTAGATATAAGAACTAGGCTACACCCAGTAATTCTGTGTCAGACGAGAATCGAGGGAGCATTCAGTGAGTGGGCTAGATGGTAAAGCAGAATATTCCTTTAGGCCTGTAACTAGGTTCAGCATTGTCGAACAGCAAGCGTTTGCTTTATGTAGGGGGAACTGACAGTATTACACCAGTGTGATGCTTGGAGATGGGACAAGTTTACATTTTCACTGTAATTTTACATCATTAGAATTATGAATGAAACAAAAGGGACATGTGCGGGGTCTTGAAATAGCTAGATTATAGATACAATGTATTATGTAAATTTCCTCTTTTGAACAATACAGCTACAAAAGGTAACTGTTACAATCAGATCTCATATTCTGCCCCCAGTGACTGGGGGACTTGGCTGTCAGCTACTAATAAGATACAGCTAGAAGCACCCTGACAGAGCCCAATCCCTGCAACCTTTCTTCATCCAGAAACATGTAAGTTTGTGGAACAAGTATGAAGCATCTGCTGCATGTAAAAGAGAGTCAGTCTCTCTCTAATTAAATCTTAGGTCAAATGTAAATCCTGATGTTGTAATATGTTACAGCAATACAGACAATCTGTTGGAAACATGTAGAAGACACAGATGAACACTCAGATAAAGAACTGTATATGAAACATTCTATGAATCTAAAGTTCACTAACAAAAAGGTGCTCTGAACCAAGGCAATGGCACCTTAAGGATGGTTTCATATATGATAAAATAAAGCAATCCTTGAAATATTGACCATGTACACCTTACATTGTGATTTATTTTTGTACAGGTTAATATTATATATATCATGCATTTGCAAATATATAGTACAGTGCTAGCCACACCCCCACATTAGGTTGCCCACACCCACTTGCTAAATGTCATTCCCACTTAGATGGGAGGCACCAGTGTCCTGTCTCGCCCAGGGCACTAAAATGTCTAGTTACGGCACTGCTCACTCACACATTGAAGACTTCTCCCTCGCTGCCCCCCTCCATTGGAACGATCTCCCTCGCTCCATCAGAACATTTTCCAATATGTGCAGCTTCAAACGGGCATTATAAACCCACTTTTTATTAAAAGCCTTTCAGTCACCCGCTTAACTTCCCACCTTGTCGGCTACCTCTCCCTCTCATCCTTTCTTACTCTCTTGTTCTGTGCCACTCTCTCCCCCTATCACCCTTGTGTCTTCAGTATGCCTGTCCCTCCCTTTAGATTATAAGCTCCTTGAGGGCCCACTGTCCTCCTGTTACCACCACATTTAACTTTACTCTCCAGCTTCTCTGCCCATCTCCTTCTTGAGCTTTCTGCCCCGACTTCTCTCGCTTTTCTCTGCACCTTTCAGTGGTCTTAACCTGTCAGCGCTGCCCACCCTCTTGGGCTCAGGTTACCAGCTTGTATTAAATATCCCTCACCCTCTCTTTAGTTGTGTTCTGAGCCGAGTTGTATTGCTTATTGTTAATTATACTGTCCTATTGTTTGTTCCTGTACAGCGCTATGGACACTTTATGGTGCCCTATAGATGAAAACTAACAAGCACATTCTACTGGATCAAGATCCATTCACGCTGGTTATCAAGTGGCCAAGTCTTGTGACATTAACGCAGACCACAGCATAGATCAGAGGCCAGATTGTTATAGTAGGTAGCACATGAATAAGTTAGTTTTTTATTGTGTACAATAGAATTGTTGGGCTCATTTAAGCCTTCTTCAATCTATAATATTAAGCCAGCAGGTCCAGCTTCCTGGGCAGTTTAAGGGAGACATAAGGATTAGCCCATATTATCCACCATTCCTTCTGAGGATTTTATCACTATTCGGTGGATTTGTGAGACAATGCTGAGAGCATGGGAATAACCCCCTTCAGTAACATCTTACATTGGTTCCAGTTTCTCTCCAGTCCCAGGTTCTGCTTCCTCCTGGCCAGACCTTGCAGTCTTTATAAGACCGTCCTGCCACACTCATACTCCCCCAAGAGAGGCTGGTGATTTCAGGAGAGGACATCCTGCAGACCAAATACAGCATTAAATCCTGAGTGATAGTCTCTGGTCACTGCAGATGGCTGGACACCAGCAGTTATCTACATGTAACAGGATTTACATAACCCGTTATATATATATATATATATTACACACAGTGATTGCAGAAACAAAATCCTTTTATTAATGGACCTATAGATAACAACATAACAGCAGCATGTAAACAAGCAGCATCCAGTAACAAGAGAATGACAACGAAACACAGTATTATTAACCGTTATACAGCACTTTACAGTGAATGTTTATTCATTCACATCAGCCTGATCCAGTGAAGCTTACAATCTAAATGATCTACTACACACAAACTGAAACCCACCAGTGTTTTTGGACCGTGGGAGAAAACTGAAGCACCAGGTGAAAAAAAACACACAAGTGGAGAACATACAAACTCCACACAGACAGAACACAGGACGGACCCCATCGCTCAGGCAGCAATGCTAACCACTGTGCTACCCCCCAAGTTCCAGAACCATCGTTATTCAGAATATTACCAACCTCTATCTTCCAGGACCGGCAAATACAAATAGAACATTATTTTTATTTAACAGCTAGAAACATGTACAGACAGGTGCTACCTGTGGTATATAGAAGAGGAGGTCTCTCCTTACTTCTAAAATGGTCAGTGACCAAACAGATCCAGAGCTCAGGACCAAAACAAATTTTACATTTCATTCTTCATCATGAAGAACCTTTTTTTTTTTTTTAAATAGATAGGGATTTCCTATGGTATCGTAGTTGAGTAAGTATCCCTTATGTATTCATTTAACAGTCTTAAGCCACTTTAGGGGCATTTTTATATATACAAAATTATCCCTGGATGGCAGGTACATCCAAAACATGCTCTAAGACTAGGGTGCTGTAATAAACATTATTCACCTCATACCCTTACTAAATCTTTCCACTTTATTCCTTTGTAATCCTCACCCTATTCTCTGTGGCACAACAGAACTTTTAATTCACATTATTCTCTTCCCTTTCTATTAATGTATTCTACAATTTGACTTGAGATCTAATGGATACAAAATTCTTTTGTGAAAATTTTGTTATCTCACATTGCTCCTAACACATTCACTTTAAATCCTTGCCCTGGCTCTTTATCCAATCTAAGATCCCCTACAGTGTGCTGCTGCTTACCTTCAATTTCCTCCACTTATCTGTTCCGCCTTTATCACTGACCCAAATTATCTAGGCGTTATCCCCTCCACTGCCCCTACTGTGTCTCACCTTAAACCCTTCTCTGTACCCCTTACCCGTGGAAATCTCTCGCACATGGAACACATCACACCCCTCCCTTTTAAACCAATCCAAAATGCACAGCTCAAACAGAACACGCACAACACTCTACTGCACTTACACATCAAGAATGTGAGCTCTCTGAGTCAGGGACATTCTCACCTACTGTCAAATTCTTTTGCACTTATACCATACTATAGTTCAGTGTTTTATAAACAATAATACAGGGCACTAAAGTATACACACGTTATGACATAACCAGTGTTTCAGACAGGTTCTAAGAATGCCACTTGCAGACCACTGGAAGTGAGGGGTCAGACATAAATATTACTGTATAGAGCCTGCACCCCGTTGCCAGCACCAAACACTTGGTTTCACCTTTGAAGATGCTTCTCCATTATTCTGATATTCGGCATCCACACTGCATTGCATGCATAACTTCTTGGTTGTTTTTGGCCATGCTTTTGTTGTCAGATAAAGTGCCAGCCAAGAAGCCTGGAGGTCATTCTTCTGTGGTTATCAGTTACATTAATAAAGATTACATTAATAAAGATGACTAAGCCAGTTCCAGAACCAGCCACCCAGGACCCTAGCACAAGCTCAAGAGGAGTCTGCAAGGCCTTTGCAGTTCATAACCTCCTCCCATTCCCCTTTAGTGGGAGGTTTATCTTGGAGTCATTTATCCAGAACACTTTAGATGCAGGTGGGAGTTTGTGTCGTTCCGTTATTTAATTCTGTAAACAGTCGACCAATTCTTTCATCCCGTCACTATAGTGGTAGTTGGATGTTTCAAAGACCTTTGTTTTGCTTAATGGTGTTATTTTTCAATCAACTGTAACAGTTTTCTTTAATCCATGTGCACAATAATGATTGGTTGATTTTACTAGGTCCAATATGATCTTTAAAGTAATGCCACCTTCTAATAGAATTCAAATTGATTGTGCCCCAGTGCTAGAAGCACCGTATGTATTAATTATAACATAATACAGTTCTGCTTGAGAGAGGATTTTGGTGTATGGAGAGGAGAATTCAGCACATGCTGTATTGTACTCACATTAGCATGTATGCCCCCCTCCCACACACATCCAACTGATCTCCCCTCAATGACTTGGAAAAAAAATAATGAATCACACATGTAACTTTATTTAGGACAAGGCACTGTAGAAGCCATATTCTAATAGATTTGGCTACTGTTCCATCTTCCAAAATGATGTAGTTATTAACCTTCCCACCTGTCCATCAAAGCACAGATTAAGGGTTATCTGCCATAACAAATCTGGAGGCATTCTTGTATTGTGTAGGCAGGCCACAGAGGGAGAAGGGGCCAGCAGATAGCTTATTGAACTTAGTACCTTTTGACAGCTCCTTCATTTGAGAACCAAAAGTGACAAAATCAATATATTAATCAATAAGACTGGTGAGAATTTAATGCCTGAACATTTCTCCGGACTACACAACACCATTAAGGCTTGGAAGAGACAACCAACCAAGAAAACAGGACAAAGCTTTAATTCTCAAGCCTTAATAGCAAACTTCAAGTCTACAAAAGGCAAACTGAGATTGGACAAGGATAAACTTTCCCTCTAGGTGTACAGCTGTATGGCACAGCCAATGGACTCTAATCACCAGCCTCCCATACGCAGTGGAGCCCTTTACACAATGTCATACATTTCTCAGACCTTGTGACATCCTTGAGACTACAGTGAACATAATTATTGCTTCTATGAACAAGGTGGACAGTCAAGTGAAACTTGTTTCTAGTTAAGTGCCTTAAAAGATCCCAGTCAGCGTTCTCCCAGCACCTATTTCCTAGATGTTCCATGCAGCTGTTTACTTGCCCCCAGCTCTTGGAGCCCAAGAGTCCTATTACAATAGAATAACACCATTGTCTCTCCTATTAGCACAGGCACTATGTGAGCACTACAGCCAGCAGAGTGTGTGTAAGACCACCAGTCCCAACAGGTGTGGGCAATAACCTCCAAAATGTTTCATTATTATTGCAAAGTATTACACTGCCCCCCAGGGCCGGACTGGGACTAAAAATCAGCCCTGGCATTTAAATCACACAGGCCCACGTGTTGTGGGCTCCATGCACTATATTGTTGCACACTGATGCTGGCGCAGTACAACATGATGTAGTATGAGTGTGTGTGTGTGGGGGGGGGGGGGGGTATTTATTTCTCCTAATGACCCTCAACATTACATTATTAGCACCCCAATTACATCAATAAACACCATGACAATACATTATTAGTACCCAAATTACAGCAATAAATAACCCCCCACACACTCATACTACATCAATCATCCCCACATTACAGCAACCGGCATCACCCCACACATTACAGCGTCCAGCATCACCCCCCACATTACAGCGTCCAGCATTACCCCCACATTACAGCAACTGGCATCACCCCCCACATTACATCAACCGGCATCACCCCCCACATTACAGCAACCGGCATCACTCCCCACATTACAGCAACCGGCATCACCCCCCACATTACAGCAACCGGCATCACCCCCCACATTACAGCAACCGGCATCACCCCCCACATTATAGCAATACCCTCTCCTACTTATTAGCAATACTAGCACCAAACACACTACAACATTGCCACCAGCACGCCACCCCATACTACAGCAATACCACCAATTATACAGACGCCACTGTAGGAAACAATGTTTTGCTTTTTTCAAATCTCCCACAAAATAGCAACAACGAACAGAGTACTTACACACACATATAGGTAACAGGTACCCTTTTCCCTCAATTAAATAGTAATGGCAGAATTTTCATGAATCATTCCACATGAAATAAAACTAACATATATCTAAAAAAAACATAAACTATTGAATGATCAGTTGAATCCACACGGCCGCATTAAAAGTATTTCCATCTACAGCAAAATGTCAGAGAAAAATATTTTTGTTTTACTACAGTAATTGAATATGCGTCTTTTCTATTCATTTTAAATAACACAGTATATAAATTAAGGGGGATAGAGGAGGTGGGTGAGAAATAATTGGATGTGATCCATCAGTTTGATTAGATAGGAAACATTTAGATTATTTACCTGGAGGCGTCTACCGCCTTGACTCACAGGCAGGGCTGACAAGAGGAATTTTGGGCCCCGATACAGCAACTTCTTTGGGCTCCCATCATATTCAACAATGAAAGACTTGCCTTTGGCAGAAGTTCATATGATGCCACACCGTAGTGTGCCCAGTTCATATTATGCCACATCGTAGTGCCCCAAGGTCATATTATGCCACATAGTATTACCCTCAATTCATATTTGGTCATGCAGAAGTGCCCACAAATCATATTATGGCATAGTAGTGCCCCCAAATCATTAGTAAAGCTCAGATAAAAACTCATTCACAAATAAAAATTGCTACAGCATATCAGATACTGAGTGTGAGTCCTAAGAGCAGCTTAATACATCATTTACAATGCAAACAAAAATAGACATATTGACACAATTACAGATAAAATTTATGACAAGCAATGTTTTTTCCTCTTAATTAAAAATCTCTGTACAGATAAATATGCAAAAAAACATTACAGCGCAATAATGAGCAATACATAGTGTTAAACATTATTGGATACGCTGTAGTGTCCCCAGTTCAAGAAAGGATGGTTAAAAACATATTGCACACGAGAAAATATATGAACTTACCTGATTATGGCATCCTGTGTTCTGTTCTCCTAGTGGGCGCGCTGGGCGAGGAGGGATCAGCAGCTGTCAGCTCACACAGGCAGTCGGGAGCAGGAATAGAGGGCAGTGGTCGAAGGAGAAATTTAGGAGTGGGGGTATAGAAAATATAAGTGAATGGAGTATGAAGGCTTGATTTTTTTTGTCCCCTCTGTGCATTTCCATTCTTCATTACTACTTGTGTTTTATGATGGCTGCATCCCTGACATTCCCATTCTTAAGATGTCTCTCTCTTTACACTTTCTTTTACCTATGCCCCTGCACCATCTTCTCCTTTGTCCCTCTCACTTAACCCCCTGCACCACCTTCTCCGCTGGCTCTCACACATCTTCCTGTACCACCTACTCCCCTGGCTCTCTCACACGTCTTCCTGCACCCTCTACCCCCCGGCTCTCTCACTCCTCTTCCTGCACCCCCTACCACCCTGGCTCTCTCACCCCCTTCGGCTCTCTCACCTCCTTTCCCAGCACCCCTTCGGCTCTCTCACCCCCTCTCCCAGCACCCCCTGGCTCTCACGCTTTTTCCCAGCACACCCTTCCGCTCTCTCACCCCCTCTCCCAGCACCCCCTTCAGCTCTCTCACCCCCTCTCCCAGCACCCCCTTCAGCTCTCACCCCCTTTCCCAGCACCCCCTTCCGCTCTCACACCCCCTCTCCCAGCACCCCCTGGCTCTCTCATCCCCTCTCCCAGCACCCCCTTCCGCTCTCACCCCCTTCGGCTCTCACCCCCTCTCCCAGCACCCCCTGGCTCTCTCACCCCCTCTCCCAGCACCCCCTTCGGCTCTCTCACCCCCTCTCCCAGCACCCCCTTCGGCTCTCTCACCCCCTCTCCCAGCACCCCCTGGCTCTCAACCCCTTTCCCAGCACCCCCTTCCGCTCTCTCACCCCCTCTCCCAGCACCCCCTTCGGCTCTCTCACTCCCTCTCCCAGCACCCCCTGGATCTCAACCCCTTTCCCAGCACCCCCTTCCGCTCTCTCACCCCCTTTCCCAGCACCCCCTTCCGCTCTCTCACCCCCTCTCCCAGCACCCCCTGGCTCTCACCCCCTCTCCCAGCACCCCCTTCGGCTCTCTCACCCCCTCTCCCAGCACCCCCTGGCTCTCATCCCCTTTCCCAGCACCCCCTCCGGCTCTCTCACCCCCTCTCCAAGCACCCCCTAGCTCTCACCCCCTTTCCCAGCACCCGCTGGCTCTCACCCCCTTTCCCAGCACTCCCTGGCTCTCACCACCTGAAAATCGCGGGCACCCCCGCCTGAAAATCGCGGCACCCCCGCGCCCCCCCGAAAATCGCGGCACCCCCCCCCCCCCCCCCGAAAATCGCGGCACCCCCGCGACCCCCCCCCCCCCCCGTCTTCAGTAAAAAAAAAAAACAAATTAAAAAAGACAGGAAACTCACCAGTGTAACTGGCTGCACAGCATAACGGGGGAGGGAGCTGGGGAGCGCGCAGCAGAGGTGGCTGGTTCCTCCAGCCACCAAGAAGACAGGGGGAGTCGGGCCGGCCCATATAGCCATCGGCCCTTCTGGCATTTGCCAGAAGTGCCAGATGGCCAGTCCGGCCCTGCTGCCCCCCCACCTGGCTGCTTCTTAATGCCACCCAGCTGACAAAATTTTCTGGAGAGAACACCAACAGTTGTCTCATTAATGTGTCCAATAAGAGTTGTTTCCACACTCAGGAAATCCATTATTTGTAGCTTTTTTTTTTATATCCTGGTCTGCAAGTTGATATTCCCAAGGGAAGTTCACCAGCATCTCCTCCTTGGATGAACGTTACTAATAGCAGCAATTTCGTTAGTGGTCCGGTCACACAATTACTCTGCAGTGTACACCAGCATACAGGAAAGAGGTTTCTAACTGGGCCAAATGAACATCTTGGTAGACAACTTGCACAGAACTCTGATCTGTTTAGGTGAAGAATGGCACCAAGTATACATACAGAAATCTGCATTCCACTGTCTCTGCAAAGTTATGCCAGCAACTCAGCATATAATCTTACAGTATCCGCCCCCCCCCCCCCCCCCCCCAAAAAAAAAAAAAAGGGGGGGGGGGGGGGGTGATATGGTTTTGGTCTAAACACAAGCCCTTTAAAAGGAATTTAATAGGATATCCCACTTGATATTCCCCAGTTCATAATCTTAGTGAACTGCAAACATCAAAAACAAAAAGAGATTATACCATTGCTCACACATATCAAGTTACACTGCACTGGATAGCATTCCATAAACAGAATATAATTACTAGAAAGTAAGCCTGTGAGAAGCTTGCAGGAAGCAGTCCAACACCTACTGTGTAACCCGAGACAACTTTCATGGAAACCCAGATAAAACAGTCAGTTTGTTTTTATGCTGTGAATCATTCGTTTACAAAAATAAGAGCTTTAGGTTATCCTTTATTCATCTATAGAGACATAGGAATGTTTTGAACCAGATCATGTAGATGGAATGAGACTAAATTGGCATAAAAAAAAAAAAAAAAAAAAAGGGACAGGGACAGGGCACAATCTGGACGTCTGTAATACACCACTAATAACCTTAGAAGCCTTAGGTTTTATTTAAAACTACCTTTCCTCTTCTATTCTTGAACCACCCATGTAACCACATACTCCTTCCAGAACCTAGTACTCCCTTTATGTACCAAACTGTTATGTGGAGTAGTAGTTACTGTTTTAGCAAAGCTCAAATCAATTGCATTGCCAAGAGCCGGCTTGCACCTCATGAAATCTAATTTTAGCCAGACATGACTGGTAGCTGCAATCATGCAGATGAGTAGCTATATTACAACAAGAGTATTGTTGCTGTTTTTAGGGGGGGTGGGGGGGTTAGACCTTCTGGATATAAAGGATTATAGGCTATAGCAGATAAAACCTAAACATGCTCCACTTCACATCTTGAGAGAGATTAGGAGTTTTCCTGGAATTAGTTTAGCATATACCCAATTAACTTTTCCACCAGTATGGTACAAATGTAATTTATTTTTTGTACATGGGGCACCATTGTAACCTTTGAACGATACATACCTTATGGATAATGGATTTACATATATTCACCATTTAATAAGCAGGCACAAAACTTTACTTACATTACACGGTGTATTAAAGGAACAGTTGCTTTAAAAGGCAAAGACAACAGGATTTAATGCAGACACCAACCATTGTAGAACTTCCAAGTCCCAGCTTTTTACTACAACAGATTATGTACGTCGGGTACATGGACTTTAGACCTACATGGGTCTCCTTATGGCACTTATTCTGCCCCCAGTGACTGGGGGACATGTCAGTCAGCTACTAATAAGATACAGCTAGAAGCACCGTACAGAGCGCTCCCATGTACACCCCATGAGAATGAAGCACTCCTCAGGACTTACTCTCAGAGATCTAAGGAGCCCCTGTGTACTCGGACTGCACACTACTGTGACCAGCCCATCACTGCCCTCATACCCACTCACCTTCACCACCGACGCTCAACTACGTCACTACAGCGCTGACACTGCCATTTATACTCGATCTCCCTACCTTCCTATTGGCTAGCAGGGTGCATGGCCCCGCCCTCAATGACGATAACTAGGAGGCGGGAGAGGAGCGCGCTTCAAATTATGACACCGAGACACGCAGCCTTCACACACGCAGAGTGACGCCGTGACTTCCCACGGAGGCACGGGCTGGCGGGTCCGTTCAGTTACGGTCCTCCAGCGACAGTGAATAGTACAACTATTGGCTTGTTTGTAGAAGCAATAAAGTTGATTGAAAGAAAAAAACAACGCGAGTCCCTTTGTTGTGTTTAGCGCTCTCCGCCGTACAATGATAGGGGGCGTGGCTATGGAGAGGAAGGGGAGGTGACAAGTGGTCCCTCTCCCTGTGCATTGTGGGATATGGGCTCCACTCAGGAGGAGGAGGTGGTGTAATTCACCTGGGGGCTTCATCTCTCTGTCTCTCTCCCCCCTGACCGCGACCCGTGCGCGCGGTGCTCCGCGAGGCTGGCTGAGCTCGTGCTGGCAGCGGGGGGGTGCGCGCACCCTCCCCCCCTCACGCTCCCGCCCTCTCCAAGCTCCAAGATGGCGGAGGTTGGTGCGGAGGCTCCGGCACCCTCGGTGGTCGCCCCGCCGTCCCCCGATCCTGCGGGAGCATGGCCGGATTTCGCTGTGGTGTGTTCGTTTCTGGAGCGCTATGGTGCCGCGCTGGACCTGCCCGAACTGACGTTCCCGGAGCTGGAAGAGGCGCTGGAGGAGAGCGGAGCAGGTGAGGGGGAGGATGGAGGAGGAGCAGGGGGGCCGGGGCTGCTTGTTATGAGAGGGAGACATGGCGCTGGCCGTGTGTGCTGGGATATGGCGCCTCCTTCCTCATAAACATCTCACACACAGCTCCATATCCAGCCACTGGCTGCTATAGTGACCACACAGGCACCCTCCGACAACCTTCTCTTCCTGAGACCCTTATCTCCATCACTGACCATCTCTCCGACAACCTTCTCTTCCTGAGACCCTTATCTCCATCACTGACCATCTCTCCGACAACCTTCTCTTCCTGATACCCTCAGCTCTCCATCACTGACCATCACTCCCTCAGCTGATGCCCTCAGCTCTGCATCCATGACCAACCCTCCCCTACTCTTCCTGATACTCTCGGCTCCCCCATCACTCCCTCAGCTGATGTCCTCAGCTCTCCAACCCTCCGACAACCTTCTCTTCCTGATACCCACAGCTCTCCATCACTGACCATCACTCCCTCAGCTGATGTCCTCATCTTTGTATCCCTGACCAACCCTCCCACAACCTTCTCTTCCTGATACCCACAGCTCCCCATCACTCCCTCAGCTGATGTCCTCAGCTCTCCAACCCTCCGACAACCTTCTCTTCTTGATACCCACAGCTCTCCATCACTGACCATCACTCCCTCAGCTGATGTCCTCAGCTCTGCATCCCTGACCAACCCTCCCACAACCTTCTCTTCCTTATGCCCTCAGCTCTCCATCTCTGACAATCACTCCTTCCCTCAACTGCTGTCCTCAGAACTCCATCCATCACAGTCCCTCCCTCCAACAACTTAGGTCCCCATCATTCCTACAACATTCTCTTTCAGACAATACCATCCCTGATTATCCCTCCCTTGCCAACCCTCCAACGACATTCTCATCCTAATACCCTCAGCTTTCTATCCTTTCCACAACTTCTATTTCCAGCTCTAAATCCCGTACCTCCCACTGACTATCTTCTCTTCCTGATAGCCTCAAATCTCCATCCCTGACCAGCACCCCTCTCTAAACTACTGTCCCTAGCTCTGCGTCCCTCACCGATCCTCCAAAAATGTTTAGTTCCTGATACCATAAACTCTCCTACCCTGATCATACCACCAACAACCTTCTGACACCATCAGCTCTCCGTCCCTCCAACAACCCTTTTTACTTGATACCCTCAGCTGTTCATCCCTCCCTCAACTGATGTCCTCAGCTCTCAATACCTCCAACAACCTTCTCCTCCTGATGCCATCAGCTCTCCATTCACTCCTTCCAAATGATACTCCAGATTTTCCATCCACTCATCCATCCTGATGTCCCCAGCCCTCCATTTCTGACCACTTTGACTAACTGCCAGATTGAGGTCTCCAGGGGTTGTGGTGGGATGGAAGATGTCCCAGGCTCACTTGACTTTCATGTCATCAGGTCAGGATACCTAAATTAGTAACCCCCAAAGTGAACATATCTGTAGTTCAGCCTCTTATCTGTCATGTACTCAATGGTTGTCAATACAACCTGATCTGTGAGTGAGGGTTTGCTCTGTTGCCCTGTGATGACTTTAAAATTCTACAAATTAACTGTACAAATAACATTTGGAAAGTCAAAACAATTTTTTTCAGACAGTGGACGCTCCAACATTGTTTTTATACCAGTAAGCCGTGTGCTTTGTCTGCAAGCTGAACATCAGTATTTTCTACATCACTGTTTATCAATATATTCAACGTTTCATCTATAAAAGCTACATTCAAATATCTATTGACTTTTATAATAAAGTTGCTGCTAACATTAATCATATGTTGAACATATGTTTGATCAGTTTTAAAAGCTCAGTTGTGTCATGGCTAGAAAATGCATGATTAAAGTTAATATATTTTGATATTATATAAGGAAATTGATACTTCTCATAATGTTAATAATGAGCTGATCATATGGTTCATGGCTGATCTCAGAGCAATATGTATCCTACGATTAACTGTATATTACCTTCCTGTAGCAGGACTTTGTGTTCTATATTTAGAAAATGGTCTTCTCTCCCCGATATTAATAGGTTTTGATTTACCATTTAAAATATTGGAAATCTATGAAAATGGATGCTTCTGGTCCAGAGCTGAAGATTGATTGGATAACACATGCTTCATTAGCATTAAAGTGAAATTTCACTTTTGTTTTCCAAAATTTCAAACCTTTATTTAAAAAAATATTTGTTAGAATGTTTATTATAAATGGCTTAAGACTACTTTTTGAGAGTGCTCCAAGGTAAACAAAAATATAGCTTTTCACTTTCGAGCTGCTATGTAAAAAAAAATATGGCTTAATAAAAGCAATTGTCAAAAGCTGTCACTGGGAGAGGTGGTTGTCTTATTCTGTTATTGTCATTTCATCCAATAATATTTGAGCAGTGGCTGAAAAAATAATTTCTGTTTACAAGGTCTAGACTCTAGAGCATAAATAAGCAAAATAAACTTTTTCAATGAACAGATTTTTCCATATTGCTGCAATCAGCATGAGTCCTATTTCTTGTTAGTCTCTGATAATACACAAACCGATCATAGCAAAATATTTATATTCCATTATTTGATATAGCAAATGGGGGATATATATAGGAGTAAGTTAACACAAACATAAGTGACATTCTCATTGAATAGTTAAATAATTTTTTTAGATGAGGGGTTAATTATGGAAATATATTTTTCTCATCTGTGGTCTTATTGAAAGAAGTTATATGGAGCCTTTCAGGACCAATCATAATTATTAAAAGATACAGTAACCAAGTTTATTTATTTGTGCAATGTGAACTGTTGCACAAGTCATAATAGTGATTAATAATAGATAACTATAATAACAAAATGGCCAGTATTTAATGCACTCACCAGCTTGGCACAATTTTGGTTCGAAAGCTTTATGGTAATGTGTGAAGTGCCTGCGTCTTTCAAATGTTTATAGACCTAATGATTTACTGAATGCCAATGAGCTGTATGGGGCTAATCCATAAAATAGGATAATATGGAATATTCAGGGCAGCGGGGAAACCCAAAATAAAAAACTGTTGACTACAATCCAACTTTGAGAATAATTACTAATAATTGAGGATTTTTTTTTAAAACTGATCTTTGCTCGTTAGTTTATTGAAATCTAAAAATCTGTTTAACCTACTTAGGTCTCTCTGGGCCAATAAATTGTAAATTACAGGAGATAGGCCTTGGTGAAAGCTTAGGTTGCCCATAAAAGAGTATTTGGGGATCGGGTCAAGCACCACAATACAAGAGGTGTGGAATTAGAGACCTCTTTAAAAGGACCACACGTTCTCCTTAATCCCGATAACTTAAAATAATACATTTCTCCAAAGAGAAACACTTGTCTGTTTTCATTTATCAGCAGACAATTTAATGTAAAATAAACATATTACATTTTATTAAATGTGTTCTTCAGTACTGTACAATAGAGATTACAAATACAAAGCTATGATACAAACTGACACAAATGGTTTTCTCAACAGACTTAAAGCCATCAAGAATGAGAATTTGTTGCATGAAAGATATTTTTTTCTTTTTGCTTAAAGTCTTGCTAATATATTTTTAATTGTTACTATTAGTTATTTTATGTAACAACTTAGGACTTGTTCAAAATGTGCATTTGTTCACACACAGCCGACTACCTAAAGCCTGCATTGGAATAATAATACACTTACACTTGGTAAAGTATAATAAGAGGGGAGTGCTGTATACATGCTGGGCTTTATCTTGCAGGATGTGAGTAGGGAAGTGCTATCTTGGAAAGCAATGTTTCTATGCTTAATTTTCAGCATGCTCTGTGTGTAATCAAAGTGCACCACGTGGTATGTGAGCAAGCACATAACATGGCATAGAGATTCATTCACCTCTGTGCCAAGCCACCTCTGTTGTTGTCCACAAGGACAGCAGGAATATAGGACTGCAAGAAAATGGTGGACACATTGTTGGCATGTTCTTGTAAAACTAACTGTTCAACTCTCGACAGAAACGTATTAAAACTACTGCATAGAAACCCACATACAACAATGCAGCACTAAGCTGTATTTAACTATTGCACTCACCGGATCTGTGTGGTGTTAATAAAATATCTCTCTGATCACCTCACTTTATTTTGAATGGGGTTTTTTTCTGATGGAATTCATAACAATGATCTATGAAAACAAGACACCTCGACAGCGTGTCCATTGATTTAATGCTTTTCTTCATGTCATGTTCTATATTCATGTCACGAGTTTATTGCAATGATGAATTCTAAGTAATTTTAGAGATTATTTTCTAGTACATCCAAAGGTACTGACTGTCCATATTGGAGAGGAAACCTATAGCAGATCAAATTGTATAGACATAAGATGCGACTGTAGGAATAAACAGAGAGCAAGTTTGTGTTTAGGGGTACTCAAAGGATGTAAAAATTATATTGAAAATAAAATCAAATTTTATTGGTATGCTTTAAAACTGATATCACAAAGATGTAATAATATCAAGTGAACAGTGAAATATTAAAATATGTATATGAGAAAATTGACCTAAATCAACAGAAACCGTTAAAATCAGCAGAAAATCTGCCGTCCCTAAATTAAATAAAGGTAATAAATTGGTTATGGATGCTTGTAGTTATGTTACATACAGTGTATAGTTATTAGATAATAAGAATATAAGTATAACTTGATAGGTGTAACATTTAGAGGAGAGGGAGCTTTATATGGAGCTCCTAGATCGTTTACATCAGAACTGTTAGATTTATCTATGGATTTAACTATATAGCTGTTATAACCCCCTTGTGCTTAATAACACAGAAGGCTATATCATCAGCCTCTTGCTAAATACTGTGTTCAAATACTGATAAAGTGAGAAACTTTCCACATAAGATGCAACTGTCACAGAGACTATGGAGGATATTTTCCTATAGCAGTGATGGATAAAAGAAACACTATGTTCAGCAACATCTATGGTTTTCATGTTGATAGTATAATTTGCCCTGAAATTTCCATTGTTGTTTTTACTTTTTCTCCAAAATATTTTGTTTTGTTATGTATATACAAATGTTATTGAAACACAGATTTTCAAAATAAAGTGGGGAGAAATGTATACTTGATTTGGTCAAGTCTGACAGGACCATTTAATTATTTGAATCACATAACCAGAAACTTAAATCCTATACAAAATTACTTTAATGAACTAAATACAATATTTTGTTTAAAAAAGACAAAACCGTAAAAAAACAAAACACTTGCATTCAAAACTAACAAGGCATATTTAAAAGTCACTTGTATATCCAAGTATAAAATACTGAACTATTTATCAGTATTGATGCAAAAAGTTTGGGTAGATAAAAAAGGCAAGTGGTGTAATATAAGCCTCAATGTCCCGCTGAGCACTAGTCCTAGCTGTGGCTATTACTGCCCTACAGTCAAGGCTACCACATCTGGCTATAATTTTGCCTAAGAACACAGCCATGAATAAAGAATGGTACCAAAACATCTTCCAAGAGCAACTTCTCCCAACCATCCAAGAACAGTTTGGTGATGAACAATGCTTTTTCCAGCATGATGGAGCACCTTGCCATAAGGCAAAAGTGATAACTAAGTGGCTCGGGGATCAAAACATTGAAATTTTGGGTCCATGGCCAGGAAACTCCCCAGATCTTAATCCCATTGAGAACTTGTGGTCAATCCTCAAGAGGCGGATGGACAAACAAAAACCCACAAATTCTGACAAACTCCAAGCATTAATTAGGCATGAATGGGCGGCTATCAGTCGGTATGTGGCCCAGAAGTTGATTGACAACATGTCAGGATGAATTGCAGAGGTCTTTAAAAAGAAGGGTCAACACTGCAAATATTGACTCTTTACATAAACTTAATGTAGTTGTCAATAAAAGCCTTTGACACGTATGAAATGCTTGTAATTTTACGTCAGTATACCATAGCAACATCTGACAAAAAGGTCTAAAAACACAGAAGCAGCAAACTTTGTGAAAACCAATACTTGTGTCATTCTCAAAACTTTTGGCCATGACTGTAAGTGATCCCACTGAAACATTCTGCCATGCTCAGCTCTGTGATGGTTCTTCTGTACCCATAACCTGACCCAATTCATTCACTATTCTTTAATTACCAATTAACAAAAGGCTGGTGAATCCCCCCTTCATTAAGAGAAGTGTGCAGCCGTAAGCACCACTCAGTGGAGAAACAGAGGGGTGTTGTGTAATGTGCACAGAGTTCCCTGGATGTAGAATACTGCTGAATGAAGGCAATAATCAGAGTCCAGGAGGTAATCTCTGCGCCTACTTATCGATAGTACAGTGGAAATGGAATTGGAATCTTTCATTTGGGAGCACTGACCCCTGGGCAATGTTTTGACTGACAACCCCTGGAAAACAGGCAGCTATTGTGTCCCTGGTGATATTATTATCCTGTAAGTGCTTAACACTTAGTGCTGCATTGCTGAATGTGGGGTTTTCTGCAGTTGTGTTAGAACGATTTCTATCCAAGAGCATGCTGAATCTCCTGAGGTTAGACCTATTGTATGTGACTGGCAACTGTTCTTACAGAAGGAAAAAGTGTTCAAGGCAATGTTTCTCATCTACTTTCTGCAGTGTCAAAGGCATTGGTTGAGCTCCACTTGAAGCTTATGAGGAAAATTGGAAAGTCAGTCACACTTGACAGATGGGAAAAATACTTAATCAAGGTACAGTTTGTGATTATTTCTAGTGTATTATACATAATGTAACCATAAGATATTCTACTGTGATCAATATTGACAGAAAATGTACATGTTTTTCTCCTTACAAGGTAGAAAAATCTATCTTAAATCCTTATCTCCAGACTGGATTTGTATATATCTGCAAATTGTACTCCAGTGGTGCACTGGGTAATATTTAGTAGGACTATAGGTGTGTAAAAGTTTATCATGTATGTCGTTTTACATAAACTCATTAAACCCTATCCACAGGCTACATTTGGTTGGGATCCTCATTAATCTGACATGAGGATGTCCCATCCAACGAGGCCCACCCTGCAAGGACTGTAGTGTGGGAACAATGTTATATGTCTGTTAGTGGAGGATCTCTAATAATATCACTATCCAGACGTATGTATAGTGACAACTGCAGCTCTATGGTGTAACATAATATCATAATGATCTACTAAGTACGGTATCTGATGCAAGGACAGGAATTCTACAACATAATTTTACTTAAGTAAAGGTTTATCTGAAGATGTAAATGTTTCTGTACATTAAGAAACCTCATCAGGCCTGCGACTAACCATTAATGTCTTTATATACAGATCTGCCAGGATTACAACAGCACATGGGCCTGGGAGATGGAGAAGAAGGGGTACCAGGAGATGAGCTTGGAGTGTAAAGTGGGACTACTGAAGGTAATGTATGTTGTTGTGTCTCTGGAGCTGGGGAAAGGCCAGCGTTGTTAGCTGTCTGTGAACTTCCCATCACATAGCCCCATATTCCCCATTGTTATCCCTGCATCCAGAGAGATGCTAGAGGAAACACACAGGTATAAGTTACATGCTCCAATTGGCCAATAAAACTCTAAAATAGTTCTGGAACTTTATCTTTCTTTAAATTATACCATTAAATCTAAAATACTCTTGAACCAGCTTGAGTGCTAATTAACGTTCTTAGTGGCACAATAACTAGAGATACCAGATATGTATAATCTACTAGACAACTACAAGTGTCTTATACCTGTAACCACTGCCCACAGTAATTTATTTATTACTGATTTATTACCAGCCTAGCATGTCATTGTTTTCAGCATAGTATGTTTGTTTTTATTTAGATTAGCTGTTTTAGTTGTTAGTTTTTTGTATGTAAGTTCTTCCTGTACTATAAAAGTCACTGCTCACTGCAACAAACTGAAGGAATTATAATTGTGTATCCTAAAATAAAGAATACGTTGGATGTTTGAGATCCGAGGACACTGATAGGCTGCATTCTCATCAATATTGATTCGACCCACAAAATAGCTGCCCCCACTGTGAGCACGTGAGACATACACTTTCATGTACAGTGAAACATGTCGCCTATTGCGGGAAGTTGAGCTGAATATATTTCCATTGATAAAGTAATACTGTACATCTTTAAGCATGGGGATGTCTTCATTTGCCCTTTTACTGACTTTTGCGTTGCTTTGATTTCTATTTGTGATAGAATAACCTGGTGTCTGTGAAACGTTTGCTTGCTCTGGAAGGCTGAAGGCGCTATCTTAAATCTCTTCTTCTTGCAGCACTTGTGCGAGTGTCAGTTTGATGACAATCTGAAGTTTAAAAATGCCATCAATGAAGAGGACGCCGACGCCATGCGTGTACAGCCACTAGGGCGGGATAAGGACGGCTTAATGTACTGGTATCAAC
This sequence comes from Mixophyes australis, assembly GCA_036250195.1. Lineage (NCBI taxonomy): Eukaryota > Metazoa > Chordata > Amphibia > Anura > Limnodynastidae > Mixophyes > Mixophyes australis. The sequence continues at coordinate 19,856,622 of JAVHZZ010000002.1, read as the reverse complement.
TGGATCAGGATCACAATATCCGCATGTACATCGAGGAGCAGGATGACCAAGACGGGTCTACATGGAAGTGCATAGTCAGGTCACTATTGTGTCCAATAAGGGTGCAGAAGATAGTATGGGTGTTGGTTAGATGTGGTCATCAGAGGTCTGACCTAGATCTAAGAAGACCTGAGGGAGAGTATTCTGAGGTGTATGAAGGGTGGGTCTTGTTGAGGGCTTTGTAGGTGCGGCTAAGTATATTTGAAATGGTTTCTGGAGGCTATGGGGTGGTAGTGTAGAGATTTCCAGAAGACGGTGTATTATTGCAGATTATAAGGAAGAGGTGACAGGACTGGGAGGGAGACTGGATGTGAGGAGTGAAGTGTCACATGAAGGTAGCAGGATTGGGAGACTGAGGAAATTGTGGTTTTATCAGTGAGAGAGATTTGAGGGGATGTGTTCCTGCCCCCAAGAATTCATCAAGAATTGTAGGGCTTAACGACAGTGAAAAAAATAGTCCTGCAGCTCCTATTTTACCATCTTTTGCGATACACGAAGATAGGAATTTATCTCAATTCAACTTAACCCGTTCTTGTAAAGATGTATCCTGCTGTATGTGAAATGTATATGGTTGTTCTTTCTTACCAGACAGTGCATAACTGAAAAGATACCATGTAAATGCACATAGATGTCAGGTAAACAAGAATACTTTATTTAAGTGAAATGAGTTGTTTTCTATTGCTGTCCAGGCTAATTTTCAAGTCACATCTGTTCATATATAATGATGATGATATCTGAGGGTCTGTGTTACCTGTTACCTGCTCCTTTCTTGAACCATTTTCCTTGTATTACATGGCTGAGTTGAATGTTAACACGATTCAGCTAGTAGTATTAATATTTACACTATATGATAAAATTATGTCTGATGTAATTTGCTTTAAACTTTGTGTTAGGCTTATTCACACACCCTGTAAACGCTTAAAGTGCATATACAATTATCTTTATATTGTAATTTTTATAAGACTTAATTACCTGTTTGTTACTTTATCCGGTGTAGGACCAGGAATGAGCTGGCGGAAACCCTGGAACTCCTGAAAGCACAAATAGACCCTGCATTACTGAAGAAACCTGAGCCACAGGACGGTTCATCTCGTGAAAGTCCCAATCCAGAGGATGAAGACATCAAGAAAGAAGAAAATGGGGGTATGTTTCAATGGTCCTTTTGGTTTCTGTACTGCTGATCCTAAATACAAGCTCCTTTCTATAAAAGCCACACTAACCTTTACATATGTAAATGTTTGGGGAATTTAGCAGAATTAGAGATATTTGAGATAAGGAAACCCTTTTCCCTATGCCAAATAAACTTCCTTCCTGTAGTAAGCCCATGGCAGGGCTATGGGCCGTCCTTCTGAAATAGCAGAAGTTGTAATATAATACTGTGCAGGCAGGACGTTACTGGCATGGTGCCACTTGGGCAACTTTCTGTTCAGTTTTTATAAATGATGGGAATGACCACTAATAGTTTATGATTCTTCCAGTGAAAGGTTTATATGTGTTTGATTTTCTTGATGGAGGCAGTATACATCACTTATACACAAATAAAGCACTTTTTGTTTGCTCTAAAAGCTGTTTATCTATCAAATCTTTTGACCCATTCATGTTTTAGACAATTGCTTTCTAGGCTTGTAATCCTTGTATTGTTTCCGCTGGAAACCATGTGGCCTGGGGTGGGTATACGGCTCCCTGCCTCAGCTGGGCATGGTCTCGCTACCAGTCACCAAGCACACAGGAAAGGAGCAGTTTGCTAGATGTTCAATGTGTTGTAGGTTTTTTTGTGTATTTTTGATGTTACCCAGCAACTACTGTGACTTTTTGCATTTTTTTTTTTTAATCATCTGTGAATGACCCAAGATACCTTTTATATATCTACATTTTATAAGATGCTTGGACCTAAAAATAGGACCAAAAATCCTTGATGCCCAAGAATTCTAACAAAGTTAGTAATAAACTTCTATAATAAGTCTCAATATAGAGGTTCACCAATGCATGATTGTCAGGACAGCTGAAAAGCTATAACATCATTGGAGAATCACTGCCGCACAGTGACAGCCATTCCCTTGTGTTTTCTTTTGCAGCGCAAACTTTAGGAAATTGCTGTACTGATTGTGTGATAAAATATACTTAAATCGGCTAATTTCTGCTCATACTCTTAGAAGCTGACAGCAAAAATTAGCAAGTTAAGTATATTTTATCATGCGATCAGTATCACAAAAATAACGTGCAAGGGAACAACTGACAACTTGCTGCTAATTGTCACCCCCGCGGTCATCAGGGGCTGTGAAACAGAGGAAATCAAACCTCAAATCTATCACACAGGTTTATTAGTGATTACAAGTAATACATATGGCAGAATACTATCCGCACCAGAATCATCAAGATTTTCGTTTAACTTTCTACTGGCAAAATATCCCAAACTTTATGCAAATCTTTAGGGGCTGCTCTCTTGGAACGAATACAGTAATCAAAACAAAAATAGAGAGAAAATGTTCCAATTTTGGAGGCAAACGGTCTACTGCCTGTATTGGAACACAAGAATTTGCAATAAACTCACCCAATGCTATTTGTAAAAAAAAAAAAAGTTAGAAAACTATGTGTAAAAGTTATACAATCAAGAGGAAAAGAGGTTCATCTAATGAATACAAAGAGATATGGACTCAAACCTAAGTTTAATACCAGGGCTGGAGCCCTAAATAGTCAATCAAACGTGATACTAAGATCTATACAATGTGTAATGTGGCTCACAGATAGTTATAGCAAGGTGTAATAACATGTACGCATAAAAACTAATAACAATGAATAAGATGCAAACATATTATAATACCCAATGATATAAAAGACCCTATGAATATATAATAATGAAATAATAACTGCTTTGTTCTTACCTGCTTAAAATCCAGAGGGCCTTTTTACAAGGAAATTGATCCGCTTTAGGAAATATATGGTATCGAATTAAAAGTATGTCTTTAAAATTTATAGCTGTGAAAAGTATACAACTCCATAGTGGAGTATTAAAATAGTATTTCCATCAAGCCGCACATAGTCGCCCTGAATGATAATATCAAAACTTAATAAACAAGCCCATAAGGCTAAGTTAACATGGAGCGAAGAGCTCATGTGTAGATGGTACTCTTGATATAAAGTATAAAGTAACTGACAAAATTCAGATGTTGGCGTCAAACAAAAAGAACACAAAAAAGTCACTTCCGGAAATGTTGAAATAACCGGACCCTCCGGGTTCACCCGCCAGCAGCTCTCGCCAGTCGGCTGATGGTCCCAGGTATACCGGCAGCGATGTGAACAGCTGATGTGTAAATAGATCAGAGCAGGTTCTAGCAAAAGAAGCAGAGGCACTGCTAGATTGATGGTAGCAGTGAGCACAGACTCACAGCGTCTCCGCAGCTGTTAGTTCTTCTCAATAAGTGAATGGAAACTCGTGTGGAGCTTATATGCAGCCATATGACTTCCCGATTTAAATATATAATGAAATGGAGAAAGATAATGAATCCAATATAACCGAACGCGTTTCGTTACTAGAAGTAACTTCATCCGAGGGGAAAAATAAATGAAATGAGACCAAGCTCTCCCTAGGTCAATTTAAGCGCAAAAACTTGCATTACATCTGGTGATCAGTGAGAAACCACTAATAACAATGTGGTTGGTTGAAGTGAACCCTATCATTGTGGAGCGAGACACAACTAAATAAGAACAATCACTAATAAACAAACATACTGCGTAATAAAATATATATGAATAAATAGTACTAGGTTAAACCAATTCAAAACGAAAATGACATAATAAACCAATGATAAATTAAAATACATCTAATTTCGAAAAAGTAATAAAATAAATTCCCATCATGCAACAAATATATGCAAATAAATAAAACTACTAAAGATGATAAACTGAATTGAATAAGAATGAATAATTGTATATATGTAAGAAATACACATGTACATGGATCAAACTAAAAAGAAGTGGGAGATATGCAGATCCATCTAACAGGTCCCCTTCCTCGCTCTAGAAAATAAACAAGTGACAATGCCAAGTGTCATCTAATATTAAGTTCCATTGATTCATCTGATGCACCCTCACTACTTCTTGCTTACACATTCTGCTGTATCTGTCACCTCCTCTTCTTATTGTGGTTTTTAATGTGTTCAACTCCAGATAAACAAGTTGGATCCCCATTATGAACTTATGCAAAATGCTGATGGTGATGAGGATATTTATTCAAAATATTTTGTCTGTGTTCCACTATCCTTCTTTTGAGGTCCTGGTTGCTCTTCCAATATAATGTAAAGAACAACTAAATTGCAGCAAATAAATTACAATGTATGTATTGTAGTACAATTAATGAAACCCAATATATTGAATTCTTTCTTTGTACTTGAGGAAACAATCTCTTTAGAGTCATATTTGATATATTTGCATGTGATGCAATTTGTCATTGAACATCTAAGTACCACTCACTGGCCTCAATAACCAGTTTAGGTATATAGTCTGATTACAAAGTTTGGTCTTAGGCGTTAAACTGGGAACCAATACGTTTTTAGTTTACAATTCTTTTTAAAAAAATCACTTTCAGGTTTTCTAGAAGTATTGTTTGTAGAATTGGATCCTGTTGTAAAATCAGATAATGTCTCCTGATGATTTTAATATGATGCAATGCGTTATTAAATTTTGAAATAAAGGCCAAATCCATAAACTGATTTGGATTGAGGCTTATCTTTTTTTGGTTTAATAATAAAGTAGACTCATAATGTTTTAACTACATTATAAGTCGACTGTAAAAGATCTGGAGGATAACCTCTCTCCTTAAATAATCAAATCATTTCTCTTGCCTGACATTCAAAGTCAGCAAAAGTAGAACAGTTACGTCTAGGGAGCTGTTATAATGGAGGAAGTTGTTCGTGTCAACTTCCTTCTTAAAGGTCTGAGTTTCAGTTTTTACCCCATTAATGGAGAAAGTCAAATCTAAGAAATTCATGGAAATTCTGTGAAAGCTGTGAGTGAATTTCAAATTATTAGAGTTAGAATTTAAATGTGATACAAAGTCCATCACCAATTGTTCATCACCCTTCCAAATAATAAAAAGATCATCTATATAACGGCCATAAAGGACCCGCCGCCGTAGATGCGCTCATCTTCAAACGCACCCATATAGAAGTTGGCATAGCTTGGGGTAAACCTGGTCCCCATGGTTGTTCCCATCACCTGCAAATAATGTGTGCTTTCCAAAAGAAAGTAATTGTGAGTTAAAATAAATGATTGAATCAATAATAAATCTTTGGTGGTTCTCTGTTTATGTACTTTGACAGCTCAGTATTTTCTTCATGGTGTTTATTCCTTGATTCTGTGCTTTATTGGCGTACAAAGCCTGTATGTACATCAAGAGTGAGAAAACCATAATCCTCATGCCAAACAAGATCTTTAATTAAATGAAGCAAACACATTGAATCACTTTTATAAGATTTTAGAGAGCACACTAAAGGTTGTAAATAAAAATCAACATAAAAACATAAATTGGAGGTAAGGGAAACCAAACCCAAAAGAATAGGTCACCCAGGATGTGGTAAAAGTGATTTATGTAATTTCGGTAGGTGATAGTAAATTGGGGTGACTGGAAAAGAAACATACAAAAACTTGTATCCCCCGAAATGACTTCCTCCACTAAAGCACTATACAAAAGGGTTTTTATATGTAGTTAATACAGCAAAGTAGGGTTAGTAGAAAGTGTCTTATAAAAATTAACATCATAGAGGTTCTGTATAACCTCCCCCCCCACCCCTCTCACACCCTTGACTGCTGATTTAATAATAGAAGAATCCTCTAACGAATACCCAAAGGTCCTATTATTTATGTCTGTGTTTCATTCACAATATAAATGTTATCAAATACTCCGATCACCCTTTTTTTTTTTTTTTTTTTGTGAATAAAGGTTTATTACCATATTATACTTATGCCTGGTGACGATAGTTTTACTATTGAAACATAGCTGGGAACAACACCTTATTTAAATATCTCGTTCTGTAAATACAATTTTTATTCTTTTATTCTCTAATAAACTGTAATCGCTTAATCAGTTGGTAGTCTTTTTTTTTTTTCTCTCTAACTGCCTCTGCTGACTGTTGAATATTCACATTTTATGCTATGTTAAATCCTGAAACAATATTTGTGAATCATTGAAAACCCTTAAGCTATAGATGTAGAAATGGTGAATTTGATTAGGTTTCACTTTTCATCTAGTGATCTTTACTGATTAGTTTTATTATAACATTATTTCACTATTTTTTGGCTTGTAGAGAAGCCTGGAGATGATGATATGATAGAGAAGCCGGACGTGGTGGAAACGCCCACAAGCACTTGTCCAGCAGAAAACGGCAATAGCTTTAAAACGGACGACGAGAAACCTTTGAAAACATGCAGTGAAATAAAAACGGAACCTCCCTTGGATGTAAAGGAAGAGAAACAATCTGCCAAAGAAGAGAGTGACTCCTTCAAGGAGAACGTAAAGCCAGTAATAGTGGAGATTAAAGATGAAAAAGCAGAGCCAAAAGACTTAAAGGAATCAAAAGGGAACTCTGATAAGACCCTTCCACCACCGGAGCCAGAACGCTCAGAGATTTCTGTCATTGTCAAACGCACTGAAGAACATGTAGAAAAATCTATAGAGGACACCGGGAAAATGAAGAATGACCAGCAGGCTAAGATCCCGTTGAAAAAACGGGAGCTCAAGCTGACGGACGATTTTGACAGCCAGGTTAAAACATCGCTGTGCAAGTCCAAGACCCCCACAAAAGAGCTGCTACAAAAAGAGGAAGGAAAACTAGAAGATGATAGTACAAAGACTTCTGTAGGGCCTTGCACTACTGCTGATGGGAAGCAGTTGGTGAATGGTGATTTGAACAGTGATAAAGCAACACACAAAGCAAAAGCGGATCATGCAGAGAAAAGTTCCACCTCCACGAGAGAATCGGTTATCGGCTCAACCAAGGATGAACATCGTGTAACAAATGAGAGGAATCCTAGCGTCATCAAAAGTTTACAAGAGCTTAAAGAGAACGGCAAGGAAGGTGTAACGGGACTAAGCAGTGATCTCCCCACCCCATCGTTAGAAGAATCCTCTAAGAAGGCATCCGTGAAGGTCCCTCCTTGTGAGGTTGAATTAGAGAAAAGCGGTGCAGAAGCCAAAGTAGGAGAAGAGAAAAAAGAAGAATCTGTTTCAGACTGTGGTAAAGAAAAGCAGAGTCAGGTCAAGGGAGACGCTAAGAAAGATGTTGGTAGTTCAGAGTCTACAAAGAAGCCTGAGGTTTCGGATAAACCTGCCAAGGTATCGTCCACAGAAAGCCGTGACGTGAAGGAAGTATCGGGAAAAACAGAGGACTGCATCTCTGAAAAACACTGTAACGCTGAAGAGCAAGATACAGATAGGAGGAAAGAGGAGTCTGAATCAAAGACAAAAAATGTAAAAGCTAAAGGAAATGCAACTGCAAGAAGAAAATTACTGATCTCTAAAAGAACTTCCACAAAGAACTCAACACTGAAGCCGGAGAAACCCATTGAAGATAAAGAAAGGGCAGAGATTGAAGGAAAAGAGGAGCCTGAGGCATCTACTGATAAAGTTGAGGAAAATGAAAAACCTGCAAAAGATGTATTGGGGAAGAAAGGCTTTAGTTTAAGGAGCAAACGTAAGGATAAGTCATCTGCAAAGGGAAGTGACATCAGTGTGGCATCTGACTCTAAAGGGGCGGAGGATGACAAAATTGAGGGGGCTACAACAGCACAACAGGAGAAGACTTCAGAAAAGCCATCTCTAATTTCCAGAAATAAACACAAGTTAAAGTCGGCTCCAGAAGACGAGAATAGTGGACCAGAGAGCAAGGAGATGACTTCTGAGAGACAGAAAGATGGCATTAAACTGACAATCCGGATATCCAGCAAGAGGAAGAGGCCTGAATTGCCTGTAGAGAATACCACTGTGGAGGCTATAGAGGATGCCGAGACGGAGGAAAACATTGGACGGAGACTGAGGCGATCTCCTCGAATTTCCAGACCTTCAGCAAAAGTAGCGGAAATCAAAGAATGCAAGCCTGAGAATAAGGAGAGTGATGAAGAGGAAATGCCTGCTCCACCAAAACTGGAGAAAGAGAGGAAATCTGAAAAGGAGCCATGCCAGAAAATAAAGAAGGTATATTGGCCAGAAACTTACACATGCACTAAATCTAAGAGAAGTGTTGTGGAATATTTTTTTATTTTCACTAGGATTATTCATGTATATGGTGCGTTGTGCAGAATTTAAGGTGTGGTTGACGTGTCTGACTGCCTTATTGTATTCAGTCTTTATCTAATTCTCAGCAACATGTACCCTGTTGATTAGCCAATAAGATTATCAGACTGAGCATTATATAGTGGGAGGAGCAGGGTCCCCAGCAGCACAGAGTATATCAGGAGATGAATGATGTGTTGGTGAGGACAGGACTGCATGTGACAGGGGCAGTGACATGATGTGAGGAGGTGAATGGAGGCAGCAGGAAGCCACAGACTAGGAGTTATATAGTGGGAGGAGCAGGATCCCCAGCAGCACAGAGTATATCAGGAGATGAGTGATGTGTCAGTGATGACAGGGCTGCATGTGACAGGGGCAGTGACATGATGTGAGGAGGGGAATGGAGGCAGCAGGAAGCCACAGACTGTGAGTTATATAGTGGAAGGAGCAGGGTCCTCCAGCAGCACAGAATATATCAGGAGATAAGTGATGTGTTGGTGAGGACAGGACTGCATGTGACAGGGGCAGTGACATGATGTGAGGAGGGGAATGGAGGCAGCAGGAAGCCACAGACAAGGAGTTATATAGTGGGAGGAGCAGGATCCCCAGCAGCACAGAGTAGTGACATGATGCACCTATCACATTGATGCAGGAAGACTGTGGTGTTAAAACACCACATACTCTATATGAAACAAATTTCATAAATCCAACTTATTTAATAATTTGCTTTCTTTATGACATTAAAATACAGTTGAACATTTTTTATAGATGAATCGTGATAATAAAATGTATTTTTAAGTCCTAGGAGACTACCCAATCACCAGTCTGCAAACAGCAGTTTAGTTACCTATCAGACATGCAGGCTTTTATTTTCTCCTAGAATGATGCAACCTCTCATAAGCAGCTTTTTAAAGATGTAAACTGTCAGGAAAAGGGTTCTCTTTTGTGTTTGTTATTTAGCCCTGTAATACACAAGTTTTGATAATATGTGAAGTCAGGAGAAATAGCCAAACTCTATGGGGAGAATTCAATAAGCCGCAAAGTGCCTCCCACTGCGCACATTGCCGGCTAATAAGGTAGAGAATCTCTGCTCATTTTCCCTCACGTCCCATAGAGATGTGAGGGAAAATTTGCAGAGATTTTCGTACAAACTCCAATGCAATGTCTCTGCAGACTGTACAAGAGATGCATCACAGCACCTCGTGACAGACTGAATTCCCCACTATGTTTGCCACTCACTTGTGATAAAGAAAAGGATGTGTGCTAACAGTACACTGCAGGCCTGACTATTAACATTAGACTTTTCAGACCTGCAAGACAGGTACACTTTTTAGTGTATAATGTTTTGTTAATGTTCCCTTTAATATTGATATTTATCAGCTTATTGATATGTGACCGCAGGAACACTGAAACGTCTGTGATTACACGGCTACTTCTAGTGAGATGACAATCTATAAAGTGCTTCTTTGTAACCTTTATTTTTTCTAACTGTTAAAAATATGTTCAGAAACCCAGGCAAAGGCGAAGGGCGCGCTGGACTAACTTCCGATCACGACGTAGGCGCAAATCATCTAGTGAGGAGGAAACTGAGGAGTCGGATAGTGAGGATTCAGAGGAAGGTTCGGAAAATGAAGAAAAAGAGGACGGTGTCCCAGGGGAAGATGATGAACCGTGCAAGAAGTGTAGCCTCCCCAATCACCCCGAGCTGGTCAGTATTTCCATCACACAATCATATTACAGGTTTCATCCTCATCTCATTTATAAACACTTGAATAAAGATATTTAGAAATGGGCATCAAAGATGTCTGCAATACAGTATAGATTGTGTTTATTACTCTGCCTACTCTATTGATCTCAGGAATAAACTGCCTCTAAAACCCGTTATTGTACTTCATTCAATGAAACTGTTAGAGATGCTATGTTTTTATAAATCTTGGTGCTATATAATCAGAATATGTTAAAAATAAGAATATCAAACACTGAGACGTTCCGTGACCAAGTATTTTTATACCGAGTCACGCAGCTCCAGTAGAGCTCTAATATCCTTTCTTTTACATTAGGGTAGAGTATTATTCCTTATAGTACACACACTTCTATTTTAAACAAAGTAAGGTTCCTTTTTACTTTGGCATCACAGGGACAAACCATAGGGCTTAAGTGCCCCCCACCCCCCCCCCCCCCCTTATTAGATTGAATTTCCTCCTTCCTGTAACCTCCCTTAGTCCATCTATTTTAGTGCCCATTTATGAGATGGGCTGCAGGGCATTTTGCCTGCAATTTATAAAAAAAAAGAGGAGACGGCAGCATGGGCAGGTATGCCTGTACTGAGTTTTATGCTGGTTAGCCTTGGCTGACACCTGGAGGGTGGTAGGCAGGATCTCGTTCCTGACGTTGCAAAGTGGGTCCCATACAGGGCAGCTTCATTTCTGTTGATGGTGAGGGAAGACTTTTTGTGACCTCTAGCCAATCAGATCATTGCAATGGTTACAGCATCCGGCTTGACTGCAGATCCTGAGAGGCAGTGACCTGTGTACTCATGTGATTGTGTTAAAGTACATCAGGAGATGGGTGATGTGTTAGTGAGGACAGAGCTGCATCAGGGGCAGTGACATTATGTGAGGAGGAGAATGGAGGCAGCAGGAAGCCACAGACAGTTCTAGAGTGGAAGGAGCAGGTTCCTCCAACAGCACAAAGTACATATGTCAAACTCTTATTGCAGCAATATGTGGAGTCAAATACACATGCAGCCGTGTCCTCATTATCCTAATAACATGATTGGACAAGTCACTGCTTCCCTCATGATTAGAACACTCATCTCCTAAAATAATCTGCATTACTGTCACCATTTCAATGATCTGATTGGCTACAAGTTGTTCTGGCCCCACTGACTTCAAACCTTGGGACATATAGATGAGTATGAAGTGAAGATTGATGCACCTTAAAAATAATTATTCTCAAGGAAACCACAGCTTCCCAAAAACCTGAAGCTTGGTTATGCAGGGAGGGAATCCACTGGTGATGCAATGGTTAATTTTTCAAAACTGGATCTAGGGTCCCTAACAAATTTCTAGATTATAAAGGCTATCCATCAAGCTTCACTCTTCAGCTATTTTTCAGTTTCAGCTGGAATGTTACCTAGTGGTACTTGATATTTATTTTCAAATCACATGTAATCCTTAAAGTGGAACTCCGGCTCAGATTTTACCTGCTCCCCATACAATAAACTCTACATAATAGTTACGTTACACATCTCCTCCTATTTGTACTAAAAAGGAGAGCATGTACCATGTTCGTGTAAATGTCTGTTCTTAGTGGGTGAGGATTTCACCACATAGACCAAGACATTGATTGCTAGAAACATGTTACCATTTGTAACCTGACCATATTGCAAAATATATTATTTTATGGGGAGGGAGAATATCTTGGATTGGAGTTCCCCTTCAAATGATGTATGTATTACCAGCCTAATACAGTTTTATTTATTGTTTTCTAGATTTTGCTGTGTGACTCGTGTGATAGTGGATATCATACAGCCTGTCTCCGACCACCACTGATGTTGATTCCTGATGGAGAATGGTTTTGTCCTCCTTGCCAACATGTATGCATCAGGTTATATTTATTATTGTCTGTGTAACTTTCTGTTATAAGGGACTTTTTTTTTTTTTTTTGGTGGAATTTACTTTTGCCAATTGGTGTTGGGGTAATTACCCAATGACCAGTTTTGTGTCCACTGGTGTAAGTCATGGAAAACATTATAGATCACAAGAGTCCATTGTGTTGTGTGATCTGAACATTGGCCAAGTGCATTTACCTATAGGTGGCTAAACAGTGATTGTTTTCAGCCGATTAATCCTAAACTTGTTTGGAGGTATTTGTGGGGCTCCACCAAATACCAGTGGTGGCTAAGAAGGATTGTGCTGATCTGTTTCTCTTTACCAATAGAAATTACTGTGTGAGAAGCTTGAGGAGCAGTTGCAGAATTTAGACGTTGTTTTGAAGAAGAAAGAGCGTGCGGAGCGAAGGTAAAGTGCTTAGTGTGACGCAGGTCCTGAGTAACTGGCACCTTATCTGCAAGTATGAATGAACCCATAGGCAGAGTAATCTTCTGCAGGTTTAAAAGCTTCTTGTATTTTGTCACAACCTGGAATTTGGAGGAGATGAACCTAAGTCCACCAGGCAGCCGGCTTAATTGTGCTTTCTTGTCCCTCAGGAAAGAACGATTGGTTTACGTTGGAATCAGTATTGAGAACATTATTCCTACTCAAGTACGTACGTTTTTACGGAGTGTGTTTTTATCACAAGTCAAAATTTGACGTTGAATTATTCCTAACAGACGTTGTTACAGGAAGCTGAGGATGTGCCAGAAGTTCAAGAAAAGGAGGAAGAGAAGAAGAAGAAGAAAAAGCCTAAGCCCTTGGAAAGGCGTTCAACGAGGACCAGAAAATTCATCAGTTACAGGTGAGATTTGTGAGGAACAGCTTTCTCCTCCAGGTACAGCCATGTTAGTGGTAGACTGATCTCATCAATAACATTCACCCATACACAGACATCTGAGAGATGCATTACAATTACATGCTCTGCTAGATAAGGAACACTGTGCCTTTTGTATTGGATTTTATATGTCATAGCTCTTTGAGGGTGGCCTGAGACTTAACAATGTCAGTTTTGGCTTAGTGGTATAGGCAACTATACAACATTCTTCCGGTTGGTATTTAAAGTATTTTGGTGAAAGTAAAGAATGCAGAGTCATTGGCGGCTATTGTAGCATCATTTATTTATATGTCGCCACCAACTGAGCAGCGTTGTACAGAGAATATTTGTAACTTGCATCCTTCTCTGCCACAATGAAGTTTACAGTGTAAAGTTCCTACCCCATACACAGACACTACAGTTCATTTTGTCAGCAGACAAATAACCCACCAGTTTGTTTTTGAAGTTTGGGAGGAAACCCGAGCACCCAGAGGAAACCCATATGAAAGGGAACATACAGACTCCACACAGTTACGGCACAGACCCCTCAACCTGATGACTAGTGGAGGGATAGGACAAAATAATTTCTACTCGCCATAAAATCAATTTCTCTGAGCCCATTGGAGGACACTGTGCCAATGGGGTGTAGTAGGTGGAATTGGAGTTAGGCCCTTTTATATCTTAAACTGTTGAATGATAGCTCCTCCCCTACTATGCCCCTCCCACAGGAGCCATCTTCATTTATAACAAATACCAGAAGAGAGGGCCTAACTAGGAATAACAGAACACCTAGAACATAAAATAACAAACAGATCAAGGGGGGGAGGAGAGAGTGCAGTGTCCCTGAATAGACTTGGAGAAATGGAGTCTACAGTGAATAAAAAAATCCTCTTCTTTCCTGCCATTAGGAAACACTACAACAATGGCAGTGTTCTCCCCAGCACCTATTTCCCGGGTGCTCCACCCAGCTGTTTCACTTGCCCACCAGGCTCTTGGAACCCAACAGACTCCTATAATAGAAATAAACCATTGTTTCTCCTATTGGAGCAGGCACTATGTGAGCACTACAGCCAGCAGTGTGTGTTAGACCACTGACCATCAGTCCTGGCAGGTGTGGGCAATAACCTCCAACATTTTTCAATATTATTTTAGCGAAGTATTAAACTGCCCCTAGCCCGGCTGCTTCTTAATGCCACCCGGTTTTGTCAAAATTTTCTGAGGAGAACACTGAATGGGGACATACCAAAGTTGTCCCTTAAGGGAATAATTGCTCTGAAACAAACACGCTCAAAGCTTGCATCCTGGGATGTAAAACCTTGCAACAGGCAAAATCTGGAAAAGACGTGGACAGACGACCACACAGCGGCCCAGTAAAACAGTTTGGCCGAAGCAACCACACGAGCTTACCAGGAAGCACCAACTGCCCTTGGTAACTGACATTGTATGGTCCACAGTGCACCAGAGAGCCTAGACCACAACCACAAGGTGTAAAGATCAGAAACGGAGACACCCCTTTGGCATACGAGAGCTTAGTACGAAGCGAGCTCTGCCTGAACAAAAAAACAGAAAAGGTGAACAAGCACGAAAACAAATCCGCAGTGTGTGAAGTGTGACCTGCACACCACGGAATACAAGCAATTCCATACACGGTAGCACGCAGGAGAGGAATAAATAACTACACCTGGATTACAGTCGGCACAAGTTTGTGGGAAGAAACGCCTAGCCCGAAGGATCACTGTGTCCGTGGCCCCACTGCCAAAGCAGATGACAAAAAGAGGAACCAGAACCAGAACCAGAAAAAAATCAAACAGAGAGGCAACCGTTAAGTGGACCTACGGCCATCCATAGTATGTCAAAGTACCAATCTGGAACCACCAGAAGGCGGCAACCCAAACTCTTAATAGCTGCTGTAACACCCGCAGGAGCATGGGACTAGATGGGAACAGGTAGACCCGGCAAAACTTGAAAGGAATCGACATGGCATCCTTGTACATAGTCTGTAGACTGTTTCCAGTCTAGAGGAACCAAGAAGTGCAGACATGAAACCAAGAGATATGTCTGGCAGATTCCATCGCTGAACCAGTCGGGCTTGGATCAAGGAAGATTGAGAATCCAGTCCTGTCTCCCCAGAGTCAAGATAGTTATCTGAATTTGCTGTCGAAAAGACAGATGTTGATGGTGTCTGAAACGAGTCGTCCAAAATGGTACGATAGTTACACCCTGAGACAGTAAGAGATTTGCCCTGATTGCCATAATGCTGGTGAGGAACCTTGGGACAGAAGCTAGGTCAAAGTGTAAAATCCTGAAACTGATAGTGTGCATTGCAAATCGAAGTAGACATTGAAGCTCCTCCACTATGGAAACATGGCAGTAGCCATGTTCCTCTGTCCAGGGATGCAAGGAAATCCCCTTCTTGCCAGGCTCGCAATCCTGATTGTAACAACTCCATCCTGTGGTAGCTGCTCTCTGCCTTCCGAAGGAACGAAAGGACTGAAACCTAGGCTGTCTCAGTGTAGTTTTGCTGATGGGCAGAAAGCTCTTGTCCCATGTAGCTACATTAAAGATCTGCTCCAATTCTTAATCTGAAAGAGCGATACTGGAAACGGTAATAACTTCAGAGTTATTTAGATTCTGCATCTGCTGCCCTGGCATGTAACTCCAAAGAATGCCTGGCTGCTATTATGAGTGCAGAAAAACCTGGTGGTGACGGAGAGTGCATCCAAAGATGCCTGAGTTTTAGCATCCTATAAAATGTTCAGCCAATAGTAACATCCACTCCTGGCTTATCTTGTGGAGACCTGTGGCCAGTTTTTGCCACCCTTATCTGAAGAGCCATAAATACCCAATGCAGTGACCTGATCAGGCTGAACAAAATGCCTGCCGCCACATGTGCAGATCTAAGGAGAAAATTACACTTTGCACACGTACTGACCCAGAGCGTGCCTGTTCCCAGCAGCGGCAAAGTAATGGCTCTAGCTAGGCGGTGAGCAATGGGGAGGCTTTACCCTGGGAGAATTCTCCCATTTAATAGACACTTCTGATGGTAAGGGAAGAAAGGCCAAAATACATGTTCCCAGCACTTGGAACATGTTTCAGCTTGAAGAGAGAGTGGAAAACAATACATCTGCTTCTTCTGTCTTTTCAAACAGGAAGTCAGAAGAATCTGTAACCTCAGTTTCCGACAAAACTAAAGTCTGCTGAACCCCCAGGAAGAAGCCATCTACACTGTGTATACTGGAGGCATCCACGACACTATAAGTGTCCACCCTCTCAGACTCAAGAACAAATGCCCCATCCTCTTTGGGAGTTATAAACAATGGCCTGTCTTGTTACAGGATTGTGGTACTTGACTGAGTTACTCTGGGGAGGTGTTAAGGAGACATCTCACGGGAGGAAGCAGCCCTAGCCCCAGACCTTTAGCTGACTGGCTAAAGGTATCACAAGCCCTGCCTTACTAGTGTTTAGTGTGCTAGCTGTGAAGTATACGAGTAGAGTTTTGAGAAAGAAAAGGTATACTTACCTGTCTAGTCTGAGTCATTGCCTAAGTCAGTTTGGCTATTTATGTCACCAGTGGCTTAGCCCAAGTTCCTCCGTAAGCGTAGAAGCAGTTTTCGAAGAGCACTGATCACGACACCCCATCTCGCACTGTACACAGGGCATTCGTGCCAGAATTTCATTTGGTAAAAGTATGGTACAAGTCCCTTTTCCAGCCATCCTGCCGGCATCCTCCACATTTAGTGGTGAAAACACACAAACTACATGTAGAAGAAATAGTAATGTATGACCCCAAGCTAAGCAAGGGAGGACAGTGTGAAGCAGCAACAAGTATAGCAGAAGAGCCTATCTTGGCAAACTACACCACATGAACAAGCACAGCAGGAGATAAACAAGTGCAGGGAAAATGGCAGGTCTGCTAAGAAAGCTCACCAAACAATGGGGGAGGAGAAACACGCCCCCATGTGCAAAATGCTCCCCTTTCATCCTCACTATCCTATTATTCCTTTTTTCAGACATAGTGGTGAAATTTAACAGTGAGAAAAGACAGTAAACACCAAACCCCCGCTTCCAATATAAAAGATAGTGTCAGTACATTGTGGTTGGAAAATATTATTATAAGTATAGTAGATCTTCACACCTTTATTGCATGCACTAGTAACTGTTGGAGCTCCGACTCTGCAGTGCGGCAGCTAGTTCAGTTAGCACGCGCTGCCAGGAAGAGCAGGGGAGCCTGTTATATGCTGTGGAAGAGGGCAGATCCAAGGCTTCTCTCCCATGATAAGGGACCCAGAGTGATGGCAGCCCGACAGGCTCTTCTGGGGAGCGTCACTGATCAGAAGCACATGTGTTCTGCCACACACATTTCCAAAAACCGGAATAAAAATACACAGAGCAAGAGCCTTAAAGAAAAACACCCTACTCCAAGGGGCACCTAACCGAATCTGAAGATGACTCCCATGAGAGGGGCATAGTGGGGAAGGAGCAATCCTTCAACAGTTTAAGATTTAAAGTGGCCTAGCTTCAACTCCACCTGGTACACCCCATTTTCATATCCCAATTTAGGAGCAGTAGGATCTTTTAACTAGCCAGGGAAGAGGTGTGTCGATCGCCAGAAATAAAAATAACTCCTAAAAGTTAGAAGTCAGTAATATTTTTTAGGCACTTTGGCATCCTGGCTTCTAGGATCTGTCTGAAAGCCCCCATTCCGGTGGCTTGTGTATAGCA
Source organism: Mixophyes australis (assembly GCA_036250195.1). NCBI lineage: Eukaryota > Metazoa > Chordata > Amphibia > Anura > Limnodynastidae > Mixophyes > Mixophyes australis. Next base: position 19,839,125 of record JAVHZZ010000002.1, on the reverse strand, counting down.
GGCCCCCAAGTCAGACGGTTTAAAAAAATTGGTGCACTGGGAGCCGTTTGCTGGATGTTGATCACCGGTCATATCGGCTCTTTCCCCTGGCAATGAAGAAGCTGCAGAGCTGGTTATGGCCCAGTAACATTTAGAAGTACCAGGCCTCACCCCAACACCATTACGCAACACTGAAAAAGAACAAATTTGCAGCCGTTTGTGGCTTCCTTTTATAACTGCAGATTTGAAAATTTGATCACTATATTTGTAGGTTTGATGAATTTGACGAGGCGATCGATGAAGCGATAGAAGATGACATCAGAGATGCAGATGGAGGGGGTGGTGAGTGACTTACAGTCCTGATTAAACTGCTGCGAATGGCAGATGGCAATAGACAACCACAATATGCTTTTGTGTACAGACACCTGAATGAAAATACATTATATTTATTAGACATGTGGTATCAGTAGTGTGCTCAGTAGTATTATGTGCCATCTCTCTCGAGTTAAGAATTTATTTTTGGAATGGTCACTAGCTTGTTCTGTTACAGCACTGTCCTGTTCTCTGTGCTAAATACTATTTTAGGTTTTTTCACTTTGGAATAAGCTGTGTGTTGAAGACTGCGGTTTCTACAAGAGCATTTACGTCTCATTCTGAGATATGTTGATCAGTTCTCTTGTGTAACTGTGTTCAGGCTGCGGAGATTATAATAAGTAATAGTACGAAGTAACTGTTTGCAGCATAGTAAAAAGTTACCGGATATTGAGACGGAGGGAGAGGAGCAAAAAAAGAAAACGTCCAACAATAAAGCTGAAAATGTGAAAGATACAGATGTAGCATACTTTAAGTTGACATTTAACACATCACATACCATTCATTTCATGTTTTGTGATGCGTTAGATGTCAATTTAAAGTTTGTTACATCTGTAGCAATAAACTATATGCTTCCAATGTCTGTTTAAACATAAATTGAAATTGTCCGTAGCTTTTATCCGTGTCACTTTAATTACAAAAACAAGAACCAGAATTGGCTAAATAATTCGCTTGCTGTAGAGATTTTCCTTTTTCTATTTGGAAGGTGGCGGCCGAGGAAAGGACATGGCCAACATCACTGGCCACCGCGGGAAAGACATATCCACGATCTTGGAAGGAGAACGAACAGAGGGAAAACGGCCCCAAAGGGCTGTCACACGGCGTAAAAAACGCAGGCGATTAAATGACCTGGACAGTGACAGCAATGTGGATGAAGAGGAGAGTGAAGATGAATTCCAGATTAGTGAAGGGTCAGTGATTAATGACAGCCCTGTAGTCACATCTCCACCTATGTACTCTCCATCTTCTACTTCTGCAGTTGATGTTTTAGTCCCTTGATTGTTGTACCCACCCTCTAGTAACGTGTACACTTTACACCCCCAGCTCTCAGGATGAATTTGTCGTATCTGAAGAAAATCAAGATGAAAGCGATGACCAGCAGTCTAACGACAGTGACTTCGGTGCTCGCCGGCCACGACGGCACTACAGGAGGCCGATGAGGCAGAGCAGGAGACTGAAGAGGCGGACGGTGAGGAGGAAGTATTCAGATGATGATGACGACGATGAAGATGATGAATCTGAAGAGGATGCCCAAGCGACTGGTGAGACTTGTCAATGCATCCAAACCAACTATTGTATGCCTAGTGTCTGACATCCCGTGTATTCATTCTTTCTGTTTTCTTTCATACACTTTTGGCCAATCTCCTGAGCGGAATTAATGGAACAAATAATCTTTTAAAAGTTGTAAAATTCGTTGTGTTCTTGTATTTTAACACTATGGGAACATTTAGGAAAAAGGTTCTACAGATAACATTATAGAAAGGATGGTCGTGCAATCCGGCATTTGTTTTTACATTTTATACTGTACTAGAAGAATGACAGAACTCCTTTTCTAAACCTTTTATACATGTCCACCTCTTTCATGTACATAATGGACAATCTTGTATGTAGAGCCATACTATATAGTTTACTCAAAGTTGCAATCCCATAATAATTTTATTACATCACTCTAGTTACTTGTTGGCCTACACATTGTTTTGTTCTTTTGTCCTTGTTTTTCCTCGCCCTGTTATTAATGCTTTTACAGTTTGCCAAGTGTCATGTAATTACTATGCAACCACAGTCACATGACATATAAAGTAGTGAGGCACAATCCCCTCCATTCTACCTCCTACCATCATGTACATGGAGTGTGGTTTCAGACTCATATCAAGTGACCCTAGGGAACGAGCTTGATCCTAGCTAAGAGGTCCTTCAACCATATAAGTCTCACACCCCCCACAGTGAGTTATAGCAGGACAGCCTAGAGAAATGACTCATGTTAAACATGTACAAAACTTTAAGTTAAAAAAAAGTCTGTGAGTTTTCAGCTTTAACAACTCTGGTGTCTTTATGTCACTGCAGAGACTGAAGAGAGTAGTGATTACAGCGATGACTACCTGGACACCAGGAGAAGGAGGTCACGGAGAAATCAGAAGAGAGAGGTCAACTATAAGGAAGATTCAGAGAGTGATGGCTCGCAGAAAGGAGCTCGTGGACGCGGGAAAGAGATGAGACGCGGGAAAGAGATGAGACGCGGGAAAGAGATGAGACGCGTGCTTAAACGTAGATTCTCCAGCTCTGAAAGCAATGGTGCGTTCCATTCTTGGTTATTCCAAGCAAGACACATTATCTTCCCCATCTTCTAGCTCCATCAAACATCCATTTTTATCACCAGATTTGTAACTCCTGTTGATACTAAAGCATAATAGTAGGGACAGGAAATCTCTCACAGATCAGCCTATCCATACATTCATCTCTCCAGAACACCATTTACATCCAATTACAACACCCACACACATTGCTGCAAGTTACACGTCTTCTCCTCTCCCAGCAGCTCGCTCTCCTCTCCCAGCAGCTCGCTCTCCTCTCCCAGCAGCTCGCTCTCCTCTCCCAGCAGCTCGCTCTCCTCTCCCAGCAGCTCGCTCTCCTCTCCCAGCAGCTCGCTCTCCTCCTTGCCTGTCAGACACTGACAGGAGATAACCTAGGGCAAAATATAAAGCACTGCAGGCCAGGAAGAACTCTTCATCAAGTTCATCTAACCATTCTGACTGCACATTCACATGCTGTGTACTGCGGAACTGATGGAGCGGGCGTTCCCTTCCCCTGACATATGGCTGATCATCATCATTATTATTATTATTAACAAACTTATCACCGGCTTCTTAACTGCAGTGTTATTTTCAATATTGCCCATTGTTTGTGTTTGGTCACTAAATATGTATGTTGTGTGTGTTTGTCTACATCAGTGCTGTCTGCGCGCACACTACCTGTAGCAAAGCTCTTCTTTTCCTGCACATACACAATAGGAAACATGAGTATTCAGGGTTATTCAGAGATTTTACATCACTACTTTAATTATTTAAATAACAATTTCATGCAGGTTAACTTTGCTGTTTGTATTTGTGCATTTTGTATTTCGTTTTTCAGTTGTAAGTAGTATGTGTGCTTATGTATGTAAGTAGTATGTGTGCTTATGTATGTAAGTAGTATGTGTGCTTGTGTATGTAAGTAGTATGTGTGCTTATCTGATAAGGGATATTTTTTAAAGATTTTTAGGCACTTGTCTTTACTTGGACTGTAGCTCTGTTACAATGAGACCAATGGGTTGGCCAGTGTTTTGTTTTCTTTCCCTTCAGCAGTATGGGGACACAGATGGCTTCTGTAGTTTTGTGCTCTGTATAAGAGAAGGGTGAAGGACACTGGGCCCTAATTTAATTTTTTTTCCCTTGGATGCTTGTTCTACTCTGTTACAGCCAAGCTGTATCCTGTGTTACTCTGCTGCCATCTCTTAGAAGGGACAGCCCCTATGTCAGGGCTCTCAACACAGGACCCCCTAACCTGACCTCTGTTTTTCAGCATCTGCTGTGTCACATGAACCCTGACTGTTTCGGGTGTGAAGGGCCTCTTATTGCTGTGACTCCTGCATATTCGCTAGGTTAGGTAACTAGAGTCCAATCTAGTCCTGCGCATATTGGCTATGCCCAACAGAGTTAAACTATGTGCAAAGCGCCAAACTGAATTAGCTGTAGGACAACTTAGCCATCTCTAGCCCCACAGCCTCACCTTAAGGCCAGGCTGGAGCACACAGGCGGTTTTCCATCTCCGGTCCTGCCTACGACGGGTTATTGATCCAATCCATCTCTAACTTTTCTAGGCCCTTCAGGCCTCATGGCTCCCAAAATGCAAGTGTCATTCTTCCAAGTGTTTGTGGACAACGTTTGATAGAACTGTAGCAGAGCCATCTTTGTACGAGGCTGAATCCAGGTTTTTGACGGTGATACAGCCTATGACAATTTGGATATCCTGTTGGAATCGGATGAGTTATTTTTGGCAACCATTATGTGATCACTGGAAAACTGACTTACAGGACAGTTGTATCCCCACACACAGACGCAAGCTTTTTTAATGTTTATTAGATGAATAGATTGATCCAGATAAAAGCTTTCATATAGCATTGTTTTAGATGAACTCCTTTCCCAGGGTGAACTTGAATTGTTGGAATCATTGCATACAGTGGACCCTCCTGTCTTTGAACTATCTAGCAGTACCATGATTACTCTCCCTGATGCCACATCCTTCAAGGATATTCAGGACAAGACATTGGATAAACTTTTAAAATGCCTTCCACCCCTCCACCTCACCTTGGGTTCTGTGTACAGCCTCACCCCACCCTCATGGGCAAGTCCTATGACTATCTTCAGATTTCCTGGGTGATCAAGATTGTTATGTGAAGGTAGAAGATATTCTCAGAGCTTCCTTCAAATAGACCTATTTGAAGGAAGCTAATGACATGAAGAACCTGTTCTTCATGTCTTAGTTTACCAAAGCACAGGATGGCATTTGATTCCATGGTCTTAGGGTCTTTAGGCTGCAGCAGTCATCTGTCCTGTTCCGAAAACTCAAAAGTGTAAAGGGATCTTGCATAAACTTTGTTGTGTTGCCCAAAGGGGTGGTTCCTTCCAACCTGTACTGGACCTATAATATCAACAAGTTCTTTCCATGGAAGTTATTCAAGATGGTCTCTTTGGTCTGTGATCCTGGCCCTGAGTGTAGGGGTGTATCTGGATATCCGTGATGCCTATTTAAACCCCGCTATCCGGGAGTATCATCAGCATTTACTTCAGTATCATGGGGGGACACTTCCTAGTTTGGGCATTCCAATTTTGCCTGTCATTAGCTCTGGGAGTCTTCACCAAGATCATGGCCTCCAATGCAGCTCTTCTCCTTTCCTAGGAGATAAATCGTTTCTTAACTGGACGCTATCCTGTTGAAGAAACTGTCCATGCTGGATTATAAACAAACCAAACTCTTCCCTTTACAATGCAGCGCCGCTTTAAATTTAATCGCCGAAGACGCTGAACACGCCGGAGTTGAAGAATCCGGACATTAATACATTTACCCCCTGATTCTTTCGAATTTTCATGGTGTTTGTGGGTCTATTCTTCGACATAGGTATTTCTGCCTCAAGATTCCTTGCCTCCAAAGTTTAATTTGTCCCCTTCTATATCCATCTGTTCTTTTTGCCTTCATAAAATACTCCAGTTATGTTAAATATTATACCTCACCAAAGGTAGCACAAGTCACAAAATGTTTGCATTGTAAGGTTTTGCTGCCTAGAGCAATCGTGCCTTTTATTACATTTAGTGAAACAACAATAATCACATTTTCCCCAAGAAAAAATGTCCCCCGCATGTACATGGATCACCTCTCATTATGGCTACTAGTAATTAGTTTGTGGAAGGACTTGTGAACTGTGATTAATGGAGAATTGGTTATCACATTTCTTAAAGAGAAAATGTTGTTTTGTAGATTATACCAGTATTTTAATCAAGTTTCTAATGTAAAAATGTTTTCATTTCTACTAATGATTCTTTTTCCAGCCTATGCTTCAATTACGTTCCTTGTGGGACCATGTACTGTGTTTTTTCCCCCCATATCCCTTCCCCTGAAGCTCCTGTAGAGATCAGAGAGCGATATGCTCTACTTTTCACTGTTTTGGTTGTCATCCACTTTGGACAGATTGCAGTGTGCATTGCATCGGAATTACTCTATAGACATTGATGATCTTTACATGAGCTTCCGTCTTCCCTTTGTTCACCTGTCAAGAAAATGGTTGAATTACATTGTGCTCATATACACATTGCCTTTGTTGTGATTGAACAATACATTCTGTTTGCCAGTGTCATTAAATGTATCTAATCTAATTCACATTTCAGACAGTGATTTTTCCCGAGCCTCCGATAATGAAAAACCTCGAATTACAAGGAAGCCTTTGCTGAGGAAACGCATTCGAAGTTCAGACGATGAATTTTCGGAGGAGGAGGAGAAACCTGTCCGAAAGCGGTTGAATCGCATCGAGACAGATGAAGATGAGGAAGTAGACTCCAAGGATTGCAGCAGCAAAAAGCCTCCCGCAGAGGATAAGCCGCCGGCAACGAGCACCATCCCAGAAAGCACTAAAAAATCTTACCGCATAGAGAGTGACGATGATGATGACTTTGAAAATGTTACAAAAGATGGAAGCCCATTGGACTACAGCTTGGTGGATTTGCCTTCCACTAACGGACAAAGCCCAGAAAAAACTATTGAAAATTTAATTGGGAAACCAAGTGAAAAGATTCAAACATCTAAGGACACTTCAGCCACGGTCAGCCAGGCTTCCAATGGGACAGGGAGCAGTCAGGAAGCGGTAGTACCAGAGGAAGATGAGGATGAACTATTGAGAGTAACTGATCTTGTGGATTATGTCTGTAACAGTGAACAGTTATAAGACTCCACCTCTTCCATTTTTGTGCTAATTTATTCCACAGTAGCTCATACCAGCGGGCCAGTTATGAAATGCGGTTTTATTCCTCCTAGAAAACCTTCACTACAGATTTTACCTTTTATAGAAGCGAACGTTTGACCAGTCCTGCAGTCTTTCTGTGAAGTGACCAGTTTTTGAACTTTCAAAGATAATTTCTGTACATTTTTTTTTTTAATCATTATCTCTCATTGCATTTGTGGTCATGAGTAATTAATTTCACTGACTGAAAACCATCCTAGAATGAAAGAAAAACAACAAAAAGCTTGTGGTTCCTTGGGAAATTTGTGAATAAGGGTGGGGAGGGCAAAATGCATTCCAGATGTCCCAAAAAATACACAATTATTTTTCTTTAGGGAGCAGAATCCAAACAGGAAAAAAAGGGGGGGTGGGAGGGTAAAAATGGGGAGTAAGCACTTGATGCTTTTAGCTTTTTCATATGAGATATATATTCTATTTAAATACTCAGTACTTAGGTTACGATAAACAGGCAGTTATAAATAAAAATTACCAACTACTTTACTGTTGCTTTGTGAGTCTTAGATATATGGTTGGTCGCCCCATTTTGTATACGTAGTCTAGATTTCACAGTGACCACAAGATGTATATTTAACCACTTCTGTGTCAGAAGGCCCCTATATAACACATTATGTTGCAATTTGCTGCTGTCATTTCTAAACTTGATCCAGAAAAAGAATTGTTTTTTTGTTTTTGTTTTTTTTTGTGTGTGTGTGTTAAGACGGAGAAGACGGACACACAAGTGTGTTGGTGATACGCGGAGTCTCCTTTTTTTATATTGGTTTGCCACACAAAGTATGATGATTGTTTAGCCTGCCTTCTGTTGTGACGTTGTAGTTTCTACTGGCACCAAACTGGATTCTGGAGGGTGAAATCACCGATGTGCCGTTTAGTATTAGTGTTACCAAGTTACAATGAAAAGTAGCAACGGTGAGAACCTGTTTCATATACACATTTGTGAGAAAAATCCTAAAAACATCAACATTTAGGCCTTAGACTCACATTTATCAGTGATGAGTAAAGGACTGAAGAAAGGAATCGGTGATGACTATAATATGGACATTATAGAAAGTTCATGGATCATACGGTGTTTAAACGCCTCTGATTTCTACAATGTCTGTGTACAGTCTGTTTAGCATAGGGAGTACTGATCCCTCTTACATGCTCAGATATAGCTGTATGAATCCAGTATCCAAGCAGTAAAAGGGCAGCATTGAAAAGTGTTTGCTTCAAATTGAAGTTAGTGGAAACGTGACCCGATCGCTATTCTTTGGTAATCGTCATAGATTGTTTAGGAATAGTTAATGGCCAATCTAGCCTTTCACTGTACGTTTTTAATTTTTATGTTCTTCTCAGATTTGCTTTACTTTAACAGCATTAGGGAAATGAGTGTATGCTTCAGATGTAGGGGGAGAAAAGTGTGGCTTTCCAAGAATTATTTTTTCTTCTAACCATTTGTTATTGTAGCGCCATTCAGCCGCCATCTCTACTGTAAAGGTGATTTGGTGTTTCTTATCCTTAATCAGAAGCGGTTTTATTTTTTCAATCGCCTTCACAATGAATTTAGGGGCTGGTTTAGGCCAGGTAGGCGTTGAAAGCAAAATTAGAAAAAAATCGCCAATTAAAAATTGTTCAGTGAGAATATTCTTCCCTTTATAGGCAGACAAGTCCTATAGCATCAATCTCCACCTACTGGGTTAGATGGGAAGGTGGGCGGACATTGCGTTCGGTCAGCCGTGTGATTCCGATAAATGTTTGTGGTATTTTGCTCTCTGTGGCCCTGTAATCGAGAGAAGCCTATTTCATTTCCTCCGTGTAGAAGGTACGAATGAAGGAAGCACAATGGTTTTTACAGTGACATACCCAGAATCCTTTGTGTATGTCTCCTTGTACCCAATAGCTGTTCCCATACTTTGTTTAGCAGTAACCTAAACATGCAGTGTTTTGTATTAATCACCGTTCCTGTGAACACACAAACCTCTCAATACAATCTGCAACTCAACCAGGCTAACTGTGATTGTGTGAAATGTGCATCATTGTATATAGACAACATAGGGCTGATACCTAAAATATCCATTAGCCAAGCTCACTGCAAATGAACTGTATATAAGATAATATTCCCAAGTCATTTATTTTATATCGATGTATTGCTCGTGATCTTGTTGAACATCTCATCAGACCCAAAAGCCCTGTGTTGTCCGAGACTCATAATCTAGATTTTGCTGCGTGGCAGTTTGCCTTGGTAGTCTGTGCCAAATAAATACACTGCTTAAAAGGGTGAAATGGAATAATATATATTCTAAAATCTGAGACCAGCAACTGCCTAAAGATGCGTTATCACCTATTTTAAATGTGATTTATTTTTTTTCCCATTAGTGATATTAAATAATCAAATGCAAATTATTTTTCTTCAGTCTTGTCATCGTGCCCCTGTAATGACTTAAATTTACAACCAAACAGAAATTTTCCTGCATGAAAAGTAAAAATATATAGTTCTGTTTTACCCTAACTTACCACTGCAGCAGTGATATAAAGTAACTCCTAAAAACATTTATTACACCAAGGGACAAGGCAACTTCTTAAATATAACTCCCAGCAAATTATCCACCCACTCCCAGCTCTATGTCCACTCACATGCAGCATAATTAAACATTTGGTTAAGGATAAACACTCCATTATTTCAAAGACTTTCCCCATACTACCCTGAACAGTACATTTTCTAGGAGTGCTCCTCATAGTGTCTGGCAATTATTTGCTATTTCTGGTATTCTGCATATAAGCAGTAGCCTGTTTACATTTCAATGACATAGTACATTTTGCAGAGTGTGCTGTAAGACAATTATATCCTTTATCAGTATTTATTAGAATTCTTAAGTCTATAACCAGAATTCATTGTTTTCCTTGCAAGTGCCACAAGACTTTGGGTAATGAACTAATCAGTCCTTGTGTTTTGTAAAATAGTCTATTCCTTTTGTGTATAATTTTAGACTGTATTGTATCATGATATCTTTTGTAAGTTGAGGCCAAAACCTTTATATGTCCACTTATTAGCAATCTCCCATCTAATTATCCTGACTATTTCTATGCATTGCAGCAATCCAAAGCATCCCTTCTACAAATAAAACTTTAAAAATTACCATAACTGATACTATACTATGAAAATCAATTGACTACAGTTTCTTGTGATAGATGTTGTTAAAATACACCTGTTAAAAAGATTTGATCTTGTTGGAGGTTAAATAATCTACCAAGCAGAATTAGTCTAATTCATCTACAAAAGATGAGTGCTACCAGTTATTTAAGAAAAAGAAAAAAAAAGGAAGTGTTGTCACAATTTTAAAAGAATATGAAATTCCCCAAGGTGTTTATAACCTTACAAATGCTTCCTTTTGTCTGGCATATTATATGTATTCTAGATTCAACCTTTTTTTTTTTTTTCTCTGATTGCAAAAATGGAATGCCAGACTAAAAGATCACCTCTGAAAAGCTTTTAAGAAACGAACCCATGATATGACAAAGTTCTGCAAAAACTCACTCAGTCCTTAACCATTTCCTGGTAGGGATGATATAAGGATGCTAGTTTGTTGGGCCACTCCTCTTCTGGTATTGGCGAGAGCCCGTGGGCCTGATCGCCATTCGGATACAGATCCCATGGAAATCCTGTGATCTCATTGTAATGTCACTGATACTTCCTACAGGCTGGGAGAACTAATCTGTCTCTTCCGGGAGCTGCATCTATGCATTAACTCCATACTTGCCAACTCTCCCGTAATGTCTGGGAGACTCCCGCATTTTGCGAGTGTCTCCCGGACTCCCGAATTCTGCCCACTTCCTAGTGAAGTGGGCAGAGTTAGCTCCCAAATTCCCCGGGAATCGCGGTGCATTTTGGAGCCCCGCCCCCATCACACCCACCTCCCATGACAGGCTCCCGGAAACCAACTATTCAAAGTTGGTAAGTATGATTAACTCATCACTAATAGTAGTGATCTATTGCAAGTTAGCTACTATTAGATCACTATTATAAGTAATCTATTGATGCAGGGAAGACATAGTTCAGGTCCCCTGTCCTGTCTTATCAAAGCATAACTAGAAAAATTAAACTTGGACTAAACCAAATAAGCTTAGAGAAATTTTAAAACTGTTTTTACCGTCCCCTCCCAATATCAATTTGCAGCCTCCCAGAATTGTGATCCATGAGTATCATACAGAATGCATGTAATCCCAAATGTACAGTAAACAAAATTAGACACGTTTGACCTTATTATCCTCCTACTCCCAGCTCTATGCCCACTTACACACACTATAAGGATTGGAATATGGCAAAAAGAAGCGTCTAAATATAAAATTTCTCACAAAAGGCTGTGCCATAAAACCATTTTATCGGTCAATAAAATAAGTGCACAAAATCCACTGGAATCTCCAATTCCAGATATCTGCATGAATAACCCAAAGGACCCGGGAATAAAATCTCATGTGCACCAAATGTACTATTCAGAACAGAATGTTCACTGTATGTGAATTCACAGGAATGATTATATAATTCAGTATGTTTCCAATGTCCCCATCACCTTGTATACAAGCAGGGAATTCCCTGCACAGCGCTGCCGGTGCGGTCATGTTGTGTCTCGCACTCCATAGAGGTCGCTGGAAATGAGCGACATCCGGATACCGCATGAGTGCGGCTGGACATTGCTGCGGAGTACCTCCACAACAGTTATGGAGGCAATCCAAGGTGATGGACCCTTTTACTGATTTTTCTTCCCACTCCACAGAGGTGCACAGGAAAATCTGTGCTGTTCAGGTACCTGGAAATAAGAGTAGGGGGACATTGCTGTGAATTTCCAGTTGTTCATGAATCAATGCTGATCTTGCTAAGTACATTGGTGCACAAGTGATTTTATTCCCATTTCCAGAGTTTGGAGAGTATTGGGATTTTTATGTCACAGCGATTTGTGAGATATTTTAGACACTTTATTTTGGACTAGGTAGATCTGTCTTGTGCAGTCCCTCTGATACCAATGCTTTGGTTGATTTATTTATTTTTTTTATATTTTTTTTTACTTTTTTAATTTTTGTGAGCACCACTAATAAAGAGGTATTTGATTTTTTTGCATTTGGAATATAGGGGGAAGTTTCTGGTCACTAGAAGTGTATCAGACCAAAGCACACATTTTGTATGTTTATACTAAAGAAAAGTAGCTGGCTGACTTTTGTCATAGATTGCCTAAAAGTAGCTTTCAGAAAAATAATGGAAAATTTTAATTTCTTTATTTTTGCCATGTTTTTCCAAAGGAAAGCCTTAAATGTGTTGGTTTTTTTTTTGTGTGTGTGTGGACAGATAATACAATACTTGCCAATCTACCCTTAAAATTCTATACCAACCATGTGCCCATGGTCGTCTTCTACCTGAAAGGGTTGGGCTTTATCTAGGTCATGTGACAACACAACATTAGGCCTTTAATAATGATAAAAGGGTGTAGTGATATATCAGAGCTTGGTAATTGAAAAGGCATATGATACAGATGGTTAGGAATTGCTTCAGTATGTCCTTGATAAATTGGGGATTGGTGAAGGGGGGGAACAGTTTTATTAGTAGTAATTTATGAAGGCTAGTCAAGTGGGTATGTAGCCTAATGGCTTGACGAGTGCTTTCAAAGAATTCTCACTGTCCTGAAAATATTGCAGAGGGGTCATTAATCCTGTCTGCAGGCATCTGCGGTCTGTGCACTATTTTCTAGCGATCTGCTCTGGCTGCAGTTTTTCTCACATTGTAGTTCATGCAACATGAAAGTTCTGTAAAAGCACGTATCCAGGCCCTATAAGATGCTTTATAGCAGTGATGGCTAACCTGTGACACTCCAGGTGTTGTGAAACTACAAGTCCCAGCATGCTCTGCCAGCTATCAGCTAGTTATCTACTGGCAAAGCATACTGGGGCTTGTAGTTTCACAACACCTGGAGTGTCACAGGTTAGCCATCACTGTTTTATAACCACCCCACTGTGAGTTAAGGGTTTTCCCTTTCTCCTTTTCACTTTTTGTACTGACACTCATCATCTATAGCGCCACTAATTCTGCAGCGCTGTACAGAGAACTCATTCATATCAGTCCCTGCCCCATTGGAGCTTACAGTCTAAACACACACACATGGCAATTTAATGGCAGCCAATTAACCTACTAGTATGTTTTTTTAGAGTGTGGGAGGAAACCCACGCAAACACGGGGAGAACATACAAACTCCACACAGATAAGGCCACGGTCAGGAATCAAACGTATGCCCCCAGTGCTGTGAGGCAGAAGTGCTAACCACTGAGCCACCGTGCTGCCCACTCGTTCTATTAGCTGAGAAAGTAGAAGCCGGGAGCCCCATGCGTCAGAGCATAAGAAGAAATATACAGAATTGAACCTAAGCCAAATGCTGACAGAGCTCAGGATAACAGTAACAAACTGTTAAACATTAACAATGAGTTTGAACTTAATATTCCTGAACCTGCTCAAAAGTTTTGTTGAAATCTGGTGGTTGAATCACAAAGCCCATAGTTGGGAGTCATGTTGCCATGATATTATTTTTTACTATATATCATCCCAACCCAGCACCCTCGTGACTCTGGGGCCAATGTAAAAAGCTGGTACACTTCTATAGAGCCATACACAAAAAGGTACCTATTAAAACACTCCAGGAGTTTCACCTATAGGTGGACTGACAGCAGAAACTGGGTTAACAGGGGCGACCTGTCCATAACACCACAAATCCTCTGATCTTCTGGTTTTACTTTTAAGCCTAAAATGGCTGCTTCCTCTATATGTAGGTGGTGGGAGCAATAAAAACAAAATGTTACTCCCCTCTAAATTTAACCCCCTCCTGCAGCCAGGGCATGTGAGTTTACTATCTAGCAAAACCACCAAGCCATTAACTCAGAACGTGGAAACAGAGACAAAAACCAAGAGCAATAACGGGAAATAAGAAAAAAAGCAGTGACCCTAGGTAGGAGCAGCCTGTGCCCCCAATAGGCTTTACTGAAAAGCTTTCATGGTAAGTTAAAAAATAAATAAATTTCTGCTGCACTCAACGAGGGACACAACCAACCAATAGGGATGTCCCAAAGTCTCCAGAAAAGGTTAGATTGGCCACTGAGAAAACATCATGGTGTCAGCCTAGCATCGGCAGGTGAAGAATTTGCTATGCCAGACCTTTGTGAAAGAATAGACTTAATACCAGAAAAAACACCTGGCATAGGTAATCTGCTGAAGCCTCATCTTACAGGTCCAGACTCAAGAGACATTTCAACTGTATGGGAAATGCTTTGATTACTAATAACATCCTTTCAAATTGAACAATGTGTGTCAAAGTAGGTTCTGTTCACATAATCTGTACTGCAGAGAGACACTGAGGATGAACAATTTACCGATATGGATCCAGAGAGCATTTTAGCAGTGACTTCTATAGGGCATATTCTATTAGCCGTGATGTTCCTCCGTCATTGCAGCTAGGCATGTTTTCCGGTACTACAGTACCTCAACATCGCTGATTTCTCTTCGCCCCCCTGTGGGGGGCAAAGAGAAATCCGCAATGTTACATTGCCACGGAGTGCCTTCACGACCGTAGGCCTTAGATCGTAGGTGTCTAAAGCAGAGGTGTCCACTGCTGTTAAGAATCATCCTTTGCTATTTAATTATTGTAAAAGCATGCAAACGGATGTGGGGATGAAAGCTATTCGTTCCAATGACCCCATACCCACTAATTTCAAAATACTTAATGTTCGTATTGTCCTTGTTTCTTTATCTGAGCTTTTATTAAGCAACCAACTATGTTGTCTTGGAATACAAAGGATGGGTTTGTTACAACATTAAAAAGGTCATGCATCACAGATCTAAAGCTTTCCTAGACCAATACAAGCATACTGTAGGAGGCCTAGGATTTTGCATGGTACCTTGTAGATCTATTTGGGAACTAATACAAATGCTATTTTGTAAACAGGCATATTCTATTTTAGTTTGTATAAGATGTTTTGAAATACTGCTGAAGCCTGCAATGTATGATGATGATGATATATGTATTTCTTACTTCTGCTTTTGTATTGGTGTCCCAGGTATAAAAATTATTATTTTTGATGACTAGACTAAGAGCACTGTCCCACTGTAATGTTTGCTATACGTTAATGATCTCTCTTAAATTAAGTCATTTAACCATGGAATAAAGGTACATTTTATATCAATCAAAACCAAAATCTTCTCCTGTGTAATGTTTCCAAGACAATTCCTTGCTACTAGAAGTGGGATGCATAATGACTGTTTTAGACTGTAAACGCCAATGGGGCAGGGACAGATGTGAATGATAAATATTCTTTTCTACTATGTGCCTACAGAATCAACTTGAAATCACAAGATGTTTTCTTTACCATTTAGAAACAAGCTAATGGGCTTAAAAATTGTGTAACTGAGACATTCTATTTTGTTAAAGGCACATGAATACGCCATTCAGTATGCATGTTTCTCCTGTGTGAACTGATACTTAAAATACAGAGGCAGGTAATAGTAAAGACCCACCGTCTAGCATGCTAGCAGAATACATGTTGTATGCAGCATGGTGGTTCGCACTGGGGTCATGAGTTCGATTCCCGACCATGGCCTTATCTGTGTGGAGTTTGTATGTTCTCCCCGTGTTTGCGTGGGTTTCCTCTGGGTGCTCTGGTCTCCTCCCACACTCCAAAAAACATACTGGTAGGTTAATTGGCTTCTATTAAATTGCCCTTAGTCTCTCTTGGTCTGTGTATGTGTGTATATTAGGGGATTCAGATTGTAAGCTCCAATGGGGCAGGGACAGATGTGAATGAGTTCTCTGTACAGCGCTGCGGAATCAGTGGCGCTATATAAATAGATAATGATGATACGGAAACTTGCAAGTAAGTGCAGAATTTGCGCCGCATTACAGAAGGGAGAAACTATCATCTTTTTCCCTTGAAAGGTACCTTAAAACATCTCTATTGGTGTGAATAGTGGACAATGAAAAGCAACTTACAAAGAGTATAAAGTAAGATGCTCTTACAATTTCACAAACGTTGTAGAACATGGTTTAACATTTGAGAGATTGTGAGATTGTCCTCTTTTATACTTTTTTTTGTATTTAAAAAGGTACTTTACCCTTATTTTATTACTGTTTTCAGAATAAAAGAATTTGATTATTGAACCATGAACTTCTGAACTTACACAATTAGGTCACTGAATATTTTATCTGGGTGAGTGTGAACATGAGCCTTTGCAAATTTACAATTTTGAATATTTCATGGAGCATTTGGGACACGTTGGAGGTTCCAAGTAGAAATGCTCAGGCTCGGTTCCCTGAGAACTGAACACACCCGAACTTAGCAAATTCGAGTTCCGAGTCGAGTCGGCACTTTCGCGCTTTTTGGGATTTGAAAACGAGGCAAAACGTCATTATTACGTCGTCGGATCTCGCGCTTTTTGGATTCCTTTTTAAGATCCAACATAACGGTAGATGAGAGAGAGGGAGGGCGGGTCCAAGAACAATTCCATCTTGCACCATTTTTTTTTTTTACCACTGCTGTGTGCCATTGTGTCCTAGATGTGGTAGGAACTGCCGTGTGTTTGTGTCATTGCTCTGTCTCTTACCATCCAGCCAGGTCGCTGCAGTATTTGTCCGAAAGTGTATGATAATAATATTGTGACCTGTGAGGTGGTCAAAATTGACTGAAAATTACTTGAAATTAGTGTTATTGAGGTTAATAATAATGTAGGAACAAAAAGAGAGCAAAATTTTATACAAAACATGCACACAGCACAGCAAGTTCTATTATAAACAATTGACATAATATACAGCTTCCTATAAGCAGCTGCAAATACCACAGTCATTAAAGCAAGTAACAATAACAAAGTGTAATACAATTACAGGGAAGAGCAGAAGAAGCAGGGCCCCAGGTAGGGTTGCCAATGTATCCCTTTAATAAAGGACAAATCATCATCATCAACATTTATTTATATAGCGCCAGCAAATTCCGTAGCGCTTTACAATTGGGAACAAACATTAATAAAACAATACTGGGTAATACATACAGACAGAGAGGTAAGACAACCCTGCTCAGAAGCTTACAGTCTATGGGACAATGGGAGTTAGAAACACAAGGGCATGTGCTACATCATATTGCACAATGGACCAGCTAGAATGCAAAGGTAAAAGTATTGAGTGGGCTGTGTGTGTTGCAATGTTGGTCAGAGGGTTGTTGTCTTGCGTTAGCTGTGTAGAGGATGGTAATAGGGTAACCTAGGGAAATTAAGATGGTGGTTGAGGAATATCATAACCTTGTCTGAAGAGGTGGGCTTTCAGTGAACGCTTGAAGGTTTGAAGACTAGAGGAAAGTCTTACTGTGCGAGGGAGGGAATTCCACAGAGTGGGTGCAGCCCGGAAAAAATCCTGTAACCGAGAAAGGGAGGATGTGATGAGAGTGGAAGAGAGACGTAGATCTTGTGCAGAACGGAGGTGTCGAGTTGGGAGATATTTCGAGACCAGTGAGGAAATGTATGTCGGCGTAATTTTGTTGATGGCCTTGTATGTTAGTAGAAGAATTTTATATTGGACTCGTTGAAATACAGGCAGCCAATGTCGAGACTGACAGAGTGGCTCAGCAGAGGAAAAACGGTTAGTAAGGAAAATCAATCTAGCTACTGCGTGCAAAATAGATTGTAGGGGTTCAAGTCTGACCTTGGGAAGACCAGTAAGGAGGGAATTGCAATAGTCGATGCGGGAGATGATGAGTGCATGAATTAATGTTTTTGCGGTGTCTTGTGTCAGATATGTGCGTATTCTGGAAATGTTCTTTACGTGTATGTAACATGATTTAGATATAGAGTTGATGTGGGGAATAAACAACAGTTGTTGCCTAGGTGCCTACACCTAGGCAATGAGCTTGCGGGGTGGGATTTATGGTCATGTTATCAACAGAAATTGAAATGTCAGGCAGGAAGCTTCTGTTTTTAGGTGGGAATATTATTAATTCAATTTTTGAAAGATTGAGTTTGAGTTGGCGAGAAGACATCCAAGATGAAATGGCAGGTTTTGTTTTTAGTCACAGGTTTTGAGGCTGAATGATTGGGAGCTGGTGATATGATTACATCAGGTCTATAAGTTCATCATCTATATGGTTCCAATCAGACAGGTCCAGAAAATGATATATGTTGTTTATTAAAGGAATGGAAGGAAACCTCAGCACCGACACTTGCTACATGCAGGGAGGATAGAAATAAAGTGAGTGTAGAAGACTGAACTTCTTTAAGAGCCAAAACAATACTTTATGTAATACATGCAAAACTTTATCGATAGACATTTATTTCTACATCTAACACAAGGTCAATAACATATATTAATGTACTTTCTTAACAGACTGTTTTTTCATGCAGCACACAAATACTTGATAGCTTATTTGTACACTGAAATTTAAAGTTGATATTTGTGTGCTACATGAGAAAACAGTCAGTATTTAACTTATGTGCAAAACAGAAAACTAATTTGCACCCCTGGGATTGTAACATGGTTTTGTCCAGGAGCCTGAAATAAGAAGTTTCTTAAGTTAAGATCCTTCATGAATCAGGCCCTAGATTATTACCTTTATTGTGTTACTTGCCCACAAAAGTTATCAAGATAAAATACAGTCAATCAATTCACTGGGAACTTGTGCTTTCACTAGTGTGTGTATAGACAACAGCTACACTTTACCGCACCTATTACAACAGGGACAGGTGAAGGCTAAACTTCAGTGCAAATGATTCACCTGTGCACTTAGGTAGTGTGGAAATATTGGGCCTCATTTAGAATTAGGAATAAAGCCAGATAAAGGGTGCAATGTTGTACCTGGACATATTGTGACCGTTGGGATGCAAGAGGTGCAAATGCAATTTTTCTTGTGCAGGCAGGGAACATAGTGGCTGATTTTGCATATAGCACTCCGATAATGAGCAGCTTTATTCTTGCATTGCATAGTCATAGAGTTGCGCTAGGACACGCCCCTCCCAACACTAAAACTACCTGCACTTTTTAAATTTGTCCCCCCTGCAGTGCAAGATGGTTTTACCAAGGTGCAACTTTTCTGCTGTAGTTGGATTTACTCCTTGGCAGTATGTGCACTACACACACTGTATCCGCTAGATAGGGCAGCACAGTGGCTCAGTGGTTAGCACTTCTGCCTCACAGCACTGGGGTCATGAGTTAGATTCCCGACCATGACCTTATCTGTGAGGAGTTTGTATGTTCTTCCTGTGTTTGCGTGGGTTTCCTCCGGGTGCTCCGGTTTCCTCCCACACTCCAAAAACATACTTGTAGGTTAATTGGCTGCTATCAAAATTGACCCTAGTGTGTGTGTTTGTGTGTGTGTGTGTGTGTGTGTGTGTGTGTGTGTCTCTATATTAGGGAATTTAGACTGTGTGTGTGTGTCTATATTAGGGAATTTAGACTGTGTGTGTGTGTGTGTGTGTGTGTGTATATTAGGGAATTTAGACTGTAAGCCCCAATGGGGCAGGGACTGATGTGAATGAGTTCTCTGTACAGCGCTGCAGAATTAGTGGCGCTATATAAATAAATGATGATGATGATAGATAAACAAGAAGAGAGTGATATTTAGCCGTTAGTTACCATGGAGTAATGAGCAGACTCACGTGAGTTGGATTTCTTAGATCTAGGGGTCCAGAATGGTGAGGAAAAAAAACGTCATGGGCCAGTGGTGGATTAATACTGTAGCAGGATGAAAAAAGAATAATTAATAACTCAAGAATACAGGAACAGATAGTAATGAATGAAAATAACTTAATGGGAAATAATGGGTTAATGGGAAAAAATACAAATAAAGATAAAAATTATTATTATGAAGGGGAGTTGGGTGTAAGAAAGTACACAGTACAAGGGTGATGAATAATAGAGTAGGAGATGAAACATAATATAATGCATTTAAATATGTTATGTAGGATAAACATTTGATAACAAGCTGCAAGTGTTTTCAGGTAACAAATAGTTGTTTTGTTTGGGAGCTGGTTCATTAATACAAATGTACAAGAGTAAATGGTAAAAAAATTAAGTAATGGAGGCGAAAGAGGTCAGTATGAATATGAACTGATGAAAACTGGTAAATATAGGTATGTTCTTAAAAATCATTTTCGCACAATGTAGATAATGAATGAAAGTGTATAATGAAAATGAACTAATGTAACGAGATATACAAATTAATAAAAATAGGAAATACTGAAATGTGGCAATTAGTTAAATTATGCTAAGATGGTTTAGTCACAAAATCATGGAATTTCCTGAATGAGAAACAATATATATTAATAAAAAAATGAAAAATGTATAAAATAAAAAAAATAAGCAAAAAAAGAATTGTTGAAAATTATTGCAACTACAATAACTAACAGAAAGTACATGTATACGTTTGTCAGATAATAATAGCTGGAGAGCCAAAGGTAAACACCAGGGTCCAGGCTACCCTAGGCTAATACCCCTGTGGTGCCCCTTCATCTTTCATTTAAAATCCGGCTCCACCCCCTTTGTTTATGTTCCCGTGCTTTCGAAACTCTATTCCAGTTGGCTTTTTAAAAGGGCCACAACAATCTTTGTCACTCATTCTGAAGGCATGAACGAGATGTGAAGGGGGCTGCCATGCCTGTGCGTGTCGCCATCTTTGTCTCTCCTTACCCCTAACGCCCTGGGAATAAGTCAAGATTAAAACCTTATTACATTTTTCTTTCATGTTTTCTTTTTATTTTGTATAACAACTATTCTCTTATATTTTAAAATTAATTTCAGTTTTTAATGCTCCCTGTCAGTTTTGGATGCCTCAAAAATATTGCTTCCTTCCAAAATCCTTGCGCCCTAGGCTAAGCCTGGTCTATAGATTGGACGTTCACACAGAGAACAAATGTATCCTGCTCTTGACAAGACTACAAACCACAGCCAATGTTCATACAACATATGAATATGGGGCAGCACAGTGACCTAGTGGTTAGCACTTCTGCCTCCCAGCACTGGGGTCATGAGTTTGTTTCCCGACCATGGCCTTATCTGTGTGGAGTTTGTATGTTCTCCCCGTGTTTGTGTGGGTTTCCTCCCCCACTCCAAAAACATACTGGTAGGTTAATTGGCTGCTATCAAAATTGACCCTAGTCTCTGTCTCTGTGTGTGTCTATATAAGGGAATTTAGACTGTAAGCTCCAATGGGGCAGGGACTGATGTTAATGAGTTCTCTGTACAGTGCTGCGGAATTAGTGGCGCTATATAAATAAATGATGATGACTTCTCCTGTGACACTGTCTGTTGTGTGCAAGGAAATAGAACAGTGCTAATGACAAAAGTGTACAAAGTGCCTGTGTGATATTAACTTAAGTGGTGAAAACGAAGAAATGCCAAGCATTATATACTTATTTTAACTAAAATAGGCACAATAGACCAGGGAATTGGAAAAACACACGTACCATCCTATTTTAAAGCATTGATTAGATACACTCTGTAGAAGAGTGTATATAACGTTACCTGTATCTGAATACTGTGCTCTAAGAGGTAGGATCACATGCAGTTCTCTACAGATGCCCTGACACCACACCATGTTATTTGCCCGACGTCACCAGGTTTAAAGCCACTAGCAGAGCCAGCTATTATCTATCAAACCCGTAGACCTCAGGCAGATGAAGCAACAGTCAGGGCTGAATGTATGCCTGCAATCCCCATCTCACTAAGGAGGAAAGTATTCAGATTTAGGTACTGTCAAATACACAGTTAGAGAATGTATCCAACAGTGATAAAAAAAAAATAGGAAATTAATCTTTGGGACTGATGTAGAGTTGGCTGTGAAATAGGAGTAAGTTACTCTTTAAAAAAAGTGCACAGAAAACAAGTATATTTCCACCATTAGGCAGGGCCGTATGCATTGCGAGATACGTCCCCTCTTCACTAGCATGATATGTGTCTGGTTTAGAACTACTCTTCATCATCAGAGAGTATTTGCACCTGATCTATAACAGGGGCAAAAAATATATCTCCTAACATGTCTATATGTATGTGTCTGCATGAGCTGCATTTAGGATGCCCCTTCCCTTCCCTCCCGGTGCAGGCAGGCGTAAGTGCCCATATCGCGCAAATCTGCACTTACTGGGCATGCTCAGTGCGATTTCACATAAGGTACGCTACGCAAACTGACGTACGTCCCACTGTGCATCAGCTCCTTTTGGGTCTATTAAGCCTATTTTAATGTTTTTAAAAGGTCCACAAAGGAATATTTATCCTTAAATATTCACCGAGAAATAACTGGCACACACTGACAACAGTGCAGAAGTCCTGCAAGCACAGTATTCTATTTATTTCAGTAGCAATACATCCACAGTCATGTTTGGGTTCTCCTAGTTTACATTGCTTCCACCATTGTTCATAATGTGATGTGAAAAGCATGGTTAAATGAATGCCTGCACTTACATTGATAGAGGTAAATATGGGTAACAAAATTATCAGCTAATGGTTAGCAGAAAAGATTTAGCTTTAACGGTAACAGTGCATGGGCTTTAGCGTGACTGGCTATTTATATTTAAGCAGAATTCCTGGTTAATCTTCACATTTTCACTGAGCTGCTCCATCCCCGGGAACTGCACAATGAATGTGATTTCCAGGACTCTGGTATAGCATCAGCCGCTCATTCGCCATTTTAAAATGGCCGCTGATAACAGGTGTGAGCAGGAGGACCAATAGAAGGCTGTGAGCTTTGTGCGGCTTCTTACTGGTCCACCGGGTCACAATCCCGTAGTCTGTACGCGCAGCGTCGGTGCTGTATTACAGAAATAGAGGAGCCCTGGAAACTGTTTTAACGTGTGGGTCCTGGGGCCCCACCATGAGCAAGGGGCAGCTCAGTCACATTTTTAAAATTAAGCGGGAATGCAGCATTAGAACTGCACGATCACCTTCAAAAATATTCTCCTAAGGTGCCCCCTGCTCTAAGTAGTGCCCCTGGGGCTCTTCTTACAGCCGCCGCTAAAAATGTGGGGAAGAGTGGTCGTAGTGAATGGGAGCGGGGGGGACGACAGATCACAATTTGCAATAAAGGAATTAGCCCCAGAGAAAGCGGCTGCACGTCACTGCCCCATGGGCACTACCTCAGGGCAGGGCTGGCAGAGGAATTTAATGGACATGAACAGCAACTTTTTGGGGCCCCTTCTATAGTCACATAAGGGGCGCGGCCACACCAGGTTGTGGGCTCCTGATATTTTGTACCTGCCCCCCCCCCCCCCCACCCCCAACTTGGTGCCCCTGGAGAGGAGATAAATAAATATATACACACACACAACATTATATATATGTATATATATATAGTTTTAAGATCTGTGAATTTGTTTCTACACCTGCACAAGACTACAGTCCCAGCATCCACTTTTATCACTGTTCCTCCCTCACTACGTGACGTCACTACTCACCAGATATAAGGCTATATTGGCTCTGACACATTATAAGCATTGTACATCCGTTTTTAACCCTATTTCAAGGTTTTGGCCACTCCAACTGTGTGTGTGGGACTACAACTCCCAGCGTGACCCGCCTCCTGGCTCAGGCCGTCCCAGCCCAGAGCCAGCGAGATAAGCCGTTGCCATGGTTTCCGTGGCGGGAAATGACGACTCCCGCCTTCGTCTCGCGCGTCACTTCCCGCGTTCTGTTCCGCTCACCCGGCTGACTGGGGACAGGGAGTCACGTGGGCAGTTAGTCACGTGGTACGGCGGTCTCGCGGGCAGGGGAACCTTTGCCGCCATGTCCGTCCAGCTCAGTCACATCTCGCCGCCCGGACACGGGGTGAGGCGGCTGCAGCCGGGCACCGAGGCGGTGCTGAGCGGTGAGAGACTGGGGAGCGGCACCCTGTACATCAGCGAGAGGTGAGGAGGACGTCACCTCCCGAGTGTCCCGATTTATGGGCACTGTCCTGTCAGGTGCATGTGTGTCCCGATGTTAGGGAGGTGGGGGGAGGTGTGACAGTGGTGAGTGGGTGATGTGGGCACCAGTGGCAGGTGACACAGTTCTGGTGCGGCCTAGTGCTTCCGAGGAGCTGGTGCTATGTGGCAGAGTGGTCTAACAGCACCTGGATTGCTGGGGCTCCGTAACTTGTAACATTCGTGCTGATTATCTCAGTGAAAATATTGAGATGTTTGTATTTATATATATGTGTGTATGTATAATAAATATATATATATATATAATCACACACAACTATCCACACTGATTTATGGCTATTTCATTACTTGCTTATACTGTGGCCTACTGATTAGCACTTCTGCCTCACAGCACTGGGGTCATGAGTTCAATTCCCGACCATGGCCATATCTGTGTGGAGTTTGTATGTTCTCCCCGTGTTTGCGTGGGTTTCCTCCGGGTGCTCCGGTTTCCTCCCACACTCTAAAAACATACTGGTAGGTTAATTGGCTGCTAACAAATTGACCCTAGTCTGTGTGTGTGTGTATATTAGGGAATTTAGACTGTAAGCTCCAATGGGGCAAGCACTGATGTGAGTGAGTTCTCTGTACAGCGCTGCGGAATTAGTGGCGCTATATAAAATGATTATACAGATGCCACTTGAAATATGGGCAGTGATTCAATTCTGCAAAATACATTGCTGGAACAGTCCAAATGGACACATATCCTCAAAGGGGCAGATTTAATTATCCATTGCGGCTGTGCATTCATGCAACAAAAAGCAACCCATACTTTTGCCTGCGTCTCAGTGGGATGTGACCAGATATTTAATTTAAAAAAAATCGCAGTGTAGTGTCTCACGGCTATTCCTGGGCACTGCTCAACAATTTTTTTTTTACAATTGAACTTGCTCCAATATGTTTACTCATTTGTCACCATATTGGCCGGCCATGTGGGCAGCCAGACATAGATGCGATGTCAATAGGCATTTTGTGGCCATTTGAATCTGCCCGACTGTCATTTAAGAGAAGACTTTATCTTAATACTGCTCTCCCGAGAAAATGTTTCCAGCCAGATGCCATTAAGATGTAGCCAGGTGGGGCAGTGTTATAGTTTGCAGTAATGAGAAATGTTGGAGGTTATTGCCCTCATCTGTCAGGACTGGTCAGACTGGTGGTCTAGCACACACTGCTGCTGTAGTGTTCACATAGGTCCTGTTCTAATAATAGAATAAACCATTGTTTCTATTAGGATAGGGCTATGTTGGGCTTCAAGAGCCAGATGGCAAGTAAAAACAGCGGGGGGAGAACACTGCTTAGGTGTGAGTCGGAAAGTGATGCCACCGATTGAATCTCCCCCTCCATATCCCTGTGAAGGACTACAGCTACCCACCAGCTGTTTGTCATTGTGACAGGGGTGGGCAGTGCGTAGTTTGTGGAGGGGAAAACCTTACAGCTCATCCTCCGTGGTAAGGGGTGTCTGCTTAACACAACTGAAATGACAGACCTGATACCACTGTGTAACATACAGTCCAATGGGGGTAATTCAATTCCCCCCGGAATTAGCACAGCGTTAAATGTATTACCGTTATTGTGGTCAATTTAACCTGGCTTGAGCTGCGAGCAAAAAGTCGGCGTTGAATCTATTGTAATAATGGTATTTAAGAGCACTTGGCGTAATAACGGTAATAGTGTGGAGGCCGCGTTACTATTTACAGTAACGCGGCCAATTTTCTCCCCATTGTGTGCTGGATTCCATTAAACAAAACTACCATGTGCAGCTATAGTGTCTGTAGGAGGAGGCGCACGGTGAGCATGTCTGTATGACATTACTGAGAAGCAGCATTTTACATTTTTTCACAGGTTTTTGAAAATGTCTATTACAGATTCCCTACCTCTATGTAAATATAAAGTGTATTTCTCCCGCGTTATTCCGTTCTTAACCTCCCTTTTAAATATTACTTATTGGTCACTTACATGACAATTCATTTTATATATTATGCATGCTTCTCTATTAATCACATCAACGCCTACATCATTTCTTGTCTTCTAGTCAGTTGTCATGGTTGAATAGTTCTGGACTTGGCTTTTCCTTGGAGTACCCCTCAATTAGTCTGCACGCTATTTCCAGGGATACCACGGCTTATCCTGATGAGCATCTCTACGTCATGGTGAACAGCAAGCTGGCGGGTGAGCGGAGCTTTTTGCCCTTTAGTACTGCTGACTGCCACATTCGTGTGACCCAGTATTACAAGAACACACACACTGGCTTATTTAATAGCATAGCTGCTGTAATCATTAGCCAATCAGATATTCCCTTTCATCAGTCTGGCTAATGAAAACAAGTGTATGGTTGCTATAATTA
Source organism: Mixophyes australis (assembly GCA_036250195.1). Taxonomy (NCBI): domain Eukaryota; kingdom Metazoa; phylum Chordata; class Amphibia; order Anura; family Limnodynastidae; genus Mixophyes; species Mixophyes australis. The sequence goes on along the minus strand of JAVHZZ010000002.1, from coordinate 19,812,953 downwards.
AGAGCACTCTTTTGCTATTTGCACCATGTGGAACTGCTGTCCCATTAGCATTTTCAATGTTTAACTTTTTAAGACCCTGATGTATATTAAGGTTTTTCCCGTTTGTAAACAAAACAAAAAACTTAACTTGCAAACATCTCATGTTTTGCCAAATTTTATGTTCTACATTTATATTTAATGAGTAGTTGGCATTAAGTAAATGCCTTGAAGTTGAGCGTTGGCATTTGAATTTTTGTCTTGTTATATCGTTACTTTGCACAGAGATAGGAACAGAATTTTTCCAGCATAGTTCCACTTTCCAGTAGAGCTTACAGTCTACAGCCTGGATCCATGTTTAAGTAGTTTATTTAATTGGAGATGCTGCTTTTCTTTAAAACCAAATCAACAAGCCATAAGCTGGATACACACCTATGCATTCATACTTCAGATGCAGTGTGTAAAAATGTAATTGATTGAAAGTCCGGATGAGCACGCCGGTTCTCTAAAATGTAGGAGAACTGTTACTTTTGCTTTAAAAATACCACAGAATCAAGAATTGTATTGTTAACGCTTATCACAATAGAACCTGTACCTTAGGAATATCAGAATATGTTGAAAGGCAATGGTTGCTATATCTATGGCTACTTTTTAAAGGACAATTCCACTTTCAAATATTTAAATATTAGACTCAAATATACATATTTACCTATACAACATATTGCATGTGACCTTTAGTTTAGAAGATCCAACAATGCCACAGATTAGTTCTCTGCTTGTTTGCTCTGTAACATACCCTGCCATACAGCTGGTCTGTCCATTGCCTCTTCAAACTCTGCTTTGTGTTGCCTTCTCTGCAGGTGTTAGCTTTCAGGATACATGTATTGTTGGCAAATCATGTCCGTAATATAAATATGATGTATGGTCAGGAAAACTATACACTTCTTTCCTTACTACAAAATACTTTAGATAGTGATGGAAAAGAAGCAAAGATGAAAGCTGACGGGGAAGAAGAGAGTGAGGAGGATGACGATGATGATGATGAGCCAATCACAGAAGTCCGCTTTGTTCCTGAAGATAAATCTGATTGTATGTATAAATGGTAACAAGCCAGGGGGTGGCTTTTTTATGCAACTGCTGCTCTTTTGCGAGAGAGATAGTATATATAATCTAATAAAGATATAGATGGCTCTTCCTAGTCTTTAACCCCATGGAGACATTTTTTCTTGGGGGCATGGAATTTTTTATCCCTATTGGTCTGTTTAATTTAATTTAGCTTTAAGTGGCTAGAAACATTATGGCATTAACTATTGTACATTATTTGCCTCTACCCATTGCTTTTTTTGTGAGACAAAACGGTGCCGGAACTCGCCTTTCTGCCCCCCTCGTTTTTGTGTAGCCCTCTCTTTCGGCCCCCCTCGTTTTTGTGTAGCCCTCTCTTTCGGCCCCCCTCGTTTTTGTGTAGCCCTCTCTTTCGGCCCCCCTCGTTTTTGTGTAGCCCTCTCTTTCGGCTCCCCTCGTTTTTGTGTAGCCCTCTCTTTCGGCTCCCCTCGTTTTTGTGTAGCCCTCTCTTTCGGCTCCCCTCGTTTTTGTGTAGCCCTCTCTTTCGGCCCCCCTCGTTTTTGTGTAGCCCTCTCTTTCGGCCCCCCTCGTTTTTGTGTAGCCCTCTCTTTCGGCCCCCCTCGTTTTTGTGTAGCCCTCTCTTTCGGCCCCCCTCGTTTTTGTGTAGCCCTCTTTCGGCCCCCCTCGTTTTTGTGTAGCCCTCTCTTTCGGCCCCCCTCGTTTTTGTGTCACCCTCTCTTTCGGCCCCCCTCGTTTTTGTGTCGCCCTCTCTTTCGGCCCCCCTCGTTTTTGTGTCGCCCTCTCTTTCGGCCCCCTACCCCGCTTTCTGTAGTCTGTACTTACCTCCTATGCTTCTTTTCTCGCTTCTCTGCTTAATCGCGGCTCCTCTCGCTGGCAGCGTCGTGATGCCACAACGCTGCCGGAAGCAGGACACACAGATGCGGTGCTGCACTGTAGCAGCACCGCAGAGAAAAAAAAATAATTTAATTAAACTCTGAAAGCTCATGGAAAAAGGTGCCGGAACGCCATTCTGAGCGTTCTGACAAAAAAAGCCCTGCCTCTACCTATGTGTATCTTAGTAAATCAATAATCTGTCTTGATCGTCATAAACATTAGGGCTGTTCTGTGACTGACATCTGTGTCCAGATACCTTGATGTTCTAAAACAGGATTATATGTTCTATTTAAATGTTTTGTATTTCAGTAGGAGAGATGTTCACGGCGATGTGTGAGTGTCAGGCCCTCCACCCTGACATTGAGGATCAGGACTCAGATGATGATTTTGAAGGAGAGGAGTATGACGTGGAGGCACATGGTGAGTGACGCTTCCTTGTTGCTCACTTAATGTCTTCTCTCCCCTACTCTCTACTGGTTTGTACTGAATAGTCACAGATCATCCGTATATCAGACTCCACTGGGGTCTTTTGAAACACAAACAAAATGTGTCTAGAGCACTGTATAACAGCTGTAAATGTTGTCTGCCCAGTGGTGCTGGCAGTGGTAACATGTTGCTGAATCTTCACTGCAGTGTCCATACTGGAACCCTTGTCATTGGGGAAATGTGCAGGAGAGCAGACGGCTAAAAGTAATCAAATAAGTCTGTTTGTTCAATAAGCTTAGATTCACGGTGACGGGTGCTTTAACTACACACTTCCTATATTCATGTGCTAGTTTATAGTTATCTCCTTCACAGCTAAGGCTGAGTTTTTCTGTGAATGTATTATCTGTCACAAGATAAATCAGTCTATGCAAAGTTGTATATTAGCACTGTACTCTATTGTGGATGGGATCTTTGTCATTAGCACTTTATGGAAATGGTACATGTCCTTTTACTTTCTATGTTTATGTACATTTGTTTAATGATGATGGTGATTGCTCAGTCTTTGCTCTTACATTTGTATTGTTCCACAGCTTTTAAATGATTCCATTATGTTGATATGATTCTGGGTGTTTGGGGTGCCTTTGGGATTCTTTTTGTTTAGGTACTCCATGTGTAATTCTTCCTACAATAGTCATTCTGCTTTGTGATACTCTGTCCTGACATTGCCTATTCTTCTGTTTCTCAGTTAGTCCCCTGGTACATGTAACCCCAGATGTCATGCACTTTATCCTGTTTACACAATTGGCTTAGTAAATCAGTGGGATAATCTTGCACAAGTCGGATTTGTGCCATGTATTCTCCGATCACTTCAAAACTGCTGTCTCTAGGACATGTTCTGATCTAGACGTAGGACTAATTATAAAGGAGAATTGTCTCCAACTCTGGGTCATTTTTCTGACTGTTTTTATGTAAAATAAAACCTTCAGTTTTGTGTTTAGTTTAGCAGTGTTTTGGTATCTGTACAACATAAAACTTGGTTCTGTGGAGTCAATTCTCATGTGGAGGTGATTTACTGACACTGGCTGCCTCCATCATGACACTGTCAGTTTGTGGCTGAAGTTGTGTAGACTTATATACGTCATTGTTCTGGTCTGATTCTGTGACTAATGGAAGCGTTTATACCCTTTGCTACAGAACAAAGTCAAGGTGATATCCCCACGTTTTACACGTACGAGGAAGGCTTGTCCCGTCTCACCTCGGAAGGTCAGGCTACTCTGGAGAGATTAGAGGGCATGCTGGCCAATTCCGTGGCTAGTCAGCACACCATGGCCGGGGTTAGGACTGAAGACTCCGCTGTGGAATATGAAGGTAATTTAATCCCTTGTAAACTGATGTGACGGATAGATATACATACACATACACACTACTTTACATGGTCCTGCAGTCCATTCAGACTGAGCTGGAGAGTCTGCATAGAGTTCTCACAGTACAGTGAGCTGCTGTTTGAACTATAATCTGATGTCCCACCCTGTAGCTTTGGTTTATTACCAGGTAAATTGTTAAAACAATACTAAATGTAAAATACAAGTAGGGCCAATGAAAGCAGATGTCTCTACTATATGAACAGAGCATGACCATCTACATTTGCATGCGAAGAGCAAACGCTGTAGTCTTGCATATGATTTATGCAACATGGAGCATAACCGATTAATGTAACTTGGCGCAAACCATCAAATTACAATTTTATTTAGTGATTTTTCTAAGGATCACTAGTTCTGTGGTTTTCTGCTGCTCGTTATCTAATTCCAATATGTGATGCTTAATCAGGCAAGTGTTCTATGGGTCACATGATAGCAATAATCTACAATAATAATAATCAGGACCCCTGTCCTATTAGATTATATCATTTTACCGTGGCTGAGCAAGCAGATGTGCAGGGATCTTGAGTTGTCTGTAGAATGAATATTGATGTAGGAAAATCTCCAGGATGTATATATCGCCTATAAACAACAGCGGCAGTGTTCATGAGATTGCAGTCTACTTGGTAATTATACTATCACTGAGCCGTGAGCCCAACAATTCGGCTGCCTTCGCTGTTGTGGGTAGCGGTTGCTTAAGAAGGTGGATGGGTTGCAAGTTACAAGTCTGCACAACACTGCACAGGTCTCTTAATGTGTGTTTCAGATGGGATGGATGTGGAAGCCGTACCCGCGGAGTCCGGACAGTTTGAAGACGCAGATGTTGATCACTGATGGTTGACTCTAAACCGGTAAGCTTGGTTTTCTCAATACTTCAGGCTCATTGGTTTTTCCCATACATCTGTCCATGCTACCTATACATTTTATATATACGTTATAACACTATTTGCAGTGGTTAAGGAAGGAACTGAGGAACTGATCAATGTAATAGTGAAAAAATACAGACGATAATCAGTCATTTCAGATATACTTGTTACCGTATATAACCATATTTATTTACCTTTATATAGCCTCTGCATATTACTCAGCAGTTTGCAGGGAATATTTAATCAGTTCTTGCCCCAGTGAACCGTACAATCTATAGTCTTTACCACGTACACATACTAAGGTAGATTTTGGCAGACGGCAATTATCCTACCAGAATGTTGTTGGAGCACACAGAGGAATCCACATAAACACAGGAGAACGTGCAAACGCCACAAAGATAGGTCCCTGGTAGGATACAGGCCCGTGGCCCCAGCGCTGTAAGGCAGCAATGCTAACCACAGTGCCACTTTAATGAATTTACTATACGACATCTGGGGGGGGATTCAAATGATCGGGTTGTTTGTGAGAATAATGCGACCCGCACACTATTACCATTAGTGCGGTAATTTTAATGCAGATTTTCACTTGCGACTCAGAGCTGCGAGCAAAAATCAGCGTTAAAATTATTGTAATGTGCACTGTTACCGTAGTAATAGTGCACGGGCTGCGTTATTTACGCGGTCAATCGAAACCTTCCCCCCTTGTGTGGAATATTTGGGGTATATGCCTTGTGTTCTGCAGCCCTTAGACTCCAATGTGTAACACATTACATGTAGACCAGCCTCAAACTAACACAACCTGTAGAGGAAGCTTCGAACCTTCTTCCTGAGTAACATGTGTAATGTGAATTCCGCATGGGATAATGTACTCGGGATACAAGGAGTTGTGGTATCGTCACCTATAAAAGGAGAATGTCGCATGTTAACGTAGTCTTGTACTGAAGTCATTTCTAGTATATATAATCCCAGCTGTTAATATGATCTTTTTTGTCAATAAATTCAAATGAGATATACACCAAGCAACATTTTTATGCCACTAACTTTATATATGTTATCACTAGTGCATTGAATGACCTTTCTCTCCCCCTCAGGTGCAGGCGTTTATACGGTGACCAGTTCCAACCACTGTGACTTTTCTGACTCATGTTTTTCTTTAGACTTGTTTTACTTAATACAAAATATTTCTGCCTACGCATTCCAAGGAGAATTGTGCACTGTGGAAACCATATGAATCAGTTCCTTTTTATAGTCTGTCTCAGAACCGTTCCAACGGCTGCCACTTTTAGTTGACTACTGGTGCAACGTCATTTCTCTGACCATGGTTATACACCCCGTCACGGATCTTCTGGAGGAAATCATCCAATTAGTTCTAGATTATTCTAGAGTGTTCAGTTTACAGTAACATTATTACACTTACTGCACCAGATTATAATCTAGTTTGCTTTTGCAAAGATAAAACTGTTATTGTCTGGGGCTTCTGAAGCATAAATGCTATAAATGTTGTCTGTTTAATAGGGATTAATATGTATTGGGGAATCCACAGCACTTAGTGCTAGAACTGGATAATATTTGTAAAAGTTTCTTGTTGTCTAATAAAAATCTAGGTTTTTGTATCAAACTGCATTATGTGCTTGAATCCTTCGACGGGGGTATTTTTATATTCCATTTAGCAGATGCACTGTTTTTCTAGGTATTCCCAAACTTCAAATTTTACACTGGTGGATTTTATATTTGTTTTTGGGGTCTTGAAGCAGCTGTCAAGTTTACTGAACATAGATTTGTGCTACGGTCCAGTTCAACAGGACATAGATCTACTATGGGCAATCGCTAAGCGGTTAATGTGTTTTTATGCTGCGGCTTCCTGTGTCTTTTGACAGATTAGAAAAATATCTGGCAATTTAAAAAGACCACTAAATGTAAAAGTTTTCAGATGTGAACCATAAAGGTGTTAAATGCGCTGTTTGTTCTTCATGACATCTCCCTGCAGTACTGGTAAAAAAAAGTTAACTACCTCCCACAACTTATTATATGCCTTCTCCTCCCGCGTGTGATGGGATCTGATGGGTCAGAAAGCTGAGATGCTGCGATAGCCTGCCTCTGTCCTCTGTATGTTTATCAACAGTCTCTCTAGCTGTCAGTCACTACCTCCTTACATGGCTATCTGCTGCAGAAGAGCATGGTGGGCATGTTTAACTATGTACACTGAACTTATTTCATGCACTTGCAGTGAAGCATATAGGACTGTGTAGCCTTCCTATAAACGAACATGCTTCAAAGAAAATAAATTAGTTACAAACTGAGACCTTTCACTCTATGAAAACAATAAAAAATATTTTCTAGTATAACGTATTAAAATGATAAACTCAACATGGTGATATCTGAGACGTCACTTCCGGCCTCTGTCCCGACCGCCAGGACACTATTCTGTTCAGCGCCACGTCTCGGCAAGTAGAGCCAGCCAGGCAAGTGCGCAATGAATGTATTAACAGCCTCCTGTGGCTGATTAGGCTCCCTGGCTGTTTTCTCCTTATTGGGCAACACTAGTATTTAAGGCAGGGAGGGCATAGCCTCCCTACTGGTTATAGCGATCTGTACCCTGCACGTGTTGCAGACCTACTCTGTGACTGTCCTGGTTATTCCTGTGGGATAATCTGCAAAACTTCTATTGGGACCCTCTACCTGTTTCCAGACTGCTTGTATTTCTGATTGCCCTGACCTTTGGCTTGCACCTCTGACCTCGCTGCCAGCCCTGACCTCTGCCTGCTACGGACCCCTGGCCTGCCTCTGACTATCCATTTTTATCTTTGCTACTGCCTCCTATACCCCACTTGCGGTATTGTATATAAACTTCCACTGCGCAAGAGCTTAAGACCTGAGGGCACACAAGTACCTGTGAGCACATAAAGCGCTACAGGAAAGGTCGCTGCTATAGGTGAAGACAAGCTTATATCAATACCTGCGTGCGATAACACCAGTGCGGTCGTTATCTCAGCATGTTGTTAAAGCTTTCCCCGCCGCAGTCGGTGCACTTCTTGAGGGTGTCCATTAGGTGTTCTGACAGCCTAGAAACATTCATCCTGCAGTGCATAGGCTTGTAAACACAAAACTGAAATCCTCCGTGCCACTGAATGGTTAAGGCAGAAGAAAGTTGTCGAAGAGTACTGAGAGCAAATCGTGACTCATACAGGATAGCCGGGCAGATGCCCTCTAATTTCCCTAGTGCATCTTAACATAACCGCATCGTGTCTGTATTCCTTGAACTGAGCCTTAAGGAAGGGGTGGTCCGGTATGCCTTGGTAGATTTGCTAAAACTTCTAAACAGGAAACAAAGATGTTGCCCATAGCAACCAATCAGATTCTAGCTATCATTTGTCGAGTACATTCTATAAAATTTTAGGTAGAATCCAATGTCTTAGTCAAAAACACTGTACATAGGAGCCTACAAAATGCCCATTTCAGGACTACCAATTGTTTCCTGCGTGGCCACTATTGCGGTTTGAAAGCACCTTCTGTGATTGCCTGGCCAAGTCTGATGGGGACCAGAGTCTTTAAAGGACTCTGGTCTCCCGTGTCTGGGGTATAAGTATGCATTGGGACCCAGAAAGGTTGGAGAGGGTCCCTGGATAATTGGGGTCATAGTCTGTACAGCAGCATGGTGACAGTCCCCTTGTGAAGTACCCCCATACCGTGAGGGGGCTGCTGTGTGGCAGTAGCTTGGCTGTAAGTTGTGGAAGTTGGACCATGGTGTAGGGGATGGTGTGCACTTATAGTAGGAGTGAGTCCCTGGATATAGGGATGGCGGAAGAGAAGCAGTGCAAGAGCCTCTGAGCCTGCCAACTGTGTGTGTGTGTGTGTGTGTGGAACTGACTGCATGTTGTGGAACTTCAGCACCCAGTAATACTGGGCAAAAAAATGTTTGTGTTTGTTGGCATTAAGGAAATTGTGAAAGGAGCAAACACAGTGAAAAATCACCCAGCACACTGCTATAACCTGCAGAAGAGTTGCTATTTCTGTTTGTACAAAAAGTTTCATTTGCACAAATTGTAAAGCTATCGTAAACTACCTGCCCTATCTAGGCATTTCTGTGAATAGCGTGGTCCTAACTCTAAACAATGAGTCCCTATATTTGGGCCATACATAATTGTAGTTTTAAATTGAGAGCCAACTTACCAAGAGCTACCCCAAACTCCTCCAAATGGCAATACAGCACCAGCGCTCCCCATCAGCTACTGCTGCCAAACATACCTCTCAAACACAAAACAGAAGTGGGAGTTGCTCAATCAATTTATAGGTTCACAGCAGGTGCTTGAAATGGTTTGGGTTATCCTGAAAGGAACAAACGGAGAAGAATCGGATCTGATTTGCTGAATTTATCAAATGTACTGTTGCAATGAAATGCTTATAACAACCCAACACCCCCTTGGGACTTTCACATTGTAATGTTACAAGACATCTAGAGTCCATGTAAATTATAAATATTGCAACATCTTGGCAAAGGCAAGTCTATTCTTTGCCGGAAGCCACTGAATATATATTTTTGGGATTTTTTTTTTTTAATAGTAATCTATAATTTAGGAGTATCTACAAGCGTTTACCTATCGCTTGTCTAATATCGTAGCAAAACGTAAAAGTTGTAATTCATTTACACATTCCATGGGTTGGAGGTTTGCAGCTTCTTAACACAGCTCTTGAAATGTTTTGGTTCCTCATCATAGTTTATTGACAAGGTGCCACACAATCTGCAGCGCAGCGCACTCAACAAAATATCGAGCATTTTTAATGATTTTAAAGTAACATTTTAGCAGCAAAGAAATTGTTAATAAAATTACATACAAGGGTATGAAGCACATATTTTCGGACTGGGATGGTTTTCAATTATTTTCCATTAATGATTCACAGGAAGCTGAACAGGAGTTGGTACAGCGAGTGCTTATAAATAGAGACATTGGAGAAGTCCCAAATGACTATCGGTGCCCAGGATCTTGCTTCCTATTTCAAGGACAAGATTGATAAGGTCAGACTAGAATTGGTATCCTCTTCCTCGATAAGTAATTGGCTCAATTCCTTCCCACCAACCTCTGACACCCTCTTCATTTGACCCCACAAATAAAGAGGAAATTACTACTCTCTTATCCTCCTACTCTACCTCCTGTCCTCTTGATCCTATTCCCTCACAAATTGGTAGATCCCTGTCTCCTGTGCTCAGTCCCCCTCTTAACTAAAATCTGTAATCTCTCGCTCTCTACTGGTATCTTTCTGTCACTATACAAGCACGCAGTGATTACTCCTATTCTAAAAAAATCAAGATTCTGACCCAAACACTCTCTCAAATTACCGTCCCATCTCTCAGCTCCCTTGCCCCTCCAAGCTTCTAGAGAGACTTACCTACACTCGCCTCACACGCTTCTTTTCTGCAAACAACCTTTTGGATCCTCTTCAGTCTGGCTTTCGTTCTCAACACTCCACAGAGACTGCGTTCACTAAGGTTGTCAATGATCTGATCACTGCTAAAACTAAATGCCATTACTCTGTTCTAATTCTCCTGAATCTCTTGGCTGCATTTGACACCGTTGACCACTCTCTTCTCCTGCAAATGCTGCAATCCCTAGGGCTTCAAGACACTGTTCTATCCTGGTTCTCATCCTACCTTTCTAATCGCTCTTTCACTGTTAATTTCTCTGGAGCCACCTCTGCTCCGCTTCCCCTATCAGTTGGAGACCACAAGGCTCAGTGCTAGGTCCTCTGCTGTTCTCTATCTACACCGCTTCTCTTGGAAATCTAATAAGCTCCTTTGGATTTCAGTATCATCTCTATGCGGATGATACCCAAATCTATCTATCCTCTCCTGATCTCTCGACATCTGTGTTGTCCCGTGTAACTGACTGTCTTTCTGCCATTTCATCTTGGATGTCCTCTCACCAACTCAAACTTAATCTTTCTAAAACAGTTAATAATATTCCCACCCACCAACAAGAGCATACCTGACATTTCTATCTCTGTTGATAACATGACCATAAATCCCACCCTACAAGCTCACTGCCTAGGTGTAATCCTTGACTCACACCTATCTTTTGTTCCCCACATTGACTCTATATCTAATTAATGTTACATACATCTCAAAAACATTTCCAGAATTCGCACATATCTCACACAAGACACTGCAAAAACCTTAATTCATGCACTTATCTCCCGCATTGACTATTGCAATTCCCTCCTTACTGGCCTTCCCCAAAACAGACTCAAAACCCTACAATCTATTTTGCACACTGCGGCAAGATTGATTTTCCTTGCAAATCGTTATTCCTCTGTTGAATCACTCTGTATATCTCTACACTGGTTGCCTGTTTTCTACCGAATCCAATATAAAATACTTTTACTAACCTACAAGACCATCAACAAAGCTGCACCAACATACATCTCCTCTCTTGTCACAAAATATCTCCCAACTCGGCAACTCCGTTCTGCACAAGATCTGCGTCTCTCATCCACCCTCATTACATCCTCCTATTCCCGGTTACAGGACTTTTTCCGGACTTTTTTCCTCTGGTCTACAAACTTTCAAGTGTTCTCTGAAAATCCACCTCTTCAGACAAGCTTATAATATTCCTCAACCACCCTCTTAACCTCACTACACCCTATTACCACCTGTTATACAACTACCCCTTGACCAACATTGTTGTGTGACAGGATTATAAAGCGCTACGGAATATGTTGGCGCTATATAAATAAATGATGATGATGATGACAGGAATAAGCATCAGGAACAGATCACAAAACCATCTCTGACATCAGAGTGACAGGAAAAGGAATCTGCGCCATTACTGGCATCTGAACTCGCCATTTATAGTTATTATTTACAGGAGTTTATACATATAAATACACCAGGAATGTTAATCTACAGGGTTGGACAATGAATTAGGAATTTTTAACCTTGCTTTTCTTTAAGGTTTGTACCTCAAAAATAGTGAATACAAAGTAAATATGATGTAAATATATAACATAAATTTCGTTTAGGCAGTGTGTTGTCATATTGTTCCACCAGGTGGCAGCACAGCCTGGCTGAATCACCTTCCCGACACGAAAGCAGAGGTAAAACTACGCCCAGACCGGACAGACCGCTCAAGTAAATTGCAAGAGAGAACCGAAAATTACCAGGAAAACGTGATGATGATGTGGAAGGAAGCAGGAGCTAACGTTTCTTTAAAAACTGTTCAGCGGCACCTTGCAGAATTTGGGGTTAGATCGTATTGAGCAGTCAAAAAACCTAAGCCTACACCAGCGATGAGGGAAGAACGCCTAGCTTGGGCCAATAAATAAAAACAATAAGATTATATAAAGTATTAAATATGTGTATTTGTCATTGTATCAACATTTTTCAAGAAACAAATAAATTCCTAATTCATTGTCCAACCACTGAATGTAGAAACTCATAAATCATTTCTGTATAAACTGCGAGTTGTGATGTCATCACTTCTAAACATTGAGTTGTGATGTCACTACTGCAGTGTTCTTTAGGTAAACCTGCGTATTATAAGGAATACCCGGATTTCCTTAACCTCTATAGAAGCTGCCTACAGCCTTGTGCTTTTATATGAGCTCCTATTGACTTCTAATATCCATACCATTTACAGAAGCTAGTGCATTATCTCACATAATGTACAGGTATGTTAATATGTGTATAAAATCCTGTAAATAACATCTGTATGAACAGTGATTTTTCACTTTATTACTTATAATCCGTGAGTCCTGATGTAATCACTTTGGTACCCTTTAATGTGATTTAAATTTACCGCAAAGGGAATTAGCAAGATCTAGGTGTAAGGGTCACAAATAAAACAGAAAATGAAAGGGGACGTGTTATGTGAGACAATATGAGGTGAATCAAATGAAAACAGGGAGTAGCTGTGATTTCCGGCTTCCCCCCAATACTCAATACTCGCTTATCCTCAAACGTCTGTTGAGAATGACCCTTTGTCTTCAGCATTTCCCATGGCGATACGTCAAGATTAAAACCTTACTACATTTATCTTTCGTGTTTTCTTTTTACTTTGGAGAACAACTATTCTCTTGTATTTCAAAATTAATTTCAGTTTATACCTCTCCCTGTCACAAATTTTCAACCCTAAAAAATGTTGCACTCTCCAAAAGCCTCATGCTCTAGGCCAGGCCTGTCCAACCTGCAGCCCTCCAGATGTTGTGAAACTACAAGTCCCAGCATGCCCTTCCAGCTATCAACTGGTTGTCTACTGGCAAAGCATGCTGGGACTTGTAGTTTCACAACACCTGGAGGGCCACAGGTTGGACAGGCCTGCTCTATGCCATAGCCTAGTCAGCCTATTTGATAATCAGGACCTGCACCTGACATGTGTCACTGAATCTACCAAGGGATGGGAGCGGTCAATAGGTGGGTATAATAGAGGGCGTGAGTAATGGAAGCCAGAATGGAATGTCAGGAAAGGATAACCCGGTATTCTCAGTGCCCACCGGGTCCTAGGCGGGAGCCTTGGTTGTCTTGCGGTTGATCCGGCACCGCTTGTAGATGCATTATGCAATTGTGACATTAAGTAGATTTAAAACACTTTCACCATATCAACAGAGGACTATCTGTTTTCCCACCATTTTCTCCTGATAGAATGTATCTAACAAGTAAGCACAATTGTGTCTATAAACCTCCATTATTCCTGTGATAGCAGACTGGCAATCTTCCTTCAGGATCTCTCCCTAATGTTATATATGGTAGACATATCATAAGCAGTAATATATACTAACAAAAAAGCTTGAATTCTGATATATAAAAGCTAAAGAAAAAAGTTTTCTATAAGTAAAACTTCACAACACTGTTGAGAGATCTGTAATGTGTGACAACACGTCCTTCATGTACATAGGAAGGTTTGTACGTTACCACCATTGTCCCCTAAAACGGGTGCAGTATAATGTATCCTGGTTTGATGTGTGTTTCTTTAATGTGTATTCAATTTTCAGTTAACAAAAAATAAATAACATGATTTCCATACATATTTACTGGATGACGTTATTTTATTTAAATTTTTAGCACACTTTGGAGCATATTCAATTAGGTGCCGGCATCGCGGCGGAACGGCCTGCGAAGGTAAACTACGGTAACGCAACACCGTGGATTTACCTTCACTCCCCGTTCCGGCACGATACCGCGATCCCGGGACCTAATTGAATATGCCCCTTGGGGCCTGATGTAGAGTCGGACACAGGTCCAACTGATCATCCCAAAAAGCACTTTTGGCCAAGGATCCGTCTCAGTTTGCCTTCGGACTGGGACGGATCTCCCCCTTGTACCTCTCTGCGCTTAGAGGAACGGAACACAGGAGGTAGCGGGCGGGCCTAGCAATGTACAGGCGTTTACACACTTTGCATGTTATACTGAGATGAAATCAGCCACAGATAGATCTCTAGGAGACGTATCATTTACAGGTGCTTTCAGCTGGTGCCACAGACCTTGCTGTGCTAAAAAAAGTAAAAATAAATAAATAAATAAATAAAGGTGTGCACCCCCTCCCAAACAGTTTAACCAACTCTTGTGATGTTTGGGGGGGAGGCGGGGCACAATTTATTTATTTTTAAATTAATTTATTTAATAATTTATCTGCATTACAGGACCGCTCTGACTGATACACGTAGGTGTATCATGCACACCGGCCCATAAAGCAGATCTAAAGATCAGTTCGACTTGGAATCCTATGTAAGTTACAGGATGCAGTTTGAGTTCCAATACAACGCTATACCAAGCCCTTAGGGAGGAGCTGCTAGAAGCTGGTTATCATGTTGTTTGCAAATAGCTTACTCATCCTAAATAACTTATCTTGAAGCAATGTATTTTAGACTATAATGTGTTATGACGTAGGCGTTGGGTATGTGTTTAACTTTGGGCTATAAGAAGTCAGTGAACTGTTTAGTGTCAGACTCTCTGTCTTAGAATATTTGTCCTATTCAGCTGCACAAAAAATATATCAGATATATAAGATAACTTTTCCTGAATCAATTATTTCTATGACACGCACAAAAGAGACAATCTCACATGTAATGACAGGTCTCACAGATAACACGTTGTCACCGGCTATACGGACAAGACATTATCATATGTAACGAACGGCAAGGCAGATCTTACATGTAACATGTCACAGACTATATAGACAGGATCATCTCACATGTAACCGATGGTCACAGCTTAGACTGTAGGTAACAGGTTAACCCCTGAACTGCTGAATCACAGTAAATAATGTTCAATAACTAGGGCGATAGAAGTAGGAGCCAGAACCTTATGTAATTGGGACCCCATAGGGTGCTAAGTGTGTGCACTGTGCTAAAACATGGAAGGCAACATGGCGTCCATCCCAGAGGGCGAAATATTAAGCATCCCCCTTAGTTTGGGATCTGGTTTAGCACGTGTCCTCCTTAGGCTAATCTATTATGTCACCCCCGATAGCTTTTTGGGTAGCTGTTACGTCGTTATCTTTACATAAACAACCAAAGAAAGTCCATATGACGATTGCAACCGAAACTATGTCAACAGCTGTCCCTAGGGCATAGGCAAACCGAGCGGGGTTTCCTAGTGCCTGGAAACCCCCTCCAAACCTGATGCACTGTATAATTGAGGTGGCTGGACCCTGCCCCCGGCTTCACACGGCTCTGCTTGAAAAGGGACAGTAGTACACGCAGCATTGCCCATGTATATTATGGGGATAGGAAGAGTTGGAGAGCAGCCAAGCAGTCTAATATTATAGCCATGCATGCTGGTCACGCCCACTGGTGACGTGGTGTGGAAATCCCCCCTCTACAAATCCTGCGTTTGCCCCTGTAGGGGGCTGCACACCTCCCCACTAGCAGAAGTACTACAAAATTACTAGGGTATGCGCTTCATATAGATCAAACAGTAACCAATAGACACTTATCTCTGTGATAGGTCTAAACGTATATAGTATATTAAAAAACACATAAAATGTGAAAACGGAAGTAAGCAAGATAATAATTATTATGTTGTAATGCTAGTCACACATTCTAAATGACCTCTTAAAAAATGACTAGGTTCTTTAGAACAATAGCAGGCTAGTCCTTTTTTGACACATGTTTGCATCACAGACATAAGTGTATAATGGTTTCTAACTACAGTTAGGGCAATATATATTTGGATACCAACACCATTTTTGTTAATTTAGCTGTTTACCTAAACATATTCAAGTTACAGTTACATAATGAAGAATAGACTATTAAAGTCATTTTATCGCTTACCAATAAAACATTGTCCAATGCGATTGTTGTGGTTCCAATGCACAAAGATATTTAATTACAAAATATAGCAGGATTTACAGCAAGCCATTATTACGCATTAAAGATCTTACAATAAAGCAGGAAAGTATAAAAACACTGAATACATTACATTTTCCTTATAATGTATCACCCAGGCCCAGGGGATTGTCACACGGCGGTCGTTTCGGCTTCCATACCGAAGACTGACACGCTCACCTATTCCTCACTGATTCACGCTTCAGCTGCTGGCGTCCTGAAGCATGCATGCGCGGACTCTATCATTTATGTCCTCTGCATGTTCCCTATTGGCTAATCAGTCTGGCTCCAAACTTTAAAAGGCACTTCCCCCTTCTCCTCAGTGCCTGTTGATCGAGTTACCTGCCTGGTTAGACTTACCATCTTCTTCCCTGTGTGTTCTACTCTGGATCTTCAGCGCTCACCTGTCTCCGCTGTGCCGCTGGCTAAACAGCTCACGCTTCACCTGTCTCCGCTGAGCCGCTGGCTAAGAGTTCACGCTCCACCTGTCTCCGCTGTGCCGCTGACTAACCAGCTCACGCTTCACCTGTCTCCGCTGGGCCGCTGGCTATAGAGCTCACGCTCCATCTGTCTCTTCTGTGCCGCTGGCTATAGAGCTCACGCTCCACCTGTCTCTACTGGGCCGCTGGCTAAAGAGCTCACGCTCCACCTGTCTCTACTGAGCCGCTGGCTAAAGAGCTTACGCTCCATCTGACTCCACTGTCCCGCTGGCTACAGGCCCTGTACATCATCTTCCCTGCAGCATCTTGTTCTTCTTATTCAACTTACTCCCCTAAAGGGCCTGACACTCCTGGTAAGGGCCGCGACCTGCGGACGGACGCAGCTAAGTCCAAACCACCTTGCGGCGGTCCCTGGTGAAAACCATCCGTTCCTTAGACTCCGCGCCTTGCTAGGAGTAGCGTCAAGTTGGGCAGATCTAAGAATCCAGTTTAACAAACCGTGACAGGGATACAGTCATGGTCACATGTTAGGATCAGAGAGCTAAATCAATGGCCAGCATGCTTATATGTAGCTTCAGCATAGAAAAAAACAGTGATGATGTCACTATGTATACAGATAACACTAAGTGAGGTCTTCATTGGTCCAGGGTTAATGATATTCCAGTTCCCTGCTGGTCATAGGTCAGTTCATTTGATCCTTTCAAAGGGTGGGGGGCAACTTCCCCCAACTGTTGTCTACGCGTCTTCCCTCTGAATAACCAGTGCAAACTGACCCACACACAAAGTACTTTTGAGTATTAATCTCATTTTGCTAATATCTTGCGACCGCTGGATGCGATCGCTACTCTGTCCAAACCAGGTTAATGCTGGTGAAATAATCTTTAATATGAGACCAAACTCTTTACCTTTTACAAGACCTGAACCATAAATACCTTTACTATAGTATTATCTATGCATAAATAAACAATCTAATACATTTAACTAATAAATAAATGTGGATTGGAACCTTAATAAATGTGTATTATTTACAAGTGTAAGTGCGAATGTAAATGTGTGTTATGAACCCGTACGATTGCATCACAACACGTGGTGTATTAATTGCAATCGCACTGTAAAACAATATTAATCAATTTGGTTTATTTCATCCAATTATTTGACAAGACATTGCCAAAAAAATCTAAAAAGCCAGCCCAGTTCTGGAGCAGCATTCTATGGACAGATGAAACTTAGATCAACCTGTACCAGAATGATGGGAAGAAAAAAGTATGGAAAGGTTTGGAATGGCTCATGATCCTAAGCATACCACATCATCTGTAGAACATGGTGGAGGCAGTGTCATGGTATGAGCATGCAGGACTTCCAATGGCGCTGGCAGGGCCGCCATCAGGAGGCTACGGCCAGTACTGCTGTGAGGGGCCCGGACAGAGTAGGGGCCCAGACAGACCTCTCCATCTGTCCGGGCTCCCTGGACTGTCCGGGCCTCTCAGTCTGACCGACCATTCTGCCCCTTCTTCTCCGTGATGCTGCAGCTCCGCCTCTCAGGCTCTGATAGGCTGAGAGTGCGGCGCGGTGAAATCACTGCACACTGCGCTCCCAGTGTATCATTGACCGGGAGCTGCAGCATCGTGGAGGAGAAGGTAAGTCAATTAGGTATTCATTTTATAGGAGAGGGGCAGATAGAAGAGGGGACATTAACTGTGCCTGGTGGGGGAGAGGTGGACATTAACTGTGGGGGTGGAAGAGAGGGGGTCATTAACTGTGGAGGGGGGCATTAACTGTAATTGGGGGGGGGGAGAGGGGGACATTAACTGTGATTGGGGAGGGAGAGGGGGACATTAACTGTGTTTGGGGGGGGACATTAACTGTGTTTGGGGGGGAAGGGGGGACATTAACTGGGATGGGGGAGGAGAGGGGGAAATTTACTGTGATTGGTGGGGGAGAGGGGAACCTTTACTTTGGGGAGGGAGTGGGGGAATGTACTGTGATGAGGGATAGGGGGCGCATGTATGGCGAAGAGGGAGGGGGGCTCATGTATGGGGAGGGGGGACCCTGCTAGATTAATTAGTACTGGGCCCCACAGTTTCTGATGGCAGCCCTGGGCACCGGATCACTAGTGTTTATTGATAATCTGACAGAAGCAGACAGAATTCTGAAGTGTATAGATTCAGCCAAATTCAGCAACGTTGATTGGACAGCGCTTCACAGTACAGATGGACAATGATCCAAAACATACTGCGAAAGTAACCCAGACAAGAGTGGAATATTCTGCAATGGGCGAGTCAATCACCAGTTCTCAACCCGATCGAGCACAAATTTCACTTTCTGAAAACAAAACTAAAGGCAGAACGACCAGATATATATGGACCTTACTGTATTTGAGCTATATCAAGTGCAATCTTTTCTATGCTTGTTCAATGTACTGGTAGTTTGTATTTTTATATATTTTTTAACCCACAATTTGTGTGCATTAAACCTTTTTTTATTTATTTTTTATATTGTGAATTTACCTGTTTTAATTTATGGACATTTATGATTTGATAAATAGATTCTTTTAAACTGAAATACAAATTGCACAAAGAGTTGGTTATATTGTATAGATTGTTGATTTTTTGTTACAAGTTTATATAACAAAATAAAGTTCTCCATCAGTGCCGCTATCACCCTTCGGGCGTCAACATAAAGACTTACTGATAATCTGATATATGCAGAGATATCAAGGATACAAAACTGAAAAGACAAGGAAAAAACAGGGACAATCAGTCAGAGCCCACAAACCCTTTGTGTTTCCTGGTAGTCATTATGTATCCTAAAGTCATAAAATGCTTTCTGGCATATCTCTGGTTGTAAGCAAACATGGGGCTAGAAAGAACAAGGTTTAAAATGGTGTGACAATTTGGAAATAGTCAGTTTTGAAGACTCAGGGCTACATTTACTAAGCTGCGGGTTTGAAAAAGTGGGGATGTTGCCTATAGCAACCAATCAGAATCTAGCTATCATTTTGTAGAAGGTACTAAATAAATGAAAGCTAGAATCTGATTGGTTGCTATAGGCAACATCCCCACTTTTTCAAACCCGCAGCTTAGTAAATCTAGCCCTCAGTCTTCTACTGAGGGATAGTCCCTACGTTCTATCCTCCCTCAGCCTCCCTCAGGCCTTAGATGAAGTGTTCTGATTTACTGTGTGTTGTAACGTTTGATGCGGAGTCAGCAGTAGGTGAAAGATGATGCAGTTTATTGATGTTCAAACACACACGTGATGGAAAATTGTGGAGCCCTGAGGCTGGAGAGTGGAGCACAGAAAATACAATGGAGAAAACCTAATGCTGGAAGTTGCAGACCAATGATTAGTTTGTGATAATGATAATAACAGCCAGGAATACACAGGAAGCAGAATATTGGATTTCAGAATGTCCAAAACACATGAACAGAGGCAAGAATAGCCGAAGGCTGACCCTATCTGCAGCACACTGTTCTCAGGTAACAATGACCGGCTCAGAGCAGAGTGAGAGGCAGGAATATAAGGCCAGGGACGCAGGTGTCAATAAGCAGAACAAAAGAAGGAAATTAACCCCTACATACAAAGTCCACAACAGCGCCACCTCTGGTAGAACAGAAGTACTGCAAGAGTTACACAAAAAATAATAATACATTTATTAAAGTAAAAGTGATAATTCTACTTCTTTATTTTATTCCTGTTTTATTTTAACAAAACTATTTTGCACAAATAATTCTCTGCGTCAGATTTGTATCACCATTTTTGTTTAATAATCATGGTGACTTTTTTTGTCATGTTAAATCCTATTTAATAACATTCTGTCTTTGTGTAACTACTTCACACATCGGATAGTCTTGGTTTTATACCACTAAACTTAGGCAGGAGGTTTACAGTATATAACATATACAGTATATATGTTTATGTACTTTGGTTTACAGTATCTCTGAATATATTAGGTTGTAATGGAGCAACTGAAGACTTCCTAAGAGTGAACTAAATCTTAGTGGTAGCAGTATTTGGTGTTTAATATGGATTTTGGGGGGATTTTAGTTATTTTTAGGCTGACCATGTGTTTTCGTGTTGATTAATCCCTTCGCATCCACGTGTCGGATATTCCCAGGTGGGTCTTGCTATGAAAGTAGCCCTGGGAGAAAACCAAGTTAGCTGGTCAGTTAGTCATTAAGTTTTAAATGATATAGGGGCTCAATTAGAGTTGGATGCAAAGTCCGTTCTTAAGCATAAAATATGCTTTTGTACTGCGCATGTGTACAGAAAATGAGTGTCCTTTTTTTTTTTACTAATGGATTACAGATCTGGAAGAAATAATAGGATCTCCTCCATGGAGTTAGGTGAATAATACATTGATTAAATAGGGTTTTATTGGTTGTTTATTTCAATTATTTTCAATAAAATATTTTTTACATTGTGGATGTTTTGGTTTTTTTTTTTAAAACTTTTTATCTGTGACAGCAAAGAGAAAATACATGTCACAAGTAAACTCTTAATTACAGTAATTAGGGGAAAAAAAGAAAATTAGGTAGATTACATTAAATAGACATTATAATTATGAAAGTTATTACTATGAAAGTTTTAAACAGACCATACCCCCTGGGAGTGACATATTGAAAAATACATAAAGGTATATTCGTGCAGTACCTACATTAGACAGAGAACATACCTTCACAGTACAGACGGGAGAGGATTATACGGCAAATTAATTTACATTAGGTCTGAAAGGTTGTGACAACCCTTCAAAGGGCTGATAGACATGACCACCCTGCTTTGTCCCATAATTCACAAGAATTAAGGGACAAAGGGTGGAGAGTAGCTGAAAATGTTGATATTTAGCAATGATTTTGGCACTAATAGGAAAAATCCCTATAATAATAATAATAAAGGGATTATTCATCATTAGCTCAACAAAAAACTAAAATATATGCAAGGCTAAACTCACTTGTATAAATATATTTATTAATGATACATAATTAATAAATAAATATTAAAATGATTAATCTTCTCAAAAAGTCTGCATAGCAATAAAAAATCAGAATATTCAGTGGAATTTCTGCATGAACAGACAATAACAGTTGATAATCACAATCATTATAATACTCTGGAAATCAAAAATATAAATGTTGTCCGCGATCAAAATTAATATTGTATGTCACACGTGTTTATTAATTTTGCTCACACATATTATTTATAGTTTAGGAGATTTACAGATTGTGATTATCGGCGGTATGGATATTGTAATTGCTATGTAAACATTTTGAGTATATTGATCCTTTTAACATTTATTTATGTATTATTACTAAAGATCTTTCATTTATTCACGTGAGTTTATCCTCTGCATTTTTTGTGTATTGCGCCAATAATCAATTATCTCATTGTTAAATATTAATTTTAGGATTTATCATATCATTGCTGCAATATTTGTATCAATACAGGACAGGACAGCCCATAACCAACGGTGAATCCTCGGGACCATGGGAGAGTGAATGGTTCTATGTCCGAGTTTTGACGGGGGAGGAAGTAGCGCTTGGTAAACGGTTGACAGTAGGAGTAAAACAAATATTAGAAATGATAGCATTAGCATGTATGTGTTCCCTGAACAACAAGTTAAACCACTTTTGTTTCCTCTACACATGTTGTCTTCACTGGAATAAATACAGTTCCGACTTAAGGAGAAGACAATGCTTTTCGGCCACGACTTACAGTCCATGCGTATGGGAACAAACCAGTTAGCTGCTGGAATTGTGGACCATTCTCTAGGAGTCGTACAGCAGGAAATCCTTTTGTAGGTTTACCCATAGTTTGGATGACAGTTAATGTGGTAGAAAACGGTTCCCGACAATTAAAAGGTGGAATAATTGGAACTGATCAGGATACAGCCACCATAGGGTTAATACTATGTTCACTGAAACTACAGAACCAGCTGCACCCAGCAAACAGGAGAACAATAGAAAGACTAGGGCAATACTGGCGTGTGAGGAATATTGTTTACTAGGCATGATATTGTATATGTAAATATAGTCAATAATCATGTAGCAAATGGAGATATGCCGGAAGGACACGATTACATGTAAACATGTTGTCATACTATGAATTGTATAAATACCCTGCTTCCTGTAGACGATAGAACTCTGTTTAGGTGCTTTAACAGAGTTCATCAGTCAATCCTGATGAATTTATAATCATTTACACTAAACATTTGTGTACTGCTCATGATTCGAGGCTAAGTAAACTCTTTTCCTTTATACAAAACAGTATAGGTGCGTCAGATTATTTGCATGACTGGTATCCCGAGCAAAACACCCGCTCGTCCAATCATCATGAGCGCAAATTACTACGGCGGCCGTCTGCCTAGTCTTTAATTGTGAATAAAGGGAAAAGTGGAGGTGTTTCTCATAGCAACCAATCAGATTCTAGCTATCATGTTCTAGAATGTACTGGATAAACAACAGCTAGAATCTGATTGGTTGCTACGGGCAACACCTCCACATTTCCTTTTTAGAAGGTTTGATAAATCTACTAACTATTAATAACCTTTCCACATCTTTATATACTTTGGCAATTTCCCAGATGCCGCTTCCTGGCTCTGAAACAAAAACACATTTATTTGTGAACATTAAAGAGCAAGTATAACCTGTTTTAAAGGCAAATTCCACATTCACTATGAGGACAAATAAGTTCAGGAAAATGGAAAAAATGTAGAGTTTGACAACCTTTGTACAGGTATTTTTTAAAACATAAAGGCATAGGTTATTTTGGTTAAAAGGAGTTTAGAGTATCTGTAACAAATTATAAAGCATGGATGTATCAAATACAATATTACAGTATATGAAGACAATCTAAATGCTCCATTAAGTCTCAGGCACGCTTAAACATCTCTATAGGTATTTAAATATTATACATTCACCATAAAACCACACACAGCTGAATAGCCAGAGATCCAGCAGTTCTGGGCTCACCCCTTATCACCAGATACTCCCCTGAGAGGTGAAATCTCGTGGCACAGCGGTTTGGCAGCATAGATTCTGATTGGTTGATGACACCATGTCAGTATTAGTTGGTGTGACTGCATTTATATCTGGAATTTAGTCAATATCCCCCATAGATTAGAAGCTTATGAGCAGCACCGTTCCCTCTTAGTTTGTCTGTTAATACCCAGTTTTATTATTGTGATTGGTTCCAATTGTAAGGTGCTGCGGAGTATGCTCCTGCTATATAAATAAATGTTAATCATAACAATAATGATAAAATCAGTATTAATTTGAAGTTACACTACTGCTTGGAATTCACAGGCTCTTGTGAGATCCTTCTTGCCCTCTCCATGTGCTCTGACATCACTATTTTTGTGCTCCTATCTGGTTTGTTCCTCAATTATGGTTTAAGGTGTATTCATTGGTTGTTCAATCATTTCCACATTACGTGTAGATCCACAAATGTCACCATCTCTCTTATTATTTTATGGTAAACTTCTATACACAGATTAGAGAGACAGGAGTATGACCTAGTGCAGTTACTTTTGTCTAACTAAACCTCTATACACTAAGTCACGAAACTACTTTTATAACTTGCTATGATGGAGTGTAACATCCCTTGTACATACCTGGGATAGGTACGACTGCCCCCCCCCCCTCCCACTTTTGTTTTCTTCACGTTTATATCCTGTCTATCCCTCTATCCCTCGGTTCACCTAGTGTTTCCTTTCTACACAGTCAGAGTACAGATTCCAACTCCTTCTCATTTGCACCAAGAGACCCGAATTACTTCTAGAGACTTTTGATCCTGTGTGCAATGTTCCGCTACATCCAGTTTTACCATATGGCTCACACATCACTATCCCATTATGCTAAGGTTACCTTGTGGTCATTTATAGGCTTCAGTGCTAATTTAGTGGGAGTCCCGGGGACAGACAAAGCCTTCCCAATGTTTAATTTTGTAGGAATTATCCACAAGGCTTTTTCTCAAATCCTGTCCCAATATAAGCGGGAAAGAGTAGTTATTCTCTTTAGTATGGACTGACATGTTCTGCAAGATTAAATAATCAGTGAGAGGATCCTGTCTGGATCACCCCTTTTTTCCAAGCATGCTAAAAATTCTTAGTTCCTGAGCGTGCTCAGTGCTCGCTCCTGTGGAATGTGCTCAGTGTGTGCTCCTCGGGAGCGTACTCAGTGTGCATTCATCGTGAGCGTGCTCGGCGTGCATTCATCGGGAGCGTGCTCAGTGTGCGCTCCTGTGGAGTGTGCTCAGTGTGTGCTCCTCGGGAGCGTGCTCAGTGTGCTCTCCTTGGGAGCGTGCTCAGTGTACTCTCCTCTGGAGCGCGCTCTGTGTGCACTCCTTGGGAGCGCGCTCTGTGTGCACTCCTTGGGAGCGTGCTCAGTGTGCATTCATCGGGAGCACGCTCAGTGTTCACTCCTCTGGAGCGCTCTCAGTGTGCTCTCCTCTGGAGCGCGCTCAGTGTTCGCTCCTCTGGAGCGCTCTCAGTGTGCTCTCCTCTGGAGCGCGCTCAGTGTTCGCTCCTCTGGAGCGCTTTCAGTGTGCATTGCTTTGCTGCTGACCTAGCAATCAGTGGTCTATTTTAACCACTGCCTGATAGAGGACTGTCCAGACGATTGATTTTAGGTCAACGTCTCTGCAGTTTACTTGCTTTCCATATTCCTCGGTTTTGGAATATAACTACACTGATTTCTCTGCATCCTGATTGCGGCTTCTGCTCCTGATCATGATGATTACTGCCTGTCCCTGGACCTGGTTTAGTCTGACTCCATTGCTCCATCACTCTGTATGCTGAATCCCATTCCAGTGTTCATGTAGCTGAAGGATCATTTCCTGTGTCCCGACTCCCAATCTGTCTCCTCATTCGCCGCTCTGGGCACTTCTGCAAGAAGACATCTCAAGTATTCGTTCTATGTTGTTCCTCAAAAATAAATATATTGAATGTTTCCTGTGCCTCCGCCTGAGTCCCCGACAGACACCTCGGATTATGCTAAGAGGACTAAAGGGCAAACTCTTCACTTTTTACCCTTGTACAGACCCAACACTGACTAAATTAGATTTCTGAGGAATGTGCTTAGCTTGTGTAACCCCCTGTCACTGTGTGTAGTGTGGGGTGCAAAGGGTACACAGTGCACCTCCTTCTCAAGCCCTGGCTAGCTGATGGGCATGGGTGTAAATGATCAGGGGGTCCCTGCACATGCAGGTGTTTCTTTGTAGTTAGTGGGACACAGGTAATGTCACTTTGGTGCAGTGTAATAGAAGTCACAATAATTTGGGCGCCAGACCATCTCTATAACAAACTGAACTTTTATTTACACTCTTCCTCCAGCACGATAATCATAATGGTTGCAGAATATATACATCTCCTTACTCTCTCCAGCACAGTTCTTAATGAGAAATACGAATATGGTTGCAAATATCTTATCACTCCTCCTGCTCAGTTCTTAATGTTATCCAGATGTTAAATAACATAATTTACATGTCTCTTGCACTCCATACTCACTGCAGATCACCCTTTCTGCAGGGGCACATGCATGGATGCTAATAGGCAGGCAGCCTCTCCTCCATGCAGCTCTGACACACGCTGTGTACCTCTCAACTGCAGCTCATCCCTCCTCTGCGGGGATAATGTCTCCTGTGCTCTGACACGTCACTCTGTGTACTCTCAGCCTCAGGATCTGACACTACAGCTACCATGCCTCTTGTAGCAGCCCTCACTGCAGGGCCTCTTCCATGCGCAGTGTCCCCCTCTCTCTTGGGTTCACTATAGTGGCATGGAGTTCTCCCCCTCATCCAGGGCACACATTCCTTGCCCTGGCGCAGTCACCACGCTCAGACAGCCAGGGAATGCTGGGGGAGCCTGGGAGGAAGCTCCCACTCCCAGTCCCCAGCTACATCTCTTCTCTCCTGTCTCTCCTCTCTCTGTCTCTCTATCTCCTCTCCTGTGTCTTCCCTCTGTCTCCTCTCCCCCTTGCTGACAGCCCCTCCTTCCTCTCCCTCAGTCTCCAGGCTGGGCTGGGTTATCCCCATGGTAACCTGTTTATGTAACTTTTCATAAACTATTAGCTTACCCTCTAGGTGACCCCTCCTGAATTCACTGAGGTAAAGGTTTAACTAAAACACCACTAGGGGGGTGTTACATTCTCCCCCGATTAGCTGGGCACCCTAAACTACACCTAATGGGGCTGCCTAGCTAATCTCACTCACACCTAACTCACATATGACCACACACATGTAAACTTTTCTACATCACTATTGCATGAAAAATCACAGTGTAAAGTGAATACATACATAGCAATACAATGGCAGTATCAATATAAAACACATTTCACATTGCATACCCCACAACACCCCCAATGGATGTAAACATGTGAGTCACAGGTGTCCTGTTTTCTTTCGATGTACATTTAAATATGGCTTTATGCCAAAGCAATGTAGCACCTGCCCATGCCTGCCCATGTCTCCCCCCTCCTGGGTCAAAAAGAGACAGGTGGCTCTCGTGGGCCCCTCCCAACAAATACATCTCCCCCAAGTCACATATCAGCAATATATGCAGGGGTGGCATTTGACCAGCGGGGTTGCCTTCCCCCCTTTCTCTCCAACGTGGACGATCTGCCTTTCTTTGCTCCCCCTAATCCTCCGGAAGGGCAATATACAGACGTCACTTGCACAGCCTGCCTCTCTTTGCTTCCCCAAATCCTCAGGAAAGGCAATATACAGACTGCATTGTAATTACACCTCACACGTTGAACCTTTTCTTCTTTTGCTTCCCACTCAGCTGGGTTAAGTGGCACTACAAGTCTCAGCAACAAGCACACTGCTGCTCCATATACTGTCCCGGACAGAACTACTCAGCAAACAGCTTGCTTCACCTTCTCCTCATTACCCTTGGTCTCCTGGGCACCTAGAGACGGTCAGACATGGTGTCCCAAGGGTGTTACTCCGGCTGGGCACACTGCACTCAGTTCCTGTGTCCTGCAAGCACTTTCTTCATCTGTTGTGCTCGAGCCCCACGTTGGGCGCCATTATGTAACCCCCTGTCACTGTGTGTAGTGTGGGGTGCAAAGGGTACACAGTGCACCTCCTTCTCAAGCCCTGGCTAGCTGATGGGCATGGGTGTAAATGATCAGGGGGTCCCTGCACATGCAGGTGTTTCTTTGTAGTTAGTGGGACACAGGTAATGTCACTTTGGTGCAGTGTAATAGAAGTCACAATAATTTGGGCGCCAGACCATCTCTATAACAAACTGAACTTTTATTTACACTCTTCCTCCAGCACGATAATCATAATGGTTGCAGAATATATACATCTCCTTACTCTCTCCAGCACAGTTCTTAATGAGAAATACGAATATGGTTGCAAATATCTTATCACTCCTCCTGCACAGTTCTTAATGTTATCCAGATGTTAAATAACATAATTTACATGTCTCTTGCACTCCATACTCACTGCAGATCACCCTTTCTGCAGGGGCACATGCATGGATGCTAATAGGCAGGCAGCCTCTCCTCCATGCAGCTCTGACACACTCTGTGTACCTCTCAACTGCAGCTCATCCCTCCTCTGCGGGGATGATGTCTCCTGTGCTCTGACACGTCACTCTGTGTACTCTCAGCCTCAGGATCTGACACTACAGCTACCATGCCTCTTGTAGCAGCCCTCACTCCAGGGCCTCTTCCATGCAAAGTGTCCCCCTCTCTCTTGGGTTCTCTATAGTGGCATGGAGTTCTCCCCCTCATCCAGGGCACACATTCCTTGCCCTGGCTCAGTCACCACGCTCAGACAGCCAGGCAATGCTGGGGGAGCCTGGGAGGAAGCTCCCACTCCCAGTCCCCAGCTACATCTCTCCTCTCCTCTTGTCTCTCCTCTCTATCTCTCCTTTTTCCCTTGCTGACAGCCCCTCCTTCCTCTCCCTCAGTCTCCAGGCTGGGCTGGGTTATCCCCATGGTAACCTGTTTATGTAACTTTTCATAAACTATTAGCTTACCCTCTAGGTGACCCCTCCTGAATTCACTGAGGTAAAGGTTTAACTAAAACACCACTAGGGGGGGTGTTACACTTGTTAGAGAAACATAAACAGGTTTACTAGTAAACTTATGTAATCGTGACCTTCCACCCTCTCCATTAATATATAACCTTCCATAAAAATAGTGTCCACTGTAATATTGTTCAAACTTGGTTATGATTTTCAGGACCTGATCTCTAGTGTGGCCTCTACGATGGATGGTGGGCGATGCACCCTGGTGAGAGGGTCTGCACTTAATAATCCACGGTCACAACATCTATGCTCAATTTGATTTATTTCTAGCAGGCTCGGTTCCTCAGAGAGATCTCTAAGACAAAATATTACATGGTCACACCAAGCTCCACTCATGCCCTACCCCAACTATAAATCTGTCCCCACATTTTAAATTTACCTCCCCCTCCAATGTAACATGGTTTTGCCTTACTTACTTTTGCTTAACTTTCCTTAATGAATCAGGCCTTATATTATTAACAGGTGACATTAATTGGTTTATTTTTTTCTGTGCATAGTTTTGAGACTTTATGTTCCACTTATGTATTGGACGTATCCTGCAGTTTATTGTCTGTTAGAGCAGAGCGGACCTAGACCCGTATTCATCACCGGAAGTATCTTCACATTCGTTCCTTGTTGAATTTGGACGTGCGTATGCCGAATTTACGGCGCTTTTAAAACAATGCACATTACATTAGTTTTGCGTACCTTAATGAATCAGGCCGTACCTCCCTGTCTGTCCATTAATACCTAAGTTGTGTTTTATTGTTGTTCACTCCCGATTGTAACGTTTGTAAAGTTTCGCTGCCTATGCTGGCGATATTTAACTACTGATAATAATTTACCAGAGGGGCGCCAGTTATTGTTTCAGGATGTGATTTATTACATTCAAACATGGCCAAATAGCCCTGGGGATCCCCCAATGACACCTTAGTCTCTCTTTGGAAGGGTTGAAGTTTGCTCCAGTTTCGGAATACCGCGTTCCACTGCCAAGATGGAGATAACCGCCCCTGTAATGAGAGTGATCTATATCATCACCAACAGTGAGTATAAGGATTACTACATGCAACGAAAAGGTGCTTTGTGCACAAATGTGTTGTAATCCAGAACAACCAATCAAGTGTTAGCTTTCATCTTCTAAATTGCATGCAAATAATCACAGCTAAATTCTGATTGGTTGCTGGGAGTTCCAGCACATTTGTTTACATAGCCCCTATTTTATCACATTATATAGCAATGACAAAGTGACAAATTAATAGCAGGGATAGCATATTAAAGTAGAAAGCAAAAATGTCATTATAATTATCTGAGTATATAAGAAATGTGGTGTACATGATACAGTGTACAAATTGCCCTGAGGGAATTTACATTGGTGAGACCAAGCGGAAACTACAATCCAGGATGAATTTACACAGACACACAACAAGGAAATCTCTGGACACCCCCGTGGGTAAACACTTCTCTGGACCAGGACACAGTATGACAGATTTAAAAGTCTTAAAACTAAAAGGTCATTTTAAAAATGACAGGGAGAGAAAAATATGGGAATTCAAACTGATAAGAACATTCCAGTAATTAACTCAAGGGCTCAATATAACACCTGGATTTATGACCCACTACATGGACACAATTCACACCCCACAACAGAGTAACTCCAGGGGATAAATGTATCAATCTCCGTTTTTGTCAACTCGCGGGAGTTCGGCGAGAAGACAGCTTAAATTTAAAGCGGCGCTGCCTTGTAAATGGAAGTTTCCCTTTACAAGGCAGCGCCGCTTTAAATTTAAGCAGTCATCTCGCCAAACTCCCGCGAGTTGACAAAACCGGAGATTGATACATTTACCCCCAGATCTCTGAACTCTTAAGACTTTTACTCTTCCATCTGTAACAAAACCCTTTGTTTTATCACTTTAGCTTATCTTAATGATGTACCCCCCCCCCCCCCCCCCCCTGTACAAATGTCTTGATGTAACAGCTCTTAAATGTTGGGCCTTTTCCTCAGTCATTCATTTGTAAACTTGCCTGATGAAGGGGCCTCTGTGCTCTGAAAACTAGCAAATATAATCAATGTATTTTGGTTAGCCAATAAAGGTATCACTCCTATAATGCTTTTTTCTTTTTTGACATGAAAGTATTTAACATCACATAGATTTTTCTGGCTAACACGGTACTGCAATAATAATAATAATATTTTTTCTTGCTACAGTATATTAGAAAAAAACATAACACACATTTACAAGTAGTATATTCTATAAAAGTAGTTTTATTGGGGATATAACTAAACCATGCCCAATTTTACTCATCAGTATAAGGAAAGGTGGACATAGCTATTTTTACCTTATATTCTGTGATGTTGTGGTGCTATCACCACAACATCACAGAATATAAGGTAAAAATAGCGCTTAGTCATTAAGGAGAGCAAAGCATATAAAAGGGGTAACTTTACACATGGGCAAAACCATGTTGCATTGGAGGGGGATGTAAATTTAAATTATGGGGACAGATTTATAGCATGTCCTAGATCAACTTTAAAATTCAGTGTAAAAATAAAGCTATCAAGTATTTGTGCTACCGGAAAAAACAGCCAGTATTTTCCTTAAATTCAAAATAATAAACTAATTTTCACTCCTTGGGGTAAATGTATTAATGCCCGGATTCTTCAACTCCGGCGAGTTCGGCGTCTTTGGCGCTTAAATTTAAAGGGAAGTTTCCCTTTACAAGGCAGCGCTGCTTTAAATTTAAGCGCCGAAGACGCCGAACTCGCCGGAGTTGAAGAATCCGGACATTAATACATTTACCCCCTTGTATTGTAACATGGTTTATCCCAGAGAACATTTACTCCTTTTTTGCCTTACTTTCCTTGATGACTCAGGCCCTATGTACATTCATGCCTGTTTATTGATTATCACCTTGCATGTATACATAGACTGCGCTCAGGACAGAATAGTTACTACTGTACGAGATGCCCAATTCAAACACTTTACAATTCGGAGATCACTGGTCCCGATCTGTCAGTGATATTATCTCTCAGTAATGAACGCTGGTGGATCCGTGACACAGAGTCTTACAATTAATGTTGTGTAACAACGTCCCTAGGAAAGTATTGTTTTGCTATAAGGCTTACTTGGATACTATCAGTTTAGTGAGTATTAATCGCGGTCAGACAGCGCTGACATACCAGCGCACTGACCATAGAGCAGACATCAGGGCCATTGATCCCGGCGAAAATGCATCACCAACCTTCACGCACTAGCACGGGGTAATATCCAGGGGCAAACGCAGGATTTGTAGATGGGGGTTTCCACACCACGCCGCTAGTGGGCGTGACCAGCATGCAAGGGGGCGTGGCTATAATTTTAGACAGTGTTTGGCTGCTCTCCAACTCTTCCTATATCCATAATATACATGGGCAATGCTGCGTACACTACTGTTAGGTGCACGCAGCTCTCCCTTTTCAAACAAAGTCATGTGAAGCTGGGACAGGGTCCAGCCACCTCAATTATACAGTGTCCCAGGCTTGAAGGGGGGTTTCCAGGCACTAGGACCCCCCCCCCCCCCCTCAGTTTGCCTATGATATCCGATCTGCTGGCAACACTGATGACTGCTCTATTCTCAGTGGGCTGTACACGACGTCCGTGCGGTGTGACCGTAGTCAACCTGCGCCATGCACACCACGCACTGAAGGGCTAATATCTGAACGAGTCCTTAAAGGGATTTTTTCCAACTTTAAAAATTGATTTGTTACTAAATACCTACCTTTGATCAGCAAAGCTCCCAGCTATACGTCTGGTTCTGGACCCTGCAATTCCTATACAATCATCATCAATACTTATATAGCGCCAGCAAATTCCATAGCGCTGTACAACTGTGACCATTCATAACATTTTATTACCCTAGTAGGTTTGTCTCCTCCGTTAGAGCCTAGTAAGCCACGTACCCCACTTGGGCTTCATACTCACCCACGAGAGGTGCGATGCAGTACACGATGATGTACTGGGATAGGGTACTTCCGTGGCACATAAACACCACTGGAAAGGCCAACGCTGGGTTAAACACAGCTCCTGTCAGATGAGCACCTGCAAAACCAAAATACAGTGGTGGGTTATTCAATGTGCAGAACATACAATGGGCCATTCGTTAAACCTACCCCTATGATGCCCGGTTTGACAGCGGCATTGACAGTTCAGGCTGCCACGTGGGTAAAGTCACTCGGAGATCGTATTTCATGTCCTTCTACTCACGTAAGTTGGGAACAACGTAGATGAATAGCGCTGCCCTTTGGAAGGAACCCGGCTATTGTATATTGTAAATACAACCCAGTAGAATTTGATAATTCCATAGTTACAAATATATTTCCATTCATTCCAGTTTTTGCTTAAAGTCAACCTGCCACCTCCCCACCAATGTGTGGGGTGAACCAGTAACCAGCCTATCATTCTGCTAGGAACTAGTGACATCACTGTGGACCTAACTAATATTCATGAGGCCTGACTAATATTCATGAGGCCTGACTAATATTCATGAGGCCTGACTAATATTCACAAAGCTTGAGTATGAGTCTTACTATGCATATTAATCCATGAACCAGAGTGGGTTTAAACAATTTTGGCTCTTTCAGTGGGTGACCAACCAGTAAAAATATCTATGATGTGGGGACCATTTATTGACCACTGTCCAAGAATAATGGTGGTTTTGATTCAGGACTGTATGTAATACTGGTTATGGTATTAACTGTACCACTGAGACTGAATCCCATTGTGAGCTAATGGTAACTCACACGTAAGCTGTAAGAATAAACAGTGCGGCCAAGTGATCTAAGCCTGTATAAATACACAAAGTACCTTATTTACAGTTCAAAGTAACTATGCCCAGCCTGCGTATAAGCAGATGTGTCTGCGCACTTGTGTTTCCACGTCTGTATTTGGAGCTGATGCATTTTAAGACACGTGCAACCTTAAATCGAGCGCATTGATCCATCCAAAATATAGATGAAACAATCATCATTGATCCCAAAAACTGTATCTGGTTTATGTAGGTGCAAAATTTCCGTCTCCTTCCTAAAGTATTTCACGATCTGTGTAACTCAAAGTAACAGAGCTCAAAGGAGCATCTACTGTGCTGCACTTGTCATAAATGCAAGATTAGGTGCAACTCTAAATACAGATGCAAGTTCTGCGCATGCAGAGGTATGTACTGTGTATAATGCACAGTTCTAAATCAGGCCCAATCTGTTGATGCATTTGCACACAGTAATTTAATGGAATAGATTCCATTCTCTGCTGCCATGGAAAATAAAACTGTTTTTCAAAGTCCCTGTAATCAGCTATGTGGGATAAAAGTCCAAAGTTCTGCAAACTTTGAGCTCAATAACTTGTTCTAGGCCAGTAGGTTCTGCTAATCACTGCACTAACTTCTATCTAACTACAGCTTCCAAATCACTGCACTAACTTGTATCTAACTACAGCTTCCCAATCACTGCACTAACTTGTATCTAACTACAGCTTCCCAATCACTGCACTAACTTCTATCTAACTACAGCTTCCCAATCACTGCACTAACTTGTATCTAACTACAGCTTCCCAATCACTGCACTAACTTGTATCCAACTACAGCTTCCCAATCACTGCACTAACTTGTATCTAACTACAGCTTCCCAATCACTGCACTAACTTGTATCTAACTACAGCTTCCAAATCACTGCACTAACTTCTATCTAACTACAGCTTCCCAATCACTGCACTAACTTGTATCTAACTACAGCTTCCAAATCACTGCACTAACTTCTATCTAACTACAGCTTCCCAATCACTGCACTAACTTGATTTTCAATATTTCTTATATGGTAAATGTCTGTAATAAAGTCTTATTAAATCAGGGTTCTACTACATAACATTTAGCAGTTACTACAGTTAAACTAGAAGCTACAGACAGATTCAGTTACCTTTTATCAGAGTCCTGTAAAAGTAACATAAGCTCTAAATGTAACTGGTATCTGCTACATTATTAGCTTGTCAGTATGTATATATCTGTATATATGAGCAAAGCATAAGATCAACACCCTTGCATACAGGTTTGAAGAGTGATATGCGAGAGATAATAATGTTGTTGTTCATTTTCTGCTGTCTTAAGCTGGGTACACACTACAGGGTTTTTGTCCAATAATCGGCTCAATCAGCCGACATACGACTGCTCGTTCAAAAGTCGGATCAGTGTGTGTAGTGACACGATGGTCGAAAGTCTGCCCAAATGGACGATCGTCGCCTCATTTGGTTGGTCGTACCGTTAAATATTTTCGTTCCAATCTCGTTTCCGCTGTGTAGTGTGTATAAACTTCCGACCGATCCACAACAGTGAGAACGAAATTACAGTCATTGCTCACGACAACATGGCTGCAAAAAGTCGCTAAAGGGACGTTCGCTCTTCCCTTTATCGTCCTAAACAAGGCTAGTGTGTATGCAGTCCATGGACCGAGCGATCGGACCCTCCGTCGCATGTAAAATCGATCGGCATTAAAAAGTTGGTGGAAAATTCTGTAGTGTGTACCTAGCTTAACAGCTCACACAGACAACCGTTGAAAAACAACGATAATTAAAACAGTAGACAAAACCTTGTATCCTGTCTTCATTTTAACAAAGTGTTAATTAACCCATCTCTAAGCTTTCCTGCAGTATAGTGCAGCCAATGGGCGCTCCCATAGAATTATACTGTAACGAACATCAAGCTTCTGAATGCTGCAGGCAACGTCAAAATCGAAGCTAATCAAAGTGTGAACACTAATCAGATACTGTGTGTACAATCCATCACTCCCATCCATTATTAGCAGCACCAAAGCTTATTTTATAGGCTTTAAGAGCACGCATTAAACACTTCAAATTATCACCTGTTATGATAAAAAAAAATATTTAAAAATGTTTCAACTTCTCTGCAGCACGAAGGGTTAACTGCTTTGCAGAGTACAGTAAGATTGTTTAACAGAGATTTACTTTAGTGTTTACGGGAAACTTTTTTTAGTTTTAGAACATGCTAAACATCAGGAACTAATAGACCATAATATAAATTTGGCAGCACGGTGGCTCAGTGGTTAGCACATCTGCCTCATAGCATTGGAGTCATGAGTTCAATTCCTGACCAGGGCCTTATCTGTGTGGATTTTGTGTGAGTTTCCTCCAGGTGCTCCGGTTTCCCCCCACACTCCAAAAACATACTAGTAGGTTGATTGGCTGCTATTAAATTTAGTAAGTAATATCTATTGATCAAATCATCTCTCCAAAGCATATTTTTTAGCAAGAAAAGCTTTGATAGACATATAGTTTTAAAATACTGACCTATTTTAGTTCCCTTTAAAAAATTAAATATAGAGGTGATATTGATTATAAGCCCCAGTAAGCCATGTGTCCCAGCAATACAGGATTATCATACACAATGTAACAAGAGTAAGACTCTGCAACTAAAGGTTCCTACTTATTATTAGAAATGGGTTTCCACCTTACGCTTACTTTATTTCTTCGTGCTTCCCAGCAAATTTGATTAACTAAATGGCTTTATTTTTTTGCCTTCCTTCCATGCCTCTCAGAAAAATCTTTATATCATCCAGCCAAAGATATAACATAGGTTTAATTTTCTCTTCACATTGGATACAACTTTATACAGCAAGCAGCTGTCTGATATTTAAGTGCAGTAAGTGTCTATATGATTTAAAGCAAAGGAAGACTGAGAGCAAAAATGCAATGCATTAGTAAATGTTACAGGAGGGTAACTAGTACAAAACTCTTCAGAAGGTCAGAAAGAATCTAGGGCCTGATTCATTAAGGATCTTAACTTAAGAAACTTCTTATTTCAGTCTCCTGGAGAAAACCATGTTACAATGCAAGGGGTGCAAATTAGTTTTCTGTTTTGCACATAAGTTAAATACTGACTGTTTTTTCATGTAGCACACAAATATCAACTTTAAATTTCTGTGTACAAATAAGCTATCAAGTATTTGTGTGTTACATGAAAATACAGTCAGTATGACATGATTTGTATAGTAAATTGCTACGAAATGTCCTCTGTCATATTTGCGATGACACTTGATAATTAACAGGGTAAAAAACACTAATTATTAAATAGGCCCCCAAGACATTACCACATTCAGGTCAGAC
Source organism: Mixophyes australis (assembly GCA_036250195.1). Taxonomy (NCBI): domain Eukaryota; kingdom Metazoa; phylum Chordata; class Amphibia; order Anura; family Limnodynastidae; genus Mixophyes; species Mixophyes australis. The sequence goes on along the minus strand of JAVHZZ010000002.1, from coordinate 19,776,401 downwards.
CAGTAATTCCCCCATCTCTGACCCCAGATACTGACTAAACACGTGTACAACTTTGTGAGACATTGTCCAGCAATGGACGTTTTAAGTGCTACTATGTATTCATTAGACAATTTTGTTCCTTCTTCATAACTGCATTTCTAAAATGTTGAATGTTGCTAATTACAAATGTATTAAGAGATGTAATTTATTTGTGATGTTGTCATTTGATTTTTAATGACGAATGTCTATGGTTTAAGTTTCCAAAGTCCCTTTCGGTTTGAACTCACAAGAGAGAAGAGCACACTGGATAGGGTGCAGTATGGGATCTTGTGTGAAGTAGATTTTCTTGTAAATGGCATTCACAAGTTCCTATTTTTATATATATATATGAACAATTGCACAGTAGCACTTCTCTTGTTCTTTATGCTGGATGTCATTCCCAGTAACTATGTTATTCTGTGTTTATGGATAACTACACAGTACCACTTGTCTTGTAGTTTATGCTTGGTGTAATACTCACTATTTGTTCTTTTGCTGTATAAATGGACAACTGCAATTGAGAACAATTCTCAGTAGCACTATACAAAGTTGCATTTAAATGATATAAACTATTGAAGCTCCTAAACTGTAAGGAGCCATCAATCCTCTCTACTAGGACAAAGTCAGGAGTTGTATCAGACCTGTTATAACAGCACAAGTTGGGGTATTAGTAGATGAGGCATGAATCCTACTTATAGCCAAGGTACAGGCAGATACTGCAGTATTATCATTATATATAATAGTATATACAGTAGCAGAGCCCCCCTTCCAGCCCACCCCTGTATCCCCTCACCTGCATAGACGATGGCAGTGATGGTCAGAGCCACCACGTGTGGCTGCATTTGGGTCTTCACCCGAGGTAGATAATGCAGCATTAGGAAGAGGCACAGGGCACAAGTCATCTCCACCAGGGCCCCTGACACAGGAGCCACACTCATAGGGTTACTGCAGCCCCCGCTCATCTCATGCAGCGGGGAGAGTCTTAAACCCCACAGCCCGGGCATCAGCACCCAGGACAGCGCAGCGCCCACGAACTGGGCGCCCATCCGCATACAAGTCTGTGCCCCGGTGGCCAATCCCCGCAGCCACTGATGTACACTGCCACACGGGTTACATGTGGCCCCCCGGGAGGTCAGACAGTGCAGCACAACCTGCAGGTAGGTGAGGGTCAGGGCCAGCCAGCTCTCCACGTTGCCCACAGTGCCCAGCAGGATCAGCTCCCTGGTGCAACAGCTCAGCTGCAGCGTGGCCACCGCTTCCAGGGCGAGCTCCCGTCCCTGTCCTGGGGGCAGGATCCGCCGGGACACAAAGCGGAGCAGCTCACACAGCAACAGTAGGCAGCCCAGCAGGGCTGCGGAGCCCAGATGCATGCTGCCCCTCTTCAGCTGGGTGCAGGGGCACAGTCACCACCCTCTGCTGGGTGCAATCACCACCCTCTGCTGGGTGCTAGGGCACAGTCACCACCTTCTGCTGGGTGCTAGGGCACAGTCACCACTTTCTGCTGGGTGCAGGGCACAGTCACCACCCTCTGCTGGGTGCAATCACCACCTTCTGCTGGGTGCAATCACCACCCTCTGCTGGGCGCAATCACCACCATCTGCTGGGTGTAGGGCACAGTCACCACCCTCTGCTGGGTGCAGGGGCACAGTCACCACCCTCTGCTGGGTGCAGGGGCACAGTCACCACCCTCTGCTGGGTGCAGTCACCACCCTCTGCTGGGTGCAGGGGCACAGTCACCACCCTCTGCTGGGTGCAGTCACCACCCTCTGCTGGGTGCAGGGGCACAGTCACCACCACTTCTGCTGCCTTCTGCAACTCCCACCATCAGGTCTCTCTGTCTCCTCCGCTTGGGACAGTGGAGGTGTCTGTAATACTCCTGATCCAGGCTTACAGTCAGCCTCCCATTCACACTACAGTGTGACGACACCAGAGGGGTGTGATTGACATCACAACCAGATGCTCCAGCCTGGGGGCGGGGCCAGGACTCTCCACGCAGCCAGCTCAGTGTATAGAGCATTCCCCATATACTGCACAGAGTGCACTGTGCATGCTAAGCTGTAACACTGTGTGCTGAGCACTTCCTGGAAACAGACAGGAACTTAGATCACTTTTGCTTCATTAGCATAGGAGCCAGATTTTTAAAAATGATTGTGGCTGCTCTTGTTACTTAAATATATTTTCTAGTGTCACCATACCCACTGGCATTTTTCCTAATGCATGTTGTTCTGTCTGCAATGTGTGTCCAGATTGCTATCAAAGTGTAGAAAAGCTACAAAGTTGTACTAGAACTATTTGCATGTTCCATTTTCATTGAAATAATCTTAAATTCACTTGATACATCTGTATCTTCTAGTTGTGTCCAGTAACAGTTTAATCTGAACAAAGTGTGCAATTACCCCTCCTATTTACTTATGTATAGTGCCCATTTCATGCAAAAATTAATATATATATTCTATTGCAGCAGGCTTCCCCCTTCTCTGGCCTCAGACCTCTCCTCTTTCTATCTGTGTGACTGTTCAGCTTGCTGCCATACAGATAGGTTTACATTCATTGCACTCACACACATACCTTGAGGCTTCCAAAATGGGATGACCTTGAGACCTGTGCAAATGTTAACCCTCAGTTTGGCCGACAGCAGCAGAATAACTTTGCCTGTCCAGTAATATATGAGTTTAATGTAACAGGACACAGCCAAACTCAGTAGTTTGCTTCCTTAGGAAGAATGCCCCGGCTTTGATGTTATTTATTCAATGTGATGGTAAAATGTGCACTGTGGTACATTCAATAAGTTGTAGAAGTCAACCAGGCTGTGTTCAGTCCACGGAAAGGTCAGATTCATTCCAGCTACGAGTGTACTATTCCTCGCTCATACATTACAGAACACACTTGGTTGATCAACTATCTTTTATTAAAAACAACCATCATGTTAAAATAAAATAACTTAGGTGTCATTTTACATTATTTGACAAACTAATCAGCAAATAAACTTGCAATTATTAACAATATCATAATATATATTTTTTTTTTAACAGTCAATACTTAAAAAGCATATCCTTGAATAATTTACCACTTCATTTTGTTAACGGTGTTCAAGGGCAGGTGCAAATAATGAATGATGATGATGATGATGAAGATGATGATGATGACCACATATCTTACAGCTTTGCATTTGCCTGAATTTGCAGCTTTTTTACTGAACGTAATTTGCTCCTGTGATTTGAGGTGCAATTGTGGAAAACTCTACATGAGCACACACAAGCACACTCTACAAGCACACACAGCTTGTTAATCAAATGTATCAACAAATCACACACTGGCATTCAAAGGGTTTACTTGGTCAAGCTATATTCTTCTTAACAGGCTAATGGATTTGTTAGAGTATCAAGGACGCAGCATATTAAATTATAGATTTAATATACAAAAGTACAGGGCATACAGATATAAAAAAATAATAATGAATAAACAATAGATTGACATAACAAGCAGAACAGTTTAAAATAAAAAGGGTTACATTCAGAGTAAAACTTACGTGAATTGTCTTTACTGGAAATTGGGTTGGAAGATGGACAGCTTATCAATGTGAATTGATTTCCCAAAAAGTCTTACAATTTGCTGTAACTGGTTTCAGCTTTTTAAAGACACTTCCACACCTCTTCCTACTCCTGGGGGGTTGTGGCCTGTGACACTTTGTCAATCACCATTTGCATGTTGTCTGATTTACTACTCAATTCTACCATGTGACCTAACCTTTCTGTGGAGCGTCTCACAGACCCAATTTTATTATTATTTTATTAATAAATCCCTTATGACTTTGTCCATCTTTTGATACCAAACATGATGAAATTTTGACAATGTGACATACCTTCTCCAAAGATATGTGATTTTAGCTGTTCCCGGATACCACCCGAACCTGTCATTCACAACCATGGTGTGATTTCTGCTTCCCAGTAAGGAGTGGCACCCGGATTTCCAAAATATGAACTATGAAGACATTTTCCTTTGAAGCTCATATTTCTATATACCTGTTTAGGTCTTCAAAATGTTGCCTTGGGCTGCAAGGATGTCCAGCTGTGACTGGCCCCACAAAGTCTATTCATGTATCCAAAAACTAACTTGTGTCAGGATATATCTAACAGCAAGAGCCCTTTGAAGCTGCTACAGGTGACATGGTATCTTCTGGACACTGGAATGTGCAGAGCCATCAAATACACATACAACAGACTTTCTATCTTCACATTTAACACTTTAGCTAAACTTATCAATAGATTCATTTGATATAACATATTTACACTGCAGTTATGATTTATCCCTTATAAATAACTGTAAGTTCTCAATGTTCACGACACTATATATATTAAATCCAGTATTATTTTCTGCGCATACGCATATGAAACATGATTTGGTTATATTGATTCCTAAGAGAGAGTCATCATTCATTTATGCTCCTTATGTGGATTGTATATATAATTGATACCTGTTACTCCATTGCTATCCAAAGATACAAATTTAAACAGGGATCTTCACAGCATTTATTATGTCATATATTCCTTTGATCAATCCTAATTTCCCATTATCCAATGCAAATTTTGTTCCACCCATATGGTTCTTTCTGGCCTAAGGAACATTAGCCAATGTTTTATGATCCTTTGAACTCTTAAGTGAAAATTAATAAAGGGTTGATTATCCTTCTAAGGAAAGCAACCTCTATATATCCGTTTCCTTCTTCAACCACTTGTTTGCTTAACATAGTGATTTGCAATAGACCATTTTGGCTTTAAACTTTTGACTATATCCTGAGAGCATTTTAGAATTTTACTGAATAGGCTATAGGAATTAGACTGTCACTTTCCTCTCAGTTTCTGACTGAATCCTCTCTGCCCCAAGTACATGAAGGCCCCAAGCAACCTCCATCAACTCCCCCTGAGTCACTCTATGTTTAATCGAGAGGTCAATCACACTAAACACCATCGTCCCCCTCCCCCCAGTACCTTGCCATTGGATGTACCTTTCTGGTAACCAACACCCCTTGGCACATTGACGGTACCATTACAATACCACCATGTTCCTTTACCAACAAAGAGGTAACTCACATGAAGCAAGCCCCTTCGGGACCCTTTTACTAATTTTGCCATCAGCCTATTAATGTTTAGATTGTACTTGCTGTCTTTTGCAAGACAGTTTTCAGCTGCAGTCTATGCTAATCTGATTTATTTATGTCGGCCTCTGCGCTTTTATTTAAGATTACAATTTGCCAGTCTATGAGCGTCATTATTTATCTGACTTGATTAAACCTTATCCTTCTAAAACGCCTAGTTTTTGAAGTTTCATTACAAAATGTTTTATTGAAAGTCACGTCAAATGTTACCATGTTGGGGGCACTATTCCCTAAATACCCTCTCTCCTGAAAATTAGCTCAGTCCTGCAAAAAATGTTACTTTGGAGGTCCTTGCTTTAAATTCACTGCAAATTTCCTGAATTCATTCATGAGGGCCATCCATCTACTCTGTATATACAGCATAACCTCTGTATGTCTCTGTGTCGAGTGCAGGGTGCTTGACTTATTGAAAATAAAGATTAAGCCAGCCTTGCATCCCTCTTGCATCCCCTCCTACCCAATACTGCATTGCATGCCATTTATTGTGTGCATTTATAAAGTGTGGTGTTTGCATGGTCTTAAATGTTACCAGGTGGGTCCTGTATGTACTGCTTGATTTTATAACATATCCCCAAAGAGAGTTGCTTTCTCCTGGGCTTATTAGGGCACCCAGTCACCCAGAGACACTCCGAAAAATTGTGCGGCCCACTGGCTAAAGACTTTGCAGGACTTCCTACGCTGGTGGTTGGCCATGTTAAGCTAGCCAATCAGCGGCAAAGCCACTTTGCCCAAAAAGACACTCATAGGATTATTAATGGATAGGACCTGGTCTTAAGTGAATTATCTTTCATGGCTCAACAAATGGATGGCTAGTGGTCTTCACCAGCTTTAGCCAAACTTCCTGGAGCCACTCTCCGCATGGGTCCTGCTGCAATACATGGACTTTGGGGAGGAAAAATGGTCACTCTCTGTGATGCAGGTCCCCAATCCAGTGGGGAATAGTTATCTGGAACCAACCCCACCATGGCCACACCATCGCATATACTGGGCTGCGTTTAAAAGAGAGAGCCCAGCCGTCTGGTTGGGGTTCTACCTTCTACTTTGGACATTATCACTAGGGGTCACAGCTCCTGTTGAATTGGTCCAGGACCATGTCAAGGATCAGATCTGCTAAGTCTCCATGGACTTTGACACTTTGTGGACCTGAAAAGCAGGAAGATATTGGGCTTAGTCCCTGCCTTGCAGCCCAGGAATGATTGGTGTGGGTGGTAACTGGGACAGTGCTCCTGAGGAACACTAACTATAGCCCATTTACGGTAGGGTAGGGTAGTTTAGTATCCCTGACATTCGTTAAACTTTACTTATCTGATTTTTATATAAAATAAAGGTACATTTGTATATTTACAGTTGCTTTTGACTAAATGATCCTGAACTCACACAGGTACTGGGTACTCTCAGCTAGTGCTTAAGGCTGAGTTAGCAGAAGAGCTACATATAATCCCACTATCCTCACACATCCCCAACCCTTCCCAATAATCTATGAACCACCTGCTCCCCTCTTCTGGAACTCACTCCCTCTCCCAATCAGGCTCTCTAACTCTCTCCAAGGCATCAAGTGGGTTCTTAAAATTATTTTTTTCATCAAAGCCTGTGAACTCTCCTCCTAAATCACCCAACTCCCCTTCTCTCACCCTCTCTGTTTCACCCCCCTGTTTTTGCCCCTCCTTTTAGATTGTAAGCTCTTCTCTCCTATCCTCCTCTCTCCACCGTCATCACAACCAGTGTGCCCGTGCCTTCCCTCCTTTTCTCAATCAAGGATTCAGATTTTGTTTGCTGCGCCCACATTTTTGGGTATAGGCTCAGCTATTGCTGTCTTAGTCCCTTTTATTTCCCCCTCTTCCCATGCCTTGTGTTTTAGGGTGAGGTTACCCCCCCTCCTACCTCCTCAGAGCTGGTTATGCTAATGATTGCCAGAATATTGTTATGTCTATATTTTAGTGCTTTGCATATATTGATATTGTATTTTTTTTTTGCCTTTATTGTTTTGTTCTGTTTTTCTATGTTATATCCTACTGTATACTCGCTGTACTTTGCTGCTGGCCGCTTGTGGTGCCTTATAAATAAAAGATAACATAATATTAATAATATTAATAATACTAATAAGAACCAAATACAATATGCTGAACTTGAGAACCCAAACAGCAATCTGACTTATGCTCCTGCCAATATATTACCCTACCATTCCTTCTAATAACTGAATCCCCTACCACCAGCACCTGTATAGCCTTCACTACACCCTTGTTTCCATTTTCACTGCAACCGTAATTCCCCTGTTTGCTAGAGGTAGTTTCCTGAACAGAAATATGCAGTATTTAAGATAAAATTCTCTGGATGTTAATAATTAATGCTCACTGCAGTGAAGTATTTAAAATGCAAGAAAATAACATAACAACCTAGTTTAACAACAAAGTCCAAGTTCTACATCTAGACAGTACTTTGTGTGACTGCTCAGTCACCTGATCAGCCAAATGTTGGCAAGTATAGATCCAGGTGTAAGAATCAGAGAAGCGCACAGTGCTGTAATGTAGACAATGGACATAGGTGATATATGAGTAGGACCAACTGGGAAAAGATGGAGATGGCAGACGAGGAAGAGGAGGTGATGGACATAATGGTCAGGAGGTTGTAGGATAGGCGAGCTTGAAAAGGTGGGTTTTGATTGAGCATTTGAAGGACTGAAGGTTGGGGGAGAGTCGAGTCAGGCGGGGGAGGGAGTTCCAAGGATTAGGGGCAGCACGGCAAAAGTCTAAGAGGCGAGCATGGGAGGAGGTAATGAGAGGTGGATTGAGGTGGAGGTCACAGCGAATGACACTACCACCACCATGCGTCACTGATGAGGTGGTATGTTTTGGATCATGAGCAGTTCCTTTCCTTCTCCATACTCTTCTCTTCCCATCACTCTGGTACAAGTTGATCTTTGTCTCATCTGTCCATAGGATGTTGTTCCAGAACTGTAATGGCTTTTTTAGATGTTGTTTGCCAAACTATAATCTGGTCTTCCTGTTTTTGTGGCTCACAAATGGTATACATCTTGTGGTGAACCCTCTATATTCACTCTTGTGAAGTCTTCTCTTGATTGTTGACTTTGACACATATACACCTACCTCCTGGAGAGTGTTCTTGATTTGGCCAACTGTTGTGAAGGGGATGTTCTTCGCCGGGGAAATAATTCTTCTGTCATCCACCACAGTTGTTTTCCGTGGTCTTCCGGGTCTTTTGGTGTTGCTGAGCTCTCCGGTGCGTTCTTTCTTTTTAAGAATATTCCAAACAGTTGATTTGGCCACACCTAATGGTTTTGCTGTCTCTCTGATGGGTTTGTTTTGATTTTTCAGCCTAATGATGGCTTGCTTCACTGATAGTGACAGCTCTTTGGATATATTGAGAGTTGACAGCAACAGATTCCAAATGCAAATGTCACAGCTAGAATCAACTCCAGACTTTTTACCTGCTTAAATGATGATGAAATAAAGAGGGAATAGCCCACACATGTCCATGAAATACCTTTTGAAATGATCGTCCCATTACTTTTGGTCCCTTAAAAAGTGGGAGGCACATATAGAAACCGTTGTAATTCCTACACTGTTCACCTGATTTGAATGTAAATTCCCTCAAATTAAAGCTGAAAGTCTGCAGTTAAAGCACATCTTGTTAGTTTCATTTCAAATCCATTGTGGTGGTGTATAGAGCCCAAAATATGAGAATTGTGTCAATGTCCCAATATTTATGGATTTGACTGTATGTACCTCGAGACAAGGTCAGACATATAAGGGGGAGAAGTGTCTGTAAGGGTTTTGTAAGTGAGGGTAAGGAGCTTGTATTGAATTCTGAAACAGATAGGGAGCCAATGAAGGGATTTACACAGAGGAAAAGCGAAAGAGGAGTGGTGGGAGAGGAAGATGATCCGAGCCGCAGCATTCTGGATGGATTGATCGTCAGAGAGTCAGGAAGACCAGTGAGAAGGAGGTTGCAATATTACTCCATAATGCTCTACAACTGGAACATTCAGGCATATTAGGGGCCTACAAAACATATCCAGACAGCTAATATAGCTAGCAGTGGATTTAGCAGTCAGTAGGTCCTTGCAGCATGTTTAGCACAAGAAAAATAATTGTAATGATTTCCCTGGGTAGCTAAAGAAGTTCATTCACCCATAGACACTAACATCTCTACTGCTGAGTTAGTCAACTGAACCAATTGGAAAAACAGCAAACAACAAACCACATAAATAAGTGCACCTGCCACTTTCCAAAAAATGCATCGCAGATGCAGCCGCAGAGGTGTAGGGAACATATTAGAACACAAAATACCAAAGCCCCAAAGGATAAATCATTTATAAACTTGCTTTGTGCTGTCTCTCCAGTGCTGTCTATATGGCGCCATCTTGTGGTAATTAAGGAGATTGTCACTCCCCATGAAAGGGGAAATGGAAGAATGTGACTAACAGAACAGAATTTATAAAAGGTGAATTACAAGATAAAACAGTGATCCCATGTGACCCATAGAAACCAATCAGCTATAACATTTAAGAGACTGGTAGACAAATGAACACTGATATTAGACTGATTGCTATAGGTATTATTATTATCACCAACAGATAAATGTGTCTGACTGCCTACCAGACATATCATTTCATTCTCTGATTTTTACTTTTTATTGTTATGTAAATTGTATGAAAATTCCTTGTTTTCAATGATTGTTTTTACCGTGGGCCATTGCTTTGCTCTGTCTGCCAGATAGTATATGATTTTGATCCTAAAAATGCTTATTCTAGTTCTTTATAGTACATTACATTATTTTGGTCATTATTAGAATATATATAACACCCGCCAGGTGATATCCTTTCATCTTTTTTTATTTTCTTTGTATATAAAAAAATGACAGTGCCTTCAGAATCAGCTGACAGGGGGCATTTAAATGATTGCAGCTTGTATGTTTTTTAAAAATTTAATTATGTATAAAAGGGATAGAGAGAAGGAAGGAAACCCCCCCCCCAAAAAAAAAACCCCACAGCTCTAGGCATCTTTATATAAGAATTACTCTATACATTTTTTCAAATTAGTTATAGATTTATCTTCCCGATCATACTGAACATTCTATTGTTCATAACGTTTCTACAGAGGGGAAGGTGCATTTCCGTATGAACAATATAATTGCATATATCAAAAAAAGAGGAAGAAAGAAAAGGTAATTCTACTGAAAAGCACTATGAGCCTCAATAAAATTTAACATTTATTAATACATTATTTACAATATCAGTTTTATATCAAACCTTAAATTGCTTAACCCTCCACATAGTGATGTCTCACTTCGTACATCTGTCTCATTGTTCATCCGTGCACCACAAGCATTGAACGATGTTATCATTCACAAAGGGCAAAGCGAAACTGGTCTTGGCACACCAGTGGTTTGTGAGAAAGTCTGCATAATATTAGGCAGGGTTTCCAGTCCTCAGGGCTCCCCAACAGTGCAGGTTTTCTGGATCACATGTGACATAATTAGGACCACCTGTGGGTCTGTTACAATGTGTCAGTCAGTAATGAATACACCTGTGTTCCAGCAAGGAGATATAGAAAACCTGCACTGTTGGGGAGCCCTGAGGACTGGGTTTGGGAAACCCTGATATTAGGGATACATGAGATAACAATACACTATAGGAAATGATTGACCTGGGTGAAAGAGGAAACGTATTAATCAGAATGATACTGTGATCGTGAGATATTGTGAATTCCCACAGCTCCAGCCAACATAATAGGGATTGATAGCCCCAGCTGGTGTTAATGATGACAGGGTTCAATGCTTATGGTGCACTGCTGAAAGAACCTGCCTGTATTTCTCAGCATTGAGGACACCATTAATTCTGACCTAATCCCCAACTCCATTTGCTGAAATGCAGCGGCAAACCTGCAATTAACCTCTACCACGCATCAGTGTTCCTGCAGACACTCATTATTGTACCGCTCTCCAGTCCTTCGGTGAACAAACTGCCTTCTCTTACAGCCAAATATTTCAGATTTTGACTCATCAGTCTAGAGCACCAGCTGCCATTTTTCTGCACCCCAGTTCCTATGTTTTCATGCATAGTTGAGTCTCTTGCCCTTGTTTCCACATGGAAGATATGGCTTTTTGGCAGTAATTCTTCCATGAAGACCACTTCTCTCCAGACTTCTCCGAACAGTAGATGGGTGTACCTGGGTCCCACTGTTTGTTTCCAGTTCTGAGCTGATGACACTTGCATGACATTTTCTGATTTTGAAGGGAAGTAAGCATGATGTGTCTTTCATCTGATGCACTAAGTTTCCTTGGTCGGCCACTGCGTCTACTGTCCTCAACGTTGCCTGTTTCTTTGTGCTTCTTCAAAAGAGCTTGAACAGCACATCTTGAAAGCCCAATCTGCTTTGCCTAGGAGAGACCTTGTTGATGTAGTATAACTACCTTGTGTCTTGTTGCTGTGCTCAGTCTTGCCATGGTGTATGACCTGTGACATGAACCCGTCTTCCACAACCTCACCTTTGCAGCAGAGTTTAGCTGTTCCTCATCCAGTTTTAAGACTCCTACACAACTGTTTGTGTTTCAGTTAATGACTTTGTTTCAACCTACGTATGAAAATGATGATCATTATCACCTGTTTGGTATTATTGGTTAATCATACATCTGACTATAATCCTACAAAATCCCTGATTTTGTGCAGGTGTACCTAGATGAATAAATGCTGTTTTGAAGGCAAAGGGCAGTCACACCAAATATTGACTTGATTTAGATTTTGTTAATTGATACAAATAAACTATTAATACTTCTATTTTTAAAAGCATTCTTACTTTGCAGCATTTTTTCACCCCTGCCTAAAACTTTTGCATAGTACTGTATGTTTTATTAAATTTACAAATGGAGTGCATTGGAACACTATACTATTTTGCTTATGGGGGGAGGGGGGGGGGGGGTGATGGCATTCATGCTGTTACAGTATGTAAAACTATTCGGTATGCATTTTGTTCAGCATTTGGTTATGTTTACTTACCACTAGAGGGAGCTGTTTTACCATATAAATGTATTTCCTTCATTACTTGCTTCATTTTTAAAGTATTTGCACAAGTAACATCTCTTTTATTTCTTCCCATTTTATTTTAGTATCATTTTCTTTAAAGATCACTCGTTATTAGGTGAGGTATAAAAAGAAAACATGTATGTCCCAAATGTTAACTCTGGAGTGGAATCAGACATATCTAAGATTCACCTGCTAAACCTATACAATATGCTGTGTTTTTTTTCATTATCGTTCATTAATATAGCGCCGATTTTATTACATCGCTATACAGAGAATAAACTAAAACTTTTGTTCCGCAGCAAACAATTGAAAAAAACATTTTTAAACTTTTTAAGCAGATTTTTTTAAAATACTAACTGCACAGTACCACTTCTTGTTCTGTATGCTGAATGGAATGCTCAGCCTGTTTTCTTATTCTCTATCTATGCCCAAGTGCACAGTACCACTTGTCCTGTTCTGTATGCTGAATGTAAATCTCAGTCTGTGCATTCATTCTCTATCTATTGTGGAAATAATAATTCACAATAATCCATATTATCACAATATGTATTCATCATATACATTAACATATTAACAAGCACAGAAAATGTTATGTCTAAATACTTGCACTTTAAGAAATAATTCACTTATCTTAAGCAAGGTCTGCGTGACCTGGTCTGATAACAAACAAAATAATAAATGATCTGGTCAATGTCATAAAATGAATTGCCGGATGAGGGCCGAAATACAGGAATAAGAAGTATAGACCGGAAGAAGTAGAAATACAAAAATGCCAGCATAATAAGTCTGATAAATCTAGATAAAGAAATAGCGTGACACCTGGTCAATGTCTAAATAAAACATGGAAAGGTATTAAAAGTGCTGAAACAAACATTATATGTAATTAAGAAGCATTTTGATTGGTTAAGTAGATCGTTATGTCATCTTGGGTATAAAAGATATGTATACTAAAATATACTCTGTACTTTATAAAATCTCAGCTGATTCTGACATTCATGCATTAACCTGTACCAAATAAACATCTATATTGCATCAAAGACTGTTCATCGCTTTCAATCAATATTGTTTGAATACAACATTTGGGGGCTCGTCCGGGATTTGAACCTGGGACCTCTCGCGAGAATCATACCCCTAGACTACTAGCACTTCTTGTCCTTACCCCCTCTTGAATACTTCTTCCCCTGTCAGTTTTTGCTCGTACTACTGGTGTTTGGGTATCTTCTAATTTTTCCCTTTTTATATTTACACCACTAGCCTGGGGCTTCTCGTCTTCTCCCTCTGATATATCTGAATCTGTTTGTAGCTGTTCCACTATTTTTTTTTTTTTGTAAATCTCTTTTTTATTGAAAGATTGAACAGCTTTTACAAACATATCTATTTTGCATAGAACAATGCATTAAAGATATTCAAAAATATTACATAAAGACACATATACATGAACACGATGCGATAGCAGTTTAGCATAAAAATAAAGTACCATTTAGTATTCAATAATACATCATGTAGGGATGGGGGAAAGACAAAGAGGGATAGAGAGAGGGAGAGAAAGGTAGAGCGGGAGGGAGGGGGAGGGAGTAGGGGGGTTCATTTATTCCTCTGAGAATATAGTGGTGAATCCTTGAATTCGAGCCACTCAAACCATATGTAATGATATTCCCTGTATTTGTCCTTTGAGGAATAGAGTATGTCGTCCATTATTCTATAGGATTCTATTCGGCTGTTCCACTATTAATGGTTCATCCCCATTCTTTATACTTAGTTTTGTCATAGCCTGAATAGTTTCTGATTCTAGGCTAGGTTGATATGAATGTACATGTACAAGTAGGAGCTGATGCTTGCACTACTTGTCCCTAATGAGCCGTCATATGTTTGTCTATGACAACTCCCATCAGTAAAAGAAACCAAGTTTGGATTTTCTAACGGAACCTCAGAAATGTCTGGTCTTACAGAAAAATTCTGACTCATGTATTTTATCAATATACCTTGTTTGAGAAGGGATTGTATAACTGGATAGATACCGTATTCTGCATCTGGCTTGAGTGGGTATTGTGGTATTCTAGGTGGAGACATCCCTGGCTGTAAATCAATATGAATGAGTGCTACGCCACTCATTAAACCTATAGAGTAGGAGGCCTTGAATATGGAGTGTAGCGCTGACGTGATTGGAACACTGGACGATCTCGCTGGAAATGCCCTGTCATACCACAAGAAAAACATAGGTTAGAATTCAATTTTGTAAAATCATGATTTACTCCTCTATTTGTCTGAGTCTGCCTAGGATAGCGTTTGATGTAGTAAATGTACCTTGTCTTTTATCCTCTGTCTTGTCCTTCTTATTAATTTCATTCTATAATGTCTTTATTTGAAGGGACATGAGTCTCTCCTTTGCTTTAGTTTTCTATTGAAAAATGTTTTTCTCATGTCTGTCTGCTGCTTCTAACAAGACTGGCAAATCGGTAGCTTTCCAGTCTGGGTGTGATATAGTAACCCTCTCTCTTAGCTGTTCACTTAACCCATCCATGAAAAGTCCTTTCACCACAGGCTTAATTGGATTATCTTCCAGATTAGTAAACCCAGCATATTCTTTGTGTTAGGAACTCCTTCAGTCAGCACGACAGAACCCGGAATCTGCTCCGATGTCTGGTGTTCACTGGAGCCCCTAGTGGTGGGGACAGACTTGGCTGCAGACGAACGGAGGGTCGTGTAGTGTGCACTGACTGGGGAGAACCCTGAGGCAGCGTAGTAGAACACAGCGATGTGAGATCCAGGCAAAAGGTCAAGGGCCGGCAGCAGACAGGGATATCAGAAAACGAGCCGAAGTCAAGGGTCACAGGCAATACAACGAAGTCCAAAAACAAGCCAGGGGTCATACACGGGAAATCCAATAATAGAATAAGCACAGGAGCAGGGAAACAGGAACAGGAGCCTAGCTAAACAGGAAGCTATAACTGGCAATGAGGCTAAGTCCTCACTGCCTTAAATAGCAAGGAGAACCAATAGGAGTCGTAGTAATACAACCCCTCCCACAGCATAATCTCTGCACCGAGACAATACTGGCAGAGACAAGACAGCACCAATTCTAAATCAAAAAGACTCTCACAGAGTCTACTCCAATGCATAAATAGCCCTACCTTTCCCTGCAGGAATATGCCCGGGTGTCAGCCCGCTGGCCGGGCGCTGCGGCCTCCGGATTACAGCGTCCCGGTTGTTGCCTAGGCAACCGGGACGTCAGAGGCGGAAGTGAGACCCCGGTCGTCATGGAGACGGCCGGGGCGTCTGGGAGAGCCGGAAGCGAGCCGCGGCGGCCCGTCGGGGAGCCGCGGCTCGTAACAGTACCCCCCCCTTGAGGAGGGGTCAATGCACCCCGACTTCCAGGTTTCCCAGGATACTTTTTAAAAAAGTCCTTAATGAGTTGGTTAGCATGTAGATGCTTCTGCGGCACCCAAGACCGTTCCTCCGGGCCGTAGCCTTTCCAATGGACCAAAAAGTGGATTTGACTTTGCACCTTTTTGGAGTCTAGGATCTTTTCAACAATGAACTCTTGGTGTCCTCTGACCGAGACAGGACGAGGTCTGTGCAATTGACGTGGTCTGAATTTATGTGAACATGTGACTGCTTTCAACAAGGAACAATGGAATGTGTTAGGAATCTTGAGTGAAGGAGGAAGTTTCAACTTGAAAGCCACGGGATTAATCTGTTTAATAATGGAGAAGGGTCCAATAAACCTAGGACCTAACTTCCTACAAGGTTGCTTAAGTTTAATGTTGCGGGTAGATAGCCACACCTTGTCCCCGACCTTGAAAGGACATGGTCCACGATGCTGATCAGCATAATGCTTAGACTTAAACGAAGCTTGTTTGAGGGCAAGGTGAACCTTTCTCCATATCCAGCACAGATAAGAAATCGAAGAACTAGATTTGGCTTGATTCGAGACTTCCAGCGAGTTGGACCGAGGATGGAATCCGAGGTTACAGAAGAATGGCGATACCAGAGTAGATGAATGGCACGAGTTGTTGTAGGCGAACTCTGCCCATGGAAGCAGAGCAGCCCAATCACTATGGCATTTAGTTACATATAAACGGAGAAATTGCTCAAGGGATTGATTAACCCTCTCCGTTTGTCCGTTGGATTGTGGGTGATACCCTGAAGATAGACAGAGTTTAATTCCTAATTGGGCACAGAATGCTCTCCAGAATGTGGCTACAAATTGGGAGCCGTGGTCAGAGACAATATTAACAGGAAGTCCATGGAGCTTGAAAACGTGCTGAATGAATAGAGATGCCAAGGTTTTAGCACATGGCAATCCTACAAGAGGGATGAAATGTGCCATCTTACTAAATCTGTCTACTATCACCCAGATGGTGTTAAAGCTGGATGAGCGTGGTAATTCTACGATGAAGTCCATCGATATGTGGGTCCAGGGTCTCGTTGGAACGGATAGTGGCATAAGAGGCCCGGCAGGACGTTTGCGAGAAGATTTATTCCTGGCACAGGTTTCACAGGATAACACAAACTCTTTGGTATCTGCTGCCAAGGAAGGCCACCAGACGGAACGAGACAGAAGTTCCAATGTCTTGGATACTCCAGGGTGACCTGAGGTTTTATTATCATGACATTCAGTGAAGACCGTCCTCCTCAGATAAGCTGGTACGAATAATTTACCCCTGGGAGTAGCTGATGGTGCCAACTGTTGGAGACCCCGGAGGGTTGTGCCAAGATCCTGAGTTAGGCCAAGGACTACTTTGGATGCCGAAATAATGAAAGCGGTTTCTGCGAGGGAAGGATGAGAGGCGATAAAACTGCGAGACAAGACGTCTGCCTTAATGTTCTTGGATCCGGGCCAGAACGTAATTGTAAAGTTGAAACGGGAGAAGAAAAGGACCCACCGGGCTTGCCTGGAGTTCACAATTTTAGCAGATTGAATGTACTGTAGATTTTTGTGGTCAGTATATACTGTAACCACATGATTAGCTCCCTCTAGCCAGTGGCGCCACTCTTCAAATGCCCACTTGATAGCCAGCAATTCTCTATTCCCAACGTCATAGTGGGTCTCAGCGGAGGAAAATTTTCTGGAAAAAAAGGCACAGGGATGCAAACAGTGATCAGTGATATCTTTCTGGGAAAGGATGGCACCCGCCCCGACGTCAGAGGCATCCACTTCGAGAATAAACGGTAATTCCGGATTGGGGTGTCGGAGGACAGGTGCAGAGATGAAGGCCTCTTTTAACTCTTGAAAAGACGTCAAGGCCGTAGAGGACCAATTAACGGTATCGGCCCCTTTACGTGTAAGGGCTTTAATCGGAGCCACCAATACAGAGAATGACTGGATGAATCGCCTATAATAATTAGCGAATCCTAAAAACCTCTGAATGGCTTTAAGATTGCTTGGCCGGATCCAATCGAGAACTGCCTGTACTTTACTGGGATCCATGGAGAAGCCACGAGGTGAGATGACGTATCCGAGGAACGTGACCTGAGTGACTTCAAACTCGCATTTCTCGAGTTTAGCGAAGAGGCAGTGCTGGCGGAGTTTCAGAAGTACCTGTTTGACATGAGTACGGTGTTGCTCTAGTGACTGGGAATAAATCAAAATGTCGTCAAGATAAACTACAACGAATCTCCCCAGGAATTCTCGCAGGACATCGTTAATAAAATCTTGAAACACTGCGGGGGCGTTACATAGGCCGAAGGGCATGACCCGATATTCATAATGGCCTGAGTGAGTATTGAAGGCCGTCTTCCACTCGTCGCCCTTTTTTATTCGAACCAGATTATATGCCTCCCGCAGATCGATCTTGGAGAATATCGTGGCTAATTTGAGCTGATCAAAAAGTACAGAGATGAGTGGCAACGGATAAGTATTCTTCACGGTAATCCCATTTAGACCCCTATAGTCTATGCACGGCCGGAGGCTTCCATCTTTTTTTTGCCACAAAGAAGAAACCCGCTCCTACGGGTGATTTGGAGGGTTGAATGAATCCCTTACGTAGGTTTTCCTCCACATAGTCATCCATAGACTTAGTTTCAGGAATGGACAAGGCATATAATCTTCCCTTAGGAAGCTTGGCATCTGGAACCAAATCAATGGAGCAATCGTAGCTACGGTGTGGGGGTAGAGCGTCTGCTTCTTTTTTCGAGAATACGTCGTGGAATTCACGATAAGGCAATGGAAGAGATTCAGGACTAGGCTGAACAATCCGGAGAGGAAGAGCAAGACAGGTTGAGGAACAAGCCTTACTCCATCGTATGATCTCCCCCGTGCTCCAATCTATGTGAGGGTTGTGAAGTTGAAGCCAGGGATGCCCGAGGATCAATGGTACGGAGGAACAGGGAATCAGAAAGAACAAGAGGACTTCGGAATGGAGAGCTCCCACCGTAAGCTGCAGAGGTGGCGTTTGATATGAGACCCTTCCGTCAGTTAACGGTTTACCGTCCAGTCCGCAGACCGTGATTTCTGAGTCTAAGTTTACGGACGGAATACCAAGAGTCTTGGCAAAGTTTATATCCAAAAAATTTCCGGCTGCCCCGCTGTCAAGAAAGGCAGGGATAGAAACGGATCGATTACCATACATGATCCGAGCAGGGATTAAGACCGAATTCTTGGAAGAGACCATCTGGAGACCTAGGCGTACCTCCTCCTTTACTCCTAGGCCTGGTCTTTTCCCGCCTTGTTAGGGCAGCTACGCAGGAGATGGCCTTTATTGCCACAATAGAGACATAGCCCCAGTGACCGGCGCCTGGATTTCTCCTCAGGGGACAGGCGATAAGCCCCTAACTGCATGGGCTCTGGTAAATCCTGAGGAACTGGGTAGACGGCTGGAGAGGACCAGGATGGTGAGGCGGCCTCCTTCTCGGACCTTCTTTCCTTGATCCTACGGTCAATTTTAATAACTAGTTGCATTAAGGCCTCCAAGGAAGATGATGAAGGATATTGGACTAAGGAGTCCTTTATCTGCTCCGAGAGCCCAAGCCGGAACTGACTCCGTAGTGCGGGGTCATTCCACTGACTGTCGACCGACCAACGTCGGAACTCGGCACAATATTCTTCCGCTGTCCGCCGCCCCTGTTTCAGCGCTCTTAGGTGGGACTCGGCCGAGGCCACCCTATCTGGGTCATCATATAAGAGACCAAGTGCGTTGAAGAAGGCGTCTACGGACTGTAGAGCTGGATCCACAGGAGTCAGACTGAACGCCCAGGATTGGGGATCGCCTTGGAGTAAGGAGATGACAATGCCGACCCTCTGCTGCTCCGAGCCCGAGGAGCGGGGCCTGAGACGAAAATACAGCTTGCAGCCCTCCTTAAAATTTCGGAATAAGGTTCTATCTCCAGAGAACCGGTCCGGAAGATTTAACTTTGGCTCAGGTGCCGGAGTTGCTTGTGAGGCCTTGGCGGCTTCTTCCTGAGCAGAAAGCCTGTGTGAAAGATCCTGAACCATCTGCGACACAACTTGGATCTGCCCTGCTAGGACTTGAGCCGGACTGGGTTCCATCAGTGGAAAATAGGATCGTTTTATTTTTTGGGCCAGTTATAATGTTAGGAACTCCTTCAGTCAGCACGACAGAACCCGGAATCTGCTCCGATGTCTGGTGTTCACTGGAGCCCCTAGTGGTGGGGACAGACTTGGCTGCAGACGAACGGAGGGTCGTGTAGTGTGCACTGACTGGGGAGAACCCTGAGGCAGCGTAGTAGAACACAGCGATGTGAGATCCAGGCAAAAGGTCAAGGGCCGGCAGCAGACAGGGATATCAGAAAACGAGCCGAAGTCAGGGGTCACAGGCAATACAACGAAGTCCAAAAACAAGCCAAGGGTCATACACGGGAAATCCAATAATAGAATAAGCACAGGAGCAGGGAAACAGGAACAGGAGCCTAGCTAAACAGGAAGCTATAACTGGCAATGAGGCTAAGTCCTCACTGCCTTAAATAGCAAGGAGAACCAATAGGAGTCGTAGTAATACAACCCCTCCCACAGCATAATCTCTGCACCGAGACAATACTGGCAGAGACAAGACAGCACCAATTCTAAATCAAAAAGACTCTCACAGAGTCTACTCCAATGCATAAATAGCCCTACCTTTCCCTGCAGGAATATGCCCGGGTGTCAGCCCGCTGGCCGGGCGCTGCGGCCTCCGGATTACAGCGTCCCGGTTGTTGCCTAGGCAACCGGGACGTCAGAGGCGGAAGTGAGACCCCGGTCTTCATGGAGACGGCCGGGGCGTCTGGGAGAGCCGGAAGCGAGCCGCGGCGGCCCGTCGGGGAGCCGCGGCTCGTAACACTTTGATGTTTTTTAGTAACCGTTTGTGATATTCTACAACAGTCTCTGATATTTCTTGTTTAGTCAAATATAATTTAGACCAATCAGTTTGCTGCGGGAAGGCTAATTTCAATTCAGTCTGAAACTTTACCGCAATTGTGTTTTGTTCAACAGCGGTCAAAGGCGAGGAAGTAACCGCATTAGAGACAATTTTTTTATAATCTATTTTACCATCTGGCCACATTGCCATGATCAATTGTCTCCAATCTTTCTCAGTGGGTTCATGTAGCGTAGATATGGTGTGTATATATTTACAACTCAGGATGAGATAATTGAAGCAAAAGCCTTAGGTGCACCACATTCAGCTTAAGTAGCCGAACTCGCTGCACTCATTAGAGCATGCCAACTAGCTGAAAGAAATAGAGTGAATATTTACACAGACTCAAGGTATGCATTTGGTGTTGTCCATGATTTTGGGCCTATTAGGCAACATAGCGGTTATCTTACATCATCAGGAACACCTATATCACATACATAGACTCTACAGCAACTGATAGAAGCCAGAAGTTGCAGTAATCAAGTGCCAGGCACATACTAAACAAACTAATGACATTTCCGTAGGAAACAGACTAGCAGACGAAGCAGCTTCACCAGTACAAACGCAGACACATACACATGTAATGGTTTTTCACAAAGTTACTTTGGAATACCTAAAAAACTGCCGGTATCCACAACACAGGAAGTGACTTTATATCCAATTTCCACAATATCTCCTTTAATTAAAGCAATAAAACAATATTTCTAGGTTCTTTCTCTAGCAATCACTAGCAACTGGCTTCACACGCTATCTCAAAACAAATAATCATAAAACATTTAATATACTTACTAGGGTGAGTGTAGGTCAGGCTAGTCCGCTCCCCTCCTGTTTGAGAGCGTTGAAAAGAGCAGCAGTACGTAGAGACTGGACAATCGAGCCCCCAAATGTTGTATTCGAACAATATTGATTGAAAGCGATGAACAGTCTTTGATGCAATATAGATGTTTATTCGGTACAGGTTTACAGCATGAATGTCATAAAGGTGTCATAATAAGCTGAGATTTTATAAGGTACAGAGTATATTTTAGTATACATATTTTTTATACACAAGATGACATAATGATCTACTTAGCCAATCAAAATCCTTCTTAATTATGTATAATGTTTGTTTCAGCACTTTTAGTAAATTTCCATGTTTTCTTTAGACATTGACCAGGTGTCAGACTATTTCTTTATCTAGATTTATCAGACTTATTATGCTGACATTTTTTTTATTTCTACTTCTTATCCTGTCCATACTCCTTATTCCTGTACTTCGGCCCTCATCCTGCTATTCATTTTATGACACTGACCAGATAATTTATTATTTTGTTTGATATCAGACCAGGTCACGTAGACCTTGCTTAAGATAAGTAAATTATTTCTTAAAGTGCAAGTCTTAAGACATAATATTTTTTGTGCTTGTTAATATGTTAATGTATATGATGAATTTATATTGTGGCAATATGGATTATTGTGAATTATTATTTCCACAATCGGCCGTTTTTATAAGCACATGGAAAGTACCTTTTATGTGTAAAAAAATTGCTAAAATATGATAAAATCACATAATTTTGGTCTTTTTTTGTTCCTACATTATTATTAACCTCAATAACACTAATTTTAAGTAATTTGCAGTTAATTTTGACCACCTCACAGATCACAATATTATTTTCATACACTTTTGGACAAAGACTGCAGCGACCTGGCTGGATGCTAAGTGACAGAGCAATGACACAAACACACGGCAGTTCCTAGCACATCTAGGACACATTGCCACAGAGCAGTGGCAGAAAAGAAAAGTGGTGCAAGATGGAATTGTCCTTGGGCCCTCCCACCCACCCTTATGTAAGGTATTGAAAAGGACATGTATAGTTTAACAAATCAAGCACTCCAGCGACAAGGACTACCACTTTTATGGCTGAAGTGCTCGGTTTGTTTGGGCCCCCACAAAACAAGCTGACAATGGGCTTAAGGCACCTAAGCAAACAGTGCTGTTAATGAACTCTACTGTGGAAAGTCATGCACCAATGCATAGGCAAACCGAGGGGGAAGGGGGGGCTTCCTAGTGCCTGGAAACCACCTCCAAGTCTAGGGCACTGTATAATTGAGGTGGCTGGACCCTGCTCCCGCTTCACACAGCTTTGCTTGAAAAGGAAAAGCTGCGTGCACCTAACAGTAGTGCACGCAGCATTGCCCGTGTATATTATTGGGATAGGAAGCGAAGAGTTGGAGAGCAGCCAAGTACTGTCTAAAATTATAGCTACGCCCCCATGCATACTGGTCACACCCACTGGCGGCGTGGTGTGGAAACCCCCCTCTACAAATCCTGCATTTGCCCTGCAGGGGAAGCAGTTCTTGCCAATGATAAGAAGAATGCCATTGTCATGCCTGGGCATAAGACCAAAAAATCCACTTCTTATGTGTGGAATTATTTTTACCCAAATTCTGACAACAGTTGTCTAGCCATTTGTAGCATTGTAAAGCCACAGTCAGTAGAGGTAGGGACCTTAACCATCTAGGATCCTCATCCATGTTATGCCATTTGAAGCGAGTTCATGGAAAGCTTTTTTGAAAATCAGAAACTTATGCTAAAAAATAACAGCAAGCAGCCCAGCATCAGCTACCTCCCTTCTCTCAGCTAGATCTCAGCACCTGCAATCTACACCCCCAACACCTTCATCATCAATATCCTCACAAGTGATCGCAGTTAGTCCTGCATCCAAGTTTCTAAGGCTAGATGACTCCTCCCCTATCCAGGACTCCTCAGAAGAATCTTTGAGCGTTAGGCCCACTGCTGCTGCTCCTGCTGCTGGGGGTGGATCTTCAACCCAGAAGCAGACCAAGAAGAAGACTACTAGTAGTTAACAACAATTGACTTTTAAACAATCATTTGCAAGTATGGCAGCTGTCACCCAGTCGCACAGCAGATCACAGGTGCCATGGCGACTATACTAGTATTAGATCTGCGTCCAATATCCACCATTAATACAGCAGGAATAAGATAGTTATTTGAGGTCCTGTGTTCCTGTTACCAAATTCTATCTCAACACCTTTTTACTAGACAGCAATTCCTCACCTGTACCAGGAGGTTACAAAAAAGTAAATAATTGGGATACAAAATGCCATTCTACCCACTGTACCCTTAATCACAGATATGGGGACAAGCGGAACTGGGTAAACCATTGACTATATGACTGTGACAGCCCACTGGGTTGGTGATTTGCCTTCAGCAGCAGGAACAGCTGCAGCATCTAACAAACAACGCCAGATCTTTCAGAAGCAGGTACTCTGTGTATCATCTGCTTCACTAAGAGGCATACTGCTGTTTGAAAAACTAAGGGATGTCATTGCAACATGGCTTATCCTGCTTGCACTCTCCTGAGGATATGTGATTTCTGATAACGCCACCAATATTGTTAGAGCATTACAGCGGGAGGAATTCCATCATATTCCCTGTTTTGCTCACGCAATAAACTTGGTGGTACAGAACTATTTAAAAAAAGACAGTGACCTGCAGGAGATGCTGTCTGTGTCCCGAAATATTTCGGGCAATTTTTTGGCATTCTGCAAGAGCATGTAGGAGAATTCAGCAACTGCAAGAAGAATCGAATTTGAGGGGGAATGTACTTTAGTCCAGCGCAGTGAAGAATACTTTCCGTCTTGTGCAAGGTGCTGAAACCAGTTGAAGTAGTCACCTGTGAAGAGAGTGCAGATACAGTTAGCTTGAGTCAAGTGATTCTCCTAATTAGACTTTTTGAAAAGCAGCCAAAGAAATTGAAGGAGGAAATGAAACAAAGCAATTCCGCTAACTATGTTGGACCTGTAGATGAAGTACTTTATTCATGACACAACGATGTCTCCTCCTTCAGTTTATTTGGAAATTGCTGCTAGGAAAAAAACTAGCTTTCCCAAGACACCCAGTGGTGATGCAGATGAGTCTTCACAACATTTTGACATTTGGTCTGGTCTAAAAGAATTGCCCAAAAATAGTGACAGCTATGCCGTAAAATGAACTATAAATTCCATGAGGAAAGCCATTACCGGCAAATACATCAAAGTGCATAGACTTCTATGATGGTGGATTCCAGCGGGGATGAATTAGTATTGTTTGAGGATGATGTACACACTGATGAGGGTGAATATAATGATAGTGTAGATTTGTAGATTACAGTGCTGGGATGTAGCTGAGAGAAAGGAGCTAGCTGATGCTGGTATACTTGGTAATATTTTGGGTAGAATGGCATGTTGGCAATTTTATGTTTTTCCAGAGTAAACTTTCACTTTTATTAGAGAGGTGTTTTTTTCTTTAAAAGGGTACAAGCTTTTTATTTGCATTTTTGTTTCCCTGACTTAAAACCACTATGCACTTGAATATAGGCTTTAGCACGTGATGTAGAGGGAGTAGTATCATCATGACTGAGACTGGATATTGACAAGAACAATGTGACTGAAGACTGGAAAGTGACAAGGACACTGCCACCCCTCCTGTTTCTGTATGAGCTATGGCACAGTAGAATGTCACTGGAGACTTTTAAATACACTGCCAGCCCTAATATTTGAATTCTGTTTCAGCACTAAACACTGCCACCTCTCCTATTTCTCGGTGAGCTATGGCACAGTACAATGTGACTGCAGATTTTGGAGAATACTGACAGCCCTATTATTTCTATTTCAGCAATGAAAAATAAAACAATGAAAATGATAAACAAGTTGCAAAAGAAAGTAAGACAAATCCCCAAATTTTTTTAAGTATATAAATGGCAAAAGGATTAAAAAAGATAATATAGGACCCCTAAAAAGTGGATTGGGTGAATTGATAAATGATACTAAGGAAAAAGTAGAGGTACTAAACATTTTCTTTCCTTCAGTATTTACTAGAGAGGAACAAATGGTAGGAATAATACATAAAAATAACAATGAAACTGTGCAATTAATTAATACTTGGTTGACAGAGGAAGAAGTCCAAAGACGACTGAAGAATATTAAGATAAATAAAGCTCCAGGTCCATATGGCATACACCCAAGGGTTCTTATGGAGCTAAACTCAGAAATAGCTAGACCGCTATTCTTAATTTTCATAGATTCAATCTCATCAGGCTCAGTACCAAGAGATTGGCGAATAGCAGATGTGGTGCCGCTGTTTAAAAAGGGGACGAATGATAGACCTGTAAGCCTGAAATCAATTGTGGGTAAACTACTGGAAGGTATATTAAGGGATAGTATTCAGGATTACTTGGTGCGCAATAAGATTATTAGTGGGAATCAGCATGGATTTGTGAGGGATAGGTCATGTCAATCTAATCTAATTAATTTCTACGAGGAAGTTAGTGGGAACTTAGACCAGGGCTTCACAGTAGATGTGGTCTACTTTTTGCAAAGGCCTTTGATACAGTGCCACACAAGAGGTTTGTTTACAAAATAAGGGAACTGGGTCTAGGAAACTACATTTGTACTTGGATCGAAAACTGGTTGGAGAATAGGGAACAGAGAGTTATTATAAATGGAACATTTTCTAATTGGTCAAAAGTTTTAAGTGGAGTACCTCAAGATTCCGTGCTGGGGTCACTCCTTTTTAATATATTTATTAATGACCTTGGTGATGGTTTAGAGAGTAAAGTTTCTATTTTTGCAGATGACACTAAACTCTGTAAGGTAATAAAATCAGAGCAAGATGTAGCTTCTCTCCAGAGGGACTTAAATAAACTGGAGGATTGGGCGGCCAAATGGAATATTAGGTTTAACATAGATAAATGTAAGATTATGCATTTAGGGATCAAAAACAAGAACGCAATCTATAAATTAAATGGAATTATTTTAGGAGAATCTATAATGGAAAAGGATTTGGGAGTGCTCGTAGACAGTAGACTTAGCAATAGTGCTCAATGTCAAGAAGCAGCTGCAAATAAAGTAATGGCATGCATAAAAAGGGGTATAAATGCAAGGGAAGACAGTGTAATTTTGCCACTGTATAAATCATTGGTAAGACCTCATCTTGAATATGCAGTACAGTTCTGGGCACCACTCTATAAAAAAGATAATTTGGAACTAGAAAGGGTTCAGAGAAGGGCGACAAAATTGATAAAGGGTATGGAGTCATTAAGTTATGACGAAAGGTTAGCCAGTATATGCATGTTTACTTTAGAAAAGAGTCGTCTAAGAGGAGATATGATTGCTATGTACAAATACATTAAGGGTCAATACAGAAAACTTTCATGGGAACCCCAAGGACTATACACAGGACACGCGGTCACCCTCTAAGGTTGGAGGAGAGGAAATTTCACAACCAGCAAAGGAAGGGGTTCTTTACAGTAAGGGCAGTCAAGATATGGAATTCACTGCAAGGGAAGGTTGTGATGGCATATTCAATAGATATGTTTAAGAAAGGGTTAGACAATTTTTTTGCGGAAAAGTGTATCCAGGGATATGACCGTTAATTAAAATGAAGGATAGTAGCGGATATAGGGTAAAAATAGGACTGTAATACTGGATCTCGGGGGATTTTCACAATTCAAACAAATTGGCGGTTTATTACTCTGGATCAATTTCAAATATAAGTGAGGGATCGAAGGAGATCCAAAATAGGTTGAACTTGATGGACTGGTGTCTTTTTTCAACCTCATCAACTATGTTACTATGTTAATGACAATTAGCAATGGAGCAATAGACGTCTCCTGTTTGTGTGTGAGCTTTATAGCACAGTACAATGTGACTGCAGATTAAGAACAAAACTGCCATCCCTATTATTTATATTTCAGCAATGACAATTAGCAATGGAGCTCTCCTGTTTCTGTGTGAGCTATAACTCAGTAGAATGTCACCGGAGACTTTGAAGAACACTGCCACCCTTCCTCTTTCTTTTCTAACTATGACGCTGCCCAACTGCACTAGAGACTGCCAAGAACCGTGCTACCCCTTCTGTGTCTCTCTTTGAAAAGGCTCTGGATCGCCATGGAGGGCGGTAATTATAAAATCCAAGACTCACGAGGTCCGATGACATAACAATGACGATTTGCCTCGTTTTCCATTTCAAGGGTGCGTGAAAGTACCGAGCCAGTTTGGCTCTGTACTTGGATTTGCTATGTTCGGGTGTGTTTGGGTCTCGGGGAACTGATTTAGGCGAGACAGTCCCAATTCTAAAGGACTGTTCCGCCATCCCTCCAGTCAGAACTTTTGTCCCAACGGCTGAAATGTTCGGAGTTGCGTCCTGCTCAACCAGTCTCTGCCTAGCGGGTGCGCGATACAATGCCGGGGTGTATGTAGAGGAGGGGCTTCAGAAGTGGTAGGTACTTAAATACTAATCCTAAATTGACGGACGTGGGTTCACAGGACAAGATGGCAGCATTAATGGAGAAGTCGAAGTTGACACAGCCAGTGAGCGGAAGAGTAGAATGGAAGGAATGTGTTCCTAATAAAGTACGGAGTAAACGCACCAATGCGCCTCGATTTTCAGTATAGAGCAGAAACAAGATTTCCTTTTGCATATTATTATTATGACATAACGAGATAGCGAATGTGCGGTTTTTTTCTTTTTGTTTTGTAACTGTTTATTTTGGAACCGCATTAACAGTTTACATGAGTTTACAAGCATACGTTCAGTTCAACAGCAGGTTGCAATTGGTTCAAGTGTTCAAACAGGTATCGTAGAGTAACATAACTAGCTTCAGAAATGTGGTAATCAAGTGGGAATTACAGAGAAAAGAAGAGGACAGGCCGCAGAAGATAAATTAAACAATTAGGGTGGAGCAGTGGGTAACTGTTTGACGAAGGGGGTGAGTGGGGTGGGGAAGTCGGGATGTAGGGGGAGTGATATACACAGGGGTATGGTGAGAGGGGGGGTGTTTTGTTCAGGTAATCCCAGGTACTGGGGCATGATGTGTGTTGAA
Source organism: Mixophyes australis (assembly GCA_036250195.1). Taxonomy (NCBI): domain Eukaryota; kingdom Metazoa; phylum Chordata; class Amphibia; order Anura; family Limnodynastidae; genus Mixophyes; species Mixophyes australis. The sequence continues at coordinate 19,747,970 of JAVHZZ010000002.1, read as the reverse complement.
CCACTGTGTCCAAACTTCCCTGAATTTGGGCTTGGTATCATTCAGAAGGATGGTGATATATTCCATGGAGAAAACAAACCAAATGCAATTAAATAGTTCTGTCTTTGAAGGTGATGTGGGTTGTTTCCATACACATGCAATGAGCAATTTGGATGCCTGACATATATGTGATATGAATCGGTTGGTGGCCTTGCCAATCCCAGAGATGGGTTGGTTAAGTAGTATCTGTACAGGTACCTTGGGGACTCTAATATCAGTTGCCTGCCACGCTTCTTCGTGAGGCTCAAGTATTTGGTCGGATGTTGCAGTAAGCATGCGGTACAAAATTGATATGTTGCCTCTACGTCCAGCAGAGTATAAACATTTTCACTCAAAAGAGGAGAATATGCGGAGTCGTGTAGATCAGGATTGGGATTGTATAAAATCTTAAATTTGTATGCATTGGAATTGTGTGGCGGGGGTGGGTGGCATTTTATCTGAATTTCTTTGTATGATGTAGACTGGTGGAAACAGTGGATGAGTCCAGATGGGCGTCAGGGGTAATGGGTAGAGGGCTAAAGCGTGGCATTTGTTGGTCAGCAGCCATGTGGTTAATGTGAAGGAGATAGAGGGGCACATGCCGAGGTGGGTCTGCAAGTTTTGGAGAGCCATGGTAGGTGGTGCACAGGTGCATCTGGAGTCAGTGCGTTTTCTATATCCACCCACTTCTCGAGTCTGGGGTTGAGGTGCCATGAGATGATGCGAATGAGTTGTGTAGCAAGATGTCCGAAATAAGTATAGAAGGTGGGGGAAAATGTTAATTTTGACCGCTTGAATTCTTCCTATCTAGGAGATGTACATGGATTCCCATTTGGATACATCTTGCTGAATACTTGTTAATAAGGGCAGAAAGTTTGATCTCTACAGCCTGAGTAGGTGATGTTCACCCCAAGATATTTGATGGAATGAGAGCAGCACTGGAAAGTGAAGGACATTTGAAGAGCTTCTTGGGTAAGACGGGGATATGATAATGCTTCCAATTTAGCGTCATTCATTTTATATCTGGACAGATTTCCAAAGCGTGATCATTCTAGCATTTTGGAAGAGAAACAACCGGATTTGTTAGTGTTATAAAGACGTCGTCTGCAAAGAGGGATAATTTGTAGTGGTTAGGGATCAGGGAGATACTAGTTATGACAGGGTTGAGGCGTATTCTAGCTGCCAGGATTTCAATGCACAGGGTGAACAAAAGTGGTGATAGTGGACAGCCCTGTCTAGTACCGTTGTGTAGTTGAATGTGGTTGAAGATCTGGCTGTTGGTCGTAACCCTCGAGGTGGGGTTTGTGTAGAGGCCAGTAAAGGCCAGCAGAAAATTTCCTCGAAAACTAAAAGCCTTCAACACGGAGAACATGAAGGGCCTGTCGAATGCCTTCTCCGCGTCTGAGGCTAGTAGAAGTGAGGTGTGAGGTGTGGTCCTTGCCCGGTTTAGGTATAACTATAATTGTGGAGGCGTTGCTGTCAGGGTGAAAGGTATTGCTGTGTAGTATCGAGTTGAATAGGTGAGTAAGTTTCGGGAAGGTTCATTTTTAGCGGTGTTCCTTGCCACTTCCACTCTACTTAAATACTTTAGTTTCGCACCAGCAGTCGGTCTCTTCCTATATTTAAATAGGGCCAGCTTTGCAACCTCCATTTTCATTAGAGAAGCACATTTCTAGGCACATTTGTTATGGCTACCTGTGCAACATAAACTCATAGAACAGGTTGAAGAGGTCTTCACCTTTAGCAGCCGCCTTTCCCGTAGAGACTGGTTGTGCTCACAGGTACTCAGATGCCCCCAGGTCTTATACTCAGAGTAGTATAGGTTAATGTTAACACGGCAGCGCACAAGTATAGAAGGTTGCAGACGGAGTAGCGGCAGGCCAGAGATAAGCAGAGTGGACAGAGCACCAGAGGGTATGTCGGGTACAGGCAGGCAGGTCAAGGTCACAGGCACAGGTTCAGGATCCAGGGGCAGGCGGTAAGTCAGGGTCACTAGCAGAGGTTCAGAATCCAGGTACAGGCAATAAATCAGGGTCAGAAGCACAGGTTCAGAATCCAGGAACAGGCAAAGGTCATACACGGTAAATCAATCACAGGTTAAACACCACAGATAGGAACAGGAGCAGGCAGCAGAACTGGACAGAACGCTATAACCGGCAGTGAGGCTCAGTCCTCACTGCCTTACATAGTGCAGATGATCAATCAGAAAGAGGCCCTGTAAGTGCTCTCAGCACTTGCCTAATTAATTGCTGGCAACAGCAGCCAATGACAAAGTGCGACCAGCAGATTTAATTTAACAACCTAATCAGTCATATTTGGCTGATTCTGTACAGCCCTACGTGTGCGCGCCTGGCTGTTTGACAGCTGGCCGGGCACGGCGGCAGGGAGCCCAATGCGTCCCGGTTGTTGCCCAGGCAACTGGGATGTAGGAACCGGAAGTGACGCCCCGGTCGTCATGGAGACGGCCGGGACGTCACAAGCATGAGGGGAAGAGTCGCGGCGGCCGCTGGCACCGCCACTACTGCTGACAGTTCCAACCCCTTGAGGAGGGGTCAAGGGACCCCGACATCCAGGCTTGAAAGGAAACCTCTTAAAAAATACCTTAAGGAGTTTCTCAGCGTGGAGACGCTTGTGGGGTATCCAAGTTCGCTCTTCTGGGCCGTAACCCTTCCAATGGACCAAGAACTGGACCTGCCCCTGAACTTTCCTTGAGTCCAGAATTTTTTCAATGATGAACTCGCGGTCTCCATTTACAAGCAGAGGCCGAGGTCTTTTAGAAAAAGATTGATTAAACTTGCTAGGAGCAACAGCCTTTTTCAGAAGAGAGCAATGGAAAGTACAGGGAATTTTTAAAGAAGGTGATAGCTTGAGTAGGAATGCTACTGGATTCACTCTCTTTTCAATCAAAAATGGTCAGATGAATCGGGGACCAAGTTTCGTGCAAGGTTGCCTCAATTTGATGTTTCGTGTGGACAACCATATTCGATCTCCTGCTTTTAATACACACGGACCACGATGGCGATCCGCGAAGGCTTTAGACCTGAGAGAGGCTTGACACAATGCGGAATGGACCTTCTTCCAAACGGACTTCATTCAGGATACAACAGTAGCTGTCCTGGAATCACCAATGGTAACGGCAGAAGAAAGAGAATTTGCTTTTGGGGTGGAATCCAAAATTGAAGAAGAACGGGGAACTACGTGTTGCAGAGTGGCAAGAATTGGTATAGGCAAACTCTGCCCAAGATAAGAGAGAGGACCAGTTGTCATGGAACTTGAAAACGTAAATGCATAGAAATTGTTCCAGGGATTGGTTGGTTCTTTCCGTCTGACCATTTGACTGAGGGTGGTAGGCTGAGGACAAACTAGCTTTGATTCCGAGGGAATTGCAGAAAGACTTCCAGAACTGTGCAATGAACTGGGACCCTCGGTCCGAGACAATGTCTTCTGGAAGGCCATAGAGACGGAAGATATGGGTGTGAAGATACCAGGTTTATCTGGCCCAATGCTACCCACTTCACGCTGGCAGGCCACCCACGGGTGCCTTCCTATGCCAGGGAAGTCTACCCAGTACCTTCTAGGATTCGTATTGTCACTCAGGCAAATGCAGTTATAAAAATACAACAGTAACTTTATTGTCATACAAACAACACTAGAATATTAGGTGCACACAATAAATAAATGCCAGACAGGATTACCACATCATCTCTCCCTTACCCCACTAGTTTAAGGACTTATAGTAACCTGGCTGTCCAGACTTCACAACCCATGGATCTCTCTCAGCTGCATATATAGACTCTAGTTAGAGAACGACAACTCAAAACTCGATCTTGCACCTTCATGAATGAAATCCCAGAATGAACACCCCCTTGGAGTGGCTCCTTATATCTAGGGTCTAATTTCCACAGTGTTTTCCTCTCCCTAGGCAAACCCCTGGGTCTATTCTTCTTAACTATTGGTCAGTGCTGGAATAGGGGGGGTTGGACAGGGGAGTGAAGATGAGCTGTCCTTCCAGAGAACCTCCCCTTTTAGATGGCCTGTCTGGACTAGCCTGTTGAGAATAATGGACACTAATTCGTTTTTCTACTCCAGCACCTGGCAACCTGATCCCTACCCACAATCCCCCTGGCTTCACTTTAAAGACAATGAATAAAATTACTGCAAGTCATCAATATATAATACACAATATACATATTTACATTGAAATACAATGTCTCCTTAACCACATGTAATTGGACAATTCAGTTGTAGTCTGGTGAGCTGGGGGGGCAAAAGCAGGGGCTATAAAAAGTACTATAATCCACATTATGTGAGAAACGAGACACAGAATGGTTAGCGTATCACACTCGTTTCGTCACAATGGGTAATGAATAAAGTGGCCAAACTTCTGGCATCCGGCAATTTTAAGTAAGGGTATAAAGTGTGCCATCTTACTGAATCGATCAACGACTACCCAAATGGTGTTATGACCTGAGGACAAAGGGAGGTCGACAATAAAGTCCATGGAAAGATGGGTCCAAGGCCTGTTTGGAATTGGCAAGGGTAGAAGTTGACCCGGAGGACGGATTCTGGAATATTTGTTCTGGCACATTCTGGGCAGGCGCGGACATAGTTATCCACATCAGCAGACAAGGTGGGCCACCAAAGCCAGCGGGAAAGTATTTCTATGGGCCTCTGGATACCGGGATGACCTGCTGAGCGGTTGTCATGGCATTCGATGAGGGCCGACTTCCTCAGATGAACTGGGACAAACAATTTATCAGCGGGTGTCTGAGCTGGAGCAATTTTCTGGAAGTGGCGGAGTGTGGCCCCAAGATCCTGAGTTAGACCGACATGAATTGAGGTCAAGGAAATTATTGGTTGTGGGTCAGGAGGCTGAGGATGGGATGCCATAAAACTCAGAGACAGAGAATCAGCCTTGGTATTTTTTGATCCTGGTCGGTAAGTGATGAGGAAGTTGAACCGGGTGAAAAACAAAGCCCAGCGGGCCTGTCGAGGATTTAGAGTTTTGGCGGTCTGAATATACTGAAGGTTTTTATGGTCAGTGAAGATGGTAATAATGTGAGATGCTCCTCCTAACTAATGCCACCATTCTTCGAGGGCCAACTTGATGGCCAATAACTTGCGATTTCCAACATCGTAGTTAATTTTAGCAGATGAGAACCTCCTGGAGAGATATGCACACGGGTGCAATTTTTTGCTCTGAGGATCTCTTTGAGCGAGAATGGCGCCACCTTCTACATCTGAGGTGTCTACTTTAACAATAAATGGAAGCTCAGGGTCTGGGTGCATGAGAACAGGTGCAGATGTGAAGGCAACTTTAAGGGCAGAAAAGCTCGCCAACACCTCCGAAGACCAATTAGCTGGGTCTTCCGGGTGAGGGCAGTAATCGGAGCCACCAAGGAAGAAAAGGAGCGTATAAACCTCCGGTAATAGTTGGCGAAGCCAAGTAACCTTTGGATCGCCTTGAGGTTAGTAGGAAGAACCCAGTCTTGGATTGCTTGGACTTTACTGGGGTCCATGGAGAAGCCAGATGAATAAATGATGTAGCCTAAATAGGCTACCCTGGGGACTTCGAACTCGCACTTCTCCAATTTTGCATAGAGGTGGTGTTGAAGTTACTTCTCCAGAACTTCCCGAACCTGTTGGCGGTGCTGAGACAAAGACTTAGAGTAAATTAAAATATCGTCCAAGTAAACCACAGCGGTCTTACCCAGGAATTCACGTAAGACGTCAATGATGAGATCTTGGAAGACTGCGGGGTTGTTGCACAATCCAAATGGCATCACGAGATATTCATAATGCCCAGAGAGGGTATTAAAGGCCGTCTTCCACTCGTCTCCCTGTCTGATGCGGATGAGATTATAAGCACCCCGCAGGTCGATCTTAGCGAATATGGTGGCTGACTTGAGCTGGTCGAACAAAACAGAAATCAAGGGCAGCGGGTAAGTGTTTTTGACTGTGATTTTGTTCAGGCCACGGTAGTCGATGCAAGGTCTCAGACTGCCATATTTTTTAGCGACGAAGAAACATCCGGCACCTACTGGGAATTTAGAGGGACGGATAAATCCTTTCTTAAGATTCTCCTCCACGTTGTTAAAGTAATTTTATCGTTTTCAAATAAGCATTGCATAGGCGATTGTATTGTGTTTCTAACGCACAAAGTGATTTATTTTAGCAGATGTAAATAGTCAACAATTCAATACATTATTATATTATGATACAGTACAGTACAGCACAGCCAATACCAAAAGATACATACATACCGCACTCTTATTGCATTGCGCTTGCTGCGCTAACCACGGGACCCAATGGACAGTATATCTGCTTAGAATACTGTGTCAGAGTTGACTGAGGGCCGTGGGGTGCAGCTATGATTATATACAGTACAGTGTTACACAGTGAACATTAGAGATGACGTAGCTTGCTTCTATAGGTCCAGACAAAGGGTGGCTCCAGGGTAAACAGGTCATAGGCTGATTCAATCTAAGGAATCCAAAGGTGGGGGTCGTCTCTCCAGGGGATATGCTCCAGTTACAATGAATTCATTAGCATTTCACATTCTGATATCACTCTGGCTATTTATTCCCTAACATCAATAACTAGAGTATGCAATATGCAATCTCTTCGGCGATGGAACCGGACAGATGCTGATGAATATGGGATTGGTATGATATCAGACATGAAACATTTCCCATAACCTGAACCTTAGAGAACACTAAAGTGTACATATAATCATAATATATAAACTAATAATAAACCAAATACTGTCTGCTCATAAATTACTGTGTAATGGATCCAATATGAATATGAATTACATAAATAACTAAATGTTGTCATGCGAGTGTGTGCGTGTGTATTTTACCGTGCGATCGCACCATGCCACGTGTTACGTGGCGTACGGATCGCAATCGCACGGCAAAACAATATTAACCAATATACTTTCGTTCATCCAATTATACGACTTAGACAGTCCACCCTTTGATAGTACAATAAACTATCACCTTAAAGATGTTATATGCAGGATCTCAGTACCACATTTCATTGCTATGTAATGCAAATTCCCCTTGGTGTATGACCACGCTGTTTGTAGATCTAAACAAGTTATCATAAGAGAGAGTCTTAATCCTCTAAACGATTTCTGCTTTTACTATCAACCGTACACTTCTGGAGCTTGGAGATAACCTTTTGTATGCCCTTCAAGGGTGCAGTAAAACACTTAATACATTATTTGGAATGGTACAAGGTACAATAGGACATGTATCAGCTATACAGAATACTCTACTACAGTTCTTCAAGTTTAACAGGTTCATCTGTCCAACGCATGTCTTTAAGCTCAGAATACATTTAAACACTTCATGTTCATCAATAGCATCATCCTATGTCTATCAATAATGTCATATACAATCTCCTTCAGCTTGCGTTAATATACACACTTCTAATAATGTCATCAGTTCTTTTCATCAACATTTGTGGGCGGGCTATTGTCTGTTCGTTCTTCTCAGTCTCCCAATACTCATATTTAACAGTGATCGGCTTGTAAACTATTGGGAGACTCCAGACTAAGGGACCTAGGTGTTGTACTTTTTCCCCTAGTGAACTCCCACCTATAGTTCGGGTACCTTAAGAATATTTAGTGGAAAGAGAACTAATCCTCCTTGATATAATCACTGAGGCACGTGTTAGCATGCCCAGCACTTTGTTTGGTCTAAAACCTTACCCTCCCAAGAATGATAATCACTCTCAAGGATGCCTGCTCCAGTCCGAATATTACTGGACTGGCATCGCTGGGTGTACTTTTTTTTTTATGGGGTCACCGTACTTACGGACGTAATGCTACTCAGACAATAGCACTTTCTCCAAGCTCCAAGGTTTCCAAATTTTCCTTTATCCCTGAATTGAATAGAGTAATTGGCTGGACTGATTATGCTACTAACTTCTCCTTCATCCCCAATACCTCCTTGTCATCACCTGAACCAGCCTCTGTCACCTGCTAATAATCAAAAGAATTAACCGTCCTGAGAAGAGAATGAAATCAGAGAACACAGAACAGGAAAAACTACAACTTCATGCTGGACAACTGTCTTAGCCTTTGGCTCAAGTGCTGCTAACTGCATTCAAGGCCTTCCAGAACAGACTCATGAGTGCCCTTGGACCCTTCTCTGAGTGTTGGCCCCTCTGCAGTGGGTGGAATGGGCACCAGTGTCTCTCTGCTACCCTTGAAGCCGTGATGCTGGTAGCCTACACCTGGTACCTATCTGTCAAATAACCTGAGCCTAAGAAATTACTGCTCCACAACTTACTCTCCCGATACAACATCCTGACAGTTAGTGTGACTTTTCAGGAAACAGTGTTTTGGACGTTCTCGGTTGCTGTCTCACTATTTACCTTCTCTCAAGGTCTAACCTAGCCTCCCAGTTACAATCTCATCTCACGAGGGGTCAAGAACATTTCAAAAACTGACAGGTTAAGAGTCTGCCCAGGAGTGATCTTTTGGTAGCGGGACAGGACTAGTGGCCGAAGCTATCAGTCACTTCAATCAAGTTCCAACTCTTATTCTATTCAATTTGTTCTACCGAGTACCGTTACTTTATGTTCACACTGGTTTATGGCTAATTGAAAGTATGTGATTTGTTACCACTACTCATACATTATACATCTGTTATTAATAACATGAATACCCCTATCATCTATTATAACTCTAGGACTATCACATTGAATAACAAAAGCTTTGAGTATGACCCAGTAATACATTAGACACATTTCAATATACCTTTACCCAGACATATTTCATTGGTACACCAGTGTATACTTGAGGATCCTGCATGGTGGTAATTGGATGACGTGTATTTGTTTTACCTGGAGGAAAATCCATCAGCAGGAGGGATATGGGATGGCTCTATTGGTATCATTTTCCTGACATTCTCTTAATCAAGATAGGACGTTGCCGTCCTACTAGCTTGAGACGAAATATCTGGTGCACCCCAATATACTCTTATCAGCTTGCACATACCTTCTGTACCCAGCTGAGCCAGACCATTTGCTGCCTCCTCTGGGACTGGGAGATACACTCTGGGAGCTACTGGTCTACCTTGTCCATCTCTCCAGAGTCCACCAGACTCCTCACCACATCTCTTCACCTTCCAGACAGTTTGTTCCTCAGGTAACACAAATCTTCATATATTAACCAATATGTGTATGTGTGCATGTTTGTGTGTGTGTGTTCACATTTTAAAACTAAAACAATACAACGAAAAACAAAACAAAACATAGATTTGTTAGCTGTCACATAAAACCCTGCTGTCTATTTGACAGCTATGTTCGCCCTGGTGTGACAGCCATGTATGGTCGTGTGTGTAAATATGGACTTTACTAGCAGCTACTTCAGTTGTTAACTGTGTCACTGTATAAAGTCCTCTATGTAGTGTCCTAATCATGTGCTGGTATTGCTATAAAACGATTTCTCAGTCACCTCAACATCGCCCTCTAGACTAGAAAAATGCTGAAGACCAATGTATATAAATCGATTTTCCCTCTGCCAACTCACATGCCATTCTCAGTACCTCCCATTCAGCTACTTGACTAAGTGGGAAAGGCAAAGGGGTCTATTTCTATAACACTTTCTTCAAATATAACAGTATCCAGTACATGTCTGTCTAACAGTAAAAAATATAAAACATGAAAATTCTACATTTTCTAGGGTTTCACATTATGTCGTATCTTGTGGCACAAATCCTACTCCACTGTTCTATACAGAGATGCATATCTGTATGCTTAACCTCCAGCAATCTCCTATTCACCCTTTGTGCATCCATATAAAGGCACATTTTTGTACAGGAGGCACGAACCAAAACAAAAAACAAAAAAACGAAACAGATATGCAATCTATAAAACATGAATCGTATTTCCACAACAGAACCTTTCTGCTTAAAATCAGCAGTTTCTATACGCATGAAAACAAAACCCAACTGTTTCTGTAACTCATGTCAATCTAGTGTGTGTGTATCCCTGAATTTGTCTTATGTAAAAAAATAAAAATATGTCTTAGGATGAGACTGTGTCTGATTTTATCTCTACCAGAGCAGAGAGAGAGAGAAAGAGAGAGAGAGAGAGAGAGAGAGAGAGAGACAGAGAGAGAGAGAGAGACTAGCATGGATGTAAAGAATGAGGAATAAGAAAGCAATGAATAATAGGAATATCAAGATTTGAATACAAAGGTTAGAAAACAAACATACATGCAGAAAGGGAGATCTTTATAGCAAAAAATGACAGCTGGATTGGACTCTATGGGAAAATGTCTGTATTCCTTTAACTATGATCCCTCCCCCTACTTGACTAGGGGGTCTTAACCGTGCAATCCAGTGTCGTCCGTCATTTGTTCATTTAGAACTCGGTATAACATTAGCTACATACCTTTTCAACGGACTTTCCTTACTTATGATAGAGAAATTAAAAATTTACTCTTAGTGACTCATATTTTCTCTGAAATACATAAAACGATATTTTGGAGCAAAGTATGTACATACTTCATTTTTGGATAATGATTCTCAGCCAAACAAATTATCATGAGTCACTGCAGCCTAAAACAAAGAGTGTTCCAATGGTCTATTGTTAATTTGTCTTTCAAGAGTGATTTTTTATTTTTTTTATTTCTCTATCCCACCCCTCTAATCACTAAGTCTATACTCCTTTTGTGTCCCCTTTATCTGTGAGAAGAAAAACAAGATAGTTATCTTAAAACAGCAAACAAAACAAACATTTCCATTCTTTACCATCGGCCAGCGATTAGGAAAGCAAGCATGTGACAACATAAAATAAACAAACAAAATCAATAAAGATTACCTTTTAAACTCAGTTTCTTTCTTCTAAAAGTACACATTAATACTTAACACAGATTATTATTTGCCTTGCCTGATCCTAATTTCCTAGCCTTTGCTCTAATATTTTCTTTACAATCTTTCCTCAAATGTCCCTTCTTAAGACAGTTAAAACACTTCAAAGATTTCTGTTTCTTTCGTCCCTTATAGTGGTTTTTATAATTTTGAGGTTGTGGATGTAGTTTTTCTAACGCCTGGATACTCAACATCATTAACCTATCACTTTTTCCTTTTTACATATATTTTTATCATGTTCTATAGCATGCTCTCTAATATCATTTACCGTGAGACCTCTCCAATTAGGAAAAGAGGTTTGTATCCAGGTCCTTAGATCCTCCCGGAGGCCGTTCATTAGTACTGCAACAGCTACCTCCCTGTAATGTGGATTTACCCTTATATCTGATATTCCTGTGTGCTTAATCATGGCCGCTAGAGCCCTTGAAAAATAATCAGTTGTAATCTCATTACCTTTTTGTTTGATGGTGAATATTTTGCCCCATTCCATTGTCACTGGAAAATATATGGCCAACTCTGTGATTATACGTCCAATATTATTCTGATTGTCATCCTCAGCTAAGTGTTTATCCTTCTCCAACCTACAATCCTTAATGAACTTTTGTATATCAGTATCGAGAGGAAGACAAGCTTTAAACAACACTCGCCAATCTTTATTAGTAGGCTCATGTGCATTACCTAAATGTCATTACTGTGTAATGGATCCAATATGAATATGAATTACATAAATAACTAAATGTTGTCATGCGAGTGTGTGCGTGCGTATTTTACCGTGCAATCGCACCATGCCACGTGTTACGCAATCGCACGGCAAAACAATATTAACCAATATACTTTCGTTCATCCAATTATATGACTTCGACAACGTACTGTTCCATAGCTTGAGTTTCTGGGGCAGACAAAGAATACAGATGCCCTTTGGCAAATTTTGAACCCGGCATAAGATTGATAGCGCAGTCATAGTCCCGATGAGGCGGGAGAGAGTCAGCCCTCTGTTTACAGAACATGTCACTGAAGTCCTGGTAAGGTGTAGGCAACAATTCTGGACTAGGCTGCAGGGTTCTGAGAGGCAGGGTCAAACAGGAAGTAGAGCACTCTGGACTCCAATGGATGATCTCTCCTCTTTTCCAATCAATAAGGGGATTATGACTTTGCAGTCATGGATACCCCAGAATCAATGGAACGGAGGGACAGGTGATCAGGAAGAATGTGAGTTCTTCAGTATGAAGAGCGCCTACGGATAGGCGAAGCAATGGAGTCTTAGCGAGCATTCGGCCCCCAACCAGGGGATTACCATCCAAGCCACAGGCGGTAATGCTCGAATCCAATTTGACTTCAGGAATTCCAAGAGAATGTCCAGAAAGTTACCTGCTTCACCGCTATCGAAGAAAGCTGACAACTCAGTGGAACGATGTCTGAAGGCTAAGCGTGCAGGGACTAACAGAGAATTTTCCAGAGAAGTTATTTGAAGACCTAAACGCACCTCTTCTCCAGCACTTGAGTCTAGGCATTTTCCCGTCTTGCTAGGACAGAAACAAATTATGTGAACCTCTTGGCCACAATACAAACAGAGACCTAGAGAGCATCGTCTGGAGTGTTCTTCTGGAGGCAGACGGTGAGCGCCCAACTGCATGGGTTCCGGAGAATCCAGAGTAAGACCAGACTTGGGTGGCAAGCAAGGGGATATAAAAGATTCTATTTCAGTTTTTCTCTCTCGGATTCGACGGTCAATCTTAATGACAAGCTGCATCAAATCTTCAAGTGAGGCTGGTATAGGATATTGAACTAGGGAATCCTTAATTTACTCTTTAAGGACCTAGCGGAGTTGATTTCGCAGTGCCGGATCATTCCAGGCACTATCAGTTCACCATCGCCGGAATTCCACACATTATTTCTCAGCAGAACGACATCCTTGCCTTAATGCTCGGAGATGAGACTCAGCTGAGGCCACTCTGTCTGGGTCGTCGTATAGCAACCCCAAGGCCTGGAAGAAGGCATCCATGGTTTGTAAGGCTGGACTTGTTGGTGGAAGGGAGAAGGCCCAAGACTGAGGATCGCCCTGGAGTAGGGAGATAACAATCCCTATTTGTTGCTGTTCAGAACCAGAGGAGCGTGGTCTCAGGCGGAAGTATAACCTGCAACTCTCCTTAAAGTTGCGGAAAACGGACCTGCTTCCTGAGAATCGATCAGTCAAATTCAACTTCGGCTCTGGAGATACACCAGAGGAGGCTTGCTGAGGTTTCGGGTTTCTGGAGGCCTCTTCTTGAGCTGACAAACGCTGGGCCAATCCCTGGATCATTTGATACAAGGTGTCAACATGGCCAGCCAGAACTTGAAATGGAGGCGATTTGGTTCCGCTTTCATCCATTCAAATTTTGTCTCCGGAATTTTTGTTGGGCCGGTTATAATGTTAAGTCTACCTGTGCAACATAAACTCATAGAACAGGTTGAAGAGGTCTTCACCTTTAGCAGTCTCCTTTCCCGTAGAAACTGGTTGTGGTCACAGGTACTCAGATGCCCCCAAGTCTTATACTCAGAGTAGTATGAGTTTATGTTTACATGGTAGCGCACATGTATAGGAGGTTGCACATGGAGTAGTGACAGGCCAGAGATATGCAGAGTAGACAGGACACCTGAGTGTATGTCGGGTACAGGCAGGAAGGTCACGGTCACAGGCACAGGTTCAGGATCCAGGGGCAGGCGGTAAGTCAGGGTCACTAGCAGAGGTTCAGAATCCAGGAACAGGCAAAGGTCATACACGGTTAGTCAATCACAGGTTAACACCACAGATAGGAACAGGAGCAGGCAGCAGAACTGGACAGAACGCTATAAACGGCAGTGAGGCTCAGTCTTCACTGCCTTACATAGTGCAGATGATCAATCAGAAACAGGCCCTGTAAGTGCTCTCAGCACTTGCGTAATTAATTGCTGGCACCAGCAGCCAATGACAAAGTGCGACCAGCAGATTTAATTTAACAACCTAATCAGCCATATTTGAAAAAGGAATAGGCTGCGCTTCCTCCAAATGTATGAAGCAGCCAAATGAGAACCTGAAAGTGTATGGGAGACCCCTAAACTCCCAACCAATAATAGATACGTATAGAAATAGACAGGTTCTGGGCGCTTGTAGATTTATCCATATTAAATTGTTACACTTCCCTTTTACAAGCGCCCAGAACCTGTCTATTTCTATACGTAATCAGACATATTTGGCTGATTCTGTACAGCCCTGCGCGCGCCCCCACCTGTTTGACAGCTGGCTGGGTGCGGCGGCAGGGAGCCCAATGCGTCCCGGTTGTTGTTACCGGGACGTAGGAACCGGAAGTGATGCCCTGGTCGTCATGGAGATGGCCGGGACGTCACATGCAGGAGGGAAAGAGTCGCGGCGGCGCCTCTGGCTGATGTGTTTGGCATATGCTGATCTATGCGGACGACAAAGATATAAAATGTCAAACTTTGTGTAGAACATTCCGTTTAGAATGTTACAAGCTAAATAATTGTGTGAGGACCTTAAAAAACATGAAAACCCTGTAGCGATCAATTTTTTTAGGGGTGTAGCTATGTAAAACAGTGGGTGTGTATAACATTTATGTAGTATATTTAATCACTGATTGTTATTTTGTGTTGAATTCATGTATGACAATGTATAGTTTATGTAACCTTGTAATCTCAACGTGTGCTTATCAAATCTGTGTGTATCCAGCACATTTCTAATCTGAGTTTACCACAACTCGAGTTTGATTGAAAGTTCTTGGGAGCCCATATGAACAATTTTTTCTATTTTTTGACCATACATAAATGACATAGATTGGGAAATATCGATTCTACATAGGTGCACCTAATGTATGAGTTTCCTCTGATCTGAATTAAGAATTTATTTCTGCATGTATTATGAGTTTTATGTATTTTAAACATTTTATATTGTTTATTAGAAATCTAGACCATCCACATTGCATTCACTGATCTATGGAGGACTAAGTAAATCTACTGCATTTTTTTCTTGCTAGATGACATGCGTTTGAACCTATGCAAGTCTTTTGAAACTTGTCAGGCCCAGGATAGATAAGGATCTTAGAGGAGTTTGAAGCCCCAAAGTTGTAAACTATCTAGCCACTCAAGCAGAGCAGAGGCGAGAGATTCTCTGAGGTGCCAAAACATATATCTTAGGGATAGATATTTTACTTAGGAAAGCTCTGTGTCATTTTGGGAATCAATCTGACTTAATTGAAAATGTAATTCCTAAGGTGGGGGTGAAGACCCTGTAAGAAGGGTTTAGAATATTCTGCCTTAGACAATAATGTGTGCATTTTCATGAGGGGGTCTATCAAGACTGAAATGTCTCATATTTCTCAATTGTGTTCCCACACACACCAGGGGGAAATGTATCATGCTGAGAGTTTGAAAACAAAATTTAAATCAGATTCTAGCTATCTAGCTATCATTTATTTAGTAGCACCTTTATGCTGACGACATTCAACTTTACATTTCTTCTCCTGATCTCTCTTCCTTCCTCCTCTCTCGTGTATCTGACTGCCTCTCTGCCATCTCCTGCTGACAACACTCTGACCAATGTAATAAACAGTTTGGCGCACACACAATAGTGACACATTTAATAAGGACAGCCTCCATGTCCCTTCACTCTCATAAAAAGATTAAGCCATAAAGCAAGCTAAACTGGGCAGTATCTTTGGAAACAAATGGACAAGCGTTATTTATTGAAAGGGGACATACACTTTCGCACAGTTCGCCTCTCCAGAATTTTCACCTTTTATGGATATCCAGGGAGAGAATGGTAGACTTACACTTTGACATGTTCTGGCGAAACCATACAGGGGAACCGGTACATAACAGAGGTGTTTTGTGGTGCTCGTCGTACAAGAACTCCTTGTGAGAGGGTCTAACACACTGCAGTTTATATTCTCCACCTATGAACTGTAACCATGGAAGTCTGCACAGTACCACTTCTCTTGTGCTGTATGCTAGAGCATCATCATCATCAGGTAATTATATAGCGCCACTAATTCTGCAGCGATGCACACCCACATCAGTCCCTACCACATTGGGGTAGGGACAGTCTTATTTCCCTAACATACACACACACACACACACACACACACACACACTAGGGTCAATTTGATAGCAGCCAATTAACCTACTAGTATGTTTTTGGAGTGTGGGAGGAAACCGGAGCACCCGGAGGAAACCCACGCTAACACGGGGAGAACATACAAACTCCACACAGATAAGGCCATGGTCGGGAATCAAACTCATGACCACAGTGTTGTGAGGCAGAAGTGTATTTCAGTAACTTTTCTCTATGCTTAGTGAGGATTCATTGAGACATGACATCACCTTGTAAGCGTTTTATATATATATATATATATATATATATATATATATATATATATATTGTGAGAAAGTACACCATTCACAGGAATCGGACACAGGTATGCTGAACCATTAAGCTGTTTATTAGCAGTTATCAGAATGGTAAGATAGCTACAATGCTGGTACAGCAGTCATATCCAGTAACAGTACACGAAAATCCCCACCACCTACATCTGGCTAGACATTACTTCCCTGTCTGCCTGCCGGCCACTTCCTGGCATCGGTGGTGCCACCCACACGTACACAGTGTCTTTATCCTCCACCCCAAGCACTACAACAAAGCACAGCAAACCAATCACACCCATGTGGAACACCTGTGTGTGTGTGTGCTAAGAAAGGAACCTAGGGAAAACTTAACCCTGTCTGCAGCCTGCTGCTGCAGACTGTGTTCCTACCTGTTCCCTATATATATACATATATATATATATATATATTGGTGGTGGATCTAATAAAAACTGTTTACAATATGTTAATATTAATCTTTATCTTTACTTGTGTAATTTGTGGAATGGTCCAGTTGCAGCCTCAGGCCGCCATTTGGAGGGGTGAATGAAGTGCCCCCTGCCTCGCTCCAAGTGAATGAACACACTGCATCAGCAGGAAATTTGGTTCAGTCGACAAACTAGCTGCCAACACTGAGCCTGAGTTGTCAAGGAGAGCACAGCAAAAAAATGAGTAACTTTGCACCTGGGCAAAACAATGTTGCATTGGAGGGGGGGGGGGGGGGGGATATTTGAAATGTGATGGCAATGACAGATTTATAGTTGGGGTAGGACATGTCCTAGATCATCTTTCAATATCAGTGTAAAAATACAGATATCAAGTATTTCTGTGCTACATGAAAAAACAGCCAGAATTTAACTTATGTGCAAAACAATAAAATTATTTGCACCCCTTGCATTGTAACATGGTTTGTTCAGGAGCAAATGTACTCCTGTATTTGCTTTGTTCTCCTTAATGACTCAGGCCCACCGTGTTTAAGTAACTTTAACACTGAATAGTAACATTACTTACTCAGCAGATATGCAATTTTCGAAAATGAATAAAACGTTTATGAGTGAGGTATAGATGCTGCCAATTATTATTCCCGTCTTGTGCCCCAGGCTCAGCCCTCACATTGATTTACATTCTCACATCTACGCATTAAAGAAAGAAACATTTTTGCCGCGGGGCTGGCTCTCGTCACATTGCTGAGTGCGGATCCTCATTGTCTCTTTAAATTAAATTAAAAGGTTTTGCTATTTTCCCTCTGTGTGAACGTTCTAATAAACTGTTGGTAACAACCCGCCTTAGCTGCATTTGTCAATGTCTTCTGTCTCTAGGTTATTTATAATGCAAATAGCTGTGGCGGCATTATTACCTATGTATTGTCTGCTTTATAGCCCCCTCCCGGCTCAGCTACGGTCAGATTATCTGGTAATTGGGGATTTATATGATGATAATCCTGTCTCTAAGCATTGTTAACCCATCTGTTAGTGGAATCCCCAATTTTGCATTGTACATAGTACATCACCAGCCTTATGTGGTGCTGTAAGGTTAGTGTCCCCCGGGAACAGCGTGTTAAGGGATTATGTAAAATACACTCAATGTGTGATTCATGTCCAGCACCTGGAGAGTTCACCCTGCAGGACGACTCTGAGCCCATAATGTGAGGGTCTGCTTTTATCTACGTCACTGGTGGACACAGATAATTATTAGAGGAGTTACAAGTGGCCATTTGTCCCACAAAGGGGCTTCACATTACGTTATGAAATCAGAGAACCAACAAGAAATGTTCACGCAGCCTAAAAAGCAGATAAAGAAATTACTCCTGCAGACATCACCATCCAATCACACACTAACCTGCTACATAGACTGTGTGACTGCGCTCACTGTGACATCACCATCCAATCACACACTAACCTGCTACATAGACTGTGTGACTGCGCTCACTCTGTGACATCACCATCCAATCACCACTAACCTGCTACATAGACTGTGTGACTGCGCTCACTGTGTGACAACACCATCCAATCACACACTAACCTGCTACATAGACTGTGTGACTGCGCTCACTGTGACATCACCATCCAATCACACACTAACCTGCTACATAGACTGTGTGACTGCGCTCACTGTGTGACATCACCATCCAATCACCACTAACCTGCTACATAGACTGTGTGACTGCGCTCACTGTGTGACATCACCATCCAATCACACACTAACCTGCTACATAGACTGTGTGACTGCGCTCACTGTGTGACATCACCATCCAACCACACACTAACCTGCTACATAGACTGTGTGACTGTGCTGTGACATCACCATCCAACCACACACTAACCTGCTACATAGACTGTGTGACTGCGCTGTGACATCACCATCCAACCACACACTAACCTGCTACACAGACTGTGTGACTGCGCTCACTGTGTGACATCACCATCCAATCACACACTAACCTGCTACATAGACTGTGTGACTGCGCTGTGACATCACCATCCAATCACACACTAACCTGCTACATAGACTGTGTGACTGCGCTCACTGTGTGACATCACCATCCAATCACACACTAACCTGCTACATAGACTGTGTGACTGCGCTGTGACATCACCATCCAATCACACACTAACCTGCTACATAGACTGTGTGACTGCGCTCACTGTGACATCACCATCCAATCACACACTAACCTGCTACATAGACTGTGTGACTGCGCTCACTCTGTGACATCACCATCCAATCACCACTAACCTGCTACATAGACTGTGTGACTGCGCTCACTGTGTGACATCACCATCCAATCACACACTAACCTGCTACATAGACTGTGTGACTGCGCTCACTGTGACATCACCATCCAATCACACACTAACCTGCTACATAGACTGTGTGACTGCGCTCACTCTGTGACATCACCATCCAATCACCACTAACCTGCTAGATAGACTGTGTGACTGCGCTCACTGTGTGACATCACCATCCAATCACACACTAACCTGCTACATAGACTGTGTGACTGCGCTCACTGTGTGACATCACCATCCAATCACACACTAACCTGCTACATAGACTGTGTGACTGCGCTCACTGTGTGACATCACCATCCAATCACCACTAACCTGCTACATAGACTGTGTGACTGCGCTCACTGTGTGACATCACCATCCAATCACACACTAACCTGCTACATAGACTGTGTGACTGCGCTCACTGTGTGACATCACCATCCAACCACACACTAACCTGCTACATAGACTGTGTGACTGCGCTGTGACATCACCATCCAACCACACACTAACCTGCTACATAGACTGTGTGACTGCGCTGTGACATCACCATCCAACCACACACTAACCTGCTACATAGACTGTGTGACTGCGCTCACTGTGTGACATCACCATCCAATCACACACTAACCTGCTACATAGACTGTGTGACTGCGCTGTGACATCACCATCCAATCACACACTAACCTGCTACATAGACTGTGTGACTGCGCTCACTGTGTGACATCACCATCCAATCACACACTAACCTGCTACATAGACTGTGTGACTGCGCTGTGACATCACCATCCAATCACACACTAACCTGCTACATAGACTGTGTGACTGCGCTCACTGTGACATCACCATCCAATCACACACTAACCTGCTACATAGACTGTGTGACTGCTCTGTGACTTCACCATCCAATCACACACTAACCTGCTACATAGACTGTGTGACTGCACTCACTGTGTGACATCATTATCCAATCACACACTAACCTGCTACATAGACTGTGTGACTGCGCTCACTGTGACATCACCATCCAATCACACACTAGCCTGCTACATAGACTGTGTGACTGCACTGTGACATCATCATCCAATCACACACTAACCTGCTACATAGACTATGTGACTGCGCTGTGACATCATCATCCAATCACACACTAACATGCTACATAGACTGTTTGACTGCGCTGTGACATCACCATCCAATCACACACTAACCTGCTACATAGACTGTGTGACTGCGCTGTGACATCACCATCCAATCACATACTAACCTGCTACATAGACTGTGTGACTGCGCTGTGACATCACCATCCAATCACACACTAACCTGCTACATAGACTGTGTGACTGCGCTGTGACATCACCATCCAATCACACACTAACCTGCTACATAGACTGTGTGACTGCTCTGTGACTTCACCATCCAATCACACACTAACCTGCTACATAGACTGTGTGACTGCGCTCACTGTGTGACATCACCATCCAATCACACACTAACCTGCTACATAGACTGTGTGACTGCGCTCACTGTGTGACATCACCATCCAACCACACACTAACCTGCTACATAGACTGTGTGACTGCACTCACTGTGTGACATCATTATCCAATCACACACTAACCTGCTACATAGACTGTGTGACTGCGCTCACTGTGACATCACCATCCAATCACACACTAGCCTGCTACATAGACTGTGTGACTGCACTGTGACATCATCATCCAATCACACACTAACCTGCTACATAGACTATGTGACTGCGCTGTGACATCATCATCCAATCACACACTAACATGCTACATAGACTGTTTGACTGCGCTGTGACATCACCATCCAATCACACACTAACCTGCTACATAGACTGTGTGACTGCGCTGTGACATCACCATCCAATCACATACTAACCTGCTACATAGACTGTGTGACTGCGCTGTGACATCACCATCCAATCACACACTAACCTGCTACATAGACTGTGTGACTGTGCTGTGACATCACCATCCAATCACACACTAACCTGCTACATAGACTGTGTGACTGCTCTGTGACTTCACCATCCAATCACACACTAACCTGCTACATAGACTGTGTGACTGCACTCACTGTGTGACATCATTATCCAATCACACACTAACCTGCTACATAGACTGTGTGACTGCGCTCACTGTGACATCACCATCCAATCACACACTAGCCTGCTACATAGACTGTGTGACTGCACTGTGACATCATCATCCAATCACACACTAACCTGCTACATAGACTGTGTGACTGCGCTGTGACATCATCATCCAATCACACACTAACCTGCTACATAGACTGTTTGACTGCGCTCACTGTGACATCACCACCCAATCACACACTAACCTGCTACATAGACTGTGTGACTGCGCTGTGACATCACCATCCAATCACACACTAACCTGCTACATAGAATGTGTGACTGCGCTGTGACATCACCATCCAATCACACACTAACCTGCTACATAGACTGTGTGACTGCGCTGTGACATCACCATCCAATCACACACTAACCTGCTACATAGAATGTGTGACTGCGCTGTGACATCACCATCCAATCACACACTAACCTGCTACATAGACTGTGTGACTGCGCTCCCTGTGTGGACATCACCATCCAATCACACACTAACCTGCTACATAGACTGTGTGACTGCGCTGTGACATCACCATCCAATCACACACTAACCTGCTACATAGACTGTGTGACTGCGCTCACTGTGTGACATCACCATCCAATCACACACTAACCTGCTACATAGACTGTGTGACTGCTCTGTGACTTCACCATCCAATCACACACTAACCTGCTACATAGACTGTGTGACTGCGCTCACTGTATGACATCACCCTCCAATCACACACTAACCTGGTACATAGACTGTGTAACTGTGCTCACTGTGACATCACCATCCAATCACACACTAACCTGCTATATAGACTGTGTGACTGCACTGTGACTTCACCATCCAATCACACACTAACCTGCTACATAGACTGTGACTGCGCTCACTGTGTGACATCACCATCCAATCACACACTAACCTGCTACATAGACTGTGTGACTGCGCTGTGACATCACCATCCAATCACACACTAACCTGCTACATAGACTGTGTGACTGCACTGTGACATCAACATCCAATCACACACTAACCTTCTACATAGACTGTGTGACTGCACTGTGACATCACCATCCAATCACACACTAACCTGCTACATAGACTGTGTGACTGCGCTGTGACATCACCATCCAATCACACACTAACCTGCTACATAGACTGTGTGACTGCCCTCACTGTGTGACATCATCATCCAATCACACACTAACCTGCTACATAGACTGTGTGACTGCGCTCACTGTGACATCACCATCCAATCACACACTAACCTGCTACATAGACTGTGTGACTGCGCTCACTGTGACATCACCATCCAATCACACACTAACCTGCTACATAGACTGTGTGACTGCGCTGTGACATCATCATCCAATCACACACTAACCTGCTACATAGACTGTGTGACTGCGCTGTGACATCACCATCCAATCACACACTAACCTGCTACATAGACTGTGTGACTGCGCTCCCTGTGTGACATCACCATCCAATCACACACTAACCTGCTACATAGACTGTGTGACTGCGCTGTGACATCACCATCCAATCACACACTAACCTGCTACATAGACTGTGTGACTGCGCTGTGACATCATCATCCAATCACACACTGACCTGCTACATAGACTGTGTGACTGCGCTGTGACATCACCATCCAATCACACACTAACCTGCTACATAGACTGTGTGACTGCGCTCACTGTGTGACATCACTATCCAATCACACACTAACCTGCTACATAGACTGTGTGACTGCGCTGTGACATCACCATCCAATCACACACTAACCTGCTACATAGACTGTGTGACTGCGCTCACTGTGTGACATCACTATCCAATCACACACTAACCTGCTACATAGACTGTGTGACTGCGCTCACTGTGTGACATCACCATCCAATCACACACTAACCTGCTACATAGACTGTGTGACTGCGCTCACTGTGTGACATCACTATCCAATCACACACTAACCTGCTACATAGACTGTGTGACTGCGCTCACTGTGTGACATCACCATCCAACCACACACTAACCTGCTACATAGACTGTGTGACTGCGCTCTCTGTGTGACATCACCATCCAACCACACACTAACCTGCTACATAGACTGTGTGACTGCGCTGTGACATCACCATCCAATCACACACTAACCTGCTACATAGACTGTGTGACTGCGCTCACTGTGTGACATCACCATCCAACCACACACTAACCTGCTACATAGACTGTGTGACTGCACTGTGACATCACCATCTAATCACACACTAACCTGCTACATAGACTGTGTGACTGTGCTCACTGTGTGACATCATCATCCAATTACACACTAACCTGCTACATAGACTGTGTGACTGCGCTGTGACATCACCATCCAATCACACACTAACCTGCTACATAGACTGTGTGACTGCGCTGTGACATCATCATCCAATCACACACTAACCTGCTACATAGACTGTGTGACTGCGCTCACTGTGTGACATCATCATCCAATCACACACTAACCTGCTACATAGACTGTGTGACTGCGCTCACTGTGACATCACCATCCAATCACACACTAACCTGCTACATAGACTGTGTGACTGCGCTGTGACATCATCATCCAATCACACACTAACCTGCTACATAGACTGTGTGACTGCGCTCTCTGTGTGACATCACCATCCAATCACACACTAACCTGCTACATAGACTGTGTGACTGCGCTCACTGTGACATCACCATCCAACCACACACTAACCTGCTACATAGACTGTGTGACTGCGCTGTGACATCATCATCCAATCACACACTAACCTGCTACATAGACTGTGTGACTGCGCTGTGACATCATCATCCAAACACACACTAACCTGCTTCATAGACTGTGTGACTGCGCTGTGACATCACCATCCAATCACACACTAACCTGCTACATAGACTGTGTGACTGCCCTCACTGTGTGACATCATCATCCAATCACACACTAACCTGCTACATAGACTGTGTGACTGCGCTGTGACATCATCATCCAATCACACACTAACCTGCTACATAGACTGTGTGACTGCGCTGTGAAATCACCATCCAATCACACACTAACCTGCTACATAGACTGTGTGACTGCGCTCACTGTGACGTCACCATCCAATCACACACTAACCTGCTACATAGACTGTGTGACTGCGCTCACTGTGTGACATCACCATCCAATCACACACTAACCTGCTACATAGACTGTGTGACTGCGCTCTCTGTGTGACGTCACCATCCAATCACACACTAACCTGCTACATAGACTGTGTGACTGCGCTCACTGTGACGTCACCATCCAATCACACACTAACCTGCTACATAGACTGTGTGACTGCGCTCTCTGTGTGACATCATCATCCAATCACACACTAACCTGCTACATAGACTGCGTGACTGCGCTCACTGTGTGACATCATCATCCAATCACACACTAACCTGCTACATAGACTGTGTGACTGCGCTCACTGTGTGACATCACCATCCAATCACACACTAACCTGCTACATAGACTATGTGACTGCGCTCACTGTGTGACATCACCATCTAATCACACACTAACCTGCTACATAGACTGTGTGACTGCGCTGTGACATCACCATCCAATCACACACTAACCTGCTACATAGACTGTGTGACTGCGCTGTGACATCACCATCCAGTCACACACTAACCTGCTACATAGACTGTGTGACTGCGCTCACTGTGTGACATCACTATCCAATCACACACTAACCTGCAACATAGACTGTGTGACTGCGCTGTGACATCACCATCCAATCACACACTAACCTGCTACATAGACTGTGTGACTGCACTCACTGTGTGACATCACCATCCAATCACACACTAACCTGCTACATAGACTGTGTGACTGCACTCACTGTGTGACATCACCATTCAATCACACACTAACCTGCTACATAGACTGTGTGACTGCGCTCACTGTGTGACATCACCATCTAATCACACACTAACCTGCTACATAGACTGTGTGACTGCGCTCACTGTGACATCACCATCCAATCACACACTAACCTGCTACATAGACTGTGTGACTGCGCTCACTGTGTGACATCACCATCTAATCACACACTAACCTGCTACATAGACTGTGTGACTGCGCTGTGACATCACCATCCAATCACACACTAACCTGCTACATAGACTGTGTGACTGCGCTCACTGTGACATCACCATCTAATCACACACTAACCTGCTACATAGACTGTGTGACTGCGCTGTGACATCATCATCCAATCACACATTAACCTGCTACATAGACTGTGTGACTGCGCTCACTGTGTGACATCACCACCCAATCACACACTAACCTGCTACATAGACTGTGTGACTGCGCTGTGACATCACCATGCAATCACACACTAACCTGCTATATGGATGTCTCAAGTCGCCAACGTTGGGAAATTTGAGTGCGTGGTCAGTGAAGAAAAGTCCTAGGGTCTTTCTGCTTTAATAATTTAGTGAGGGTAGGAATAGGTTTTTAGTGATTTTTTAAATAGTCGTGAACCTTGGTTTAGGGATTTGAGTATTTTATTAGATTTATTTATTTGACAAACTTTGTTTCTTTTACTCTTTTGGTATAATGAGCATGGGTCATACAGACCTGTTCTTTATGCTGGGACCACTTTTATGGCAAAGTTGCCCCTCGAGGGATCGGAATCTTGTTCATTACACTAACCCACACAGTCCACGGTTGTTGAATAGAGCCCCGGCACTTTTCAGCAGAGGGCTGGTAATCTCTGGGGACCAGGACCTGGGTTTACCCTTTGAGTGGATGGTCATCAGTTAATGCAGTGGGCTCATCAGAGACAATAGAATACATTGTATAGTGTCATTCCATACCACTAGCTATATTAGGACTCCGTTAGAGGTGGATGCATTTCCCCTTCAAACATTGGTAGGAAAAGGTGGATCCAAAAAATACTAAGTGTACAGGGGCAAACGCAGGATTTGTAGAAGGGGGTTTCCACACCACGCCGCCAATGGGCGTGACCAGCATGCATGGGGGCGTGGTTTTAATATTAGACAGTGCTTGGCTGCTCTCCAACTCCTCCTATCCCCATAATATACATGGGCAATGCTGCGTGCACTACTGTTAGGTGCACTCAGCTCTCACCTTTGAAGCAGAAGCGTGTGAAGCGGGGGCAGGGTCCAGCCACCTCAATTATACAGGGCTTGGAGGGGGTTTCCAGGCACTAGGAAACCCCCCTCGATTTGCCTATGGTGTAAATGAGTCGGATACATCTTACATTGCAGTAAAGCTCAAACTACAGTACTTGCTCCAGGTGTACCAGTGTGTATAGTAGTAAATTTTACAGTTATCCTATTTGAACACAATATAACAACGTAATGAAGTGTCATTCATATATACATAAGAGAGAATAGTGTCTTCACTGATATTAATAAATGTGAAAATCTCCACATCCATTCTTTACCCCTTTAAAAATCAAATGGAAAGAATCTTCTTTCCTGCAGTATTCCAAATGGAAATGTCATGTAAGTTATGTGAGTAGACGGCCGTGACTAGATATTATATATCTGTGACGCTAATGATTTAAGTACTATGAGTTGGAGGGGTCCATCCGCAATTAGCCAATCAGTAAGGTTACATCAGGCCTCCTAAAAAGCATACATCTAATCGTGCCCCAATTACTTAAATACACCCTTTCTGTAATCTGCTTACACTTGTCTGTAAGCAAGCCATTGACATGCAAAGTTTACATACAGCCATATGCAGGGGCGGATTGGGAACTTAAAGTGGCCCTGGAAAAAATTATTAAAGTGGCCTCATGTGGTCGGGACCAAAATAACTGTAGGTGGGGCCAACACAAAAGTAGGCGGGATTTAGAACTACTGTAATTTGGTTGTAGTAACATTTAAAAAAACCTAGATGTGATGACTTTACACACAGTGGGTCATCTCTAAAGCCATGCAGGGAAAAAGCTGTCAGTCCTGTGTCATAAAATTACATGAATCCTTTTACATTATCTGCAACTGGTTTATGCCTCAGTGCTCCAACTTGTTTAGTTGCTACTAACACATCCCTCCAAAATTCCCTTCATAGAAACAAACCTGACTTTGTTTAATAAGTTTGACTATTACGAATCATGGTGGCACAATCGTATTTGATCAGTCTGCCAGAGCAGCATATGGGCACCTCACGCATTGTTGTTTCCCTGACGTCATGAGATGCAAACTACCAGTCAAATCTCTCTCTATATATAAGATATCAATATGTGTACTGTGTGTTTCAAAAATGCACTAATAATAATCCTTATAATAAATGGCTGTCCATGTGCGATCATCACAAACGTGAAATAGAATCTGCAAGAAAACACTTCATTTGCAACAAATGTGTATGAGCCCTAAATGTGCCCAGTGATTGGTGGTGGTTTGAATTAATAACAGTGCAGGGAGGGTTGGCAGACAATGGCATAAGTGAAGGGGAGAGCTATTCCAAGGGTTTGCTGGTGATATACTAAGTACAAAGGAGGAAGGATTAATACTCTTGTCAGTGCTTGGGGGCTGCCATATGCTCTACAAAGTGATCTGAGAATGGGACCAGTGCAAGGTAGAAGGAGGCAATGAAATCAATGCAAAAACCACTAAAGTATCACCAGAGCTGAGTAAGGCTCTGGGGGGGCTGGGGCACCTAAGACAGGGGGTTATTATTTTAGATACATTTTAGACAAATACACAGGCAAAACTGTGTGCACTACTGTTAGGTGCACGCAGCTCTGCCTTCACGAGCAGTACAGTGTAAGGCGGGACGTACCTCCCAACTGTCCTTGCAGTCAGACCAAATCCTGACTAAGCGAGACAGTCACCCAAATTCGGGACTGTCCCACCAGATTCAGGACAGTTGGCAGACTGTCCTGCTCTCTCCTACCTGTTCTTGGCACTTTCACTACCTGTGGCTGCTGGTTTCTTTAAATAAGTTGCTGCTTGTCTGGATCCTGGAATGTTGGAGGCTCTATTTGGAAAAAAATGGGTACATGAAAATTAGAAAATGCCAACCAGCCCCAGCATTAAATCAATAGCACCCACATTTAATAATTAGGCCTCCCTTCAGCCCCAACATTAAAATAATAGTACTCACATTTGATAAATAGATCTATTTCCCTCCAACCAGCCCTGACAATAAATTAATAGTATACACATTTAATAAGTAGACCTACTTCCCTCCAATCAACCCCAGCAAAAAATTCATAGCATTTACGTTTAATATTACCATTTCCAACAACCATCCCCAGCATTAAATAATTCATATTCACGGTTAGTAAATAACTCTCCAACCCAAACTCAGTTACACATTAAATTAATAGCCCCATATCACATCAGCTTTGAATTAAAGGTCCCGCCACCCCATCTTAACTTAATAGGCCCCACTATTTAATGAAATAGCACACAAATAAATTAAATTGCCCCACCATCACCCCACAAATAAAATAGCACACATTAAATAATTAGCCCCCAGCTAAACGCCACCATTAAATTAATAGCCTACCTTCCACCAATGTGCTATTAAGACAGCCCCCTCTCTTCCCTCATATCACACATTATAGCAACATACCCCCCTTTCCTTCACTAATTATAGTAGCCCCCCCTGTCCTTCACACTCCCTATAGTTTAGTATAGGCAGCCCCCCACCTTCCTATAGTTTAGTATAGGTAGCCTCCCCTTAGTATAGTTAGCCCCCCTTAGTATAGTATAGGTAGCTCCCCTTAGTATAGTATAGGCAGCCCCCCCTTAGTATAGTATAGGTAGCCCCCCTTAGTATAGTATAGGTAGCTCCCCCTTAGTATAATATAGGTCGCTCCCCCTTAGTATAGTATAGACAGCTCCCCCTTAGTATAATATAGGTAGCTCCCCCTTAGTATAGTATAGGTAGCCCCCCTTAGTATAGTATAGGGGCAGCCCCCCTTTGTACAGTATGGGTAATCCCCCTTAGTATAGTATAGGTAGCCCCTCCCTTAGTATAGGTAGCCCCACTTAGTACAGTATAGGCAGCCCCCCTTAGTATAGTATAGGAAGCCCCCCTTAGTATAATATAGGTAGCTCCCCCTTAGTATAGTATAGGTAGCTCCCCCTTAGTATAGTATAGGTAGCCCCCCCTTAGTATAGTATAGGAAGACCCCCTTAGTATAGTATAGGCAGCCCCCCTTAGTATAGTATAGACAGCTCCCCCTTAGTATAGTATAGGTAGCTCCCCCTTAGTATAGTATAGGTAGCTCCCCCTTAGTAAAGTATAGGCAGCCCCCCTTAGTATAGTATAGGTAGCTCCCCCTTAGTATAGTATAGGTAGCCCCCCCCTTAGTATAACATAGGTAGCTCCCCCTTAGTATAGTATAGGAAGCCCCCCTTTAGTATAGTATAGGTAGCCTCCCCTTAGTATAGTATAGGTAGCCCCCCCTTAGTATAGTATAGGTAGCTCCCCCTTAGTATAGTATAGGAAGCCCCACCTTAATATAGTATAGGTAGCCTCCCCTTAGTATAGTATAGGTAGCCCCCCTTAGTATAGTATAGGTAGCTCCCCTTAGTATAGTATAGGTAGTTCCCCCTTAGTATAGTATAGACAGCTCCCCTTTAGTATAGTATAGGTAGCCCCCTTAGTACAGTATAGGCAGCCCCCCTTAGTATAGTATAGGAAGCCCCCCTTAGTATAGTATAGGAAGCCCCCCCTTAGTATAGTATAGGACGCCCCCCTTAGTATAGTATAGGTAGCCCCCCTTAGTATAGTATAGGTAGCTCCCCTTAGTATAGTATAGGCAGCCCCCCTTAGTATAGTATAGGCAGCTCCCCTTTAGTATAGTATAGGTAGCCCCCTTAGTACAGTATAGGCAGCCCCCCTTAGTATAGTATAGGAAGCCCCCCTTAGTATAGTATAGGAAGCCCCCCTTAGTATAGTATAGGACGCCCCCCTTAGTATAGCATAGGTAGCCCCCCCTTAGTATAGTATAGGTAGCACCCCCTTAGTATAGTATAGGTAGCCCCCCTTAGTATAGTATAGGTAGCCCCCCTTAGTATAGTATAGGACGCCCCCCTTAGTATAGTATAGGTAGCCCCCCCTTAGTATAGTATAGGTAGCTCCCCTTAGTATAGTATAGGTAGCTCCCCCTTAGTATAGCATAGGAAGCCCCCCATTAGTATAGTATAGGTAGCCCCCTTAGTATAGTATAGACAGCTCCCCCTTAGTATAATATAGGTAGCCCCCCTTAGTATAGTATAGGTAGCCCCCCTTAGTATAGTATAGGCAGCCCCCCTTAGTATAGTATAGACAGCTCCCCCTTAGTACAGTATAGGTAGCTCCCCCTTAGTATAGTATAGGGGCAGCCCCCCTTTGTACAGTATGGGTAATCCCCCTTAGTATAGTATAGGTAGCCCCTCCCTTAGTATAGGTAGCCCCACTTAGTACAGTATAGGCAGCCCCCCTTATTATAGTATAGGAAGCCCCCCCTTAGTATAATATAGGTAGCTCCCCCTTAGTATAGTATAGGTAGCCCCACCTTAGTATAGTATAGGTAGCTCCCTCTTAGTATAGTATAGGTAGCTCCCCCTTAGTATAGTATAGGTAGCCCCCCCTTAGTATAGTATAGGTAGCTCCCCCTTAGTATAGTATAGGTAGCTCCCCCTTAGTATAGTATAGGTAGCCCCCCCTTAGTATAGTATAGGCAGCCCCCCTTAGTATAGTATAGGTAGCTCCCCCTTAGTATAGTATAGGTAGCTCTCCCTTAGTATAGTATAGGTAGCTCCCCCTTACTATAGTATAGGTAGCTCCCCCTTAGTATAGTATAGGTAGCTCCCCCTTAGTATAGTATAGGTAGCCCCCCCTTAGTATAGCATAGGAAGCCCCCCCTTAGTATAGCATAGGAAGCCCCCACTTAGTATAGCATAGGAAGCCCCCCCTTAGTATAATATAGGACGCCCCCCTTAGTATAGTATAGGTAGCCCCCTCCTTAGTATAGTATAGGTAGCCCCCTCCTTAGTATAGTATAGGTAGCTCCGCCTTAGTACAGTATAGGCAGCCCCCTATAGTTTAGTATAGGCAGCCCCCACTATATTTTATAACAGGCAGCACCGCCCATAGTTTAGTACAGGCAAACCCCCATTTTTAGTATAGTCAGCACCCCACCATAGTTCAGAACAGGCAGACCGCCCCCCATAGCTTAGTATAGACTGCCCCCCCGGCTAACATACTATAATTTCAGTTGGCCATCATCACTTCTTAGATCAGGCAGACAGGAAGTGATGTCAGACTTCCTGTCTGCCGCATAGTATTTTGGGACCCCGTACAGCAACAGGCAGCCAACCGCTATGCTGTCCACTAACCAACAATGTTTTTGATCGCCCCCTAGCCCCCCACCCGCTATTTATATTTATTTTATTTTATTTTCATGTGCATTTATTTTTTAATTGATAAATTATTAATCTGACTATATAGAACAAGAATATTCATTTTAAATATTTGCAATTCATAAATGCTTTTTTATTTTTGGTGTTTTAAATAGTGGTACTAGATATATATTCTTTTGTTGGGTATATGAGGTCATGCACGTCACATTTTATATACTAGTATATTTCCTCTTCTTATATCCGTTCAACTTCTGTAAATTAAGGGCAAATTGTACAGTTATTTTGATTATCTGCAGGGTGGATTAGTGGAAATGTCACATAAGACTATATAAGAGCAAAATAACAGAACTGACTCTTTTGTTTCACTTGTATTTTCTAATAGGATGGAGACTGTAATTCTGATAGGATGGAGGAACAGGTACATTGTTACTAGCGGCAGAATAGATGATTTATAGTATTATACACATGGAATGTGGTGGAGGTTTGGGCCATGGATCTCTGAGACCAATCTGGGGAAGGGGTAACACAGTAAGAAAGGGCCACGGGGGCCACAAACCTTTCATCCACTCATAGACCTGATGTAGACATGACATGAATGTGATCTCTGTATTTATATTTTAGGCTTACACCCTCCACCACCTCTGGTTATACTTTCATCACTTGTCAGTAACATGAGGTCAGAGCCTATTATGACATCAGAGCAGGTGACATAGTTTCCATGGAGACCATTATGATGGAATGTTCATGAGACTGATATAAGGACCAGAACCTGCTGCAGTCAGTCAATCAGGATGTCAGTTGGGAGGGTGACGCCGAGGATCACTGATACCAGCGAAGAGAATGAAGATCAGGGTTGCTCAAGTAACTTGTTCTTATAACAGTTACTGCGTGGGATCCCCTGCTCTCTTCGATGCAGGATTCTGTGAGCCCTATAGGCAAGATCCAATCACATTGTATCCAGTTATGGAGGTAAGTGAAAAGCATTAATTATATCTGTATAGGCTCCCTTCCCTCTTCAGTATAGATGAATCAAATTGTAAGCCCTAGTGGGCAGGATTCATCTCATTAGATTGCAAGCTCCTAGGAGCAGGGCTTCCTCCCCTGTTCTGTATAGATGAATCAAATTGTAAGCCCTAGTGGGCAGGATTCATCTCATTAGGTTGTGAGCTCCTAGGAGCAGGGGCTCCCTCCCCTCTTCTGTATAGATGAATCATATTGTAAGCCCTAGTGGGCAGGATTCATCTCATTAGATTGTGAGCTCCTAGGAGCAGGGCTTCCTCCCCTGTTCTGTATAAATGAATCAAATTGTAAGCCCTAGTGGGCAGGATTCATCTCATTAGATTGTGAGCTCCTAGGAGCAGGGCTCCCTCCCCTCTTCTGTATAGATGAATCATATTGTAAGCCCTAGTGGGCAGGATTCATCTCATTAGATTGTGAGCTCCTAGGAGCAGGGCTTCCTCCCTTGTTCTGTATAGATGAATCAAATTGTAAGTCCTAGTGGGCAGCATTCATCTCATTAGATTGTAAGCTCCTAGAAGCAGGGCTTCCTCCCTTATTCTGTATAGATGATACATATTGTAAGCCCTAGTGGGCAGGATTCATCTCATTAGATTGTAAGCTCCTAGGTGCAGGACTCCCTCCCCTATTCTGAATAGATGAATCATATTGTAAGCTCTAGTGGGCAGGATTACTCTCATTAGATTGTGAGGTGCTAGGAGCAGGGCTCCCTCCCCTGTTCTGTATAGATGAATCAAATTGTAATCCCCCAGTGGGCAGTATTCATCTCATTAGATTGTAAGCTCCTAGGAACAGGTCTCCCTCCCCTATTCTGTATAGATGAATTATATTGTAAGCCCTAGTGGGCAGGATTCATCTCATTAGATTGCAAGCTCCTAGGAGCAGGGCTCCCTCCCCTATTTTGTATAGATGAATCATATTGTAAACCCTAGTGGGCAGGATTCATCTCATTAGATTGCAAGCTCTTAGGAGCAGGGCTCTCTCCCCTATTCTGTATAGATGAATCAAATTGTAAGCCCTAGTGGGCAGGATTCATCTCATTAGATTGTAAACTCCTAGGATCAGGGCTCCCTCCACTATTCTGAATAGATGAATCATATTGTAAGCCCTAGTGGGCAGGATTCATCTCATTAGATTTTGAGCTCCTAGGAGCAGGGCTTCCTCCCCTGTTCTGTATAAATGAATCAAATTGTAAACCCTAGTGGGCAGGATTCATCTCATTAGATTGTGAGCTCCTAGGAGCAGGGCTCCCTCCACTATTCTGAATAGATGAATCATATTGTAAGCCCTAGTGGGCAGGATTAATCTCATTAGATTTTGAGCTCCTAGGAGCAGGGCTTCCTCCCCTGTTCTGTATAAATGAATCAAATTGTAATCCCTCAGTGGTCAGGATTCATCTCATTAGATTGTAAACTCCTAGGAGCAGGGCTCCCTCCCCTGTTCTGTATAGATGAATCAAATTGTAAGCCCTAGTGGGCAGGATTCATCTCATTAGATTGTAAACTCCTAGGATCAGGGCTCCCTCCACTATTCTGAATAGATGAATCATATTGTAAGCCCTAGTGGGCAGGATTCATCTCATTAGATTTTGAGCTCCTAGGAGCAGGGCTTCCTCCCCTGTTCTGTATAAATGAATCAAATTGTAAACCCTAGTGGGCAGGATTCATCTCATTAGATTGTGAGCTCCTAGGAGCAGGGCACCCTTCTCTCTTCTGTATAGATGAATCATATTGTAAGCCCCAGTGGGCAGTATTCATCTCATTAGATTATAAGCTCCTAGGAGCAAAGCTACCTCCCCTGTTCTGTATAGATGAATCAAATTGTAAGCCCTAGATGGCAGGATTCATCTCATTAGATTGTAAGCTCCTAGGAGCAGGTCTCCATCCCCTCTTCTGTATAGATGAATGTCACGAACAGCACTCACCTGAGTCTGCGTGACGCTTACGTGACACAGGGTTAACCACACAACAACCACTTGGTATGTCTAAAATGATTAAATACTTCCCTATCTATGCCACACACTAGCTTTGCGATACTAATTACCACCACCAAGGTTTTTTCGGATAAGAGCTGACACTCTTATTTAGGAAGCCTTCGGTTCTCCCTAGCATTAATCCAACACAAGTTACTTTAATCAGAGTTCACTTAAACCACAAGGTTTGCACAGTTTCAATTAGGTAGCGTCTGGACCAAACTGTCGCGTGAATTCATAAGAACACAGAGACTAGAACTTATTAAGTGTAATTTAATATGGAAGACACATCCACAATGCTTAAGATAAAAAGATAATAAAATGACATACAAATATAGTGCAATTGTTTCTTATAAAATAAAAAGGATAAAACACAGAATTGATACCTCACTTAGAATCAAGTTTGTGGTGCCGGGAGGAGCAGGAAAAAATGGAACCTCTTCAATTACTCCCTCAGAAGAAGAACCAGGAGTTACATTTTCAGTACAGTTTTAAAACCCAGCTACAGGGCCCCCAGCCCCCTTCCCTGTGAGGTCAGAACCAACAGGAGGGGAGAATGCAAATTAGGGTCTTATGACTTTGTTGTTTGAATACCTCTAAGTCAAGTTTTCTTTACACCGTCCTAACTTTTCAACAGTATGGTTTACGAACATAATTTTACCTTCACACAACAGGTCCTAAGTTTCCCTTCATCTGCATACCACACATGCCTCTGGTATGTATGATATTGGAGAAAATTATATGATCTTTTCCTGTGCCCTTATTCAGCTTGAATCTGTCATTAACATACAACCCAGTCTCTGCAGTCGGCCTGTCTGGGGCCTCCCAAACATGTGTGAGATTTCATTGTCTTGCAAGAGATCTCCTCAAAGGCATTCACATTTGCCATCCTGCCATAAATGGTATAAGGTGCTATACTTATCGACCAACCCCCCTGTGTGGTTTAACATCCACAAAACCCATTGATCTAACAGCTTCTAAGAGAACCAGGTCACACTATTTCTAGGAAGTAATACACAAACATATATTTGCAGATTTATGCCTAAACATTGGCTTGCACATGACACCTTCCCTTTTTAAGAGATGGCATGGGGATTGACTGACAGGTCATTGCCCAAGCCATCTCCCACAGATCCCACCTGGTTCAAATGGAATAGCTGTTAGCCGGGTCTCAATAGGTTCTCTGGGGAGAAGGGTTAAAAAGGGGTTACATATCTCAGACAGCTGGGACTTCTGGTCTGGCAATATCTGTGGGCTAACCTCTGTATTCTTAAAGGGTCCTATCCCTTGCGCTGCAGCTACTAGATCCAATGGCAAGTCCTTCTTCCCCTCATCTGGCAATCTACAGACTGTCAGGGCACACGCATCACTGTCATTAGGAGCCTTCAACAGATTATCATGAAAATTTCTCTCTATCATCCTGGCAGGGGGATCATACCACTGCTTCTGGCTTGTCTGGGCCTGCGTCATGTTCTCATGTACCAACCCTGTTGCAGTGTGCACTTTGTCTCTAATTCTCATGTCCTCTAAGTTAAAGCCTAAGGGAACAATGGCCTGGGATTCCTGACACTGCACTTCTAGGTGGGGACACACTATGCAATTCTTATCTTGGGGGCTACGGAACAGGATGCTCCCCTCCCTCTTGGACTCATCTATCTGGGGGTGTAGAGTAACAGGGAGTTTGGGCCCCTCATCTACCTCCTCTAAGCTGTTAGACGGCTGGCTAAGTGAGAGTGGGCTAGCCACTGACCCCCCTGTCTCTATAGAAAACTCAAGTGAATGGTCAGAACTCAGATGTAGATCTGAGTGGTGAACATTCGAACTACAGGTCCCATTTCTAGTAAGCATAATATTTACACCAGTATTAATGCCAATATCTGCAATAACAATGTCCGCTGTCCCTATCCCATGACAAGATGTCAGTGTGAAGACAGGTTTGGATTCTAACCCAATACTGTTATTGGCATTATCCTCATTATTCGCATTAGGTACAATAATACATTCTCTTTCCTTGTCACCTCCTGGTGCCTGGGACAAAACATGGTTACTCTCAGCAGGTTCTGGTACTGTAACATGGGCGGCATTAAAATCATTACACACTTCAGGTATAATATGGCATTTCCGTTCCCTGTCACACCCTCCTGCCTGGGAACAAACGTTGGTATTCTCAGCTGATTCTAACACAGTGACATTAGCATCATTACCTACATCAGATATAATAAGACATTCCCTGTCCCTGTCACATCCTGGTTTACACATTTCAGGTGCAATTGAACAGACCTTTTCCTTGTCACCTCCTGCTACCTGGGAACAAACTTTGGTACTTTCAGTTGATTCTGACACAGTAACAGGGGTGGCATTGACATCGTCATTACAGACATACTGAGACAACATTCTTCCTAAATCTGTCCCCAGTAACACATCTATAGGCATATTATCTGAGACCCCGACATCCCTTATACCTCTTCCAGCACCCCAATCAAGGTAAACTTTGGCTACAGGTACAGTTAGGTGAATTCCACCAACCCCTTTCACAGAAATACATTTTCCTGGAATGAAGTCCTCTAACCCTACCAGTTCTGAATGAACTAATGTAACATCCGCACCAGTGTCTCTTAACCCCACAGTTACCTTGTCACCCACAGTGACTGTTTGTATGTTGTCCTTCCGGCCCCCTTCTGGTCCCGCAACACACAGGACAGCTGGTGAAGATTGCAGGGAAGGTCCCCCACCAGCGGAGGGTGAACTGGTCTTCTTCTCTGGACAAGCGGTACTAATGTGCCCCACCTGGTTGCACACAAAACACCTGCGGGTGTCTCCCACAGCAGGCTTTGCCCCAACCCTCCCACAAGATGAAGAAACAGTGGGTGATGGCGTTGAGGGGGGTGGCGTTGATCCTCCTGGCCGGCCCCCTTTCCAGGCCGACTGCCCTGGCACAAAAGTTCCTCTTTTAGCTGCAGGTGCCCGGGTGACAGTGTACTTGTCAGCCAGTCTAGCTGCTTCCGC
The DNA here is from genome assembly GCA_036250195.1 of Mixophyes australis. Classification (NCBI taxonomy): domain Eukaryota; kingdom Metazoa; phylum Chordata; class Amphibia; order Anura; family Limnodynastidae; genus Mixophyes; species Mixophyes australis. The sequence continues at coordinate 19,710,367 of JAVHZZ010000002.1, read as the reverse complement.
AGATGATGTAGGATCACGATCCACTACCCATTCCTTCACATCAGCTGGGCACAAAGTCAGAAACTGCTCCTGGATCATCAAATCTTGCAGAGCATCAAAGGTGGTGATCTGTAGCCCTCCAACCCACTGTTTGAATGAAGCACACAGCTGGGCCACAAGTCCTGAATATGTGTCAGAGGCACTGCGTTTTAAATCTCTGAATTTCTGCCTATGCGCCTCTGGGGTGATGTTAAAGCGTTGCAACAGGGCACTTTTGATTGCCTCATAATTTCCGTCCATCTCAGGTGGAAGATCTGCAAAGGCTTCTAATGCTTTACCTCGCAAACCAGGGGTTAAATATTGTGCCCACTGATCTTTGGCCAGTCCATACTGTCTGCATGTCTTTTCAAAACCTCGCAAAAAAGTATCCAAATCCCCATCTTTTTCCAATACAGGGAAATTCTCAGGACGGGGTCTGCTAATACCAGCATCTCTGGTCTCTGGCTGGCGTTTGAGCTTCGCAAGCTCCAGCTCATATCTCCTCTCTGCCTCTCGCTCGGCAGATTCTCTTTCTGCCTGTCGCTCTGCTTGGCGCTCCGCTGCCTCCATAGCAGCGCGCCTCTCTGCTGCCTCCATAGCAGCGTGCCTCTCTGCTGCCTCCATAGCAGCGTGCCTCTCTGCTGCCTCCATAGCAGCGTGCCTCTCTGCTGCCTCCATAGCAGCACGCCTCTCCTGACGGTCAGCAGCTTCCTTCTCCTGGAACTGCTGTATGAGTTGCATTTTAGTTGTAATGTCCGCTGGGCCCAAATATTTTAGGGCAGTTTGCAAATAAACATCCATAGCAGTGTCCACACATGAACCATTAGAATCATCCAAAATTAACAGTCCCTGGTTTTGAGGAATACCCACAGTCAGGTCCACTTCTGAGTTCTGGCTATTCTCTTCCTCGGACACAGCTGTGAGTTGCTGATCCCTCTGCACAAGAGCTTCAATCAATTGCTCCTTGCTTTTGCCACTGGTGGGAATTCCTCCATCCTCACAGTCTGAAATCAGCGCCTCCTTTGTCAAGCGTTTATATGCAGCCGCCATCTCCTCCGCTTAATGCCAAATAAAAAAAGATAAGAAAAAAAAGAGAAGGGGAGGGAAAGAAACAATTGCTGTATGTCTTATAATGTTTTAAGCATTGAGTTCAGTCTCTGGTGAATTAGTCTGTATTTCCTCTCTCAGGGATCACACAACCCTAATTCACTTAAGTTCTTAAAAAAAAATAAAAAATATATCCCACAAGCTTGCCACCAATTTGTCACGAACAGCACTCACCTGAGTCTGCGTGACGCTTACGTGACACAGGGTTAACCACACAACAACCACTTGGTATGTCTAAAATGATTAAATACTTCCCTATCTATGCCACACACTAGCTTTGCGATACTAATTACCACCACCAAGGTTTTTTCGGATAAGAGCTGACACTCTTATTTAGGAAGCCTTCGGTTCTCCCTAGCATTAATCCAACACAAGTTACTTTAATCAGAGTTCACTTAAACCACAAGGTTTGCACAGTTTCAATTAGGTAGCGTCTGGACCAAACTGTCGCGTGAATTCATAAGAACACAGAGACTAGAACTTATTAAGTGTAATTTAATATGGAAGACACATCCACAATGCTTAAGATAAAAAGATAATAAAATGACATACAAATATAGTGCAATTGTTTCTTATAAAATAAAAAGGATAAAACACAGAATTGATACCTCACTTAGAATCAAGTTTGTGGTGCCGGGAGGAGCAGGAAAAAATGGAACCTCTTCAATTACTCCCTCAGAAGAAGAACCAGGAGTTACATTTTCAGTACAGTTTTAAAACCCAGCTACAGGGCCCCCAGCCCCCTTCCCTGTGAGGTCAGAACCAACAGGAGGGGAGAATGCAAATTAGGGTCTTATGACTTTGTTGTTTGAATACCTCTAAGTCAAGTTTTCTTTACACCGTCCTAACTTTTCAACAGTATGGTTTACGAACATAATTTTACCTTCACACAACAGGTCCTAAGTTTCCCTTCATCTGCATACCACACATGCCTCTGGTATGTATGATATTGGAGAAAATTATATGATCTTTTCCTGTGCCCTTATTCAGCTTGAATCTGTCATTAACATACAACCCAGTCTCTGCGGTCGGCCTGTCTGGGGCCTCCCAAACATGTGTGAGATTTCATTGTCTTGCAAGAGATCTCCTCAAAGGCATTCACATTTGCCATCCTGCCATAAATGGTATAAGGTGCTATACTTATCTACCAGCCCCCCTGGGTGGTTTAACATCCACAAAACCCATTGATCTAACAGCTTCTAAGAGAACCAGGTCACACTATTTCTAGGAAGTAATACACAAACATATATTTGCAGATTTATGCCTAAACATTGGCTTGCACATGACAATGAATCATACTGTAAGCCCTAGTGGGCAGGATTCATCTCATTAGATTGCAAGCTCCTAGGAGCAGGGCTCCCTCCCCTATTCTGTATAGATGAATCATATTGTAAGGCCTAGTGGGCAGGATTCATCTCATTAGATTGTAAGATCCTAGGAGCAGGGCTCCCTCCCCTGTTCTGTATAGATGAATCATATTGTAATCCCTAGTGGGCAGGATTCATCTCATTAGATTGTAAACTCCTTGGAGCAGGGCTCCCTCCCCTATTCTGAATAGATGAATCAAATTGTAAGCCCTAGTGGGCAGGATTCATGTCATTAGATTGTAAGCTCCTAGGAGCAGAGCTTCCTCCCTTGTTCTGTATAGATGAATCAAATTGTAAGCCCTAGTGGGCAGGATTCATCTCATTAGATTGTGAGCTCCTAGGAGCAGGGCTTCCTCCCTTGTTCTGTATAGATGAATCAAATTGTAAGTCCTAGTGGGCAGCATTCATCTCATTAGATTGTAAGCTCCTAGAAGCAGGGCTGCCTTCCCTGTTCTGTATAGATGAAACATATTGTAAGCCCTAGTGGGCAGGATTCATCTCATTAGATTGTAAGCTCCTAGGAGCAGGGTTTCCTCCCCTGTTCTGTATAGATTAATTAAATTGTAATCCCTAGTGGGCAGGATTCATCTCATTAGATTGTCATCTCCTAGGAGCAGGGCTTCCTCCCCTGTTCTGTATAAATTAATCAAATTGTAAACCCTAGTGTGCAGGATTCATCTCATTAGATTGTGAGCTCCTAGGAGCAGGGCTCCCTCCCCTTTTCTGTATAGATGAATCATATTGTAAGCCCTAGTGGGCAGGAGTCATCTCATTAGATTGTGAGCTCCTAGGAGCAGGGCTCCCTCCCCTGTTCTGTATAGATGAATCAAATTGTAAGTCCTAGTGGGCAGGATTCATCTAATTAGATTGTAATCTCTTAGGAGCAGTGCTCCCTCCCCTGTTCTGTATAGATGAATCATATTGTAATCCCCCAGTGGGCAGGATTCATCTCTTTCGATTGTGAGCTCCTAGGAGCAGAGCTTCCTCCCCTGTTATGTATAGATGAATCAAATTGTAATCCCCTAGTGGGCAGGATTCATTTAATTAGATTGTAAACTCCTAGGAGCAGTGCTCCCTCCCCTGTTCTGTATAGATGAATCATATTGTAAGCCCTAGTGGGCAGGATTCATCTCATTAGATTGTAAATTGCTAGGAGCAGGGCTCCCTCCCCTGTTCTGTATAGATGAATCATATTGTAATCCCCCAGTGGGCAGTATTCATCTCATTAGATTGTAAGCTCCTAGGAGCAGGGCTCCCTCCCCTGTTCTGTATAGATGAATCATATTGTAATCCCCCAGTGGGCAGTATTCATCTCATTAGATTGTAAGCTCCTAGAAGCAGGGCTCCCTCCCCTGTTCTGTATAGATGAATCATATTGTAATCCCCTAGTGGGCAGGATTCATCTCATTAGAATGTGAGCTCCTAGGAGCAGGGCTCCCTCCCCTGTTCTGTATAGATGAATCAAATTGTAAGCCCTAGTGGGCAGGATTCATCTCATTACATTGTAAACTCCTAGGAGCAGGCTCCCTCCCCTGTTCTGTATAGATGAATCAAATTGTAAGCCCTAGTGGGCAGGATTCATCTCATTAGATTGTAAGCTCCTAGGAGCAGGGCTTCCTCCACTGTTCTGTATAGATAAATCAATTTATAAGTCCTAGTGGGCAGGATTCATCTCATTAGATTGTAAGCTCCTAGGAGCAGGGCTCCCTCCCCTATTCTGAATAGATGAATCATATTGTAAGCCCTAGTGGGCAGGATTCATCTCATTAGATTGTGAATTCCTAGGAGCAGGGCTTCCTACCCAGTTCTGTATAGATGAATAAAATTGTAATCCCTAATGGACAGTATTTTTCTCATTAGATTGTGAGGTCCTAGGAGCAGGGCTTCCTTCCCTGTTCTGTATAGATGAATCAAATTGTAATCCCTAATGGACAGGATTCATCTCATTAGATTGTGAGCTCCTAGGAGCAGGGCTTCCTCCCCTATTCTGTATAGATGAATCAAATTGTAATCCCCCAGTGTGCAGGATTCATCTCATTAGATTGTGAGCTCCTAGGAGCAGGGCTTCCTCCCCTATTCTGTATAGATGAATCAAATTGTAATCCCTAGTGGGCAGGATTCATCTCATTAGATTGTAAGCTCCTAGGAGCAGGGCTCCCTCCCCTGTTCTGTATAGATGAATCAATTTGTAAGCCCTAGTGGGCAGGATTCATCTCATTAGATTGTAAGCTCCTAGGAGCAGGGCTCCCTCCCCTATTCTGAATGATGAATCATATTGTAAGCCCTAGTGGGCAGCATTCATCTCAAGATTGTGAATTCCTAGGAGCAGGGCTTCCTACCCTGTTCTGTATAGATGAATCAAATTGTAATCCCCTAGTGGGCAGGATTCATCTTATTAGATTGTGAGCTCCTAGGAGCAGGTCTTCCTCCCCTGATCTGTATAGATAAATCAAATTGTAAGCCCTAGTGGGCAGGATTCATCTCATTAGATTGTAAGCTCCTAGGAGCAGGGCTTCCTCCCCTATTCTGTATAGATGATTCAAATTGTAATCCCCCAGTGGGCAGGATTCATCTTATTAAATTGTGAGCTCCTAGGAGCAGGGCTTCTTCCCCTGATCTGTATAGATGAATCAAATTGTAAGCCCTAGTGGGCAGGATTCATCTCATTAGATTGTAAGCTCCTAGGAGCAGGGCTTCCTCCACTGTTCTGTATAGATGAATCAAAATGTAAGCCCTAGTGGGCAGGATTTATCTCATTAGATTGTAAGCTCCTAGGAGCAGGGCTCCTTCCCCTGTTCTGTATAGATGAATCATATTGTAAGCCCTAGTGGGCAGGATTCATCTCATTAGATTGTAAGCTCCTAGGAGTGGGGGCTTCCTCCCCTGTTCTGTATAGATGAATCAAATTGTAATCCCCTAGTGGGCAGGATTCATCTTATTAGATTGTGAGCTCCTAGGAGCAGGGCTTCCTTCCCTGATCTGTATAGATAAATCAAATTGTAAGCCCTAGTGGGCAGGATTCATATCATTAGATTGTAAGCTCCTAGGAGCAGGGCTTCCTCCCCTGATCTGTATAGATAAATCAAATTGTAAGCCCTAGTGGGCAGGATTCATATCATTAGATTGTAAGCTCCTAGGAGCAGGGCTTCCTCCCCTGTTCTGTATAGATGAATCAAAATGTAAGCCCTTGTGGGCAGGATTCATCTCATTAGATTGTGAGCTCCTAGGAGCAGGGCTCCGTCCCCTGTTCTGTATAGATGAATCATATTGTAATCCTACACTGGGCATTATTCATCTCATTCGATTGTGAGCTCCTAGGAGCAGGGCATCCTCCCCTATTCTGTATAGATGAATCAAATTGTAATCCCCCAGTGGGCAGTATTCATCTCTTTAGATTGTAAGCTCCTAGGAGCAGGGCTCCCTCCACTGTTCTGTATAGAAGATTCAAATTGTAATCCCCCAGTGGGCAGGATTCATCTCATTAGATTGTGAGCTCCTAGGAGCAGGGCTTCCTCCCCTATTCTGTATAGATGAATCAAATTGTAATCCCTAGTGGGCAGGATTCATCTCATTAGATTGTAAACTGCTAGGAGCAGGGGCCCCTCCCCTGTTCTGTATAGATGAATCATATTGTAATCCCCTAGTGGGCAGGATTCATCTCATTAGATTGTGAGCTCCTAGGAGCAGGGCTCCCTCCCCTGTTCTGTATAGATGAATCAAATTGTAAGCCCTAGTGGGCAGGATTCATCTCATTAGAATGTAAGCTCCTAGGAGTAGGGCTTCCTCCACTATTCTGAATAGATGAATCATATTGTAAGCCCTAGTGGGCAGGATTCATCTCATTAGATTGTGAACTCCTAGGAGCAGGGCTTCCTCCCCGATTCTGTATAGATGAATCAAATTGTAATCCCTAGTGGGCAGGATTCATCTCATTAGATTGTAAGATCCTAGGAGCAGGGCTTCCTCCCCTATTCTGTATAGATGAATCAAATTGTAATCCCCCAGTGGGCAATATTCATCTCATTAGATTGTGAGCTCCTAGGAGCAGGGCTTCCTCCCCTATTCTGTATAGATAAATCAAAATGTAATCCCTAGTGAGCAGGATTCATTTCATTAGATTGTTAGCTCCTAGGAGCAGGGCTCCCTCCCCTGTTCTGTATAGATGAATCATATTGTAATCCCTAGTGGGCAGGATTCATCTCATTAGATTGTGAGCTCCTAGGAGCAGGGCTCCCTACCCTGTTCTGTATAGATGAATCAAATTGTAAGCCCTAGTGGGCAGGATTCATCTCATTAGATTGTAAGCTCCTAGGAGCAGGGCTCCCTCCCCTATTCTAAATAGATGAATCATATTGTAAGCCTTAGTGGGCAGGTTTCATCTCATTAGATTGTGAACTCTTAGGAGCAGGGCTTCCTCCCCTGTTCTGTATAGATGAATCAAATTGTAATCCCTAATGGACAGGATTTTTCTCATTAGATTGTGAGGTCCTAGGAGCAGGGCTTCCTTCCCTGTTCTGTATAGATGAATCAAATTGTAATCCCTAATGGACAGGATTCATCTCATTAGATTGTGAGCTCCTAGGAGCAGGGCTTCCTCCCCTATTCTGTATAGATGAATCAAATTGTAATCCCCCAGTGTGCAGGATTCATCTCATTAGATTGTGAGCTCCTAGGAGCAGGGCTTCCTCCCCTATTCTGTATAGATGAATCAAATTGTAATCCCCTAGTGGGCAGGATTCATCTTATTAGATTGTGAGCTCCTAGGAGCAGGGCTTCCTTCCCTGATCTGTATAGATAAATCAAATTGTAAGCCCTAGTGGGCAGGATTCATATCATTAGATTGTAAGCTCCTAGGAGCAGGGCTTCCTCCCCTGATCTGTATAGATAAATCAAATTGTAAGCCCTAGTGGGCAGGATTCATATCATTAGATTGTAAGCTCCTAGGAGCAGGGCTTCCTCCCCTGTTCTGTATAGATGAATCAAAATGTAAGCCCTTGTTTGCAGGATTCATCTCATTAGATTGTGAGCTCCTAGGAGCAGGGCCCCGTCCCCTGTTCTGTATAGATGAATCATATTGTAATCCTACACTGGGCATTATTCATCTCATTCGATTGTGAGCTCCTAGGAGCAGGGCATCCTCCCCTATTCTGTATAGATGAATCAAATTGTAATCCCCCAGTGGGCAGTATTCATCTCTTTAGATTGTAAGCTCCTAGGAGCAGGGCTCCCTCCACTGTTCTGTATAGAAGATTCAAATTGTAATCCCCCAGTGGGCAGGATTCATCTCATTAGATTGTGAGCTCCTAGGAGCAGGGCTTCCTCCCCTATTCTGTATAGATGAATCAAATTGTAATCCCTAGTGGGCAGGATTCATCTCATTAGATTGTAAACTGCTAGGAGCAGGGGCCCCTCCCCTGTTCTGTATAGATGAATCATATTGTAATCCCCTAGTGGGCAGGATTCATCTCATTAGATTGTGAGCTCCTAGGAGCAGGGCTCCCTCCCCTGTTCTGTATAGATGAATCAAATTGTAAGCCCTAGTGGGCAGGATTCATCTCATTAGAATGTAAGCTCCTAGGAGTAGGGCTTCCTCCACTATTCTGAATAGATGAATCATATTGTAAGCCCTAGTGGGCAGGATTCATCTCATTAGATTGTGAACTCCTAGGAGCAGGGCTTCCTCCCCGATTCTGTATAGATGAATCAAATTGTAATCCCTAGTGGGCAGGATTCATCTCATTAGATTGTAAGATCCTAGGAGCAGGGCTTCCTCCCCTATTCTGTATAGATGAATCAAATTGTAATCCCCCAGTGGGCAATATTCATCTCATTAGATTGTGAGCTCCTAGGAGCAGGGCTTCCTCCCCTATTCTGTATAGATAAATCAAAATGTAATCCCTAGTGAGCAGGATTCATTTCATTAGATTGTTAGCTCCTAGGAGCAGGGCTCCCTCCCCTGTTCTGTATAGATGAATCATATTGTAATCCCTAGTGGGCAGGATTCATCTCATTAGATTGTGAGCTCCTAGGAGCAGGGCTCCCTACCCTGTTCTGTATAGATGAATCAAATTGTAAGCCCTAGTGGGCAGGATTCATCTCATTAGATTGTAAGCTCCTAGGAGCAGGGCTCCCTCCCCTATTCTAAATAGATGAATCATATTGTAAGCCTTAGTGGGCAGGTTTCATCTCATTAGATTGTGAACTCTTAGGAGCAGGGCTTCCTCCCCTGTTCTGTATAGATGAATCAAATTGTAATCCCTAATGGACAGGATTTTTCTCATTAGATTGTGAGGTCCTAGGAGCAGGGCTTCCTTCCCTGTTCTGTATAGATGAATCAAATTGTAATCCCTAATGGACAGGATTCATCTCATTAGATTGTGAGCTCCTAGGAGCAGGGCTTCCTCCCCTATTCTGTATAGATGAATCAAATTGTAATCCCCCAGTGTGCAGGATTCATCTCATTAGATTGTGAGCTCCTAGGAGCAGGGCTTCCTCCCCTATTCTGTATAGATGAATCAAATTGTAATCCCTAGTGGGCAGGATTCATCTCATTAGATTGTAAGCTCCTAGGAGCAGGGCTCCCTCCCCTGTTCTGTATAGATGAATCAATTTGTAAGCCCTAGTGGGCAGGATTCATCTCATTAGATTGTAAGCTCCTAGGAGCAGGGCTCCCTCCCCTATTCTGAATGATGAATCATATTGTAAGCCCTAGTGGGCAGCATTCATCTCAAGATTGTGAATTCCTAGGAGCAGGGCTTCCTACCCTGTTCTGTATAGATGAATCAAATTGTAATCCCCTAGTGGGCAGGATTCATTTTATTAGATTGTGAGCTCCTAGGAGCAGGTCTTCCTCCCCTGATCTGTATAGATAAATCAAATTGTAAGCCCTAGTGGGCAGGATTCATCTCATTAGATTGTAAGCTCCTAGGAGCAGGGCTTCCTCCCCTATTCTGTATAGATGATTCAAATTGTAATCCCCCAGTGGGCAGGATTCATCTTATTAAATTGTGAGCTCCTAGGAGCAGGGCTTCTTCCCCTGATCTGTATAGATGAATCAAATTGTAAGCCCTAGTGGGCAGGATTCATCTCATTAGATTGTAAGCTCCTAGGAGCAGGGCTTCCTCCACTGTTCTGTATAGATGAATCAAAATGTAAGCCCTAGTGGGCAGGATTTATCTCATTAGATTGTAAGCTCCTAGGAGCAGGGCTCCTTCCCCTGTTCTGTATAGATGAATCATATTGTAAGCCCTAGTGGGCAGGATTCATCTCATTAGATTGTAAGCTCCTAGGAGTGGGGGCTTCCTCCCCTGTTCTGTATAGATGAATCAAATTGTAATCCCCTAGTGGGCAGGATTCATCTTATTAGATTGTGAGCTCCTAGGAGCAGGGCTTCCTTCCCTGATCTGTATAGATAAATCAAATTGTAAGCCCTAGTGGGCAGGATTCATATCATTAGATTGTAAGCTCCTAGGAGCAGGGCTTCCTCCCCTGATCTGTATAGATAAATCAAATTGTAAGCCCTAGTGGGCAGGATTCATATCATTAGATTGTGAGCTCCTAGGACCAGGGCTTCCTCCCCTGTTCTGTATAGATGAATCAAAATGTAAGCCCTTGTGGGCAGGATTCATCTCATTAGATTGTGAGCTCCTAGGAGCAGGGCTCCGTCCCCTGTTCTGTATAGATGAATCATATTGTAATCCTACACTGTGCATTATTCATCTCATTCGATTGTGAGCTCCTAGGAGCAGGGCATCCTCCCCTATTCTGTATAGATGAATCAAATTGTAATCCCCCAGTGGGCAGTATTCATCTCTTTAGATTGTAAGCTCCTAGGAGCAGGGCTCCCTCCACTGTTCTGTATAGATGATTCAAATTGTAATCCCCCAGTGGGCAGGATTCATCTCATTAGATTGTGAGCTCCTAGGAGCAGGGCTTCTTCCCCTGATCTGTATAGATGAATCAAATTGTAAGCCCTAGTGGGCAGGATTCATCTCATTAGATTGTAAGCTCCTAGGAGCAGGGCTTCCTCCACTGTTCTGTATAGATGAATCAAAATGTAAGCCCTAGTGGGCAGGATTTATCTCATTAGATTGTAAGCTCCTAGGAGCAGGGCTCCTTCCCCTGTTCTGTATAGATGAATCATATTGTAAGCCCTAGTAGGCAGGATTCATCTCATTAGATTGTAAGCTCCTAGGAGTGGGGGCTTCCTCCCCTGTTCTGTATAGATGAATCAAATTGTAATCCCCTAGTGGGCAGGATTCATCTTATTAGATTGTGAGCTCCTAGGAGCAGGGCTTCCTTCCCTGATCTGTATAGATAAATCAAATTGTAAGCCCTAGTGGGCAGGATTCATATCATTAGATTGTAAGCTCCTAGGAGCAGGGCTTCCTCCCCTGATCTGTATAGATAAATCAAATTGTAAGCCCTAGTGGGCAGGATTCATATCATTAGATTGTAAGCTCCTAGGAGCAGGGCTTCCTCCCCTGTTCTGTATAGATGAATCAAAATGTAAGCCCTTGTGGGCAGGATTCATCTCATTAGATTGTGAGCTCCTAGGAGCAGGGCTCCGTCCCCTGTTCTGTATAGATGAATCATATTGTAATCCTACACTGGGCATTATTCATCTCATTCGATTGTGAGCTCCTAGGAGCAGGGCATCCTCCCCTATTCTGTATAGATGAATCAAATTGTAATCCCCCAGTGGGCAGTATTCATCTCTTTAGATTGTAAGCTCCTAGGAGCAGGGCTCCCTCCACTGTTCTGTATAGAAGATTCAAATTGTAATCCCCCAGTGGGCAGGATTCATCTCATTAGATTGTGAGCTCCTAGGAGCAGGGCTTCCTCCCCTATTCTGTATAGATGAATCAAATTGTAATCCCTAGTGGGCAGGATTCATCTCATTAGATTGTAAACTGCTAGGAGCAGGGGCCCCTCCCCTGTTCTGTATAGATGAATCATATTGTAATCCCCTAGTGGGCAGGATTCATCTCATTAGATTGTGAGCTCCTAGGAGCAGGGCTCCCTCCCCTGTTCTGTATAGATGAATCAAATTGTAAGCCCTAGTGGGCAGGACTCATCTCATTAGAATGTAAGCTCCTAGGAGTAGGGCTTCCTCCACTATTCTGAATAGATGAATCATATTGTAAGCCCTAGTGGGCAGGATTCATCTCATTAGATTGTGAACTCCTAGGAGCAGGGCTTCCTCCCCGATTCTGTATAGATGAATCAAATTGTAATCCCTAGTGGGCAGGATTCATCTCATTAGATTGTAAGATCCTAGGAGCAGGGCTTCCTCCCCTATTCTGTATAGATGAATCAAATTGTAATCCCCCAGTGGGCAATATTCATCTCATTAGATTGTGAGCTCCTAGGAGCAGGGCTTCCTCCCCTATTCTGTATAGATAAATCAAAATGTAATCCCTAGTGAGCAGGATTCATTTCATTAGATTGTTAGCTCCTAGGAGCAGGGCTCCCTCCCCTGTTCTGTATAGATGAATCATATTGTAATCCCTAGTGGGCAGGATTCATCTCATTAGATTGTGAGCTCCTAGGAGCAGGGCTCCCTACCCTGTTCTGTATAGATGAATCAAATTGTAAGCCCTAGTGGGCAGGATTCATCTCATTAGATTGTAAGCTCCTAGGAGCAGGGCTCCCTCCCCTATTCTAAATAGATGAATCATATTGTAAGCCTTAGTGGGCAGGTTTCATCTCATTAGATTGTGAACTCTTAGGAGCAGGGCTTCCTCCCCTGTTCTGTATAGATGAATCAAATTGTAATCCCTAATGGACAGGATTTTTCTCATTAGATTGTGAGGTCCTAGGAGCAGGGCTTCCTTCCCTGTTCTGTATAGATGAATCAAATTGTAATCCCTAATGGACAGGATTCATCTCATTAGATTGTGAGCTCCTAGGAGCAGGGCTTCCTCCCCTATTCTGTATAGATGAATCAAATTGTAATCCCCCAGTGTGCAGGATTCATCTCATTAGATTGTGAGCTCCTAGGAGCAGGGCTTCCTCCCCTATTCTGTATAGATGAATCAAATTGTAATCCCCTAGTGGGCAGGATTCATCTTATTAGATTGTGAGCTCCTAGGAGCAGGGCTTCCTTCCCTGATCTGTATAGATAAATCAAATTGTAAGCCCTAGTGGGCAGGATTCATATCATTAGATTGTAAGCTCCTAGGAGCAGGGCTTCCTCCCCTGATCTGTATAGATAAATCAAATTGTAAGCCCTAGTGGGCAGGATTCATATCATTAGATTGTAAGCTCCTAGGAGCAGGGCTTCCTCCCCTGTTCTGTATAGATGAATCAAAATGTAAGCCCTTGTTTGCAGGATTCATCTCATTAGATTGTGAGCTCCTAGGAGCAGGGCTCCGTCCCCTGTTCTGTATAGATGAATCATATTGTAATCCTACACTGGGCATTATTCATCTCATTCGATTGTGAGCTCCTAGGAGCAGGGCATCCTCCCCTATTCTGTATAGATGAATCAAATTGTAATCCCCCAGTGGGCAGTATTCATCTCTTTAGATTGTAAGCTCCTAGGAGCAGGGCTCCCTCCACTGTTCTGTATAGAAGATTCAAATTGTAATCCCCCAGTGGGCAGAATTCATCTCATTAGATTGTGAGCTCCTAGGAGCAGGGCTTCCTCCCCTATTCTGTATAGATGAATCAAATTGTAATCCCTAGTGGGCAGGATTCATCTCATTAGATTGTAAACTGCTAGGAGCAGGGGCCCCTCCCCTGTTCTGTATAGATGAATCATATTGTAATCCCCTAGTGGGCAGGATTCATCTCATTAGATTGTGAGCTCCTAGGAGCAGGGCTCCCTCCCCTGTTCTGTATAGATGAATCAAATTGTAAGCCCTAGTGGGCAGGATTCATCTCATTAGAATGTAAGCTCCTAGGAGTAGGGCTTCCTCCACTATTCTGAATAGATGAATCATATTGTAAGCCCTAGTGGGCAGGATTCATCTCATTAGATTGTGAACTCCTAGGAGCAGGGCTTCCTCCCCGATTCTGTATAGATGAATCAAATTGTAATCCCTAGTGGGCAGGATTCATCTCATTAGATTGTAAGATCCTAGGAGCAGGGCTTCCTCCCCTATTCTGTATAGATGAATCAAATTGTAATCCCCCAGTGGGCAATATTCATCTCATTAGATTGTGAGCTCCTAGGAGCAGGGCTTCCTCCCCTATTCTGTATAGATAAATCAAAATGTAATCCCTAGTGAGCAGGATTCATTTCATTAGATTGTTAGCTCCTAGGAGCAGGGCTCCCTCCCCTGTTCTGTATAGATGAATCATATTGTAATCCCTAGTGGGCAGGATTCATCTCATTAGATTGTGAGCTCCTAGGAGCAGGGCTCCCTACCCTGTTCTGTATAGATGAATCAAATTGTAAGCCCTAGTGGGCAGGATTCATCTCATTAGATTGTAAGCTCCTAGGAGCAGGGCTCCCTCCCCTATTCTAAATAGATGAATCATATTGTAAGCCTTAGTGGGCAGGTTTCATCTCATTAGATTGTGAACTCTTAGGAGCAGGGCTTCCTCCCCTGTTCTGTATAGATGAATCAAATTGTAATCCCTAATGGACAGGATTTTTCTCATTAGATTGTGAGGTCCTAGGAGCAGGGCTTCCTTCCCTGTTCTGTATAGATGAATCAAATTGTAATCCCTAATGGACAGGATTCATCTCATTAGATTGTGAGCTCCTAGGAGCAGGGCTTCCTCCCCTATTCTGTATAGATGAATCAAATTGTAATCCCCCAGTGTGCAGGATTCATCTCATTAGATTGTGAGCTCCTAGGAGCAGGGCTTCCTCCCCTATTCTGTATAGATGAATCAAATTGTAATCCCTAGTGGGCAGGATTCATCTCATTAGATTGTAAGCTCCTAGGAGCAGGGCTCCCTCCCCTGTTCTGTATAGATGAATCAATTTGTAAGCCCTAGTGGGCAGGATTCATCTCATTAGATTGTAAGCTCCTAGGAGCAGGGCTCCCTCCCCTATTCTGAATGATGAATCATATTGTAAGCCCTAGTGGGCAGCATTCATCTCAAGATTGTGAATTCCTAGGAGCAGGGCTTCCTACCCTGTTCTGTATAGATGAATCAAATTGTAATCCCCTAGTGGGCAGGATTCATTTTATTAGATTGTGAGCTCCTAGGAGCAGGTCTTCCTCCCCTGATCTGTATAGATAAATCAAATTGTAAGCCCTAGTGGGCAGGATTCATCTCATTAGATTGTAAGCTCCTAGGAGCAGGGCTTCCTCCCCTATTCTGTATAGATGATTCAAATTGTAATCCCCCAGTGGGCAGGATTCATCTTATTAAATTGTGAGCTCCTAGGAGCAGGGCTTCTTCCCCTGATCTGTATAGATGAATCAAATTGTAAGCCCTAGTGGGCAGGATTCATCTCATTAGATTGTAAGCTCCTAGGAGCAGGGCTTCCTCCACTGTTCTGTATAGATGAATCAAAATGTAAGCCCTAGTGGGCAGGATTTATCTCATTAGATTGTAAGCTCCTAGGAGCAGGGCTCCTTCCCCTGTTCTGTATAGATGAATCATATTGTAAGCCCTAGTGGGCAGGATTCATCTCATTAGATTGTAAGCTCCTAGCAGTGGGGGCTTCCTCCCCTGTTCTGTATAGATGAATCAAATTGTAATCCCCTAGTGGGCAGGATTCATCTTATTAGATTGTGAGCTCCTAGGAGCAGGGCTTCCTTCCCTGATCTGTATAGATAAATCAAATTGTAAGCCCTAGTGGGCAGGATTCATATCATTAGATTGTAAGCTCCTAGGAGCAGGGCTTCCTCCCCTGATCTGTATAGATAAATCAAATTGTAAGCCCTAGTGGGCAGGATTCATATCATTAGATTGTGAGCTCCTAGGACCAGGGCTTCCTCCCCTGTTCTGTATAGATGAATCAAAATGTAAGCCCTTGTGGGCAGGATTCATCTCATTAGATTGTGAGCTCCTAGGAGCAGGGCTCCGTCCCCTGTTCTGTATAGATGAATCATATTGTAATCCTACACTGTGCATTATTCATCTCATTCGATTGTGAGCTCCTAGGAGCAGGGCATCCTCCCCTATTCTGTATAGATGAATCAAATTGTAATCCCCCAGTGGGCAGTATTCATCTCTTTAGATTGTAAGCTCCTAGGAGCAGGGCTCCCTCCACTGTTCTGTATAGATGATTCAAATTGTAATCCCCCAGTGGGCAGGATTCATCTCATTAGATTGTGAGCTCCTAGGAGCAGGGCTTCCTCCCCTATTCTGTATAGATGAATCAAATTGTAATCCCTAGTGGGCAGGATTCATCTCATTAGATTGTAAACTGCTAGGAGCAGGGCCCCCTCCCCTGTTCTGTATAGATGAATCATATTGTAATCCCCTAGTGGGCAGGATTCATCTCATTAGATTGTGAGCTCCTAGGAGCAGGGCTCCCTCCCCTGTTCTGTATAGATGAATCAAATTGTAAGCCCTAGTGGGCAGGATTCATCTCATTAGAATGTAAGCTCCTAGGAGTAGGGCTTCCTCCCCTATTCTGAATAGATGAATCATATTGTAAGCCCTAGTGGGCAGGATTCATCTCATTAGATTGTGAACTCCTAGGAGCAGGGCTTCCTCCCCGATTCTGTAAAGATGAATCAAATTGTAATCCCTAGTGGGCAGGATTCATCTCATTAGATTGTAAGATCCTAGGAGCAGGGCTTCCTCCCCTATTCTGTATAGATGAATCAAATTGTAATCCCCCAGTGGGCAATATTCATCTCATTAGATTGTGAGCTCCTAGGAGCAGGGCTTCCTCCCCTATTCTGTATAGATAAATCAAAATGTAATCCCTAGTGAGCAGGATTCATTTCATTAGATTGTTAGCTCCTAGGAGCAGGGCTCCCTCCCCTGTTCTGTATAGATGAATCATATTGTAATCCCTAGTGGGCAGGATTCATCTCATTAGATTGTGAGCTCCTAGGAGCAGGGCTCCCTACCCTGTTCTGTATAGATTAATCAAATTGTAAGCCCTAGTGGGCAGGATTCATCTCATTAGATTGTAAGCTCCTAGGAGCAGGGCTCCCTCCCCTATTCTAAATAGATGAATCATATTGTAAGCCTTAGTGGGCAGGTTTCATCTCATTAGATTGTGAACTCTTAGGAGCAGGGCTTCCTCCCCTGTTCTGTATAGATGAATCAAATTGTAATCCCTACTGGACAGGATTCATCTCATTAGATTGTGAGCTTCTATGAGCACTGCTTCCTCCCCTGTTATGTATAGATGTATCAAATTGTAATCCCTAGTGGGCAGGATTCATCTCATTAGATTGTGAACTCCTAGGAGCAGGGCTTCCTCCCCTGTTCTGTATAGATGAATCAAATTGTAAGTCCTAGTGGGCAGCATTCATCTCATTAGATTGTAAGCTTTTAGGAGCAGGGCTCCCTCCAATGTTCTGTGTAGATGAATCATATTGTAAGCCCTAGTGGGCAGGATTCATCTCATTAGATTGTAAACTCCTAGGATTAGGGCTTCCTCCCCTGTTCTGTGTAGATGAATCAAAATGTAAGCCCTAGTGGGCACTATTCATCTCATTAGATTGTAAGCTCTTGGAGCAGGGCTCCCTCCCCTGTTCTGTATAGATGAATCATATTGTAAGCCCTAGTGGGCAGGATTTATCTCATTAGATTGTAAGCTCCTAGGAGCAGGGCTTCCTCCCCTGTTCTGTATAGATGAATTAAATTGTAAGCCCTAGAGTAAGGATTCATCTCATTAGATTGTGAGCTCCTAGGAGCAGGGCTCCCTCCCCTGTTCTGTATAGATGAATCATATTGTAATTCCCCAGTGGGCAGGATTCATCTCTTTCGATTGTGAGCTCCTAGGAGCAGGGCTTCCTCCCCTGTTATGTATAGATGAATCAAATTATAATCCCCAAGTGGGCAGAATTCATCTAATTAGATTGTAAACTCCTAGGAGCAGGGCTCCCTCCCCTGTTCTGTATAGATGAATCATATTGTAATCCCCCAGTTGGCAGTATTTATCTCATTAGATTGTAAGCTCCTAGGAGCAGGGCTCCCTCCCCTGTTCTGTATAGATGAATCATATTGTAATCCCCTAGTGGGCAGGATTCATCTCATTAGATTGTGAGCTCCTAGGAGCAGGGCTCCCTCCCCTGTTCTGTATAGATTAATCATATTGTAAGCCCTAGTGGGCAGGATTCATCTCATTAGATTGTAAGCTCCTAGGAACAGGGCTCCCTCCCCTGTTCTGTATAGATGAATCATATTGTAATCCCCCAGTGGGCAGTATTTATCTCATTCGATTGTGAACTGCTAGGAGCAGGGTTAACTCCCCTGTTCTGTATAGATGAATTAAAATGTAAGTCCTAGTGGGCAGCATTCATCTCATTAGAATGTAAGCTCCTAGGAGCAGGGCTCCCTCCCCTGTTCTGTATAGATGAATCATATTGTAATCCCCTAGTGGGAAGGATTCATCTCATTAGATTGTGAGCTCCTAGGAGCAGGGCTTCCTCCCCTATTCTGTATAGATGAATCAAATTGTAATCCCTAGTGGGCAGGATTCATCTCATTAGATTGTGAGCTCCTAGGAGCAGGGCTTCCTCCCCTGTTCTGTATAGATGAATCAAATTGTAAGCCCTAGTGGGCAGGATTCATCTCATTAGATTGTAAGCTCCTAGGAGCAGGGCTCCCTCCCCTGTTATGTATAGATGAATCATATTGTAATCCCCTAGTGGGCAGGATTCATCTAATTAGATTGTAAGCTCCTAGGAGCAGGGCTCCCTCCCCTGTTCTGTATAGATGAATCATATTTTAAGCCCTATTAGGCAGGATTCATCTCATTAGATTGTAAGCTCCTAGGAGCAGGGCTCCCTCCCCTATTCTGAATAGATGAATCATATTGTATGCCCTAGTGGGCAGGATTCATCTCATTAGATTGTAAGCTCCTAGGAGCAGGGCTTCCTCCCCTATTCTGTATAGATGAATCAAATTGTAATCCCTAGTGGGCAGGATTCAGCTTAAATAGATTGTGAGCTCCTAGGAGCAGGGCTTCCTCCCCTGTTCTGTATAGATGAATCAAATTGTAATCCCTAGTGGGCAGGATTCATCTCATTAGATTGTAAGCTCCTAGGAGCAGGGCTCCCTCCCCTGTTCTGTATAGATGAATCAAATTGTAATCCCTAGTGGGCAGGATTCATCTCATTAGATTGTGAGCTCCTAGGAGCAGGGCTTCCTCCCCTGTTCTGTATAGATGAATCAAAATGTAAGCCCTAGTGGGCACTATTCATCTCATTAGATTGTAAGATCCTAGGAGCAGGACTCCCTCCCCTGTTCTATATAGATGAATCATATTGTAAGCCCTAGTGGGCAGGATTTATCTCATTAGATTGTAAGCTCCTAGGAGCAGGGCTTCCTCCCCTGTTTTGTATAGATGAATCAAATTGTAAGCCCTAGAGTAAGGATTCATCTCATTAGATTGTGAGCTCCTAGGAGCAGGGCTCCCTCCCCTGTTCTGTATAGATGAATCATATTGTAATTCCCTAGTGGACAGGATTCATCTCTTTCGATTGTGAGCTCCTAGGAGCAGGGCTTCCTCCCCTGTTCTGTATAGATGAATCATATTGTAAGCCCTAGTGGACAGGATTCATCTCATTAGATTGTAAGCTCCTAGGAGCAGGGCTCCCTCCCCTGTTCTGTATAGATGAATCATATTGTAATCCCCCAGTGGGCAGTATTCATCTCATTAGATTGTAAGCTCCTAGGAGCAGGGCTCCCTCCCCTGTTTTGTATAGATGAATCATATTGTAATCCCCTAGTGGGCAGGATTCATCTCATTAGATTGTGGGCTCCTAGGAGCAGGGCTCCCTCCCCTGTTCTGTATAGATGAATCATATTGTAAGCCCTAGTGGGCAGGATTCATCTCATTAGATTGTAAGCTCCTAGGAGCAGGGCTCCCTCCCCTGTTCTGTATAGATGAATCATATTGTAATCCCCCAGTGGGCAGTATTTATCTCATTCGATTGTGAACTCCTAGGAGCAGGATTTCCTCCCCTGTTCTGTACAGATGAATTAAATTGTAAGTCCTAGTGGGCAGCATTCATCTCATTAGATTGTAAGCTCCTAGGAGCAGGGCTCCCTCCCCTGTTCTGTATAGATGAATCATATTGTAATCCCCTAGTGGGCAGGATTGATCTCATTAGATTGTGAGCTCCTAGGAGCAGGGCTTCCTCCCCTATTCTATATAGATGAATCAAATTGTAATCCCTAGTGGGCAGGATTCATCTTATTAGATTGTGAGCTCCTAGGAGCAGGGCCTCCTCCCCTGTTATGTATAGATGAATCAAATTGTAATTGCTAGTGGGCAGGATTCATCTCATTAGATTGTAAGCTCCTAGGAGCAGGGTTTCCTCCCCTGTTCTGTATAGATGATTCAAATTGTAAGCCCTAGTGGACAGGATTCATCTCATTAGATTGTAAGCTCCTAGGAGCAGGGCTCCCTCCCCTGTTCTGTATAGATGAATCATATTGTAAGCCCTAGTGGGCAGGATTCATCTCATTAGATTGTAAGCTCCTAGGAGTAGGGTTTCTTCCCCTGTTCTGTATAGATGAATAAAATTGTAAGCCCTAGAGGGCAGGATTCATCTCATTAGATTGTAAACTCCTAGGAGCAGGGCTTCCTCCCCTATTCTGTATAGATGAATCAAATAGTAATCCCGCAGTGGGCAGTATTCATCTCATTAGATTGTAAGCTCCTAGGAGCAGGGCTCCCTCCCCTGTTCTGTATAGATGAATCAAATTGTAATCCCCTAGTGGACAGGATTCATCTAATTAGATTGTAAGCTCCTAGGAGCAGGGCACCCTCCCCTGTTCTGTATAGATGAATCATATTGTAAGCCCTAGTGGGCAGGATTCATCTCATTAGATTGTAAACTCCAAGGAGCAGGGCTCCCTCCCCTGTTCTGTATAGATGAATCATATTGTAATCCCTCAGTGGGCAGTATTCATCTCGTTAGATTGTAAACTCCTAGGAGCAGGGCTCCCTCCCCTGTTCTGTATAGATGAATCATACTGTAATCCCCTAGTGGGCAGGATTTATCTCATTAGATTGTGAGCTCCTAGGAGCAGGGTTTCCTCCTCTATTCTGTATAGATGAATCAAATTGTAATCCCTAGTGGGCAGGATTCATCTTATTAGATTGTGAGCTCCTAGGAGCAGGGCTTCCTCCCCTGTTATGTATAGATGAATCAAATTGTAATCCCTAGTGGGCAGGATTCATCTCATTAGATTGTAAGCTCCTAGGAGCAGGGCTTCCTCCCCTTTTCTGTATAGATGAATCATATTGTAATCCCCCAGTGGGCAGGATTCATCTTATTAGACTGTGAGCTCCTAGGAGCAGGGCTTCCTCCCCTATTGTGTATAGATGAATCAAATTGTAATCCCTAGTGGGCACTATTCATCTCATTAGATTGTAAGCTCCTAGGAGCAGGGCTTCCTCCCCTGTTCTGTATAGATGAATCAAATTGTAAGCCCTAGTGGGCAGGATTCATCTCATTAGATTGTAAGCTCCTAGGAGCAGGGCTCCCTCCCCTATTCTAAATAGATGAATCATATTGTAAGCCTTAGTGGGCAGGTTTCATCTCATTAGATTGTGAACTCTTAGGAGCAGGGCTTCCTCCCCTGTTCTGTATAGATGAATCAAATTGTAATCCCTACTGGACAGGATTCATCTCATTAGATTGTGAGCTTCTATGAGCACGGCTTCCTCCCCTGTTATGTATAGATGTATCAAATTGTAATCCCTAGTGGGCAGGATTCATCTCATTAGATTGTGAACTCCTAGGAGCAGGGCTTCCTCCCCTGTTCTGTATAGATGAATCAAATTGTAAGTCCTAGTGGGCAGCATTCATCTCATTAGATTGTAAGCTTTTAGGAGCAGGGCTCCCTCCAATGTTCTGTGTAGATGAATCATATTGTAAGCCCTAGTGGGCAGGATTCATCTCATTAGATTGTAAACTCCTAGGATTAGGGCTTCCTCCCCTGTTCTGTGTAGATGAATCAAAATGTAAGCCCTAGTGGGCACTATTCATCTCATTAGATTGTAAGCTCTTGGAGCAGGGCTCCCTCCCCTGTTCTGTATAGATGAATCATATTGTAAGCCCTAGTGGGCAGGATTTATCTCATTAGATTGTAAGCTCCTAGGAGCAGGGCTTCCTCCCCTGTTCTGTATAGATGAATTAAATTGTAAGCCCTAGAGTAAGGATTCATCTCATTAGATTGTGAGCTCCTAGGAGCAGGGCTCCCTCCCCTGTTCTGTATAGATGAATCATATTGTAATTCCCCAGTGGGCAGGATTCATCTCTTTCGATTGTGAGCTCCTAGGAGCAGGGCTTCCTCCCCTGTTATGTATAGATGAATCAAATTATAATCCCCAAGTGGGCAGAATTCATCTAATTAGATTGTAAACTCCTAGGAGCAGGGCTCCCTCCCCTGTTCTGTATAGATGAATCATATTGTAATCCCCCAGTTGGCAGTATTTATCTCATTAGATTGTAAGCTCCTAGGAGCAGGGCTCCCTCCCCTGTTCTGTATAGATGAATCATATTGTAATCCCCTAGTGGGCAGGATTCATCTCATTAGATTGTGAGCTCCTAGGAGCAGGGCTCCCTCCCCTGTTCTGTATAGATTAATCATATTGTAAGCCCTAGTGGGCAGGATTCATCTCATTAGATTGTAAGCTCCTAGGAACAGGGCTCCCTCCCCTGTTCTGTATAGATGAATCATATTGTAATCCCCCAGTGGGCAGTATTTATCTCATTCGATTGTGAACTGCTAGGAGCAGGGTTAACTCCCCTGTTCTGTATAGATGAATTAAAATGTAAGTCCTAGTGGGCAGCATTCATCTCATTAGAATGTAAGCTCCTAGGAGCAGGGCTCCCTCCCCTGTTCTGTATAGATGAATCATATTGTAATCCCCTAGTGGGAAGGATTCATCTCATTAGATTGTGAGCTCCTAGGAGCAGGGCTTCCTCCCCTATTCTGTATAGATGAATCAAATTGTAATCCCTAGTGGGCAGGATTCATCTCATTAGATTGTGAGCTCCTAGGAGCAGGGCTTCCTCCCCTGTTCTGTATAGATGAATCAAATTGTAAGCCCTAGTGGGCAGGATTCATCTCATTAGATTGTAAGCTCCTAGGAGCAGGGCTCCCTCCCCTGTTATGTATAGATGAATCATATTGTAATCCCCTAGTGGGCAGGATTCATCTAATTAGATTGTAAGCTCCTAGGAGCAGGGCTCCCTCCCCTGTTCTGTATAGATGAATCATATTTTAAGCCCTATTAGGCAGGATTCATCTCATTAGATTGTAAGCTCCTAGGAGCAGGGCTCCCTCCCCTATTCTGAATAGATGAATCATATTGTATGCCCTAGTGGGCAGGATTCATCTCATTAGATTGTAAGCTCCTAGGAGCAGGGCTTCCTCCCCTATTCTGTATAGATGAATCAAATTGTAATCCCTAGTGGGCAGGATTCAGCTTAAATAGATTGTGAGCTCCTAGGAGCAGGGCTTCCTCCCCTGTTCTGTATAGATGAATCAAATTGTAATCCCTAGTGGGCAGGATTCATCTCATTAGATTGTAAGCTCCTAGGAGCAGGGCTCCCTCCCCTGTTCTGTATAGATGAATCAAATTGTAATCCCTAGTGGGCAGGATTCATCTCATTAGATTGTGAGCTCCTAGGAGCAGGGCTTCCTCCCCTGTTCTGTATAGATGAATCAAAATGTAAGCCCTAGTGGGCACTATTCATCTCATTAGATTGTAAGATCCTAGGAGCAGGACTCCCTCCCCTGTTCTGTATAGATGAATCATATTGTAAGCCCTAGTGGGCAGGATTTATCTCATTAGATTGTAAGCTCCTAGGAGCAGGGCTTCCTCCCCTGTTTTGTATAGATGAATCAAATTGTAAGCCCTAGAGTAAGGATTCATCTCATTAGATTGTGAGCTCCTAGGAGCAGGGCTCCCTCCCCTGTTCTGTATAGATGAATCATATTGTAATTCCCTAGTGGACAGGATTCATCTCTTTCGATTGTGAGCTCCTAGGAGCAGGGCTTCCTCCCCTGTTCTGTATAGATGAATCATATTGTAAGCCCTAGTGGACAGGATTCATCTCATTAGATTGTAAGCTCCTAGGAGCAGGGCTCCCTCCCCTGTTCTGTATAGATGAATCATATTGTAATCCCCCAGTGGGCAGTATTCATCTCATTAGATTGTAAGCTCCTAGGAGCAGGGCTCCCTCCCCTGTTTTGTATAGATGAATCATATTGTAATCCCCTAGTGGGCAGGATTCATCTCATTAGATTGTGGGCTCCTAGGAGCAGGGCTCCCTCCCCTGTTCTGTATAGATGAATCATATTGTAAGCCCTAGTGGGCAGGATTCATCTCATTAGATTGTAAGCTCCTAGGAGCAGGGCTCCCTCCCCTGTTCTGTATAGATGAATCATATTGTAATCCCCCAGTGGGCAGTATTTATCTCATTCGATTGTGAACTCCTAGGAGCAGGATTTCCTCCCCTGTTCTGTACAGATGAATTAAATTGTAAGTCCTAGTGGGCAGCATTCATCTCATTAGATTGTAAGCTCCTAGGAGCAGGGCTCCCTCCCCTGTTCTGTATAGATGAATCATATTGTAATCCCCTAGTGGGCAGGATTGATCTCATTAGATTGTGAGCTCCTAGGAGCAGGGCTTCCTCCCCTATTCTATATAGATGAATCAAATTGTAATCCCTAGTGGGCAGGATTCATCTTATTAGATTGTGAGCTCCTAGGAGCAGGGCCTCCTCCCCTGTTATGTATAGATGAATCAAATTGTAATTGCTAGTGGGCAGGATTCATCTCATTAGATTGTAAGCTCCTAGGAGCAGGGTTTCCTCCCCTGTTCTGTATAGATGATTCAAATTGTAAGCCCTAGTGGACAGGATTCATCTCATTAGATTGTAAGCTCCTAGGAGCAGGGCTCCCTCCCCTGTTCTGTATAGATGAATCATATTGTAAGCCCTAGTGGGCAGGATTCATCTCATTAGATTGTAAGCTCCTAGGAGTAGGGTTTCTTCCCCTGTTCTGTATAGATGAATAAAATTGTAAGCCCTAGAGGGCAGGATTCATCTCATTAGATTGTAAACTCCTAGGAGCAGGGCTTCCTCCCCTATTCTGTATAGATGAATCAAATAGTAATCCCGCAGTGGGCAGTATTCATCTCATTAGATTGTAAGCTCCTAGGAGCAGGGCTCCCTCCCCTGTTCTGTATAGATGAATCAAATTGTAATCCCCTAGTGGACAGGATTCATCTAATTAGATTGTAAGCTCCTAGGAGCAGGGCACCCTCCCCTGTTCTGTATAGATGAATCATATTGTAAGCCCTAGTGGGCAGGATTCATCTCATTAGATTGTAAACTCCAAGGAGCAGGGCTCCCTCCCCTGTTCTGTATAGATGAATCATATTGTAATCCCTCAGTGGGCAGTATTCATCTCGTTAGATTGTAAACTCCTAGGAGCAGGGCTCCCTCCCCTGTTCTGTATAGATGAATCATACTGTAATCCCCTAGTGGGCAGGATTTATCTCATTAGATTGTGAGCTCCTAGGAGCAGGGTTTCCTCCTCTATTCTGTATAGATGAATCAAATTGTAATCCCTAGTGGGCAGGATTCATCTTATTAGATTGTGAGCTCCTAGGAGCAGGGCTTCCTCCCCTGTTATGTATAGATGAATCAAATTGTAATCCCTAGTGGGCAGGATTCATCTCATTAGATTGTAAGCTCCTAGGAGCAGGGCTTCCTCCCCTTTTCTGTATAGATGAATCATATTGTAATCCCCCAGTGGGCAGGATTCATCTTATTAGACTGTGAGCTCCTAGGAGCAGGGCTTCCTCCCCTATTGTGTATAGATGAATCAAATTGTAATCCCTAGTGGGCACTATTCATCTCATTAGATTGTAAGCTCCTAGGAGCAGGGCTTCCTCCCCTGTTCTGTATAGATGAATCAAATTGTAAGCCCTAGTGGGCAGGATTCATCTCATTAGATTGTAGACTCCTAGGAGCAGGGCTCCCTCCCCTGTTATGTATAGATGAATCATATTGTAATCCCCTAGTGGGCAGGATTCATCTAATTAGATTGTAAGCTCCTAGGAGCAGGGCTCCCTCCCCTTTTCTGTATAGATGAATCATATTGTAAGCCCTAGTAGGCAGGATTCATCTCATTAGATTGTAAGCTCCTAGGAGCAGGGCTCCTTCCCCTATTCTGAATAGATGAATCTTATTGTATGCCCTAGTGGGCAGGATTCATCTCATTAGATTGTAAGCTCCTAGGAGCAGGGCTCCCTCCCCTGTTCTGTATAGATGAATCATATTGTAATCCCCCAGAGGGCAGAATTCATCTCATTAGATTGTAAGCTCCTAGGAGCAGGGCTCCCTCCCCTGTTCTGTATAGATGAATCATATTGTAATCCCCTAGTGGGCAGGATTCATCTCATTAGATTGTGAGCTCCTAGGAGCAGGGCTTCCTCCCCTATCCTGTATAGATGAATCAAATTTTAATCCCTAGTGGGCAGGATTCATCTCATTAGATTGTAAACTCCTAGGATTAGGGCTTCCTCCCCTGTTCTGTGTAGATGAATCAAAATGTAAGCCCTAGTGGGCACTATTCATCTCATTAGATTGTATACTCTTAGGAGCAGGGCTTCCTCCCCTGTTCTGTATAGATGAATCAAATTGTAAGCCCTAGAGTAAGGATTCATCTCATTAGATTGTGAGCTCCTAGGAGCAGGGCTCCCTCCCCTGTTCTGTATAGATGAATCATATTGTAATTCCCCATTGGGCAGGATTCATCTCTTTCGATTGTGAGCTCCTAGGAGCAGGGCTTCCTCCCCTGTTATGTATAGATGAATAAAATTATAATGCCCTAGTGGGCAGAATTCATCTAATTAGATTGTAAACTCCTAGGAGCAGTGCTCCCTCCCCTGTTCTGTATAGATGAATCATATTGTAAGCCCTAGTGGACAGGATTCATCTCATTAGATTGTAAGCTCCTAGGAGCAGGGCTCCCTCCCCTGTTCTGTATAGATGAATCATATTGTAATCCCCCAGTGGGCAGTATTTATCTCATTAGATTGTAAGCTCCTAGGAGCAGGGCTCCCTTCCCTGTTCTGTATAGATGAATCATATTGTAATCCCCTAGTGGGCAGGATTCATCTCATTAGATTGTGAGCTCCTAGGAGCAGGGCTCCCTCCCCTGTTCTGTATAGATGAATCATATTGTAAGCCCTAGTGGGCAGGATTCATCTCATTAGATTGTAAGCTCCTAGGAGCAGGGCTCCCTCCCCTGTTCTGTATAGATGAATCATATTGTAATCCCCCAGTGGGCAGTATTTATCTCATTCGATTGTGAACTCCTAGTAACAGGGTTTCCTCCCCTGTTCTGTATAGATGAATTAAATTGTGAGTCCTAGTGGGCAGCATTCATCTCATTAGATTGTAAGCTCCTAGGAGAAGGGCTCCCTCCCCTGTTCTGTATAGATGAATCATATTGTAATCCCCTAGTGGGCAGGATTCATCTCATTAGATTGTGAGCTCCTAGGAGCAGGGCTTCCTCCCCTATTCTGTATAGATGAATCAAATTGTAATCCCTAGTGGGCAGGATTCATCTTATTAGATTGTGAGCTCCTAGGAGCAGGGCTTCCTCCCCTGTTATGTATAGATGAATCAAATTGTAATCCCTAGTGGGCAGGATTCATCTTATTAGATTGTAAGCTCCTAGGAGCAGGGCTTCCTCCCCTTTTCTGTATAGATGATTCATATTGTAATCCCCCAGTGGGCAGGATTCATCTTATTAGATTGTGAGCTCCTAGGAACAGGGCTTCCTCCCCTATTGTTTATAGATGAATCAAATTGTAATCCCTAGTGGGCAGGATGCATCTCATTAGATTGTAAGCTCCTAGGAGCAGGGCTTCCTCCCCGGTTCTGTATAGATGAATCAAATTGTAAGCCCTAGTGGGGAGGATTCATCTCATTAGATTGTAAGCTCCTAGGAGCAGTGCTCCCTCCCCTGTTCTGAATAGATGAATCATATTGTATGCCCTAGTGGGCAGGATTCATCTCATTAGATTGTAAGCTCCTAGGAGCAGGGCTTCCTCCCCTATTCTGTATAGATGAATCAAATTGTAATCCCTAGTGGGCAGGATTCAGTTTAAATAGATTGTGAGCTCCTAGGAGCAGGGCTTCCTCCCCTGTTCTGTATAGATGAATCAAATTGTAATCCCTAGTGGGCAGGATTCATCTCATTAGATTGTAAGCTCCTAGGAGCAGGGCTCCCTCCCTTGTTCTGTATAGATGAATCAAATTGTAATCCCTAGTGGGCAGGATTCATCTCATTAGATTGTGAGCTCCTAGGAGCAGGGCTTCCTCCCCTGTTTTGTATAGATGAATCAAATAGTAAGTCCTAGTGGGCAGCATTCATCTCATTAGATTGTAAGCTCCTAGGAGCAGGGCTTCCTCCCCTATCCTGTATAGATGAATCAAATTTTAATTCCTAGTGGGCAGGATTCATCTCATTAGATTGTAAGCTCCTAGGATTAGGGCTTCCTCCCATGTTCTGTGTAGATGAATCAAAATGTAAGCCCTAGTGGGCACTATTCATCTCATTAGATTGTAAGCTCTTGGAGCAGGGCTCCCTCCCCTGTTCTGTATAGATGAATCATATTGTAAGCCCTAGTGGGCAGGATTTATCTCATTAGATTTTATGCTCCTAGGAGTAGGGCTTCCTCCCCTGTTCTGTATAGATGAATCAAATTGTAAGCCCTAGAGTAAGGATTCATCTCATTAGATTGTGAGCTCCTAGGAGCAGGGCTCCCTCCCCTGTTCTGTATAGATGAATCATATTGTAATTCCCCAGTGGGCAGGATTCATCTCTTTCGATTGTGAGCTCCTAGGAGCAGGGCTTCCTCCCCTGTTATGTATAGATGAATCAAATTATAATCCCCTAGTGGGCAGAATTCATCTAATTAGATTGTAAACTCCTAGGAGCAGTGCTCCCTCCCCTGTTCTGTATAGATGAATCATATTGTAAGCCCTAGTGGACAGGATTCATCTCATTAGATTGTAAGCTCCTAGGAGCAGGGCTTCCTCCCCTGTTATGTATAGATGAATCAAATTGTAATCCCTAGTGGGCAGGATTCATCTCATTAGATTGTAAGCTCCTAGGAGCAGGGCTTCCTCCCCTTTTCTGTATAGATGAATCATATTGTAATCCCCCAGTGGGCAGGATTCATCTTATTAGATTGTGAGCTCCTAGGAACAGGGCTTCCTCCCCTATTGTGTATAGATGAATCAAATTGTAATCCCTAGTGGGCAGGATTCATCTCATTAGATTGTAAGCTCCTAGGAGCAGGGCTTCCTCCCCGGTTCTGTATAGATGAATCAAATTGTAAGCCCTAGTGGGGAGGATTCATCTCATTAGATTGTAAGCTCCTAGGAGCAGGGCTCCCTCCCCTGTTCTGAATAGATGAATCATATTGTATGCCCTAGTGGGCAGGATTCATCTCATTAGATTGTAAGCTCCTAGGAGCAGGGCATCCTCCCCTATTCTGTATAAATGAATCAAATTGTAATCCCTAGTGGGCAGGATTCAGTTTAAATAGATTGTGAGCTCCTAGGAGCAGGGTTTCCTCCCCTGTTCTGTATAGATGAATCAAATTGTAATCCCTAGTGGGCAGGATTCATCTCATTAGATTGTGAGCTCCTAGGAGCAGGGCTTCCCCCCCTGTTTTGTATAGATGAATCAAATTGTAAGTCCTAGTGGGCAGCATTCATCTCATTAGATTGTAAGCTCCTAGGAGCAGGGCTTCCTACCCTATCCTGTGTAGATGAATCAAATTTTAATCCCTAGTGGGCAGGATTCATCTCATTAGATTGTAAGCTCCTAGGATTAGGGCTTCCTCCCCTGTTCTGTGTAGATGAATCAAAATGTAAGCCCTAGTGGGCACTATTCATCTCATTAGATTGTAAGCTCTTGGAGCAGGGCTCCCTCCCCTGTTCTGTATAGATGAATCATATTGTAAGCCCTAGTGGGCAGGATTTATCTCATTAGATTGTAAGCTCCTAGGAGCAGGGCTTCCTCCCCTGTTCTGTATAGATGAATCAAATTGTAAGCCCTAGAGTAAGGATTCATCTCATTAGATTGTGAGCTTCTAGGAGCAGGGCTCCCTCCCCTGTTCTGTATAGATGAATCATATTGTAATTCCCCAGTGGGCAGGATTCATCTCTTTCGATTGTGAGCTCCTAGGAGCAGGGCTTCCTCCCCTGTTATGTATAGATGAATCAAATTATAATCCCCAAGTGGGCAGAATTCATCTAATTAGATTGTAAACTCCTAGGAGCAGGGCTCCCTCCCCTGTTCTGTATAGATGAATCATATTGTAATCCCCCAGTGGGCAGTATTTATCTCATTAGATTGTGAGCTCCTAGGAGCAGGGCTCCCTCCCCTGTTCTGTATAGATGAATCATATTGTAAGCCCTAGTGGGCAGGATTCATCTCATTAGATTGTAAGCTCCTAGGAACAGGGCTCCCTCCCATGTTCTGTATAGATGAATCATATTGTAATCCCCCAGTGGGCAGTATTTATCTCATTCGATTGTGAACTCCTAGGAGCAGGGTTTCCTCCCCTGTTCTGTATAGATGAATTAAAATGTAAGTCCTAGTGGGCAGCATTCATCTCATTAGAATGTAAGCTCCTAGGAGCAGGGCTCCCTCCCCTGTTCTGTATAGATGAATCAAATTGTAAGCCCTAGTGGGCAGGATTCATCTCATTAGATTGTAAGCTCCTAGGAGCAGGGCTCCCTCCCCTGTTATGTATAGATGAATCATATTGTAATCCCCTAGTGGGCAGGATTCATCTAATTAGATTGTAAGCTCCTAGGAGCAGGGTTCCCTCCCCTGTTCTGTATAGATGAATCATATTTTAAGCCCTATTAGGCAGGATTCATCTCATTAGATTGTAAGCTCCTAGGAGCAGGGCTCCCTCCCCTATTCTGAATAGATGAATCATATTGTATGCCCTAGTGGGCAGGATTCATCTCATTAGATTGTAAGCTCCTAGGAGCAGGGCTTCCTCCCCTATTCTGTATAGATGAATCAAATTGTAATCCCTAGTGGGCAGGATTCAGCTTAAATAGATTGTGAGCTCCTAGGAGCAGGGCTTCCTCCCCTGTTCTGTATAGATGAATCAAATTGTAATCCCTAGTGGGCAGGATTCATCTCATTAGATTGTAAGCTCCTAGGAGCAGGGCTCCCTCCCCTGTTCTGTATAGATGAATCAAATTGTAATCCCTAGTGGGCAGGATTCATCTCATTAGATTGTGAGCTCCTAGGAGCAGGGCTTCCTCCCCTGTTCTGTATAGATGAATCAAAATGTAAGCCCTAGTGGGCACTATTCATCTCATTAGATTGTAAGCTCCTAGGAGCAGGACTCCCTCCCCTGTTCTGTATAGATGAATCATATTGTAAGCCCTAGTGGGCAGGATTTATCTCATTAGATTGTAAGCTCCTAGGAGCAGGGCTTCCTCCCCTGTTTTGTATAGATGAATCAAATTGTAAGCCCTAGAGTAAGGATTCATCTCATTAGATTGTGAGCTCCTAGGAGCAGGGCTCCCTCCCCTGTTCTGTATAGATGAATCATATTGTAATTCCCTAGTGGACAGGATTCATCTCTTTCGATTGTGAGCTCCTAGGAGCAGGGCTTCCTCCCCTGTTCTGTATAGATGAATCATATTGTAAGCCCTAGTGGACAGGATTCATCTCATTAGATTGTAAGCTCCTAGGAGCAGGGCTCCCTCCCCTGTTCTGTATAGATGAATCATATTGTAATCCCCCAGTGGGCAGTATTCATCTCATTAGATTGTAAGCTCCTAGGAGCAGGGCTCCCTCCCCTGTTCTGTATAGATGAATCATATTGTTATCCCCTAGTGGGCAGGATTCATCTCATTAGATTGTGAGCTCCTAGGAGCAGGGCTCCCTCCCCTGTTCTGTATAGATGAATCATATTGTAAGCCCTAGTGGGCAGGATTCATCTCATTAGATTGTAAGCTCCTAGGAGCAGGGCTCCCTCCCCTGTTCTGTATAGATGAATCATATTGTAATCCCACAGTGGGCAGTATTTATCTCATTCGATTGTGAACTCCTAGGAGCAGGATTTCCTCCCCTGTTCTGTATAGATGAATTAAATTGTAAGTCCTAGTGGGCAGCATTCATCTCATTAGATTGTAAGCTCCTAGGAGCAGGGCTCCCTCCCCTGTTCTGTATAGATGAATCATATTGTAATCCCCTAGTGGGCAGGATTCATCTCATTAGATTGTGAGCTCCTAGGAGCAGGGCTTCCTCCACTATTCTGTATAGATGAATCAAATTGTAATCCCTAGTGGGCAGGATTCATCTTATTAGATTGTGAGCTCCTAGGAGCAGGGCTTCCTCCCCTATTCTATATAGATGAATCAAATTGTAATCCCTAGTGGGCAGGATTCATCTTATTAGATTGTGAGCTCCTAGGAGCAGGGCTTCCTCCCCTGTTATGTATAGATGAATCAAATTGTAATTGCTAGTGGGCAGGATTCATCTCATTAGATTGTAAGCTCCTAGGAGCAGGGTTTCCTCCCCTGTTCTGTATAGATGATTCAAATTGTAAGCCCTAGTGGACAGGATTCATCTCATTAGATTGTAAGCTCCTAGGAGCAGGGCTCCCTCCCCTGTTCTGTATAGATGAATCATATTGTAAGCCCTAGTGGGCAGGATTCATCTCATTAGATTGTAAGCTCCTAGGAGCAGGGTTTCTTCCCCTGTTCTGTATAGATGAATCAAATTGTAAGCCCTAGAGGGCAGGATTCATCTCATTAGATTGTAAACTCCTAGGAGCAGGGCTTCCTCCCCTATTCTGTATAGATGAATCAAATAGTAATCCCGCAGTGGGCAGTATTCATCTCATTAGATTGTAAGCTCCTAGGAGCAGGGCACCCTCCCCTGTTCTGTATAGATGAATCAAATTGTAATCCCCTAGTGGGCAGGATTCATCTAATTAGATTGTAAGCTCCTAGGAGCAGGGCACCCTCCCCTGTTCTGTATAGATGAATCATATTGTAAGCCCTAGTGGGCAGGATTCATCTCATTAGATTGTAAACTCTAAGGAGCAGGGCTCCCTCCCCTGTTCTGTATAGATGAATCATATTGTAATCCCTCAGTGGGCAGTATTCATCTCGTTAGATTGTAAACTCCTAGGAGCAGGGCTCCCTCCCCTGTTCTGTATAGATGAATCATATTGTAATCCCCTAGTGGGCAAGATTCATCTCATTAGATTGTGAGCTCCTAGGAGCAGGGCTTCCTCCTCTATTCTGTATAGATGAATCAAATTGTAATCCCTAGTGGGCAGGATTCATCTTATTAGATTGTGAGCTCCTAGGAGCAGGGCTTCCTCCCCTGTTATGTATAGATGAATCAAATTGTAATCCCTAGTGGGCAGGATTCATCTCATTAGATTGTAAACTACTAGGAGCAGGGCTTCCTCCCCTTTTCTGTATAGATGAATCATATTGTAATCCCCCAGTGGGCAGGATTCATCTTATTAGATTGTGAGCTCCTAGGAGCAGGGCTTCCTCCCCTATTGTGTATAGATGAATCAAATTGTAATCCCTAGTGGGCAGGATTCATCTCATTAGATTGTAAGCTCCTAGGAGCAGGGCTTCCTCCCCTGTTCTGTATAGATGAATCAAATTGTAATCCCTAGTGGGCAGGATTCATCTCATTAGATTGTAAACTCCTAGGAGCAGGGCTCCCTCCCCTGTTATGTATAGATGAATCAAATTGTAATCCCTAGTGGGCAGGATTCATCTCATTAGATTGTGAGCTCCTAGGAGCAGGGCTTCCTCCACTATTCTGTATAGATGAATCAAATTGTAATCCCTAGTGGGCAGGATTCATCTTATTAGATTGTGAGCTCCTAGGAGCAGGGCTTCCTCCCCTATTCTATATAGATGAATCAAATTGTAATCCCTAGTGGGCAGGATTCATTTTATTAGATTGTGAGCTCCTAGGAGCAGGGCTTCCTCCCCTGGTATGTATAGATGAATCAAATTGTAATTCCTAGTGGGCAGGATTCATCTCATTAGATTGTAAGCTCCTAGGAGCAGGGTTTCCTCCCCTGTTCTGTATAGATGATTCACATTGTAAGCCATAGTGGACAGGATTCATCTCATTAGATTGTAAGCTCCTAGGAGCAGGGCTCCCTCCCCTGTTCTGTATAGATGAATCATATTGTAAGCCCTAGTGGGCAGGATTCATCTCATTAGATTGTAAGCTCCTAGGAGCAGGGTTTCTTCCCCTGTTCTGTATAGATGAATCAAATTGTAAGCCCTAGAGGGCAGGATTCATCTCATTACATTGTGAGCTCCTAGGAGCAGGGCTTCCTCCCCTATTCTGTATAGATGAATCAAATAGTAATCCCGCAGTGGGCAGTATTCATCTCATTAGATTGTAAGCTCCTAGGAGCAGGGCTCCCTCCCCTGTTCTGTATAGATGAATCAAATTGTAATCCCCTAGTGGGCAGGATTCATCTAATTAGATTGTGAGCTCCTAGGAGCAGGGCACCCTCCCCTGTTCTGTATAGATGAATCATATTGTAAGCCCTAGTGGGCAGGATTCATCTCATTAGATTGTAAACTCCAAGGAGCAGGGCTCCCTCCCCTGTTCTGTATAGATGAATCATATTGTAATCCCTCAGTGGGCAGTATTCATCTCATTAGATTGTGAGCTCCTAGGAGCAGGGCACCCTCCCCTGTTCTGTATAGATGAATCATATTGTAATACCCTAGTGGGCAGGATTCATCTCATTAGATTGTGAGCTCCTAGGAGCAGGGCTTCCTCCCCTGTTATGTATAGATGAATCAAATTGTAATCCCTAGTGGGCAGGATTCATCTCATTAGATTGTAAGCTCCTAGGAGCAGGGCTTCCTCCCCTTTTCTGTATAGATGAATCATATTGTAATCCCCCAGTGGGCAGGATTCATTTTATTAGATTGTGAGCTCCTAGGAGCAGGACTTCCTCCCCTATTGTGTATAGATGAATCAAATTGTAATCCCTAGTGGGCAGGATTCATCTCATTAGATTGTAAGCTCCTAGGAGCAGGGCTTCCTCCCCTGTTCTGTATAGATGAATTAAATTGTAAGCCCTAGTGGGCAGGATTCATCTCATTAGATTGTAAGCTCCTAGGAGCAGGGCTCCCTCCCCTGTTATGTATAGATGAATCATATTGTAATCCCCTAGTGGGCAGGATTCATCTAATTAGATTGTAAGCTCCTAGGAGCAGGGCTCCCTCCCCTTTTCTGTATAGATGAATCATATTGTAAGCCCTAGTAGGCAGGATTCATCTCATTAGATTGTAAACTCCTAGGAGCAGGGCTCCTTCCCCTATTCTGAATAGATGAATCTTATTGTATGCCCTAGTAGGCAGGATTCATCTCATTAGATTGTAAGCTCCTAGGAGCAGGGCTTCCTCCCCTATTCTGTATAGATTAATCAAATTGTAATCCCTAGTGGGCAGGATTCATCTTAAATAGATTGTGAGCTCCTAGGAGCAGGGCTTCCTCCCCTGTTCTGTATAGATGAATCAAATTGTAATCCCTAGTGGGCAGGATTCATCTCATTAGATTGTAAGCTCCTAGGAGCAGGGCTCCCTCCCCTGTTCTGTATAGATGAATCAAATTGTAATCCCTAGTGGGCAGGATTCATCTCATTAGATTGTGAGCTCCTAGGAGCAGGGCTGCCTCCCCTGTTCTGTATAGATGAATCATTTTGTAAGCCCTAGTGGGCAGGATTTATCTCATTAGATTGTAAGCTCCTAGGAGCAAGGCTCCCTCCCCTGTTATGTATAGATGAATCATATTGTAATCCCCTAGTGGGCAGGATTCATCTAATTAGATTGTAAGCTCCTAGGAGCAGGGCTCCCTCCCCTTTTCTGTATAGATGAATCATATTGTAAGCCCTAGTAGGCAGGATTCATCTCATTAGATTGTAAACTCCTAGGAGCAGGGCTCCTTCCCCTATTCTGAATAGATGAATCTTATTGTATGCCCTAGTAGGCAGGATTCATCTCATTAGATTGTAAGCTCCTAGGAGCAGGGCTTCCTCCCCTATTCTGTATAGATTAATCAAATTGTAATCCCTAGTGGGCAGGATTCAGCTTAAATAGATTGTGAGCTCCTAGGAGCAGGGCTTCCTCCCCTGTTCTGTATAGATGAATCAAATTGTAATCCCTAGTGGGCAGGATTCATCTCATTAGATTGTAAGCTCCTAGGAGCAGGGCTCCCTCCCCTGTTCTGTATAGATGAATCAAATTGTAATCCCTAGTGGGCAGGATTCATCTCATTAGATTGTGAGCTCCTAGGAGCAGGGCTGCCTCCCCTGTTCTGTATAGATGAATCATATTGTAAGCCCTAGTGGGCAGGATTTATCTCATTAGATTGTAAGCTCCTAGGAGCAAGGCTTCCTCCCCTGTTCTGTATAGATGAATCAAATTGTAAACCCTAGAGTAAGGATTCATCTCATTAGATTGTGAGCTCCTAGGAGCAGGGCTCCCTCCCCTGTGCTGTATAGATGAATCATATTGTAATTCCCCAGTGGGCAGGATTCATCTCTTTCGATTGTGAGCTCCTAGGAGCAGGGCTTCCTCCCCTGTTATGTATAGATGAATCAAATTGTAATCCCCTAGTGGGCAGTTTTCATCTAATTAGATTGTAAACTCCTAGGAGCAGTGCTCCCTCCCCTGTTCTGTATAGATGAATCATATTGTAAGCCCTAGTGGACAGGATTCATCTCATTAGATTGTAAGCTCCTAGGAGCAGGGCTCCCTCCCCTGTTCTGTATAGATGAATCATATTGTAATCCCCCAGTGGGCAGTATTCATCTCATTAGATTGTAAGCTCCTAGGAGCAGGGTTTCTTCCCCTGTTCTGTATAGATGAATCAAATTGTAAGCCCTAGAGGGCAGGATTCATCTCATTAGATTGTGAGCTCCTAGGAGCAGGGCTTCCTTCCCTATTCTGTATAGATGAATCAAATAGTAATCCCGCAGTGGGCAGTATTCATCTCATTAGATTGTAAGCTCCTAGGAGCAGGGCTCCCTCCCCTGTTCTGTATAGATGAATCAAATTGTAATCCCCTAGTGGGCAGGATTCATCTAATTAGATTGTAAGCTCCTAGGAGCAGGGCACCCTCCCCTGTTCTGTATAGATGAATCATATTGTAAGCCCTAGTGGGCAGGATTCATCTCATTAGATTGTAAACTCCAAGGAGCAGGGCTCCCTCCCCTGTTCTGTATAGATGAATCATATTGTAATCCCTCAGTGGGCAGTATTCATCTCATTAGATTGTGAGCTCCTAGGAGCAGGGCACCCTCCCCTGTTCTGTATAGATGAATCATTTTGTAAGCCCTAGTGGGCAGGATTCATCTCATTAGATTGTAAACTCCAAGGAGCAGGGCTCCCTCCCCTGTTCTGTATAGATGAATCATATTGTAATCCCTCAGTGGGCAGTATTCATCTCATTAGATTGTAAACTCCTAGGAGCAGGGCTCCCTCCCCTGTTCTGTATAGATGAATCATATTGTAATACCCTAGTGGGCAGGATTCATCTCATTAGATTGTGAGCTCCTAGGAGCAGGGCTTCCTCCCCTGTTATGTATAGATGAATCAAATTGTAATCCCTAGTGGGCAGGATTCATCTCATTAGATTGTAAGCTCCTAGGAGCAGGGCTTCCTCCCCTTTTCTGTATAGATGAATCATATTGTAATCCCCCAGTGGGCAGGATTCATTTTATTAGATTGTGAGCTCCTAGGAGCAGGGCTTCCTCCCCTATTGTGTATAGATGAATCAAATTGTAATCCCTAGTGGGCAGGATTCATCTCATTAGATTGTAAGCTCCTAGGAGCAGGGCTTCCTCCCCTGTTCTGTATAGATGAATCAAATTGTAAGCCCTAGTGGGCAGGATTCATCTCATTAGATTGTAAGCTCCTAGGAGCAGGGCTCCCTCCCCTGTTATGTATAGATGAATCATATTGTAATCCCCTAGTGGGCAGGATTCATCTAATTAGATTGTAAGCTCCTAGGAGCAGGGCTCCCTCCCCTTTTCTGTATAGATGAATCATATTGTAAGCCCTAGTAGGCAGGATTCATCTCATTAGATTGTAAACTCCTAGGAGCAGGGCTCCTTCCCCTATTCTGAATAGATGAATCTTATTGTATGCCCTAGTGGGCAGGATTCATCTCATTAGATTGTAAGCTCCTAGGAGCAGGGCTTCCTCCCCTATTCTGTATAGATTAATCAAATTGTAATCCCTAGTGGGCAGGATTCAGCTTAAATAGATTGTGAGCTCCTAGGAGCTCGGCTTCCTCCCCTATTCTGTATAGATGAATCAAATTGTAATCCCTAGTGGGCAGGATTCATCTCATTAGATTGTAAGCTCCTAGGAGCAGGGCTCCCTCCCCTGTTCTGTATAGATGAATCAAATTGTAATCCCTAGTGGGCAGGATTCATCTCAATAGATTGTGAGCTCCTAGGAGCAGGGCTGCCTCCCCTGTTCTGTATAGATGAATCATATTGTAAGCCCTAGTGGGCAGGATTTATCTCATTAGATTGTAAGCTCCTAGGAGCAAGGCTTCCTCCCCTGTTCTGTATAGATGAATCAAATTGTAATCCCTAGTGGGCAGGATTCATCTCATTAGATTGTAAGCTCCTAGGAGCAGGGCTTCCTCCCCTTTTCTGTATAGATGAATCAAATAGTAATCCCGCAGTGGGCAGTATTCATCTCATTAGATTGTAAGCTCCTAGGAGCAGGGCTCCCTCCCCTGTTCTGTATAGATGAATCAAATTGTAATCCCCTAGTGGGCAGGATTCATCTAATTAGATTGTAAGCTCCTAGGAGCAGGGCACCCTCCCCTGTTCTGTATAGATGAATCATATTGTAAGCCCTAGTGGGCAGGATTCATCTCATTAGATTGTAAACTCCAAGGAGCAGGGCTCCCTCCCCTGTTCTGTATAGATGAATCATATTGTAATCCCTCAGTGGGCAGTATTCATCTCATTAGATTGTGAGCTCCTAGGAGCAGGGCACCCTCCCCTGTTCTGTATAGATGAATCATTTTGTAAGCCCTAGTGGGCAGGATTCATCTCATTAGATTGTAAACTCCAAGGAGCAGGGCTCCCTCCCCTGTTCTGTATAGATGAATCATATTGTAATCCCTCAGTGGGCAGTATTCATCTCATTAGATTGTAAACTCCTAGGAGCAGGGCTCCCTCCCCTGTTCTGTATAGATGAATCATATTGTAATACCCTAGTGGGCAGGATTCATCTCATTAGATTGTGAGCTCCTAGGAGCAGGGCTTCCTCCCCTGTTATGTATAGATGAATCAAATTGTAATCCCTAGTGGGCAGGATTCATCTCATTAGATTGTAAGCTCCTAGGAGCAGGGCTTCCTCCCCTTTTCTGTATAGATGAATCATATTGTAATCCCCCAGTGGGCAGGATTCATTTTATTAGATTGTGAGCTCCTAGGAGCAGGGCTTCCTCCCCTATTGTGTATAGATGAATCAAATTGTAATCCCTAGTGGGCAGGATTCATCTCATTAGCTTGTAAGCTCCTAGGAGCAGGGCTTCCTCCCCTGTTCTGTATAGATGAATCAAATTGTAAGCCCTAGTGGGCAGGATTCATCTCATTAGATTGTAAGCTCCTAGGAGCAGGGCTCCCTCCCCTGTTATGTATAGATGAATCATATTGTAATCCCCTAGTGGGCAGGATTCATCTAATTAGATTGTAAACTCCTAGGAGCAGGGCTCCCTCCCCTTTTCTGTATAGATGAATCATATTGTAAGCCCTAGTAGGCAGGATTCATCTCATTAGATTGTAAACTCCTAGGAGCAGGGCTCCTTCCCCTATTCTGAATAGATGAATCTTATTGTATGCCCTAGTGGGCAGGATTCATCTCATTAGATTGTAAGCTCCTAGGAGCAGGGCTTCCTCCCCTATTCTGTATAGATTAATCAAATTGTAATCCCTAGTGGGCAGGATTCAGCTTAAATAGATTGTGAGCTCCTAGGAGCAGGGCTTCCTCCCCTATTCTGTATAGATGAATCAAATTGTAATCCCTAGTGGGCAGGATTCATCTCATTAGATTGTAAGCTCCTAGGAGCAGGGCTCCCTCCCCTGTTCTGTATAGATGAATCAAATTGTAATCCCTAGTGGGCAGGATTCATCTCATTAGATTGTGAGCTCCTAGGAGCAGGGCTGCCTCCCCTGTTCTGTATAGATGAATCATATTGTAAGCCCTAGTGGGCAGGATTTATCTCATTAGATTGTAAGCTCCTAGGAGCAAGGCTTCCTCCCCTGTTCTGTATAGATGAATCAAATTGTAATCCCTAGTGGGCAGGATTCATCTCATTAGATTGTAAGCTCCTAGGAGCAGGGCTTCCTCCCCTTTTCTGTATAGATGAATCATATTGTAATCCCCCAGTGGGCAGGATTCATTTTATTAGATTGTGAGCTCCTAGGAGCAGGACTTCCTCCCCTATTGTGTATAGATGAATCAAATTGTAATCCCTAGTGGGCAGGATTCATCTCATTAGATTGTAAGCTCCTAGGAGCAGGGCTTCCTCCCCTGTTCTGTATAGATGAATCAAATTGTAAGCCCTAGTGGGCAGGATTCATCTCATTAGATTGTGAGCTCCTAGGAGCAGGGCTGCCTCCCCTGTTCTGTATAGATGAATCATATTGTAAGCCCTAGTGGGCAGGATTTATCTCATTAGATTGTAAGCTCCTAGGAGCAAGGCTTCCTCCCCTGTTCTGTATAGATGAATCAAATTGTAAACCCTAGAGTAAGGATTCATCTCATTAGATTGTGAGCTCCTAGGAGCAGGGCTCCCTCCCCTGTGCTGTATAGATGAATCATATTGTAATTCCCCAGTGGGCAGGATTCATCTCTTTCGATTGTGAGCTCCTAGGAGCAGGGCTTCCTCCCCTGTTATGTATAGATGAATCAAATTGTAATCCCCTAGTGGGCAGTTTTCATCTAATTAGATTGTAAACTCCTAGGAGCAGTGCTCCCTCCCCTGTTCTGTATAGATGAATCATATTGTAAGCCCTAGTGGACAGGATTCATCTCATTAGATTGTAAGCTCTTAGGAGCAGGGCTCCCTCCCCTGTTCTGTATAGATGAATCATATTGTAATCCCCCAGTGGGCAGTATTCATCTCATTAGATTGTAAGCTCCTAGGAGCAGGGTTTCTTCCCCTGTTCTGTATAGATGAATCAAATTGTAAGCCCTAGAGGGCAGGATTCATCTCATTAGATTGTGAGCTCCTAGGAGCAGGGCTTCCTTCCCTATTCTGTATAGATGAATCAAATAGTAATCCCGCAGTGGGCAGTATTCATCTCATTAGATTGTAAGCTCCTAGGAGCAGGGCTCCCTCCCCTGTTCTGTATAGATGAATCAAATTGTAATCCCCTAGTGGGCAGGATTCATCTAATTAGATTGTAAGCTCCTAGGAGCAGGGCACCCTCCCCTGTTCTGTATAGATGAATCATATTGTAAGCCCTAGTGGGCAGGATTCATCTCATTAGATTGTAAACTCCAAGGAGCAGGGCTCCCTCCCCTGTTCTGTATAGATGAATCATATTGTAATCCCTCAGTGGGCAGTATTCATCTCATTAGATTGTGAGCTCCTAGGAGCAGGGCACCCTCCCCTGTTCTGTATAGATGAATCATTTTGTAAGCCCTAGTGGGCAGGATTCATCTCATTAGATTGTAAACTCCAAGGAGCAGGGCTCCCTCCCCTGTTCTGTATAGATGAATCATATTGTAATCCCTCAGTGGGCAGTATTCATCTCATTAGATTGTAAACTCCTAGGAGCAGGGCTCCCTCCCCTGTTCTGTATAGATGAATCATATTGTAATACCCTAGTGGGCAGGATTCATCTCATTAGATTGTGAGCTCCTAGGAGCAGAGCTTTCTCCCCTGTTATGTATAGATGAATCAAATTGTAATCCCTAGTGGGCAGGATTCATCTCATTAGATTGTAAGCTCCTAGGAGCAGGGCTTCCTCCCCTTTTCTGTATAGATGAATCATATTGTAATCCCCCAGTGGGCAGGATTCATTTTATTAGATTGTGAGCTCCTAGGAGCAGGGCTTCCTCCCCTATTGTGTATAGATGAATCAAATTGTAATCCCTAGTGGGCAGGATTCATCTCATTAGATTGTAAGCTCCTAGGAGCAGGGCTTCCTCCCCTGTTCTGTATAGATGAATCAAATTGTAAGCCCTAGTGGGCAGGATTCATCTCATTAGATTGTAAGCTCCTAGGAGCAGGGCTCCCTCCCCTGTTATGTATAGATGAATCATATTGTAATCCCCTAGTGGGCAGGATTCATCTAATTAGATTGTAAGCTCCTAGGAGCAGGGCTCCCTCCCCTTTTCTGTATAGATGAATCATATTGTAAGCCCTAGTAGGCAGGATTCATCTCATTAGATTGTAAACTCCTAGGAGCAGGGCTCCTTCCCCTATTCTGAATAGATGAATCTTATTGTATGCCCTAGTGGGCAGGATTCATCTCATTAGATTGTAAGCTCCTAGGAGCAGGGCTTCCTCCC
The DNA here is from genome assembly GCA_036250195.1 of Mixophyes australis. Lineage (NCBI taxonomy): Eukaryota > Metazoa > Chordata > Amphibia > Anura > Limnodynastidae > Mixophyes > Mixophyes australis. Next base: position 19,668,141 of record JAVHZZ010000002.1, on the reverse strand, counting down.
CTATTCTGTATAGATTAATCAAATTGTAATCCCTAGTGGGCAGGATTCAGCTTAAATAGATTGTGAGCTCCTAGGAGCAGGGCTTCCTCCCCTATTCTGTATAGATGAATCAAATTGTAATCCCTAGTGGGCAGGATTCATCTCATTAGATTGTAAGCTCCTAGGAGCAGGGCTCCCTCCCCTGTTCTGTATAGATGAATCAAATTGTAATCCCTAGTGGGCAGGATTCATCTCATTAGATTGTGAGCTCCTAGGAGCAGGGCTGCCTCCCCTGTTCTGTATAGATGAATCATATTGTAAGCCCTAGTGGGCAGGATTTATCTCATTAGATTGTAAGCTCCTAGGAGCAAGGCTTCCTCCCCTGTTCTGTATAGATGAATCAAATTGTAAACCCTAGAGTAAGGATTCATCTCATTAGATTGTGAGCTCCTAGGAGCAGGGCTCCCTCCCCTGTTCTGTATAGATGAATCATATTGTAATTCCCCAGTGGGCAGGATTCATCTCTTTCGATTGTGAGCTCCTAGGAGCAGGGCTTCCTCCCCTGTTATGTATAGATGAATCAAATTGTAATCCCCTAGTGGGCAGTTTTCATCTAATTAGATTGTAAACTCCTAGGAGCAGTGCTCCCTCCCCTGTTCTGTATAGATGAATCATATTGTAAGCCCTAGTGGACAGGATTCATCTCATTAGATTGTAAGCTCCTAGGAGCAGGGCTCCCTCCCCTGTTCTGTATAGATGAATCATATTGTAATCCCCCAGTGGGCAGTATTCATCTCATTAGATTGTAAGCTCCTAGTAGCAGGGCTCCCTCCCCTGTTCTGTATAGATGAATCATATTGTAATCCCCTAGTGGGCAGGATTCATCTCATTAGATTGTGAGCTTCTAGGAGCAGGGCTCCCTCCCCTGTTCTGTATAGATGAATCATATTGTAAGCCCTAGTGGGCAGGATTCATCTCATTAGATTGTAAGCTCATAGGAGCAGGGCTCCCTCCCCTGTTCTGTATAATTGAATCATATTGTAATACCCCAGTGGGCGGTATTTATCTAATTAGATTGTGAGCTCCTAGGAGCAGGGCTTCCTCCCCTATTCTGTATAGATGAATCAAATTGTAATCCCTAGTGGGCAAAATTCATCTTATTAGATTGTGAGCTCCTAGGAGCAGGGCTTCCTCCCCTATTTTATATAGATGAATCAAATTGTAATCCCTAGTGGGCAGGATTCATCTTATTAGATTGTAAGCTCCTAGGAGCAGGGTTTCCTCCCCTGTTCTGTATAGATGAATTAAATTGTAAGCCCTAGTGGACAGGACTCATCTCATTAGATTGTATGCTCCTAGGAGCAGGGCTCCCTCCCCTGTTCTGTATAGATGAATCATATTGTAAGCCCTAGTGGGCAGGATTCATCTTATTAGATTGTGAGCTCCTAGGAGCAGGGCTCCCTCCCCTATTCTGAATAGATGAATCATATTGTAAGCCCTAGTGGGCAGGATTCATCTTATTAGATTGTGAGCTCCTAGGAGCAGGGCTTCCTCCCCTATTTTATATAGATGAATCAAATTGTAATCCCTAGTGGGCAGGATTCATCTTATTAGATTGTGAGCTCCTCTGAGCAGGGCTTCCTCCCCTGTTATGTATAGATGAATCAAATTGTAATCCCTAGTGGGCAGGATTCATCTCATTAGATTGTAAGCTCCTAGGAGCAGGGTTTCCTCCCCTGTTCTGTATAGATGAATCAAATTGTAAGCCCTAGTGGACAGGATTCATCTCATTAGATTGTAAGCTCCTAGGAGCAGGGCTCCCTCCCCTGTTCTGTATAGATGAATCATATTGTAAGCCCTAGTGTGCAGGATTCATCTCATTAGATTGTAAGCTCCTAGGAGCAGGGCTTCCTCCCCTGTTCTGTATAGATGAATGAAATTGTAAGCCCTAGAGGGCAGGATTCATCTCATTAGATTGTGAGCTCATAGGAGCAGGGCTCCCTCCCCTGTTCTGTATAGATGAATCATATTGTAATCCCCCAGTGGGCAGGATTCATCTCATTCGATTGTGAGCTCCTAGGAGCAGGGCTTCCTCCCCTATTCTGTATAGATGAATCAAATAGTAATCCCCAAGTGGGCAGTATTCATCCCATTAGATTGTAAGCTCCTAGGAGCAGGGCTCCCTCCCCTGTTCTGTATAGATGAATCAAATTGTAATCCCCTAGTGGGCAGGATTCATCTAATTAGATTGTAAGCTCCTAGGAGCAGGGCACCCTCCCCTGTTCTGTATAGATTAATCATATTGTAAGCCCTAGTGGGCAGGATTCATCTCATTAGATTGTAAACTCCAAGGAGCAGGGCTCCCTCCCCTGTTCTGTATAGATGAATCATTTTGTAATCCCCCAGTGGGCAGTATTCATTTTATTAGATTGTAAACTCCTAGGAGCAGGGCTCCCTCCCCTGTTCTGTATTGATAAATCATATTGTAATCCCCTAGTGGGCAGGATTCATCTCATTAGATTGTGAGCTCCTAGGAGCAGGGCTTCCTCCCCGATTCTGTATAGATGAATCAAATTATAATCCCTAGTGGTCAGGATTCATCTTATTAGATTGTGAGCTCCTAGGAGCAGGGCTTCCTCCCCTGTTATGTATAGATGAATCAAATTGTAATCCCTAGTGGGCAGGATTCATCTCATTAGATTGTAAGCTCCTATGAGCAGGGCTTCCTCCCCTGTTCTGTATAGATGAATCAAATTGTAAGCCCTAGTGCGCAGGATTCATCTCATTAGATTGTGAGCTCCTAGGAGCAGGGCTTCCTCCCCTATTGTGTATAGATGAATCAAATTATAATCCCTAGTGGGCAGGATTCATCTCATTAGATTGTAAGCTCCTAGGAGCAGGGCTTCCTCCCCTGTTCTGTATAGATGAATCAAATTGTAAGCCCTAGTGCGCAGGATTCATCTCATTAGATTGTGAGCTCCTAGGAGCAGGGCTTCCTCCCCTATTGTGTATAGATGAATCAAATTGTAATCCCTAGTGGGCAGGATTCATCTCATTAGATTGTAAGCTCCTAGGAGCAGGGCTTCCTCCCCTGTTCTGTATAGAGGAATCAAATTGTAAGCCCTAGTGCGCAGGATTCATCTCATTAGATTGTAAGCTCCTAGGAGCAGGGCTCCCTCCCCTGTTATGTATAGATGAATCATATTGTAATCCCCTCGAGGGGCAGGATTCATCTAATTAGATTGTAAGCTCCTAGGAGCAGGGCTCCCTCCCCTGTTCTGTATAGATGAATCATATTGTAAGCCCTAGTAGGAAGGATTCATTTAATTAGATTGTAAGCCCCTAGGAGCAGGGGTTCCTCCCCTGTTATGTATAGATGAATCAAATTGTAATCCCTAGTGGGCAGGATTCATCTCATTAGATTGTAAGGTCCTAGGAGAAGGGCTTCCTCCCCTATTCTGTATAGATGAATCAAATTATAATCCCTAGTGGGCAGGATTCATCTTATTAGATTGTGAGCTCCTAGGAGCAGGGCTTCCTCCCCTGTTCTGTATAGATGAATCAAATAGTAATCCCTAGTGGGGAGGATTCATCTCATTAGGTTGTAAGCTCCTAGGAGCATGGCTTCCTCCCCTGTTCTGTATAGATGAATCAAATTGTAATCCCTAGTGGGCAGGATTCATCTCATTAGATTGTGAGCTCCTAGGAGCAGGGCTTCCTCCCCTGTTTTGTATAGATGAATCAAATTGTAAGTCCTAGTGGGCAGCATTCATCTCATTAGATTGTAAGCTCCTAGGAGCAGGGCTCCCTCCCCTGTTCTGTATAGATGAATCATATTGTAAGCCCTAGTGGGCAGGATTCATCTGATTAGATTGTAAGCTCCTAGGAGCAGGGTTTCCTCCCCTCTTCTGTATAGATGAATCATATTGTAATCCCCCAGTGGGCAGGATTCATCTCAATAGATTGTAAGCTCCTAGGAGCAGGGCTCCCTCCCCTGGTCTGTATAGATGATTCAAATTGTAATCCCCCAGTGGGCAGGATTCATCTCATTAGATTGTGAGCTCCTAGGAGCAGGGCTTCCTTCCCTGATCTGTATAGATGAATCAAATTGTAAGCCCTAGTGGGCAGGATTCATCTCATTAGATTGTAAGCTCCTAGGAGTGGGGGCTTCCTCCCCTGTTCTGTATAGATTAATCAAATTGTAATCCCCTAGTGGGCAGGATTCATTTTATTAGATTGTGAGCTCCTAGGAGCAGGGCTTCCTCCCCTGATCTGTAAAGATGAATCAAATTGTAAGCCCTAGTGGGCAGGATTCATCTCATTAGATTGTAAGCTCCTAGGAGCAGAGCTCCCTCCCCTGTTCTGTATAGATGAATCATATTGTAAGCCCTAGTGGGCAGGATTCTTCTCATTAGATTGTAAGCTCCTAGGAGCGGGGGCTTCCTCCCCTGTTCAGTATAGATGAATCAAATTGTAAGCCCTAGAGTGCAGGATTCATCTCATTAGATTGTAAGCTCCTAGGAGCAGGGCTCCCTCCCCTATTCTGTATAGATGAATCATATTGTAATCCCCCACTGGGCATTATTCATCTCATTCGATTGTGAGCTCCTAGGAGCAGGGCTTCCTCCCCTATTCTGTATAGATGAATCATATTGTAATCCCCCAGTGGGCAGTATTCATCTCATTAGATTGTAAGCTCCTAGGAGCAGGGCTCCCTCCCCTGTTCTGTATAGATTAATCAAATTGTAAGCCCTAGTGGGCAGGATTCATCTCATTAGATTGTAAGCTCCAAGGAGCAGGGCTCCCTCCCATATTCTGTATAGATGAATCAAATTGTAAGCCCTAGTGGGCAGGATTCATCTCATTAGATTGTGAGCTCCTAGGAGCTGGGCTCCCTCCCCGATTCTGTATAGATTAATCAAATTGTAATCCCTAGTGGGCAGGATTCATCTCAATAGATTGTAAGGTCCTAGGAGCAGGGCTTCCTCCCCTATTCTGTATAGATGAATCAAATTGTAATCCCCCAGTGGGCAGGATTCATCTCATTAGATTGTGAGCTCCTAGGAGCAGGGCTTCCTCCCCTATTCTGTATAGATGAATCAAAATGTAATCCCTAGTAGGCAGGATTCATCTCATTAGATTGAAAGCTCCTAGGAGCAGGGCTCCCTCCCCTGTTCTGTATAGATGAATCATATTGTAATCCCTAGTGGGCAGGATTCATCTTATTAGATTGTGAGCTCCTAGGAGCAGGGCTCCCTCCCCTATTCTGAATAGATGAATCATATTGTAAGCCCTAGTGGGCAGGTTTCATCTCATTAGATTGTGAGCTTCTAGGAGCAGGGCTTCCTCCCCTATTCTGTATAGATGAATCAAATTGTAAGCCCTAGTGGGCAGGATTCATCTTATTAGATTGTGAGCTCCTAGGAGCAGGGCTTCCTCCCCTGTTATGTATAAATGAATCAAATTATAATCCCCTGGTGGGCAGGATTCATCTCATTAGATTGTAAGCTCCTAGGAGCAGGGCTTCCTCCCCTGTTCTGTATAGATGAATCAAATTGTAATCCCTAGTGGGCAGGATTCATCTCATTAGATTGTGAGCTCCTAGGAGCAGGGCTTCCTCCCCTGTTTTGTATAGATGAATCAAATTGTAAGTCCTAGTGGGCAGCATTCATCTCATTAGATTGTAAGCTCCTAGGAGCAGGGCTTCCTCCCCTATCCTGTATAGATGAATCAAATTTTAATCCCTAGTGGGCAGGATTCATCTCATTCGATTGTGAGCTCCTAGGAGCAGGGCTTCCTCCCCTATTCTGTATAGATGAATCAAATTGTAATCCCTAGTGGGCAGGATTCATCTTATTAGATTGTGAGCTCCTAGGAGCAGGGCTTCCTCCCCTATTTTATATAGATGAATCAAATTGTAATCCCTAGTGGGCAGGATTCATATTATTAGATTGTGAGCTCCTCTGAGCAGGGCTTCCTCCCCTGTTATGTATAGATGAATCAAATTGTAATCCCTAGTGGGCAGGATTCATCTCATTAGATTGTAAGCTCCTAGGAGCAGGGTTTCCTCCCCTGTTCTGTATAGATGAATCAAATTGTAAGCCCTAGTGGACAGGATTCATCTCATTAGATTGTAAGCTCCTAGGACCAGGGCTCCCTCCCCTGTTCTGTATAGATGAATCATATTGTAAGCCCTAGTGGGCAGGATTCATCTCATTAGATTGTAAGCTCCTAGGAGCAGGGCTTCCTCCCCTGTTCTGTATAGATGAATGAAATTGTAAGCCCTAGAGGGCAGGATTCATCTCATTAGATTGTGAGCTCATAGGAGCAGGGCTCCCTCCCCTGTTCTGTATAGATGAATCATATTGTAATCCCCCAGTGGGCAGGATTCATCTCATTCGATTGTGAGCTCCTAGGAGCAGGGCTTCCTCCCCTATTCTGTATAGATGAATCAAATAGTAATCCCCAAGTGGGCAGTATTCATCCCATTAGATTGTAAGCTCCTAGGAGCAGGGCTCCCTCCCCTGTTCTGTATAGATGAATCAAATTGTAATCACCTAGTGGGCAGGATTCATCTAATTAGATTGTAAGCTCCTAGGAGCAGGGCACCCTCCCCTGTTCTGTATAGATTAATCATATTGTAAGCCCTAGTGGGCAGGATTCATCTCATTAGATTGTAAACTCCAAGGAGCAGGGCTCCCTCCCCTGTTCTGTATAGATGAATCATTTTGTAATCCCTAGTGGGCAGGATTCATCTCATTAGATTGTAAACTCCAAGGAGCAGGGCTCCCTCCCCTGTTATGTATAGATGAATCAAATTGTAATCCCTAGTGGGCAGGATTCATCTCATTAGATTGTAAGCTCCTATGAGCAGGGCTTCCTCCCCTGTTCTGTATAGATAATTCAAATTGTAAGCCCTAGTGCGCAGGATTCATCTCATTAGATTGTGAGCTCCTAGGAGCAGGGCTTCCTCCCCTATTGTGTATAGATGAATCAAATTATAATCCCTAGTGGGCAGGATTCATCTCATTAGATTGTAAGCTCCTAGGAGCAGGGCTTCCTCCCCTGTTCTGTATAGATGAATCAAATTGTAAGCCCTAGTGCGCAGGATTCATCTCATTAGATTGTGAGCTCCTAGGAGCAGGGCTTCCTCCCCTATTGTGTATAGATGAATCAAATTGTAATCCCTAGTGGGCAGGATTCATCTCATTAGATTGTAAGCTCCTAGGAGCAGGGCTTCCTCCCCTGTTCTGTATAGAGGAATCAAATTGTAAGCCCTAGTGCGCAGGATTCATCTCATTAGATTGTAAGCTCCTAGGAGCAGGGCTCCCTCCCCTGTTATGTATAGATGAATCATATTGTAATCCCCTCGAGGGGCAGGATTCATCTAATTAGATTGTAAGCTCCTAGGAGCAGGGCTCCCTCCCCTGTTCTGTATAGATGAATCATATTGTAAGCCCTAGTAGGAAGGATTCATTTAATTAGATTGTAAGCCCCTAGGAGCAGGGGTTCCTCCCCTGTTATGTATAGATGAATCAAATTGTAATCCCTAGTGGGCAGGATTCATCTCATTAGATTGTAAGGTCCTAGGAGAAGGGCTTCCTCCCCTATTCTGTATAGATGAATCAAATTATAATCCCTAGTGGGCAGGATTCATCTTATTAGATTGTGAGCTCCTAGGAGCAGGGCTTCCTCCCCTGTTCTGTATAGATGAATCAAATAGTAATCCCTAGTGGGGAGGATTCATCTCATTAGGTTGTAAGCTCCTAGGAGCATGGCTTCCTCCCCTGTTCTGTATAGATGAATCAAATTGTAATCCCTAGTGGGCAGGATTCATCTCATTAGATTGTGAGCTCCTAGGAGCAGGGCTTCCTCCCCTGTTTTGTATAGATGAATCAAATTGTAAGTCCTAGTGGGCAGCATTCATCTCATTAGATTGTAAGCTCCTAGGAGCAGGGCTCCCTCCCCTGTTCTGTATAGATGAATCATATTGTAAGCCCTAGTGGGCAGGATTCATCTGATTAGATTGTAAGCTCCTAGGAGCAGGGTTTCCTCCCCTGTTCTGTATAGATGAATCATATTGTAATCCCCCAGTGGGCAGGATTCATCTCAATAGATTGTAAGCTCCTAGGAGCAGGGCTCCCTCCCCTGGTCTGTATAGATGATTCAAATTGTAATCCCCCAGTGGGCAGGATTCATCTCATTAGATTGTGAGCTCCTAGGAGCAGGGCTTCCTTCCCTGATCTGTATAGATGAATCAAATTGTAAGCCCTAGTGGGCAGGATTCATCTCATTAGATTGTAAGCTCCTAGGAGTGGGGGCTTCCTCCCCTGTTCTGTATAGATTAATCAAATTGTAATCCCCTAGTGGGCAGGATTCATTTTATTAGATTGTGAGCTCCTAGGAGCAGGGCTTCCTCCCCTGATCTGTAAAGATGAATCAAATTGTAAGCCCTAGTGGGCAGGATTCATCTCATTAGATTGTAAGCTCCTAGGAGCAGGGCTTCCTCCCCTGTTCTGTATAGATGAATCAAAATGTAAGCCCTTGTGGGCAGGATTCATCTCATTAGATTGTGAGCTCCTAGGAGCAGAGCTCCCTCCCCTGTTCTGTATAGATGAATCATATTGTAAGCCCTAGTGGGCAGGATTCTTCTCATTAGATTGTAAGCTCCTAGGAGCGGGGGCTTCCTCCCCTGTTCTGTATAGATGAATCAAATTGTAATCCCTAGTGGGCAGGATTCATCTTATTAGATTGTGAGCTCCTAGGAGCAGGGCTTCCTCCCCTATTTTATATAGATGAATCAAATTGTAATCCCTAGTGGGCAGGATTCATCTTATTAGATTGTGAGCTCCTCTGAGCAGGGCTTCCTCCCCTGTTATGTATAGATGAATCAAATTGTAATCCCTAGTGGGCAGGATTCATCTCATTAGATTGTAAGCTCCTAGGAGCAGGGTTTCCTCCCCTGTTCTGTATAGATGAATCAAATTGTAAGCCCTAGTGGACAGGATTCATCTCATTAGATTGTAAGCTCCTAGGAGCAGGGCTCCCTCCCCTGTTCTGTATAGATGAATCATATTGTAAGCCCTAGTGGGCAGGATTCATCTCATTAGATTGTAAGCTCCTAGGAGCAGGGCTTCCTCCCCTGTTCTGTATAGATGAATGAAATTGTAAGCCCTAGAGGGCAGGATTCATCTCATTAGATTGTGAGCTCATAGGAGCAGGGCTCCCTCCCCTGTTCTGTATAGATGAATCATATTGTAATCCCCCAGTGGGCAGGATTCATCTCATTCGATTGTGAGCTCCTAGGAGCAGGGCACCCTCCCCTGTTCTGTATAGATTAATCATATTGTAAGCCCTAGTGGGCAGGATTCATCTCATTAGATTGTAAACTCCAAGGAGCAGGGCTCCCTCCCCTGTTCTGTATAGATGAATCATTTTGTAATCCCCCAGTGGGCAGTATTCATTTTATTAGATTGTAAACTCCTAGGAGCAGGGCTCCCTCCCCTGTTCTGTATTGATAAATCATATTGTAATCCCCTAGTGGGCAGGATTCATCTCATTAGATTGTGAGCTCCTAGGAGCAGGGCTTCCTCCCCGATTCTGTATAGATGAATCAAATTATAATCCCTAGTGGTCAGGATTCATCTTATTAGATTGTGAGCTCCTAGGAGCAGGGCTTCCTCCCCTGTTATGTATAGATGAATCAAATTGTAATCCCTAGTGGGCAGGATTCATCTCATTAGATTGTAAGCTCCTATGAGCAGGGCTTCCTCCCCTGTTCTGTATAGATGAATCAAATTGTAAGCCCTATTGCGCAGGATTCATCTCATTAGATTGTGAGCTCCTAGGAGCAGGGCTTCCTCCCCTATTGTGTATAGATGAATCAAATTATAATCCCTAGTGGGCAGGATTCATCTCATTAGATTGTAAGCTCCTAGGAGCAGGGCTTCCTCCCCTGTTCTGTATAGATGAATCAAATTGTAAGCCCTAGTGCGCAGGATTCATCTCATTAGATTGTGAGCTCCTAGGAGCAGGGCTTCCTCCCCTATTGTGTATAGATGAATCAAATTGTAATCCCTAGTGGGCAGGATTCATCTCATTAGATTGTAAGCTCCTAGGAGCAGGGCTTCCTCCCCTGCTCTGTATAGAGGAATCAAATTGTAAGCCCTAGTGCGCAGGATTCATCTCATTAGATTGTAAGCTCCTAGGAGCAGGGCTCCCTCCCCTGTTATGTATAGATGAATCATATTGTAATCCCTTCGAGGGGCAGGATTCATCTAATTAGATTGTAAGCTCCTAGGAGCAGGGCTCCCTCCCCTGTTCTGTATAGATGAATCATATTGTAAGCCCTAGTAGGAAGGATTCATTTAATTAGATTGTAAGCCCCTAGGAGCAGGGGTTCCTCCCCTGTTATGTATAGATGAATCAAATTGTAATCCCTAGTGGGCAGGATTCATCTCATTAGATTGTAAGGTCCTAGGAGAAGGGCTTCCTCCCCTATTCTGTATAGATGAATCAAATTATAATCCCTAGTGGGCAGGATTCATCTTATTAGATTGTGAGCTCCTAGGAGCAGGGCTTCCTCCCCTGTTCTGTATAGATGAATCAAATAGTAATCCCTAGTGGGGAGGATTCATCTCATTAGGTTGTAAGCTCCTAGGAGCATGGCTTCCTCCCCTGTTCTGTATAGATGAATCAAATTGTAATCCCTAGTGGGCAGGATTCATCTCATTAGATTGTGAGCTCCTAGGAGCAGGGCTTCCTCCCCTGTTTTGTATAGATGAATCAAATTGTAAGTCCTAGTGGGCAGCATTCATCTCATTAGATTGTAAGCTCCTAGGAGCAGGGCTCCCTCCCCTGTTCTGTATAGATGAATCATATTGTAAGCCCTAGTGGGCAGGATTCATCTGATTAGATTGTAAGCTCCTAGGAGCAGGGTTTCCTCCCCTGTTCTGTATAGATGAATCATATTGTAATCCCCCAGTGGGCAGGATTCATCTCAATAGATTGTAAGCTCCTAGGAGCAGGGCTCCCTCCCCTGGTCTGTATAGATGATTCAAATTGTAATCCCCCAGTGGGCAGGATTCATCTCATTAGATTGTGAGCTCCTAGGAGCAGGGCTTCCTTCCCTGATCTGTATAGATGAATCAAATTGTAAGCCCTAGTGGGCAGGATTCATCTCATTAGATTGTAAGCTCCTAGGAGTGGGAGCTCCCTCCCCTGTTCTGTATAGATGAATCATATTGTAAGCCCTAGTGGGCAGGATTCTTCTCATTAGATTGTAAGCTCCTAGGAGCGGGGGCTTCCTCCCCTGTTCTGTATAGATGAATCAAATTGTAAGCCCTAGAGTGCAGGATTCATCTCATTAGATTGTAAGCTCCTAGGAGCAGGGCTCCCTCCCCTATTCTGTATAGATGAATCATATTGTAATCCCCCACTGGGCATTATTCATCTCATTCGATTGTGAGCTCCTAGGAGCAGGGCTTCCTCCCCTATTCTGTATAGATGAATCATATTGTAATCCCCCAGTGGGCAGTATTCATCTCATTAGATTGTAAGCTCCTAGGAGCAGGGCTCCCTCCCCTGTTCTGTATAGATTAATCAAATTGTAAGCCCTAGTGGGCAGGATTCATCTCATTAGATTGTAAGGTCCTAGGAGCAGGGCTCCCTCCCCGATTCTGTATAGATTAATCAAATTGTAATCCCCCAGTGGGCAGGATTCATCTCATTAGATTGTGAGCTCCTAGGAGCTGGGCTCCCTCCCCGATTCTGTATAGATTAATCAAATTGTAATCCCTAGTGGGCAGGATTCATCTCAATAGATTGTAAGGTCCTAGGAGCAGGGCTTCCTCCCCTATTCTGTATAGATGAATCAAATTGTAATCCCCCAGTGGGCAGGATTCATCTCATTAGATTGTGAGCTCCTAGGAGCAGGGCTTCCTCCCCTATTCTGTATAGATGAATCAAAATGTAATCCCTAGTAGGCAGGATTCATCTCATTAGATTGAAAGCTCCTAGGAGCAGGGCTCCCTCCCCTGTTCTGTATAGATGAATCATATTGTAATCCCTAGTGGGCAGGATTCATCTTATTAGATTGTGAGCTCCTAGGAGCAGGGCTCCCTCCCCTATTCTGAATAGATGAATCATATTGTAAGCCCTAGTGGGCAGGTTTCATCTCATTAGATTGTGAGCTTCTAGGAGCAGGGCTTCCTCCCCTATTCTGTATAGATGAATCAAATTGTAAGCCCTAGTGGGCAGGATTCATCTTATTAGATTGTGAGCTCCTAGGAGCAGGGCTTCCTCCCCTGTTATGTATAAATGAATCAAATTATAATCCCCTGGTGGGCAGGATTCATCTCATTAGATTGTAAGCTCCTAGGAGCAGGGCTTCCTCCCCTGTTCTGTATAGATGAATCAAATTGTAATCCCTAGTGGGCAGGATTCATCTCATTAGATTGTGAGCTCCTAGGAGCAGGGCTTCCTCCCCTGTTTTGTATAGATGAATCAAATTGTAAGTCCTAGTGGGCAGCATTCATCTCATTAGATTGTAAGCTCCTAGGAGCAGGGCTTCCTCCCCTATCCTGTATAGATGAATCAAATTTTAATCCCTAGTGGGCAGGATTCATCTCATTCGATTGTGAGCTCCTAGGAGCAGGGCTTCCTCCCCTATTCTGTATAGATGAATCATATTGTAATCCCCCAGTGGGCAGTATTCATCTCATTAGATTGTAAGCTCCTAGGAGCAGGGCTCCCTCCCCTGTTCTGTATAGATTAATCAAATTTTAAGCCCTAGTGGGCAGCATTCATCTCATTAGATTGTAAGCTCCTAGGAGCAGGGCTCCCTCCCATATTCTGTATAGATGAATCAAATTGTAAGCCCTAGTGGGCAGGATTCATCTCATTAGATTGTGAGCTCCTAGGAGCTGGGCTCCCTCCCCTGTTCTGTACAGATGAATCATATTGTAAGCCCTAGTGGGCAGGATTCTTCTCATTAGATTGTAAGCTCTTAGGAGCGGGGGCTTCCTCCCCTGTTCTGTATAGATGAATCAAATTGTAAGCCCTAGAGTGCAGGATTCATCTCATTAGATTGTAAGCTCCTAGGAGCAGGGCTCCCTCCCCTATTCTGTATAGATGAATCATATTGTAATCCCCCACTGGGCATTATTCATCTCATTCGATTGTGAGCTCCTAGGAGCAGGGCTTCCTCCCCTATTCTGTATAGATGAATCATATTGTAATCCCCCAGTGGGCAGTATTCATCTCATTAGATTGTAAGCTCCTAGGAGCAGGGCTCCCTCCCCTGTTCTGTATAGATTAATCAAATTGTAAGCCCTAGTGGGCAGGATTCATCTCATTAGATTGTAAGGTCCTAGGAGCAGGGCTCCCTCCCCGATTCTGTATAGATTAATCAAATTGTAATCCCCCAGTGGGCAGGATTCATCTCATTAGATTGTGAGCTCCTAGGAGCTGGGCTCCCTCCCCGATTCTGTATAGATTAATCAAATTGTAATCCCTAGTGGGCAGGATTCATCTCAATAGATTGTAAGGTCCTAGGAGCAGGGCTTCCTCCCCTATTCTGTATAGATGAATCAAATTGTAATCCCCCAGTGGGCAGGATTCATCTCATTAGATTGTGAGCTCCTAGGAGCAGGGCTTCCTCCCCTATTCTGTATAGATGAATCAAAATGTAATCCCTAGTAGGCAGGATTCATCTCATTAGATTGAAAGCTCCTAGGAGCAGGGCTCCCTCCCCTGTTCTGTATAGATGAATCATATTGTAATCCCTAGTGGGCAGGATTCATCTTATTAGATTGTGAGCTCCTAGGAGCAGGGCTCCCTCCCCTATTCTGAATAGATGAATCATATTGTAAGCCCTAGTGGGCAGGTTTCATCTCATTAGATTGTGAGCTTCTAGGAGCAGGGCTTCCTCCCCTATTCTGTATAGATGAATCAAATTGTAAGCCCTAGTGGGCAGGATTCATCTTATTAGATTGTGAGCTCCTAGGAGCAGGGCTTCCTCCCCTGTTATGTATAAATGAATCAAATTATAATCCCCTGGTGGGCAGGATTCATCTCATTAGATTGTAAGCTCCTAGGAGCAGGGCTTCCTCCCCTGTTCTGTATAGATGAATCAAATTGTAATCCCTAGTGGGCAGGATTCATCTCATTAGATTGTGAGCTCCTAGGAGCAGGGCTTCCTCCCCTGTTTTGTATAGATGAATCAAATTGTAAGTCCTAGTGGGCAGCATTCATCTCATTAGATTGTAAGCTCCTAGGAGCAGGGCTTCCTCCCCTATCCTGTATAGATGAATCAAATTTTAATCCCTAGTGGGCAGGATTCATCTCATTCGATTGTGAGCTCCTAGGAGCAGGGCTTCCTCCCCTATTCTGTATAGATGAATCATATTGTAATCCCCCAGTGGGCAGTATTCATCTCATTAGATTGTAAGCTCCTAGGAGCAGGGCTCCCTCCCCTGTTCTGTATAGATTAATCAAATTTTAAGCCCTAGTGGGCAGCATTCATCTCATTAGATTGTAAGCTCCTAGGAGCAGGGCTCCCTCCCATATTCTGTATAGATGAATCAAATTGTAAGCCCTAGTGGGCAGGATTCATCTCATTAGATTGTGAGCTCCTAGGAGCTGGGCTCCCTCCCCTGTTCTGTACAGATGAATCATATTGTAATCCCCTAGTGGGCAGGATTCTTTTCATTTGATTGTGAGCTCCTAGGAGCAGCGCTCCCTCCCCTGTTCTGTATAGATGAATCAAATTGTAAGCCCTAGTGGGCAGGATTCATCTCATTAGATTGTAAGCTCCTAGGAGTAGGGCTCCCTCCCCTATTCTGAATAGATGAATCATATTGTAAGCCCTAGTGGGCAGGATTCATCTCATTAGATTGTGAACTCCTAGGAGCAGGGCTTCCTCCCCGATTCTGTATAGATGAATCAAATTGTAATCCCTAGTGGGCAGGATTCATCTCATTAGATTGTAAGCTCCTAGGAGCAGGGCTTCCTCCCCTATTCTGTATAGATGAATCAAATTGTAATCCCCCAGTGGGCAGGATTCATCTCATTAGATTGTGAGCTCCTAGGAGCAGGGCTTCCTCCCCTATTCTGTATAGATGAATCAAAATGTAATCCCTAGTAGGCAGGATTCATCTCATTAGATTGTAAGCTCCTAGGAGCAGGGCTCCCTCCCCTGTTCTGTATAGATGAATCATATTGTAATCCCTAGTGGGCAGGATTCATCTTATTAGATTGTGAGCTCCTAGGAGCAGGGCTCCCTCAACCTGTTCTGTATAGATGAATCAAATTGTAAGCCCTAGTGGGCAGGATTTATCTCATTAGATTGTAAGCTCTTAGGAGCAGGGCTCCCTCCCCTATTCTGAATAGATGAATCATATTGTAAGCCCTAGTGGGCAGGTTTCATCTCATTAGATTGTGAACTCTTAGGAGCAGGGCTTCCTCCCCTGTTCTGTATAGATAAATCAAATTATAAGCCCTAGTGGGCAGGATTCATCTCATTAGATTGTAAGCTCCTAGGAGCAGGGCTTCCTCCCCTGTTCTGTATAGATGAATCATATTGTAAGCCCTAGTGGGCAGGATTCATCTCATTAGATTGTGAGCTCCTAGGAGCAGGGCTTCCTCCCCTATTCTGTATAGATGAATCAAATTGTAATCCCTAGTGGGCAGGATTCATCTTATTAGATTGTGAGCTCCTAGGAGCAGGGCTTCCTCCCCTGTTATGTATAAATGAATACAATTGTAATCCCCTGGTGGGCAAAATTCATCTCATTAGATTGTAAGCTCCTAGGAGCATGGCTTTCTCCCTTGTTCTGTATAGATGAATCAAATTGTAATCCCTAGTGGGCAGGATTCATCTCATTAGATTGTGAGCTCCTATGAGCAGGGCTTCCTCCCCTGTTTTGTATAGATGAATCAAATTGTAAGTCCTAGTGGGCAGCATTCATCTCATTAGATTGTAAGCTCCTAGGAGCAGGGCTTCCTCCCCTATCCTGTATAGATGAATCAAATTTTAATCCCTAGTGGGCAGGATTCATCTCATTCGATTGTGAGCTCCTAGGAGCAGGGCTTCCTCCCCTATTCTGTATAGATGAATCAAATTGTAATCCCTAGTGGGCAGGATTCATCTTATTAGATTGTGAGCTCCTAGGAGCAGGGCTTCCTCCCCTGTTATGTATAAATGAATACAATTGTAATCCCCTGGTGGGCAAAATTCATCTCATTAGATTGTAAGCTCCTAGGAGCATGGCTTCCTCCCCTGTTCTGTATAGATGAATCAAATTGTAATCCCTAGTGGGCAGGATTCATCTCATTAGATTGTGAGCTCCTAGGAGCAGGGCTTCCTCCCCTGTTTTGTATAGATGAATCAAATTGTAAGTCCTAGTGGGCAGCATTCATCTCATTAGATTGTAAGCTCCTAGGAGCAGGGCTTCCTCCCCTATCCTGTATAGATGAATCAAATTTTAATCCCTAGTGGGCAGGATTCATCTCATTCGATTGTGAGCTCCTAGGAGCAGGGCTTCCTCCCCTATTCTGTATAGATGAATCATATTGTAATCCCCCAGTGGGCAGTATTCATCTCATTAGATTGTAAGCTCCTAGGAGCAGGGCTCCCTCCCCTGTTCTGTATAGATTAATCAAATTTTAAGCCCTAGTGGGCAGGATTCATCTCATTAGATTGTAAGCTCCTAGGAGCAGGGCTCCCTCCCATATTCTGTATAGATGAATCAAATTGTAAGCCCTAGTGGGCATGTATCATCTCATTAGATTGTGAGCTCCTAGGAGCTGGGCTCCCTCCCCTGTTCTGTACAGATGAATCATATTGTAATCCCCTAGTGGGCAGGATTCTTTTCATTTGATTGTGAGCTCCTAGGAGCAGCGCTCCCTCCCCTGTTCTGTATAGATGAATCAAATTGTAAGCCCTAGTGGGCAGGATTCATCTCATTAGATTGTAAGCTCCTAGGAGTAGGGCTCCCTCCCCTATTCTGAATAGATGAATCAAATTGTAATCCCTAGTGGGCAGGATTCATCTCATTAGATTGTAAGCTCCTAGGAGCAGGGCTTCCTCCCCTATTCTGTATAGATGAATCAAATTGTAATCCCCCAGTGGGCAGGATTCATCTCATTAGATTGTGAGCTCCTAGGAGCAGGGCTTCCTCCCCTATTCTGTATAGATGAATCAAAATGTAATCCCTAGTAGGCAGGATTCATCTCATTAGATTGTAAGCTCCTAGGAGCAGGGCTCCCTCCCCTGTTCTGTATAGATGAATCATATTGTAATCCCTAGTGGGCAGGATTCATCTTATTAGATTGTGAGCTCCTAGGAGCAGGGCTCCCTCAACCTGTTCTGTATAGATGAATCAAATTGTAAGCCCTAGTGGGCAGGATTTATCTCATTAGATTGTAAGCTCTTAGGAGCAGGGCTCCCTCCCCTATTCTGAATAGATGAATCATATTGTAAGCCCTAGTGGGCAGGTTTCATCTCATTAGATTGTGAACTCTTAGGAGCAGGGCTTCCTCCCCTGTTCTGTATAGATAAATCAAATTATAAGCCCTAGTGGGCAGGATTCATCTCATTAGATTGTAAGCTCCTAGGAGCAGGGCTTCCTCCCCTGTTCTGTATAGATGAATCATATTGTAAGCCCTAGTGGGCAGGATTCATCTCATTAGATTGTGAGCTCCTAGGAGCAGGGCTTCCTCCCCTATTCTGTATAGATGAATCAAATTGTAATCCCTAGTGGGCAGGATTCATCTTATTAGATTGTGAGCTCCTAGGAGCAGGGCTTCCTCCCCTGTTATGTATAAATGAATACAATTGTAATCCCCTGGTGGGCAAAATTCATCTCATTAGATTGTAAGCTCCTAGGAGCATGGCTTTCTCCCTTGTTCTGTATAGATGAATCAAATTGTAATCCCTAGTGGGCAGGATTCATCTCATTAGATTGTGAGCTCCTAGGAGCAGGGCTTCCTCCCCTGTTTTGTATAGATGAATCAAATTGTAAGTCCTAGTGGGCAGCATTCATCTCATTAGATTGTAAGCTCCTAGGAGCAGGGCTTCCTCCCCTATCCTGTATAGATGAATCAAATTTTAATCCCTAGTGGGCAGGATTCATCTCATTCGATTGTGAGCTCCTAGGAGCAGGGCTTCCTCCCCTATTCTGTATAGATGAATCAAATTGTAATCCCTAGTGGGCAGGATTCATCTTATTAGATTGTGAGCTCCTAGGAGCAGGGCTTCCTCCCCTGTTATGTATAAATGAATACAATTGTAATCCCCTGGTGGGCAAAATTCATCTCATTAGATTGTAAGCTCCTAGGAGCATGGCTTCCTCCCCTGTTCTGTATAGATGAATCAAATTGTAATCCCTAGTGGGCAGGATTCATCTCATTAGATTGTGAGCTCCTAGGAGCAGGGCTTCCTCCCCTGTTTTGTATAGATGAATCAAATTGTAAGTCCTAGTGGGCAGCATTCATCTCATTAGATTGTAAGCTCCTAGGAGCAGGGCTTCCTCCCCTATCCTGTATAGATGAATCAAATTTTAATCCCTAGTGGGCAGGATTCATCTCATTCGATTGTGAGCTCCTAGGAGCAGGGCTTCCTCCCCTATTCTGTATAGATGAATCATATTGTAATCCCCCAGTGGGCAGTATTCATCTCATTAGATTGTAAGCTCCTAGGAGCAGGGCTCCCTCCCCTGTTCTGTATAGATTAATCAAATTTTAAGCCCTAGTGGGCAGGATTCATCTCATTAGATTGTAAGCTCCTAGGAGCAGGGCTCCCTCCCATATTCTGTATAGATGAATCAAATTGTAAGCCCTAGTGGGCAGGTATCATCTCATTAGATTGTGAGCTCCTAGGAGCTGGGCTCCCTCCCCTGTTCTGTATAGATGAATCAAATTGTAATCCCCTAGTGGGCAGGATTCTTTTCATTTGATTGTGAGCTCCTAGGAGCAGCGCTCCCTCCCCTGTTCTGTATAGATTAATCAAATTGTAATCCCCCAGTGGGCAGGATTCATCTCATTAGATTGTGAGCTCCTAGGAGCAGGGCTTCCTCCCCTATTCTGTATAGATGAATCAAAATGTAATCCCTAGTAGGCAGGATTCATCTCATTAGATTGTAAGCTCCTAGGAGCAGGGCTCCCTCCCCTGTTCTGTATAGATGAATCATATTGTAATCCCTAGTGGGCAGGATTCATCTTATTAGATTGTGAGCTCCTAGGAGCAGGGCTCCCTCAACCTGTTCTGTATAGATGAATCAAATTGTAAGCCCTAGTGGGCAGGATTTATCTCATTAGATTGTAAGCTCTTAGGAGCAGGGCTCCCTCCCCTATTCTGAATAGATGAATCATATTGTAAGCCCTAGTGGGCAGGTTTCATCTCATTAGATTGTGAACTCTTAGGAGCAGGGCTTCCTCCCCTGTTCTGTATAGATGAATCAAATTATAAGCCCTAGTGGGCAGGATTCATCTCATTAGATTGTAAGCTCCTAGGAGCAGGGCTTCCTCCCCTGTTCTGTATAGATGAATCATATTGTAAGCCCTAGTGGGCAGGATTCATCTCATTAGATTGTGAGCTCCTAGGAGCAGGGCTTCCTCCCCTATTCTGTATAGATGAATCAAATTGTAATCCCTAGTGGGCAGGATTCATCTTATTAGATTGTGAGCTCCTAGGAGCAGGGCTTCCTCCCCTGTTATGTATAAATGAATCAAATTGTAATCCCCTGGTGGGCAAAATTCATCTCATTAGATTGTAAGCTCCTAGGAGCAGGGCTTCCTCCCCTGTTCTGTATAGATGAATCAAATTGTAATCCCTAGTGGGCAGGATTCATCTCATTAGATTGTGAGCTCCTAGGAGCAGGGCTTCCTCCCATGTTTTGTATAGATGAATCAAATTGTAAGTCCTAGTGGGCAGCATTCATCTCATTAGATTGTGAGCTCCTAGGAGCAAGGCTTCCTCCCCTATTCTGTATAGATGAATCAAAATGTAATCCCTAGTAGGCAGGATTCATCTCATTAGATTGTAAGCTCCTAGGAGCAGGGCTCCCTCCCCTATTCTGTATAGATGAATCAAATTGTAATCCCCCAGTGGGCAGGATTCATCTCATTAGATTGTGAGCTCCTAGGAGCAGGGCTTCCTCCCCTATTCTGTATAGATGAATCAAAATGTAATCCCTAGTAGGCAGGATTCATCTGATTAGATTGTAAGCTCCTAGGAGCAGGGCTCCCTCCCCTGTTCTGTATAGATGAATCATATTGTAATCCCTAGTGGGCAGGAATCATCTTATTAGATTGTAAGCTCCTAGGAGTAGGGCTCCCTCAACCTGTTCTGTATAGATGAATCAAATTGTAATCCCCTGGTGGGCAAAATTCATCTCATTAGATTGTAAGCTCCTAGGAGCAGGGCTTCCTCCCCTGTTCTGTATAGATGAATCAAATTGTAATTCCTAGTGGGCAGGATTCATCTCATTAGATTGTGAACTCTTAGGAGCAGGGCTTCCTCCCCTGTTCTGTATAGATGAATCAAATTATAAGACCTAGTGGGCAGGATTCATCTCATTAGATTGTAAGCTCCTAGGAGCGGGGGCTTCCTCCCCTGTTCTGTATAGATGAATCAAATTGTAAGCCCTAGAGTGCAGGATTCATCTCATTAGATTGTAAGCTCCTAGGAGCAGGGCTCCCTCCCCTATTCTGTATAGATGAATCATATTGTAATCCCCCACTGGGCATTATTCATCTCATTCGATTGTGAGCTCCTAGGAGCAGGGCTTCCTCCCCTATTCTGTATAGATGAATCATATTGTAATCCCCCAGTGGGCAGTATTCATCTCATTAGATTGTAAGCTCCTAGGAGCAGGGCTCCCTCCCCTGTTCTGTATAGATTAATCAAATTGTAAGCCCTAGTGGGCAGGATTCATCTCATTAGATTGTAAGGTCCTAGGAGCAGGGCTCCCTCCCCGATTCTGTATAGATTAATCAAATTGTAATCCCCCAGTGGGCAGGATTCATCTCATTAGATTGTGAGCTCCTAGGAGCTGGGCTCCCTCCCCGATTCTGTATAGATTAATCAAATTGTAATCCCTAGTGGGCAGGATTCATCTCAATAGATTGTAAGGTCCTAGGAGCAGGGCTTCCTCCCCTATTCTGTATAGATGAATCAAATTGTAATCCCCCAGTGGGCAGGATTCATCTCATTAGATTGTGAGCTCCTAGGAGCAGGGCTTCCTCCCCTATTCTGTATAGATGAATCAAAATGTAATCCCTAGTAGGCAGGATTCATCTCATTAGATTGAAAGCTCCTAGGAGCAGGGCTCCCTCCCCTGTTCTGTATAGATGAATCATATTGTAATCCCTAGTGGGCAGGATTCATCTTATTAGATTGTGAGCTCCTAGGAGCAGGGCTCCCTCCCCTATTCTGAATAGATGAATCATATTGTAAGCCCTAGTGGGCAGGTTTCATCTCATTAGATTGTGAGCTTCTAGGAGCAGGGCTTCCTCCCCTATTCTGTATAGATGAATCAAATTGTAAGCCCTAGTGGGCAGGATTCATCTTATTAGATTGTGAGCTCCTAGGAGCAGGGCTTCCTCCCCTGTTATGTATAAATGAATCAAATTATAATCCCCTGGTGGGCAGGATTCATCTCATTAGATTGTAAGCTCCTAGGAGCAGGGCTTCCTCCCCTGTTCTGTATAGATGAATCAAATTGTAATCCCTAGTGGGCAGGATTCATCTCATTAGATTGTGAGCTCCTAGGAGCAGGGCTTCCTCCCCTGTTTTGTATAGATGAATCAAATTGTAAGTCCTAGTGGGCAGCATTCATCTCATTAGATTGTAAGCTCCTAGGAGCAGGGCTTCCTCCCCTATCCTGTATAGATGAATCAAATTTTAATCCCTAGTGGGCAGGATTCATCTCATTCGATTGTGAGCTCCTAGGAGCAGGGCTTCCTCCCCTATTCTGTATAGATGAATCATATTGTAATCCCCCAGTGGGCAGTATTCATCTCATTAGATTGTAAGCTCCTAGGAGCAGGGCTCCCTCCCCTGTTCTGTATAGATTAATCAAATTTTAAGCCCTAGTGGGCAGCATTCATCTCATTAGATTGTAAGCTCCTAGGAGCAGGGCTCCCTCCCATATTCTGTATAGATGAATCAAATTGTAAGCCCTAGTGGGCAGGATTCATCTCATTAGATTGTGAGCTCCTAGGAGCTGGGCTCCCTCCCCTGTTCTGTACAGATGAATCATATTGTAATCCCCTAGTGGGCAGGATTCTTTTCATTTGATTGTGAGCTCCTAGGAGCAGCGCTCCCTCCCCTGTTCTGTATAGATGAATCAAATTGTAAGCCCTAGTGGGCAGGATTCATCTCATTAGATTGTAAGCTCCTAGGAGTAGGGCTCCCTCCCCTATTCTGAATAGATGAATCATATTGTAAGCCCTAGTGGGCAGGATTCATCTCATTAGATTGTGAACTCCTAGGAGCAGGGCTTCCTCCCCGATTCTGTATAGATGAATCAAATTGTAATCCCTAGTGGGCAGGATTCATCTCATTAGATTGTAAGCTCCTAGGAGCAGGGCTTCCTCCCCTATTCTGTATAGATGAATCAAATTGTAATCCCCCAGTGGGCAGGATTCATCTCATTAGATTGTGAGCTCCTAGGAGCAGGGCTCCCTCCCCTGTTCTGTATAGATGAATCATATTGTAATCCCTAGTGGGCAGGATTCATCTTATTAGATTGTGAGCTCCTAGGAGCAGGGCTCCCTCAACCTGTTCTGTATAGATGAATCAAATTGTAAGCCCTAGTGGGCAGGATTTATCTCATTAGATTGTAAGCTCTTAGGAGCAGGGCTCCCTCCCCTATTCTGAATAGATGAATCATATTGTAAGCCCTAGTGGGCAGGTTTCATCTCATTAGATTGTGAACTCTTAGGAGCAGGGCTTCCTCCCCTGTTCTGTATAGATAAATCAAATTATAAGCCCTAGTGGGCAGGATTCATCTCATTAGATTGTAAGCTCCTAGGAGCAGGGCTTCCTCCCCTGTTCTGTATAGATGAATCATATTGTAAGCCCTAGTGGGCAGGATTCATCTCATTAGATTGTGAGCTCCTAGGAGCAGGGCTTCCTCCCCTATTCTGTATAGATGAATCAAATTGTAATCCCTAGTGGGCAGGATTCATCTTATTAGATTGTGAGCTCCTAGGAGCAGGGCTTCCTCCCCTGTTATGTATAAATGAATACAATTGTAATCCCCTGGTGGGCAAAATTCATCTCATTAGATTGTAAGCTCCTAGGAGCATGGCTTTCTCCCTTGTTCTGTATAGATGAATCAAATTGTAATCCCTAGTGGGCAGGATTCATCTCATTAGATTGTGAGCTCCTATGAGCAGGGCTTCCTCCCCTGTTTTGTATAGATGAATCAAATTGTAAGTCCTAGTGGGCAGCATTCATCTCATTAGATTGTAAGCTCCTAGGAGCAGGGCTTCCTCCCCTATCCTGTATAGATGAATCAAATTTTAATCCCTAGTGGGCAGGATTCATCTCATTCGATTGTGAGCTCCTAGGAGCAGGGCTTCCTCCCCTATTCTGTATAGATGAATCAAATTGTAATCCCTAGTGGGCAGGATTCATCTTATTAGATTGTGAGCTCCTAGGAGCAGGGCTTCCTCCCCTGTTATGTATAAATGAATACAATTGTAATCCCCTGGTGGGCAAAATTCATCTCATTAGATTGTAAGCTCCTAGGAGCATGGCTTCCTCCCCTGTTCTGTATAGATGAATCAAATTGTAATCCCTAGTGGGCAGGATTCATCTCATTAGATTGTGAGCTCCTAGGAGCAGGGCTTCCTCCCCTGTTTTGTATAGATGAATCAAATTGTAAGTCCTAGTGGGCAGCATTCATCTCATTAGATTGTAAGCTCCTAGGAGCAGGGCTTCCTCCCCTATCCTGTATAGATGAATCAAATTTTAATCCCTAGTGGGCAGGATTCATCTCATTCGATTGTGAGCTCCTAGGAGCAGGGCTTCCTCCCCTATTCTGTATAGATGAATCATATTGTAATCCCCCAGTGGGCAGTATTCATCTCATTAGATTGTAAGCTCCTAGGAGCAGGGCTCCCTCCCCTGTTCTGTATAGATTAATCAAATTTTAAGCCCTAGTGGGCAGGATTCATCTCATTAGATTGTAAGCTCCTAGGAGCAGGGCTGCCTCCCATATTCTGTATAGATGAATCAAATTGTAAGCCCTAGTGGGCAGGTATCATCTCATTAGATTGTGAGCTCCTAGGAGCTGGGCTCCCTCCCCTGTTCTGTACAGATGAATCATATTGTAATCCCCTAGTGGGCAGGATTCTTTTCATTTGATTGTGAGCTCCTAGGAGCAGCGCTCCCTCCCCTGTTCTGTATAGATGAATCAAATTGTAAGCCCTAGTGGGCAGGATTCATCTCATTAGATTGTAAGCTCCTAGGAGTAGGGCTCCCTCCCCTATTCTGAATAGATGAATCATATTGTAAGCCCTAGTGGGCAGGATTCATCTCATTAGATTGTGAACTCCTAGGAGCAGGGCTTCCTCCCCGATTCTGTATAGATGAATCAAATTGTAATCCCTAGTGGGCAGGATTCATCTCATTAGATTGTAAGCTCCTAGGAGCAGGGCTTCCTCCCCTATTCTGTATAGATGAATCAAATTGTAATCCCCCAGTGGGCAGGATTCATCTCATTAGATTGTGAGCTCCTAGGAGCAGGGCTTCCTCCCCTATTCTGTATAGATGAATCAAAATGTAATCCCTAGTAGGCAGGATTCATCTCATTAGATTGTAAGCTCCTAGGAGCAGGGCTCCCTCCCCTGTTCTGTATAGATGAATCATATTGTAATCCCTAGTGGGCAGGATTCATCTTATTAGATTGTGAGCTCCTAGGAGCAGGGCTCCCTCAACCTGTTCTGTATAGATGAATCAAATTGTAAGCCCTAGTGGGCAGGATTTATCTCATTAGATTGTAAGCTCTTAGGAGCAGGGCTCCCTCCCCTATTCTGAATAGATGAATCATATTGTAAGCCCTAGTGGGCAGGTTTCATCTCATTAGATTGTGAACTCTTAGGAGCAGGGCTTCCTCCCCTGTTCTGTATAGATAAATCAAATTATAAGCCCTAGTGGGCAGGATTCATCTCATTAGATTGTAAGCTCCTAGGAGCAGGGCTTCCTCCCCTGTTCTGTATAGATGAATCATATTGTAAGCCCTAGTGGGCAGGATTCATCTCATTAGATTGTGAGCTCCTAGGAGCAGGGCTTCCTCCCCTATTCTGTATAGATGAATCAAATTGTAATCCCTAGTGGGCAGGATTCATCTTATTAGATTGTGAGCTCCTAGGAGCAGGGCTTCCTCCCCTGTTATGTATAAATGAATACAATTGTAATCCCCTGGTGGGCAAAATTCATCTCATTAGATTGTAAGCTCCTAGGAGCATGGCTTTCTCCCTTGTTCTGTATAGATGAATCAAATTGTAATCCCTAGTGGGCAGGATTCATCTCATTAGATTGTGAGCTCCTAGGAGCAGGGCTTCCTCCCCTGTTTTGTATAGATGAATCAAATTGTAAGTCCTAGTGGGCAGCATTCATCTCATTAGATTGTAAGCTCCTAGGAGCAGGGCTTCCTCCCCTATCCTGTATAGATGAATCAAATTTTAATCCCTAGTGGGCAGGATTCATCTCATTCGATTGTGAGCTCCTAGGAGCAGGGCTTCCTCCCCTATTCTGTATAGATGAATCAAATTGTAATCCCTAGTGGGCAGGATTCATCTTATTAGATTGTGAGCTCCTAGGAGCAGGGCTTCCTCCCCTGTTATGTATAAATGAATACAATTGTAATCCCCTGGTGGGCAAAATTCATCTCATTAGATTGTAAGCTCCTAGGAGCATGGCTTCCTCCCCTGTTCTGTATAGATGAATCAAATTGTAATCCCTAGTGGGCAGGATTCATCTCATTAGATTGTGAGCTCCTAGGAGCAGGGCTTCCTCCCCTGTTTTGTATAGATGAATCAAATTGTAAGTCCTAGTGGGCAGCATTCATCTCATTAGATTGTAAGCTCCTAGGAGCAGGGCTTCCTCCCCTATCCTGTATAGATGAATCAAATTTTAATCCCTAGTGGGCAGGATTCATCTCATTCGATTGTGAGCTCCTAGGAGCAGGGCTTCCTCCCCTATTCTGTATAGATGAATCATATTGTAATCCCCCAGTGGGCAGTATTCATCTCATTAGATTGTAAGCTCCTAGGAGCAGGGCTCCCTCCCCTGTTCTGTATAGATTAATCAAATTTTAAGCCCTAGTGGGCAGGATTCATCTCATTAGATTGTAAGCTCCTAGGAGCAGGGCTCCCTCCCATATTCTGTATAGATGAATCAAATTGTAAGCCCTAGTGGGCAGGTATCATCTCATTAGATTGTGAGCTCCTAGGAGCTGGGCTCCCTCCCCTGTTCTGTATAGATGAATCAAATTGTAATCCCCTAGTGGGCAGGATTCTTTTCATTTGATTGTGAGCTCCTAGGAGCAGCGCTCCCTCCCCTGTTCTGTATAGATTAATCAAATTGTAATCCCCCAGTGGGCAGGATTCATCTCATTAGATTGTGAGCTCCTAGGAGCAGGGCTTCCTCCCCTATTCTGTATAGATGAATCAAAATGTAATCCCTAGTAGGCAGGATTCATCTCATTAGATTGTAAGCTCCTAGGAGCAGGGCTCCCTCCCCTGTTCTGTATAGATGAATCATATTGTAATCCCTAGTGGGCAGGATTCATCTTATTAGATTGTGAGCTCCTAGGAGCAGGGCTCCCTCAACCTGTTCTGTATAGATGAATCAAATTGTAAGCCCTAGTGGGCAGGATTTATCTCATTAGATTGTAAGCTCTTAGGAGCAGGGCTCCCTCCCCTATTCTGAATAGATGAATCATATTGTAAGCCCTAGTGGGCAGGTTTCATCTCATTAGATTGTGAACTCTTAGGAGCAGGGCTTCCTCCCCTGTTCTGTATAGATGAATCAAATTATAAGCCCTAGTGGGCAGGATTCATCTCATTAGATTGTAAGCTCCTAGGAGCAGGGCTTCCTCCCCTGTTCTGTATAGATGAATCATATTGTAAGCCCTAGTGGGCAGGATTCATCTCATTAGATTGTGAGCTCCTAGGAGCAGGGCTTCCTCCCCTATTCTGTATAGATGAATCAAATTGTAATCCCTAGTGGGCAGGATTCATCTTATTAGATTGTGAGCTCCTAGGAGCAGGGCTTCCTCCCCTGTTATGTATAAATGAATCAAATTGTAATCCCCTGGTGGGCAAAATTCATCTCATTAGATTGTAAGCTCCTAGGAGCAGGGCTTCCTCCCCTGTTCTGTATAGATGAATCAAATTGTAATCCCTAGTGGGCAGGATTCATCTCATTAGATTGTGAGCTCCTAGGAGCAGGGCTTCCTCCCATGTTTTGTATAGATGAATCAAATTGTAAGTCCTAGTGGGCAGCATTCATCTCATTAGATTGTGAGCTCCTAGGAGCAAGGCTTCCTCCCCTATTCTGTATAGATGAATTAAAATGTAATCCCTAGTAGGCAGGATTCATCTCATTAGATTGTAAGCTCCTAGGAGCAGGGCTCCCTCCCCTATTCTGTATAGATGAATCAAATTGTAATCCCCCAGTGGGCAGGATTCATCTCATTAGATTGTGAGCTCCTAGGAGCAGGGCTTCCTCCCCTATTCTGTATAGATGAATCAAAATGTAATCCCTAGTAGGCAGGATTCATCTGATTAGATTGTAAGCTCCTAGGAGCAGGGCTCCCTCCCCTGTTCTGTATAGATGAATCATATTGTAATCCCTAGTGGGCAGGAATCATCTTATTAGATTGTAAGCTCCTAGGAGTAGGGCTCCCTCAACCTGTTCTGTATAGATGAATCAAATTGTAATCCCCTGGTGGGCAAAATTCATCTCATTAGATTGTAAGCTCCTAGGAGCAGGGCTTCCTCCCCTGTTCTGTATAGATGAATCAAATTGTAATTCCTAGTGGGCAGGATTCATCTCATTAGATTGTGAACTCTTAGGAGCAGGGCTTCCTCCCCTGTTCTGTATAGATGAATCAAATTATAAGACCTAGTGGGCAGGATTCATCTCATTAGATTGTAAGCTCCTAGGAGCAGGGCTTCCTCCCCTGTTCTGTATAGATGAATCATATTGTAAGCCCTAGTGGGCAGGATTCAACTCATTAGATTGTGAGCTCCTAGGAGCAGGGCTTCCTCCCCTATTCTGTATAGATGAATCAAATTGTAATCCCTAGTGGGCAGGATTCATCTTATTAGATTGTGAGCTCCTAGGAGCAGGGTTTCCTCCCCTGTTATGTATAAATGAATCAAATTGTAATCCACTGGTGGGCAAAATTCATCTCATTAGATTGTAAGCTCCTAGGAGCAGGGCTTCCTCCCCTGTTCTGTATAGATGAATCAAATTGTAATCCCTAGTGGGCAGGATTCATCTCATTAGATTGTGAGCTCCTAGGAGCAGGGCTTCCTCCCCTATTCTGTATAGATGAATCAAATTGTAATCCCTAGTGGGCAGGATTCATCTTATTAGATTGTGAGCTCCTAGGAGCAGGGCTTCCTCCCCTGTTATGTATAAATGAATCAAATTGTAATCCCCTGGTGGGCAAAATTCATCTCATTAGATTGTAAGCTCCTAGGAGCAGGGCTTCCTCCCCTGTTCTGTATAGATGAATCAAATTGTAATCCCTAGTGGGCAGGATTCATCTCATTAGATTGTGAGCTCCTAGGAGCAGGGCTTCCTCCCATGTTTTGTATAGATGAATCAAATTGTAAGTCCTCGTGGGCAGCATTCATCTCATTAGATTGTGAGCTCCTAGGAGCAGGGCTTCCTCCCCTATTCTGTATAGATCAATCAAAATGTAATCCCTAGTAGGCAGGATTCATCTCATTAGATTGTAAGCTCCTAGGAGCAGGGTTTCCTCCCCTGTTCTGTATAGATGAATCAAATTGTAATCCCTAGTGGGCAGGATTCATCTCATTAGATTGTGAGCTCCTAGGAGCAGGGCTTCCTCCCCTATTCTGTATAGATGAATCAAATTGTAATCCCTAGTGGGCAGGATTCATCTTATTAGATTGTGAGCTCCTAGGAGCAGGGCTTCCTCCCCTGTTATGTATAAATGAATCAAATTGTAATACCCTGGTGGGCAAAATTCATCTCATTAGATTGTAAGCTCCTAGGAGCAGGGCTTCCTCCCCTGTTCTGTATAGATGAATCAAATTGTAATCCCTAGTGGGCAGGATTCATCTCATTAGATTGTGAGCTCCTAGGAGCAGGGCTTCCTCCCATGTTTTGTATAGATGAATCAAATTGTAAGTCCTAGTGGGCAGCATTCATCTCATTAGATTGTGAGCTCCTAGGAGCAGGGCTTACTCCCCTATTCTGTATAGATGAATCAAAATGTAATCCCTAGTAGGCAGGATTCATCTCATTAGATTGTAAGCTCCTAGGAGCAGGGCTCCCTCCCCTGTTCTGTATAGATGAATCATATTGTAATCCCTAGTGGGCAGGATTCATCTTATTAGATTGTGAGCTCCTAGGAGCAGGGCTCCCTCAACCTGTTCTGTATAGATGAATCAAATTGTAAGCCCTAGTGGGCAGGATTTATCTCATTAGATTGTAAGCTCTTAGGAGCAGGGCTCCCTCCCCTATTCTGAATAGATGAATCATATTGTTAGCCCTAGTGGGCAGGTTTCATCTCATTAGATTGTGAACTCTTAGGAGCAGGGCTTCCTCCCCTGTTCTGTATAGATGAATCAAATTATAAGCCCCAGTGGGCAGGATTCATCTCATTAGATTGTAAGCTCCTAGGAGCAGGGCTTCCTCCCCAGTTCTGTATAGATGAATCATATTGTAAGCCCTAGTGGGCAGGATTCATCTCGTTAGATTGTGAGCTCCTAGGAGCAGGGCTTCCTCCCCTATTCTGTATAGATGAATCAAATTGTAATCCCTAGTGGGCAGGATTCATTTTATTAGATTGTGAGCTCCTAGGAGCAGGGCTTCCTCCCCTGTTATGTATAAATGAATCAAATTGTAATCCCCTGGTGGGCAAAATTCATCTCATTAGATTGTAAGCTCCTAGGAGCAGGGCTTCCTCCCCTGTTCTGTATAGATGAATCAAATTGTAATCCCTAGTGGGCAGGATTCATCTCATTAGATTGTGAGCTCCTAGGAGCAGGGCTTCCTCAGATGTTTTGTATCGATGAATCAAATTGTAAGTCCTAGTGAGCAGCATTCATCTCATTAGATTGTAAGCTCCTAGGAGCAGGGCTCCCTACCCTGTTCTGTATAGATGAATCATATTGTAATTCCCCAGTGGGCAGGATTCATCTCTTTCGATTGTGAGCTCCTAGGAGCAGGGCTTCCTCCCCTGTTATGTATAGATTAATCAAATTGTAATCCCCTAGTGGGCAGTTTTCATCTAATTAGATTGTAAACTCCTAGGAGCAGTGCTCCCTCCCCTGTTCTATATAGATGAATCATATTGTAAGCCCTAGTGGACAGGATTCATCTTTTTAGATTGTAAGCTCCTAGGAGCAGGGCTCCCTCCCCTGTTCTGTATAGATGAATCATATTGTAATCCCCTAGTGGGCAGTATTCATCTCATTAGATTGTGAGCTCCTAGGAGCAGGGCTCCCTCCCCTGTTCTGTATAGATGAATCATATTGTAAGTCCTAGTGGGCAGCATTCATCTCATTAGATTGTGAGCTCCTAGGAGCAGGGCTTCCTCCCCTGTTCTGTATAGATGAATCAAAATGTAATCCCTAGTAGGCAGGATTCATCTCATTAGATTGTAAGCTCCTAGGAGCAGGGCTCCCTCCCCTATTCTGTATAGATGAATCAAATTGTAATCCCCCAGTGGGCAGGATTCATCTCATTAGATTGTGAGCTCCTAGGAGCAGGGCTTCCTCCCCTATTCTGTATAGATGAATCAAAATGTAATCCCTAGTAGGCAGGATTCATCTCATTAGATTGTAAGCTCCTAGGAGCAGGGCTCCCTCCCCTGTTCTGTATAGATGAATCATATTGTAATCCCTAGTGGGCAGGATTCATTTTATTAGATTGTGAGCTCCTAGGAGCAGGGCTCCCTCAACCTGTTCTGTATAGATGAATCAAATTGTAATCCCCTGGTGGGCAAAATTCATCTCATTAGATTGTAAGCTCCTAGGAGCAGGGCTTCCTCCCCTGTTCTGTATAGATGAATCAAATTGTAATCCCTAGTGGGCAGGATTCATCTCATTAGATTGTGAACTCTTAGGAGCAGGGCTTCCTCCCCTGTTCTGTATAGATGATTCAAATTATAAGCCCTAGTGGGCAGGATTCATCTCATTGGATTGTAAGCTCCTAGGAGCAGGGCTTCCTCCCCTGTTCTGTATAGATGAATCATATTGTAAGCCCTAGTGGGCAGGATTCATCTCATTAGATTGTGAGCTCCTAGGAGCAGGGCTTCCTCCCCTATTCTGTATAGATGAATCAAATTGTAATCCCTAGTGGGCAGGATTCATCTTATTAGATTGTGAGCTCCTAGGAGCAGGGCTTCCTCCTCTGTTATGTATAAATGAATCAAATTGTAATCCCCTGGTGGGCAAAATTCATCTCATTAGATTGTAAGCTCCTAGGAGCAGGGCTTCCTCCCCTGTTCTGTATAGATGAATCAAATTCTAATCCCTAGTGGGCAGGATTCATCTCATTAGATTGTGAGCTCCTAGGAGCAGGGCTTCCTCCCCTATTCTGTATAGATGAATCAAATTGTAATCCCTAGTGGGCAGGATTCATCTTATTAGATTGTGAGCTCCTAGGAGCAGGGCTTCCTCCCCTGTTATGTATAAATGAATCAAATTGTAATCCCCTGGTGGGCAAAATTCATCTCATTAGATTGTAAGCTCCTAGGAGCAGGGCTTCCTCCCCTGTTCTGTATAGATGAATCAAATTGTAATCCCTAGTGGGCAGGATTCATCTCATTAGATTGTGAGCTCCTAGGAGCAGGGCTTCCTCCCATGTTTTGTATAGATGAATCAAATTGTAAGTCCTAGTGGGCAGCATTCATCTCATTAGATTGTGAGCTCCTAGGAGCAGGGCTTCCTCCCCTATTCTGTATAGATGAATCAAAATGTAATCCCTAGTAGGCAGGATTCATCTCATTAGATTGTAAGCTCCTAGGAGCAGGGCTCCCTCCCCTGTTCTGTATAGATGAATCATATTGTAATCCCTAGTGGGCAGGATTCATCTTATTAGATTGTGAGCTCCTAGGAGCAGGGCTCCCTCAACCTGTTCTGTATAGATGAATCAAATTGTAAGCCCTAGTGGGCAGGATTTATCTCATTAGATTGTAAGCTCTTAGGAGCAGGGCTCCCTCCCCTATTCTGAATAGATGAATCATATTGTAAGCCCTAGTGGGCAGGTTTCATCTCATTAGATTGTGAACTCTTCGGAGCAGGGCTTCCTCCCCTGTTCTGTATAGATGAATCAAATTATAAGCCCTAGTGGGCAGGATTCATCTCATTAGATTGTAAGCTCCTAGGAGCAGGGCTTCCTCCCCAGTTCTGTATAGATGAATCAAATTGTAATCCCCTGGTGGGCAAAATTCATCTCATTAGATTGTAAGCTCCTAGGAGCAGGGCTTCCTCCCCTGTTCTGTATAGATGAATCAAATTGTAATCCCTAGTGGGCAGGATTCATCTCATTAGATTGTGAGCTCCTAGGAGCAGGGCTTCCTCCCATGTTTTGTATAGATGAATCAAAATGTAAGTCCTAGTGGGCAGCATTCATCTCATTAGATTGTAAGATCCTAGGAGCAGGGCTTCATCCCCTATCCTGTATAGATGAATCAAATTTTAATCCCTAGTGGGCAGGATTCATCTCATTAGATTGTGAGCTCCTAGGAGCAGGGCTCCCTCCCCTGTTCTGTATAGATGAATCATATTGTAATTCCCCAGTGGACAGGATTCATCTCTTTCGATTGTGAGCTCCTAGGAGCAGGGCTTCCTCCCCTGTTATGTATAGATTAATCAAATTGTAATCCCCTAGTGGGCAGTTTTCATCTAATTAGATTGTAAACTCCTAGGAGCAGTGCTCCCTCCCCTGTTCTATATAGATGAATCATATTGTAATCCCCTAGTGGGCAGGATTCATCTCATTAGATTGTGAGCTCCTAGGAGCAGGGCTCCCTCCCCTGTTCTGTATAGATGAATCATATTGTAAGCCCTAGTGGGCAGGATTCATCTCATTAGATTGTAAGCTCCTAGGAGCAGGGCTCCCTCCCCTGTTCTGTATAGATGAATCATATTGTAATCCCATAGTGGGCAGTATTTATCTAATTAAATTGTGAGCTCCTAGGAGCAGGGCTTCCTCCCCTATTCTGTATAGATGAATCAAATTGTAATCCCTAGTGGGCAGGATTCATCTTATTAGATTGTGAGCTCCTAGGAGCAGGGCTTCCTCCCCTATTTTATATAGATGAATCAAATTGTAATCCCTAGTGGGCAGGATTCATCTCATTAGATTGTGAGCTCCTAGGAGCAGGGCTCCCTCCCCTGTTCTGTATAGATGAATCATATTGTAATTCCCCAGTGGGCAGGATTCATCTCTTTCGATTGTGAGCTCCTAGGAGCAGGGCTTCCTCCCCTGTTATGTATAGATTAATCAAATTGTAATCCCCTAGTGGGCAGTTTTCATCTAATTAGATTGTAAACTCCTAGGAGCAGTGCTCCCTCCCCTGTTCTATATAGATGAATCATATTGTAAGCCCTAGTGGACAGGATTCATCTCATTAGATTGTAAGCTCCTAGGAGCAGGGCTCCCTCCCCTGTTATGTATAGATGAATCATATTGTAATCCCCTAGTGGGCAGGATTCATCTCATTAGATTGTGAGCTCCTAGGAGCAGGGCTCCCTCCCCTGTTCTGTATAGATGAATCATATTGTAAGCCCTAGTGGGCAGGATTCATCTCATTAGATTGTAAGCTCCTAGGAGCAGGGCTCCCTCCCCTGTTCTGTATAGATGAATCATATTGTAATCCCATAGTGGGCAGTATTTATCTAATTAGATTGTGAGCTCCTAGGAGCAGGGCTTCCTCCCCTATTCTGTATAGATGAATCAAATTGTAATCCCTAGTGGGCAGGATTCATCTTATTAGATTGTGAGCTCCTAGGAGCAGGGCTTCCTCCCCTATTTTATATAGATGAATCAAATTGTAATCCCTAGTGGGCAGGATTCATCTTATTAGATTGTGAGCTCCTAGGAGCAGGGCTTCCTCCCCTGTTATGTATAGATGAATCAAAATGTAATCCCTAGTGGGCAGGATTCATCCCATTAGATTGTAAGCTCCTAGGAGCAGGGCTTCCTCCCCTGTTCTGTATAGATGAATCATATTGTAATCCCCCATTGGGCAGGATTCATCTCATTTGATTGTAAGCTCCTAGGAGCAGGGCTCCCTCCCATATTCTGTATAGATGAATACAATTGTGAGTGGGCAGGATTCATCTCATTAGATTGTGAGCTCCTAGGAGCTGGGCTCCCTCCCGTGTTCTGTATAGATGAATTAAATTGTAATCCCCCAGTGGGCAGGATTCATCTCATTAGATTGTAAGCTCCTAGGAGCAGGGCTTCCTCCCCTATTCTGTATAGATGAATCAAAATGTAATCCCTAGTGGGCAGGATTCATCCCATTAGATTGTAAGCTCCTAGGAGCAGGGCTTCCTCCCCTGTTCTGTATAGATGAATCATATTGTAATCCCCCATTGGGCAGGATTCATCTCATTTGATTGTAAGCTCCGAGGAGCAGGGCTTCCTCCCCTATTTTGTATAGATGAATCAAATTGTAATCCCCCAGTGGGTAGTATTTATCTCATTAGATTGTAAGCTCCTAGGAGCAGGGCTCCCTCCCCTGTTCTGTATAGATTAATCAAATTGTAAGCCCTAGTGGGCAGGATTCATCTCATTAGATTGTAAGCTCCTAGGAGCAGGGCTCCCTCCCATATTCTGTATAGATGAATACAATTGTGAGTGGGCAGGATTCATCTCATTAGATTGTGAGCTCCTAGGAGCTGGGCTCCCTCCCCTGTTCTGTATAGATGAATTAAATTGTAATCCCCCAGTGGGCAGGATTCATCTCATTAGATTGTGAGCTCCTAGGAGCAGGGCTTCCTCCCCTATTCTGTATAGATGAATCAAATTGTAAGCCCTAGTAGGCAGTATTCATCTCATTAGATTGTAAACTCCTAGGAGCAGGGCTCCCTCCCCTGTTCTGTATAGATGAATCATATTGTAATCCTCTAGTGGGCAGGATTCATCTCATTAGATTGTGAGCTCCTAGGAGCAGGGCTCCCTCGCCTGTTCTGTATAGATGAATCAAATTGTAAGTCCTAGTGGGCAGGATTCATCTCATTACATTGTAAGCTCCTAAGAGTAGGGCTCCCTCCCCTATTCTGAATAGATGAATCATATTGTAAGCCCTAGTGGGCAGGATTCATCTCATTAGATTGTGAACTCCTAGGAGCAGGGCTCCCTCCCCTGTTCTGTATAGATGAATCATATTGTAATCCCCCATTGGGCAGGATTCATCTCATTCGATTGTAAGC
Organism: Mixophyes australis; assembly: GCA_036250195.1. Classification (NCBI taxonomy): domain Eukaryota; kingdom Metazoa; phylum Chordata; class Amphibia; order Anura; family Limnodynastidae; genus Mixophyes; species Mixophyes australis. The sequence continues at coordinate 19,632,498 of JAVHZZ010000002.1, read as the reverse complement.
TCCGAGGAGCAGGGCTTCCTCCCCTATTTTGTATAGATGAATCAAATTGTAATCCCCCAGTGGGCAGTATTTATCTCATTAGATTGTAAGCTCCTAGGAGCAGGGCTCCCTCCCCTGTTCTGTATAGATTAATCAAATTGTAAGCCCTAGTGGGCAGGATTCATCTCATTAGATTGTGAGCTCCTAGGAGCAGGGCTTCCTCCCTTATTCTGTATAGATGAATCAAAATGTAATCCCTAGTGGGCAGGATTCATCTCATTAGATTGTAAGCTCCTAGGAGCAGGGCTTCCTCCCCTGTTCTGTATAGATGAATCATATTGTAATCCCCTAGTGGGAAGGATTCATCTCATTAGATTGTGAGCTCCTAGGAGCAGGGCTCCCTCCCCTGTTCTGTATAGATGAATCAAATTGTAAGCCCTAGTGGGCAGGATTCATCTCATTAGATTGTAAGCTCCTAGGAGCAGGGCTTCCTCCCCTGTTCTGTATAGATGAATCATATTGTAATCCCCAAGTGGGCAGGATTCATCTTATTAGATTGTGAGCTCCTAGGAGCAGGTCTTCCTCCCCTATTTTCTATAGATGAATCAAATTGTAATCCCTAGTGGCCAGGATTCATCTCATTAGATTGTAAACTCCTAGGAGCAGGGCTTCCTCCCCTGTTATGTATAGATGAATCAAATTGTAATCCCTAGTGGGCAGGATTCATCTCATTAGATTGTGAGCTCCTATGAGCAGGGCGTCCTCTCCTGTTTTGTATAGATGAATCAAATTGTAAGTCCTAGTGGGCAGCATTCATCTCATTAGATTATAAGCTCCTAGGAGCAGGGCTCCCTCCCCTTTTCTGTGTAGATGAATCATATTGTAAGCCCTAGTGGGCAGGATTCATCTCATTAGATTGTAAACTCCTAGGAGCAGGGCTTCCTCCCCTGTTCTGTATAGATGAATCATATTGTAATCCCCCAGTGGGCAGGATTCATCTCATTAGATTGTGAGCTCCTAGGAGCAGGGCTTCCTCCCCTATTCTGTATAGATGAATCAAATTGTAATCCCTAGTGGGCAGCATTCATCTCATTAGATTGTAAACTCCTAGGAGCAGGGCTCCCTCCCCAGTTCTGTGTAGATGAATCAAATTGTAAGCCCTAGTGGGCAGGATTCATCTCATTAAATTGTAAGCTCCTAGGAGCAGGGCTCCCTCCCCTGTTCTGTGTAGATGAATCATATTGTAAGCCCTAGTAGGCAGGATTCATCTCATTAGATTGTAAGCTCTTAGGAGCAGGGCTCCCTCCCCTATTCTGAATAGATGAATCATATTGTAAGCCCTAGTGGGCAGGATTCATCTCATTAGATTGTGAACTCCTAGGAGCAGGGCTTCCTCCCCGATTCTGTATAGATGAATCAAATTGTAAACCCTAGTGGGCAGGATTCATCTCATTAGATTGTAAGCTCCTAGGAGCATGGCTCCCTCCCCTGTTCTGTATAGATGAATCATATTGTAATCCCCTAGTGGGCAGGATTCATCTCATTAGATTGTGAGCTCCTAGGAGCAGGGCTCCCTCCCCTGTTCTGTATAGATGAATCAAATTGTAAGCCCTAGTGGGCAGGATTCATCTCATTAGATTGTAAACTCCTAGGAGCAGGGCTTCCTCCCCTGTTCTGTATAGATGAATCAAATTGTAAGTCCTAGTGGGCAGCATTCATCTCATTAGATTGTAAGCTCCTAGAATCAGGGCTCCCTCCCCTGTTCTGTATAGATGAAACATATTGTAAGCCCTAGTGGGCAGGATTCATCTCATTAGATTGTAAGCTCCTAGGAGCAGGGCTTCCTCCCCTATTCTGTATAGATGAATCAAATTGTAATCCCTAGTGGGCAGGATTCATCTCATTAGATTGTAAGCTCCTAGGAGCAGGGCTTCCTCCCCTGTTCTGTATAGATGAAACATATTGTAAGCCCTAGGGGGCAGGATTCATCTCATTAGATTGTGAGCTCCTAGGAGCAGGGCTCCCTCCCCTGTTCTGTATAGATGAATCAATTTGTAAGCCCTAGTGGGCAGGATTCATCTCATTAGATTGTGAGCTCCTAGGAGCAGGGCTTCCTCCCCTATTCTGTATAGATGAATCAAATTGTAATCCCTAGTGGGCAGGATTCATCTCATTAGATTGTGAGCTCCTATGAGCAGGGCTTCATCCCTTATTCTGTAAAGATGAATCAAATTATAATCCCTAGTGGGAAGATTCATCTCATTAGATTGTAAGCTCCTAGGAGCAAGGCTCCCTCCCCTGTTTTGTATAGATGAATCATATTGTAATCCCCCAGTGGGCAAGATTCATCTCATAGGATTGTGAGTTCCTAGTAGCGGGGCTCCCTCCCCTGTTCTGTATAGATGAATCAAATTGTAAGCCCTAGTGGGCAGGATTCATCTCATTAGATTGTAAACTCCTAGGAGCAGGGCTTCCTCCCCTATTCTGAATAGATGAATCATATTGTAAGCCCTAGTGGGCAGGATTCATCTCATTAGATTGTAAGCTCCTAGGAGCAGGGCTCCCTCCCCTGTTCTGTGTAGATGAATCATATTGTAAGCCGAAGTAGGCAGGATTCATCTCATTAGATTGTAAGCTCCTAGGAGCAGGGCTCCCTCCCCTATTCTGAATAGATGAATCATATTATAAGCCCTAGTGGGCAGGATTCATCTCATTAGATTGTGAACTTCTAGGAGCAGGGCTTCCTCCCCTATTCTGTATAGATGAATCAAATTATAATACCTAGTTGGCAGGATTCATCTCATTAGATTGTGAGCTCCTAGGAGCAGGGCTCCCTTCCCTATTCTGAATAGATGAATCATATTGTAAGCCCTAGTGGGCAGGATTCATCTCATTAGATTGTGAGCTCCTGGGAGCAGGGCTTCCTCCCCTGATCTGTATAGATGAATCAAATTGTAATCCTTAGTGGGCAAGATTCATCTCATTAGATTGTAAAATTTTAGGAGCAGAGCTTCCTCCCCTGTTCTGTATAGATGAATCAAATTGTAAGCCCTAGTGGGCAGGATTCATCTCATTAGATTGTGAGCTCCTAGGAGTAGGGCTTCCTCCCCTGATCTGTATACATGAATCAAATTGTAAGTCCTAGTGGGCAGCATTCATCTCATTAGATTGTAAGCTCCTAGAAGCAGAGCTCCCTCCCCTGTTCTGTATAGATGAAACATATTGTAAGCTCTAGTGGGCAGGATTCATCTCATTAGATTGTAAGCTCCTAGGAGCAGGGCTTCCTCCCCTATTCTGTATAGATGAATCAAATTGTAATCCCTAGTGGGCAGGATTCATCTCATTAGATTGTAAGCTCCTAGGAGCAGGGCTTCCTCCCCTGTTCTGTATAGATGAATCAAATTGTAAGCCCTAGTGGGCAGGATTCATCTCATTAGATTGTAAGCTCCTAGGAGCAGGGCTCCCTCCCTGTTCTGTATAGATGAAACATATTGTAAGCCCTAGTGGGCAGGATTCATCTCATTAGATTGTAAGCTCCTAGGAGCAGGGCTCCCTCCCTTGTTCTGTATAGATGAATCAATTTGTAAGCCCTAGTGGGCAGGATTCATCTCATTGGATTGTGAGCTCCTAGGAGCAGGGCTTCCTCCCCTATTCTGTATAGATGAATCAAATTGTAATCCCTAGTGGGCAGGATTCATCTCATTAGATTGTGAGCTCCTAAGAGCAGGGCTTCCTCCCCTATTCTGTATAGATGAATCATATTGTAATCCCCCAGTGGGCAGGATTCATCTCATTAGATTGTGAGCTCCTAGGAGCAGGGCTCCCTCCCTTATTCTTTATAGATGAATCAAATTATAATCCTCCAGTGGGCAGGATTCATCTCATTAGATTGTGAGCTCCTAGAAGCAGGGCTTCATCCCTTATTCTGTATAGATGAATCAAATTATAATCCCTAGTGGGTAGGATTCATCTCATTACATTGTAAGCTCCTAGGAGCAGGGCTCCCTCCCCTGTTTTGTATAGATGAATCATATTGTAATCCCTAGTGGGCAGGATTCATCTAATTTGATTGTGAGCTCCTAGGAGCAGGGCTCCCTACCCTGTTCTGTTTAGATGAATCAAATTGTAAGCCCTAGTTGGCAGGATTCATCTCATTAGATTGTAAACTCCTAGGAGCAGGTCTTCCTCCCCTATTGTAAATAGATGAATCATATTGTAAGCCCTAGTGGGCAGGATTCATCTCATTAGATTGTAAGCTCCTAGGAGCAGGGCTTCCTCCCCTATTCTGTATAGATGAATCAAATTGTAATCCCTAGGGTGCAGGATTCATCTCATTAGATTGTGAGCTCCTAGGAGCAGGGCTTCCTCCCCTGTTCTGTATAGATGAATCAAATTGTAAGTCCTAGTGGGCAAGATTTATCTCATTAGATTGTGAGCTCCTAGGAGTAGGGCTTCCTCCCTTGTTCTGTATAGATGAATCAAATTGTAAGTCCTAGTGGGCAGCATTCATCTCATTAGATTGTAAGCTTCTAGAAGCAGGGCTTCCTCCCCTATTCTGTATAGATGAAACATATTGTAATCCCTAGTGGGCAGGATTCATCTCATTAGATTGTAAGCTCCTAGGAGCAGGACTTCCTCCCCTGTTCTGTATAGATGAATCAAATTGTAATCCCCAGTGAGCAGGATTCATCTCATTAGATTGTGAGCTCCTAGGAGCAGGGCTTCCTCCACTGTTATGTATAAATTAATCAAATTGTAAGCCCTAGTGGGCAGGATTCATCTCATTAGATTGTGAGCTCTGAGGAGCAGGGCTTCCTCCCCTATTCTGTGTAGATGAATCATATTGTAATCCACTAGAGGGCAGGATTCATCTCATTAGATTGTAAACTCCTAGGAGCAGAGCTCCCTCCCCTGTTCTGTATAGATGAATCATATTGTAATCCCCCAGTGGGCAGAATACATCTCATTAGATTGTGATCTCCTAGGAGCAGGGCTCCCTCCTCTATCCTGTATAGATGAATCAAATTGTAATCCCTAGTGGGCAGGATTCATCTCATTAGATTGTAAGCTCCTAGGAGCAGGGCTTCCTCCCCTGTTCTGTATAGATGAATCATATTGTAATTCCCTAGTGGGCAGGATTCATCTCATTAGATTGTGAGCTCCTAGGAGCAGGGCTCCCTCCCCTGTTCTGTATAGATGAATCAAATTGTAATCCCTTAGTGGGCAGAATTCATCTCATTAGATTGTAAGCTCCTAGGAGCAGGGCTCCCTCCCTGTTCTGTATAGATGAAACATATTGTAAGCCCTAGTGGGCAGGATTCATCTCATTAGATTGTAAGCTCCTAGGAGCAGGGCTCCCTCCCCTGTTCTGTATAGATGAATCATATTGTAATCCCCCAGTGGGCAGGATTCATCTCATTAGATTGTGAGCTCCTAGGAGCAGGGCTCCCTCCCTTATTCTTTATAGATGAATCAAATTGTAATCCCCCAGTGGGCAGGATTCATCTCATTAGATTGTGAGCTCCTAGGAGCAGGGCTTCATCCCTTATTCTGTATAGATGAATCAAATTATAATCCCTAGTGGGTAGGATTCATCTCATTACATTGTAAGCTCCTAGGAGCAGGGCTCCCTCCCCTGTTTTGTATAGATGAATCATATTGTAATCCCCCAGTGGGCAGGATTCATCTCATTAGATTGTGAGCTCCTAGGAGCAGGGCTCCCTCCCCTGTTCTGTTTAGATGAATCAAATTGTAAGCAATAGTGGGCAGGATTCATCTCATTAGATTGTAAACTCCTAGGAGCAGGTCTTCCTCCCCTATTCTAAATAGATAAATCATATTGTAAGCCCTAGTGGGCAGGATTCATCTCATTAGATTGTAAGCTCCTAGTAGCAGGGCTTCCTCCCCTATTCTGTATAGATGAATCAAATTGTAATCCCTAGGGTGCAGGATTCATCTCATTAGATTGTGAGCTCCTAGGAGCAGGGCTTCCTCCCCTGTTCTGTATAGATGAATCAAATTGTAAGCCCTAGTGGGCAAAATTCATCTCATTAGATTGTGAGCTCCTAGGAGTAGGGCTTCCTCCCTTGTTCTGTATAGATGAATCAAATTGTAAGTCCTAGTGGGCAGCATTCATCTCATTAGATTGTAAGCTTCTAGAAGCAGGGCTTCCTCCCCTATTCTGTATAAATGAAACATATTGTAAGCCCTAGTGGGCAGGATTCATCTCATTAGATTGTTAGCTCCTAGGAGCAGGACTTCCTCCCCTGTTCTGTAAAAATAATCAAATTGTAAGCCCTAGTGGGCAGGATTCATCTCATTAGATTGTGAGCTCCTAGGAGCAGGGCTTCCTCGCCTATTCTGTATAGATGAATCATATTGTAATCCCCCAGTGGGCAGAATACATCTCATTAGATTGTGATCTCCTAGGAGCAGGGCTTCCTCCTCTATCCTGTATAGATGAATCAAATTGTAATCCCTAGTGGGCAGAATTCATCTCATTAGATTGTAAGCTCCTAGGAGCAGGGCTGCCTCCCCTGTTCTGTATAGATGAATCATATTATAATTCCCTAGTGGGCAGGATTCATCTCATTAGATTGTGAGCTCCTAGGAGCAGGGCTCCCTCCCCTGTTCTGTATAGATGAATCAAATTGTAATCCCTTAGTGGGCAGGATTCATCTCATTAGATTGTGAGCTCCTAGGAGCAGGGCTCCCTCCCTGTTCTGTATAGATGAAACATATTGTAAGCCCTAGTGGGCAGGAGTCATCTCATTAGATTGTAAGCTCCTAGGAGCAGGGCTCCTTTCCCTGTACTGTATAGATGAATCAATTTGTAATCCCTTAGTGGGCAGGATTCATCTCATTAGATTGTGAGCTCCTAGGAGCAGGGCTCCCTCCCTGTTCTGTATAGATGAAACATATTGTAAGCCCTAGTGGGCAGGAGTCATCTCATTAGATTGTAAGCTCCTAGGAGCAGGGCTCCTTTCCCTGTACTGTATAGATGAATCAATTTGTAAGCCCCAGTGAGCAGGATTCATCTCATTAGATTGTGAGCTCCTAGGAGCAGGGCTTCCTCCACTGTTATGTATAAATTAATCAAATTGTAAGCCCTAGTGGGCAGGATTCATCTCATTAGATTGTGAGCTCTGAGGAGCAGGGCTTCCTCCCCTATTCTGTGTAGATGAATCATATTGTAATCCACTAGAGGGCAGGATTCATCTCATTAGATTGTAAACTCCTAGGAGCAGAGCTCCCTCCCCTGTTCTGTATAGATGAATCATATTGTAATCCCCCAGTGGGCAGAATACATCTCATTAGATTGTGATCTCCTAGGAGCAGGGCTCCCTCCTCTATCCTGTATAGATGAATCAAATTGTAATCCCTAGTGGGCAGGATTCATCTCATTAGATTGTAAGCTCCTAGGAGCAGGGCTTCCTCCCCTGTTCTGTATAGATGAATCATATTGTAATTCCCTAGTGGGCAGGATTCATCTCATTAGATTGTGAGCTCCTAGGAGCAGGGCTCCCTCCCCTGTTCTGTATAGATGAATCAAATTGTAATCCCTTAGTGGGCAGAATTCATCTCATTAGATTGTAAGCTCCTAGGAGCAGGGCTCCCTCCCTGTTCTGTATAGATGAAACATATTGTAAGCCCTAGTGGGCAGGATTCATCTCATTAGATTGTAAGCTCCTAGGAGCAGGGCTCCCTCCCCTGTTCTGTATAGATGAATCATATTGTAATCCCCCAGTGGGCAGGATTCATCTCATTAGATTGTGAGCTCCTAGGAGCAGGGCTCCCTCCCTTATTCTTTATAGATGAATCAAATTGTAATCCCCCAGTGGGCAGGATTCATCTCATTAGATTGTGAGCTCCTAGGAGCAGGGCTTCATCCCTTATTCTGTATAGATGAATCAAATTATAATCCCTAGTGGGTAGGATTCATCTCATTACATTGTAAGCTCCTAGGAGCAGGGCTCGCTCCCCTGTTTTGTATAGATGAATCATATTGTAATCCCCCAGTGGGCAGGATTCATCTCATTAGATTGTGAGCTCCTAGGAGCAGGGCTCCCTCCCCTGTTCTGTTTAGATGAATCAAATTGTAAGCAATAGTGGGCAGGATTCATCTCATTAGATTGTAAACTCCTAGGAGCAGGTCTTCCTCCCCTATTCTAAATAGATAAATCATATTGTAAGCCCTAGTGGGCAGGATTCATCTCATTAGATTGTAAGCTCCTAGTAGCAGGGCTTCCTCCCCTATTCTGTATAGATGAATCAAATTGTAATCCCTAGGGTGCAGGATTCATCTCATTAGATTGTGAGCTCCTAGGAGCAGGGCTTCCTCCCCTGTTCTGTATAGATGAATCAAATTGTAAGCCCTAGTGGGCAAAATTCATCTCATTAGATTGTGAGCTCCTAGGAGTAGGGCTTCCTCCCTTGTTCTGTATAGATGAATCAAATTGTAAGTCCTAGTGGGCAGCATTCATCTCATTAGATTGTAAGCTTCTAGAAGCAGGGCTTCCTCCCCTATTCTGTATAAATGAAACATATTGTAAGCCCTAGTGGGCAGGATTCATCTCATTAGATTGTTAGCTCCTAGGAGCAGGACTTCCTCCCCTGTTCTGTAAAAATAATCAAATTGTAAGCCCTAGTGGGCAGGATTCATCTCATTAGATTGTGAGCTCCTAGGAGCAGGGCTTCCTCGCCTATTCTGTATAGATGAATCATATTGTAATCCCCCAGTGGGCAGAATACATCTCATTAGATTGTGATCTCCTAGGAGCAGGGCTTCCTCCTCTATCCTGTATAGATGAATCAAATTGTAATCCCTAGTGGGCAGAATTCATCTCATTAGATTGTAAGCTCCTAGGAGCAGGGCTGCCTCCCCTGTTCTGTATAGATGAATCATATTATAATTCCCTAGTGGGCAGGATTCATCTCATTAGATTGTGAGCTCCTAGGAGCAGGGCTCCCTCCCCTGTTCTGTATAGATGAATCAAATTGTAATCCCTTAGTGGGCAGGATTCATCTCATTAGATTGTGAGCTCCTAGGAGCAGGGCTCCCTCCCTGTTCTGTATAGATGAAACATATTGTAAGCCCTAGTGGGCAGGAGTCATCTCATTAGATTGTAAGCTCCTAGGAGCAGGGCTCCTTTCCCTGTACTGTATAGATGAATCAATTTGTAAGCCCTAGTGGGCAGGATTCATCTCATTAGATTGTGAGCTCCTAGGAGCAGGGCTCCCTCCCTTATTCTTTATAGATGAATCAAATTGTAATCCCCCAGTGGGCAGGATTCATCTCATTAGATTGTGAGCTCCTAGGAGCAGGGCTCCCTCCCCTGTTCTGTATAGATGAATCAATTTGTAAGCCCTAGTGGGCAGGATTCATCTCATTAGATTGTGAGCTCCTAGGAGCAGGGCTTCCTCCCCTGTTCTGTATAGATGAATCATATTGTAATCCCCCAGTGGGCAGGATTCATCTCATTAGATTGTGAGCTCCTAGGAGCAGGGCTCCCTCCCTTTTTCTTTATAGATGAATCAAATTGTAATCCCTAGTGAGCAGGATTCATCTCATTAGATTGTGAGCTCCTAGGAGCAGGGCTTCCTCTACTGTTCTGTATAAATTAATCAAATTGTAAGCCCTAGTGGGCAGGAATCATCTCATTAGATTGTGAGCTCCTAGGAGCAGGGCTTCCTCCCCTATTCTGTGTAGATGAATCATATTGTAATCCCCTAGTAGGCAGGATTCATCTCATTAGATTGTAAACTCCTAGGAGCAGAGCTCCCTCCCCTGTTCTGTATAGATGAATCATATTGTAATCCCCCAGTGGGCAGAATACATCTCATTAGATTGTGATCTCCTAGGAGCAGGGCTTCCTCCTCTATCCTGTATAGATGAATCAAATTGTAATCCCTAGTGGGCAGGATTCATCTCATTAGATTGTAAGCTCCTAGGAGCAGGGCTTCCTCCCCTGTTCTGTATAGATGAATCATATTGTAATTCCCTAGTGGGCAGGATTCAACTCATTAGATTGTGAGCTCCTAGGAGCAGGGCTCCCTCCCCTGTTCTGTATAGATGAATCAAATTGTAATCCCTTAGTGGGCAGGATTCATCTCATTAGATTGTAAGCTCCTAGGAGCAGGGCTCCCTCCCCTGTTCTGTATAGATGAATCAATTTGTAAGCCCTAGTGGGCAGGATTCATCTCATTAGATTGTGAGCTCCTAGAAGCAGGGCTCCCTCCCTTATTCTTTATAGATGAATCAAATTGTAATCCCCCAGTGGGCAGGATTCATCTCATTAGATTGTGAGCTCCTAGGAGCAGGGCTCCCTCCCCTGTTCTGTATAGATGAATCAGTTTGTAAGCCCTAGTGGGCAGGATTCATCTCATTAGATTGTGAGCTCCTAGGAGCAGGGCTTCCTCCCCTGTTCTGTATAGATGAATCATATTGTAATCCTCCAGTGGGCAGGATTCATCTCATTAGATTGTGAGCTCCTAGGAGCAGGGCTCCCTCCCTTATTCTTTATAGATGAATCAAATTGTAATCCACCAGTGGGCAGGATTCATCTCATTAGATTGTGAGCTCCTAGGAGCAGGGCTTCATCCCTTATTCTGTATAGATGAATCAAATTATAATCCCTAGTGGGTAGGATTCATCTAATTACATTGTAAGCTCCTAGGAGCAGGGCTCCCTCCCCTGTTTTGTATAGATGAATCATATTGTAATCCCCCAGTGGGCAGGATTCATCTCATTAGATTGTGAGCTCCTAGAAGCAGGGCTCCCTCCCCTGTTCTGTTTAGATGAATCAAATTGTAAGCCCTAGTGGGCAGGATTCATCTCATTAGATTGTAAACTCCTAGGAGCAGGTCTTCCTCCCCTATTCTAAATAGATAAATCATATTGTAAGCCCTAGTGGGCAGGATTCATCTCATTAGATTGTAAGCTCCTAGGAGCAGGCCTTCCTCCCCTATTCTGTATAGATGAATCAAATTGTAATCCCTAGGGTGCAGGATTCATCTCATTAGATTGTGAGCTCCTAGGAGCATGGCTTCCTCCCCTGTTCTGTATAGATGAATCAAATTGTAAGCCCTAGTGGGCAAGATTCATCTCATTAGATTGTGAGCTCCTAGGAGTAGGGCTTCCTCCCTTGTTCTGTATAGATGAATCAAATTGTAAGTCATAGTGGGCAGCATTCATCTCATTAGATTGTAAGCTTCTAGAAGCAGGGCTTCCTCCCCTATTCTGTATAGATGAAACATATTGTAAGCCCTAGTGGGCAGGATTCATCTCATTAGATTGTAAGCTCCTAGGAGCAGGACTTCCTCCCCTGTTCTGTATAGATGAATCAAATTGTAATCCCTAGTGAGCAGGATTCATCTCATTAGATTGTGAGCTCCTAGGAGCAGGGCTTCCTCCCCTGTTCTGTATAGATGAATCATATTGTAATTCCCTAGTGGGCAGGATTCATCTCATTAGATTGTGAGCTCCTAGGAGCAGGGCTCCCTCCCCTGTTCTGTATAGATGAAACATATTGTAAGCCCTAGTGGGCAGGATTCATCTCATTAGATTGTAAGCTCCTAGGAGCAGGACTTCCTCCCATGTTCTGTATACATGAATCAAATTGTAATCCCTAGTGAGCAGGATTCATCTCATTAGATTGTGAGCTCCTAGGAGCAGGGCTTCCTCCACTGTTCTGTATAAATGAATCAAATTGTAAGCCCTAGTGGGCAGGATTCATCTCATTAGATTGTGAGCTCCTAGGAGCAGGGCTTCCTCCCCTATTCTGTGTAGATGAATCATATTGTAATCCCCTAATGGGCAGGATTCATCTCATTAGATTGTAAACTCCTAGGAGCAGAGCTCCCTCCCCTGTTCTGTATAGATGAATCATATTGTAATCCCCCAGTGGGCAGGATACATCTCATTAGATTGTGATCTCCTAGGAGCAGGGCTTCCTCCTCTATCCTGTATAGATGAATCAAATTGTAATCCCTAGTGGGCAGGATTCATCTCATTAGATTGTAAGCTCCTAGGAGCAGGGCTTCCTCCCCTGTTCTGCATAGATGAATCATATTGTAATTCCCTAGTGGGCAGGATTCATCTCATTAGATTGTGAGCTCCTAGGAGCAGGGCTTCCTCCCCTGTTCTGTATAGATGAATCATATTGTAATTCCCTAGTGGGCAGGATTCATCTCATTAGATTGTGAGCTCCTAGGAGCAGGGCTCCCTCCCCTGTTCTGTATAGATGAATCAATTTGTAAGCCCTAGTGGGCAGGATTCATCTCATTAGATTGTGAGCTCCTAGGAGCAGGGCTTCCTCCCCTGTTATGTATAGATGAATCATATTGTAATCCCCCAGTGGGCAGGATTCATCTCATTAGATTGTGAGCTCCTAGGAGCAGGGCTCCCTCCCTTTTTCTTTATAGATGAATCAAATTGTAATCCCTAGTGAGCAGGATTCATCTCATTAGATTGTGAGCTCCTAGGAGCAGGGCTTCCTCCACTGTTCTGTATAAATTAATCAAATTGTAAGCCCTAGTGGGCAGGATTCATCTCATTAGATTGTGAGCTCCTAGGAGCAGGGCTTCCTCCCCTATTCTGTGTAGATGAATCATATTGTAATCCCCTAGTAGGCAGGATTCATCTCATTAGATTGTAAACTCCTAGGAGCAGAGCTCCCTCCCCTGTTCTGTATAGATGAATCATATTGTAATCCCCCAGTGGGCAGAATACATCTCATTAGATTGTGATCTCCTAGGAGCAGGGCTTCCTCCTCTATCCTGTATAGATGAATCAAATTGTAATCCCTAGTGGGCAGGATTCATCTCATTAGATTGTAAGCTCCTAGGAGCAGGGATTCCTCCCCTGTTCTGTATAGATGAATCATATTGTAATTCCCTAGTGGGCAGGATTCAACTCATTAGATTGTGAGCTCCTAGGAGCAGGGCTCCCTCCCCTGTTCTGTATAGATGAATCAAATTGTAATCCCTTAGTGGGCAGGATTCATCTCATTAGATTGTAAGCTCCTAGGAGCAGGGCTCCCTCCCCTGTTCTGTATAGATGAATCAATTTGTAAGCCCTAGTGGGCAGGATTCATCTCATTAGATTGTGAGCTACTAGAAGCAGGGCTCCCTCCCTTATTCTTTATAGATGAATCAAATTGTAATCCCCCAGTGGGCAGGATTCATCTCATTAGATTGTGAGCTCCTAGGAGCAGGGCTCCCTCCCCTGTTCTGTATAGATGAATCAGTTTGTAAGCCCTAGTGGACAGGATTCATCTCATTAGATTGTGAGCTCCTAGGAGCAGGGCTCCCTCCCTTATTCTTTATAGATGAATCAAATTGTAATCCACCAGTGGGCAGGATTCATCTCATTAGATTGTGAGCTCCTAGGAGCAGGGCTTCATCCCTTATTCTGTATAGATGAATCAAATTATAATCCCTAGTTGGTAGGATTCATCTAATTACATTGTAAGCTCCTAGGAGCAGGGCTCCCTCCCCTGTTTTGTATAGATGAATCATATTGTAATCCCCCAGTGGGCAGGATTCATCTCATTAGATTGTGAGCTCCTAGAAGTAGGGCTCCCTCCCCTGTTCTGTTTAGATGAATCAAATTGTAAGCCCTAGTGGGCAGGATTCATCTCATTAGATTGTAAACTCCTAGGAGCAGGTCTTCCTCCCCTATTCTAAATAGATAAATCATATTGTAAGCCCTAGTGGGCAGGATTCATCTCATTAGATTGTAAGCTCCTAGGAGCAGGCCTTCCTCCCCTATTCTGTATAGATGAATCAAATTGTAATCCTTAGGGTGCAGGATTCATCTCATTAGATTGTGAGCTCCTAGGAGCATGGCTTCCTCCCCTGTTCTGTATAGGTGACTCAATTTGTAAGCCCTAGTGGGCAAGATTCATCTCATTAGATTGTGAGCTCCTAGGAGTAGGGCTTCCTCCCTTGTTCTGTATAGATGAATCAAATTGTAAGTCATAGTGGGCAGCATTCATCTCATTAGATTGTAAGCTTCTAGAAGCAGGGCTTCCTCCCCTATTCTGTATAGATGAAACATATTGTAAGCCCTAGTGGGCAGGATTCATCTCATTAGATTGTAAGCTCCTAGGAGCAGGACTTCCTCCCCTGTTCTGTATAGATGAATCAAATTGTAATCCCTAGTGAGCAGGATTCATCTCATTAGATTGTGAGCTCCTAGGAGCAGGGCTTCCTCCACTGTTCTGTATAAATGAATCAAATTGTAAGCCCTAGTGGGCAGGATTCATCTCATTAGATTGTGAGCTCCTAGGAGCAGGGCTTCCTCCCCTATTCTGTGTAGATGAATCATATTGTAATCCCCTAATGGGCAGGATTCATCTCATTAGATTGTAAACTCCTAGGAGCAGAGCTCCCTCCCCTGCTCTGTATAGATGAATCATATTGTAATCCCCCAGTGGGCAGGATACATCTCATTAGATTGTGATCTCCTAGGAGCAGGGCTTCCTCCTCTATCCTGTATAGATGAATCAAATTGTAATCCCTAGTGGGCAGGATTCATCTCATTAGATTGTAAGCTCCTAGGAGCAGGGCTTCCTCCCCTGTTCTGTATAGATGAATCATATTGTAATTCCCTAGTGGGCAGGATTCATCTCATTAGATTGTGAGCTCCTAGGAGCAGGGCTTCCTCCCCTGTTCTGTATAGATGAATCAAATTGTAATCCCTTAGTGGGCAGGATTCATCTCATTAGATTGTAAGCTCCAAAGAGCAGGGCTTCCTCCCCTGTTATGTATAGATGAATCAAATTGTAATCCCTAGTGGGCAAGATTCATCTCATTAGATTGTGAGCTCCTAGGAGCAGGGCTCCCTCCCCTATTCTTTATAGATGAATCAAATTGTAATCCCTAGTGGGCAGGATTCATCTCATTAGATTGTGAGCTCCTAGGAGCAGGGCTCCCTCCCCTATTCTTTATAGATGAATCAAATTGTAATCCCCCAGTGGGCAGGATTCATCTCATTAGATTGTGATCTCCTAGGAGCAGGGCTTCCTCCTCTATCCTGTATAGATGAATCAAATTGTAATCCCTAGTGGGCAGGATTCATCTCATTAGATTGTAAGCTCCTAGGAGCAGGGCTCCATCCCCTGTTCTGTATAGATGAATCATAATGTAATTCCCTAGTGGGCAGGATTCATCTCATTAGATTGTGAGCTCCTAGGAGCAGGGCTCCCTCCCCTGTTCTGTATAGATGAATCAAATTGTAAGCCCTAGTGGGCAGGATTCATCTCATTAGATTGTGAACTCCTAGGAGCAGGGCTTCCTCCCCTGTTCTGTATAGATGAATCAAATTGTAATCCCTAGTCGACAGGATTTATCTAATTAGAATGTGAGCTCCTAGGAGCAGGGCTTCCCCCCCTGTTATGTATAGATGAATCAAATTGTAATCCCTAGTGGGCAGGATTCATCTCATTCGATTGGGAACTCCTAGGAGCAGGGCTTCCTACCCTGTTCTGTATAGATGAATCAAATTGTAATCCCCCAGTGGGCAGAATACATCTCATTAGATTGTGATCTCCTAGGAGCAGGGCTTCCTCCTCTATCCTGTATAGATGAATCAAATTGTAATCCCTAGTGGGCAGGATTCATCTCATTAGATTGTAAGCTCCTAGGAGCAGGACTTCCTCCCCTGTTCTGTATAGATGAATCATATTGTAATTCCCTAGTGGGCAGGATTCATCTCATTAGATTGTGAGCTCCTAGGAGCAGGGCTCCCTCCCCTGTTCTGTATAGATGAATCAAATTGTAATCCCTTAGTGGGCAGGATTCATCTCATTAGATTGTAAGCTCCTAGGAGCAGGGCTCCCTCCCTGTTCTGTATAGATGAAACATATTGTAAGCCCTAGTGGGCAGGATTCATCTCATTAGATTGTAAGCTCCTAGGAGCAGGGCTCCCTCCCCTGTTCTGTATAGATGAATCAATTTGTAAGCCCTAGTGGGCAGGATTCATCTCATTAGACTGTGAGCTCCTAGGAGCAGGGCTCCCTCCCTTATTCTTTATAGATGAATCAAATTGTAATCCCCCAGTGGGCAGGATTCATCTCATTAGATTGTGAGCTCCTAGGAGCAGGGCTCCCTCCCCTGTTCTGTATAGATGAATCAGTTTGTAAGCCCTAGTGGGCAGGATTCATCTCATTAGATTGTGAGCTCCTAGGAGCAGGGCTTCCTCCCCTGTTCTGTATAGATGAATCATATTGTAATCCCCCAGTGGGCAGGATTCATCTCATTAGATTGTGAGCTCCTAGGAGCAGGGCTCCCTCCCTTATTCTTTATAGATGAATCAAATTGTAATCCACCAGTGGGCAGGATTCATCTCATTAGATTGTGAGCTCCTAGGAGCAGGGCTTCATCCCTTATTCTGTATAGATGAATCAAATTATAATCCCTAGTGGGTAGGATTCATCTAATTACATTGTAAGCTCCTAGGAGCAGGGCTCCCTCCCCTGTTTTGTATAGATGAATCATATTGTAATCCCCCAGTGGGCAGGATTCATCTCATTAGATTGTGAGCTCCTAGGAGCAGGGCTCCCTCCCCTGTTCTGTTTAGATGAATCAAATTGTAAGCCCTAGTGGGCAGGATTCATCTCATTAGATTGTAAACTCCTAGGAGCAGGTCTTCCTCCCCTATTCTAAATAGATAAATCATATTGTAAGCCCTAGTGGGCAGGATTCATCTCATTAGATTGTAAGCTCCTAGGAGCAGGGCTTCCTCCCCTATTCTGTATAGATGAATCAAATTGTAATCCCTAGGGTGCAGGATTCATCTCATTAGATTGTGAGCTCCTAGGAGCATGGCTTCCTCCCCTGTTCTGTATAGATGAATCAAATTGTAATCCACCAGTGGGCAGGATTCATCTCATTAGATTGTGAGCTCCTAGGAGTAGGGCTTCCTCCCTTGTTCTGTATAGATGAATCAAATTGTAAGTCCTAGTGGGCAGCATTCATCTCATTAGATTGTAAGCTTCTAAAAGCAGGGCTTCCTCCCCTATTCTGTATAGATGAAACATATTGTAAGCCCTAGTGGGCAGGATTCATCTCATTAGATTGTAAGCTCCTAGGAGCAGGACTTCCTCCCCTGTTCTGTATAGATGAATCAAATTGTAATCCCTAGTGAGCAGGATTCATCTCATTAGATTGTGAGCTCCTAGGAGCAGGGCTTCCTCCACTGTTCTCTATAAATGAATCAAATTGTAAGCCCTAGTGGGCAGGATTCATCTCATTAGATTGTGAGCTCCTAGGAGCAGGGCTTCCTCCCCTATTCTGTGTAGATGAATCATATTGTAATCCCCTAATGGGCAGGATTCATCTCATTAGATTGTAAACTCCTAGGAGCAGAGCTCCCTCCCCTGTTCTGTATAGATGAATCATATTGTAATCCCCCAGTGGGCAGGATACATCTCATTAGATTGTGATCTCCTAGGAGCAGGGCTTCCTCCTCTATCCTGTATAGATGAATCAAATTGTAATCCCTAGTGGGCAGGATTCATCTCATTAGATTGTAAGCTCCTAGGAGCAGGGCTTCCTCCCCTGTTCTGTATAGATGAATCATATTGTAATTCCCTAGTGAGCAGGATTCATCTCATTAGATTGTGAGCTCCTAGGAGCAGGGCTTCCTCCCCTGTTCTGTATAGATGAATCAAATTGTAATCCCTTAGTGGGCAGGATTCATCTCATTAGATTGTAAGATCCGAGGAGCAGGGCTTCCTCCCCTGTTATGTATAGATGAATCAAATTGTAATCCCTAGTGGGCAGGATTCATCTCATTAGATTTTGAGCTCCTAGGAGCAGGGCTCCCTCCCCTATTCTTTATAGATGAATCAAATTGTAATCCCTAGTGGGCAGGATTCATCTCATTAGATTGTGAGCTCCTAGGAGCAGGGCTCCCTCCCCCATTCTTTATAGATGAATCAAATTGTAATCCCCCAGTGGGCAGGATTCATCTCATTAGATTGTGATCTCCTAGGAGCAGGGCTTCCTCCTCTATCCAGTATAGATGAATCAAATTGTAATCCCTAGTGGGCAGGATTCATCTCATTAGATTGTAAGCTCCTAGGAGCAGGGCTCCCTCCCCTGTTCTGTATAGATGAATCATAATGTAATTCCCTAGTGGGCAGGATTCATCTCATTAGATTGTGAGCTCCTAGGAGCAGGGCTCCCTCCCCTGTTCTGTATAGATGAATCAAATGGTAAGCCCTAGTGGGCAGGATTCATCTCATTAGATTGTGAACTCCTAGGAGCAGGGCTTCCTCCCCTGTTTTGTATAGATGAATCAAATTGTAATCCCTAGTCGACAGGATTTATCTAATTAGATTGTGAGCTCCTAGGAGCAGGGCTTCCCCCCCCTGTTATGTATAGATGAATCAAATTGTAATCCCTAGTGGGCAGGATTCATCTCATTCGATTGGGAACTCCTAGGAGCAGGGCTTCCTACCCTGTTCTGTATAGATGAATCAAATTGTAATCCCTTAGTGGGCAGGATTTATCTCATTAGATTGTAAACTCCTAGGAGCAGGGCTTCCTCCCCTGTTATGTATAGATGAATCAAATTGAAATCCCTAGTGGGCAGGATTCATCTCATTAAGTTGTGAGCTCCTAGGAGCAGGGCGTCCTCCCCTGTTTTCTATAGATGAATCAAATTGTAAGTCCTAGTGGGCAGCATTCATCTCATTAGATTGTAAGCTCCTAGGAGCAGGGCTCCCTCCCCTTTTCTGTGTAGATGAATCATATTGTAAGCCCTAGTGGGCAGGATTCATCTCATTAGATTGTAAGCTCCTAGGAGCAGGGCTTCCTCCCCTGTTCTGTATAGATGAATCATATTGTAATTCCCTAGTGGGCAGGATTCATCTCATTAGATTGTGAGCTCCTAGGAGCAGGGCTTCCTCCCCTGTTCTGTATAGATGAATCAAATTGTAATCCCTTAGTGGGCAGGATTCATCTCATTAGATTGTAAGCTCCAAAGAGCAGGGATTCCTCCCCTGTTATGTATAGATGAATCAAATTGTAATCCCTAGTGGGCAAGATTCATCTCATTAGATTGTGAGCTCCTAGGAGCAGGGCTCCCTCCCCTATTCTTTATAGATGAATCAAATTGTAATCCCTAGTGGGCAGGATTCATCTCATTAGATTGTGAGCTCCTAGGAGCAGGGCTCCCTCCCCTATTCTTTATAGATGAATCAAATTGTAATCCCCCAGTGGGCAGGATTCATCTCATTAGATTGTGATCTCCTAGGAGCAGGGCTTCCTCCTCTATCCTGTATAGATGAATCAAATTGTAATCCCTAGCTGGCAGGATTCATCTCATTAGATTGTAAGCTCCTAGGAGCAGGGCTCCATCCCCTGTTCTGTATAGATGAATCATAATGTAATTCCCTAGTGGGCAGGATTCATCTCATTAGATTGTGAGCTCCTAGGAGCAGGGCTCCCTCCCCTGTTCTGTATAGATGAATCAAATTGTAAGCCCTAGTGGGCAGGATTCATCTCATTAGATTGTGAACTCCTAGGAGCAGGGCTTCCTCCCCTGTTCTGTATAGATGAATCAAATTGTAATCCCTAGTCGACAGGATTTATCTAATTAGAATGTGAGCTCCTAGGAGCAGGGCTTCCCCCCCTGTTATGTATAGATGAATCAAATTGTAATCCCTAGTGGGCAGGATTCATCTCATTCGATTGGGAACTCCTAGGAGCAGGGCTTCCTACCCTGTTCTGTATAGATGAATCAAATTGTAATCCCCCAGTGGGCAGAATACATCTCATTAGATTGTGATCTCCTAGGAGCAGGGCTTCCTCCTCTATCCTGTATAGATGAATCAAATTGTAATCCCTAGTGGGCAGGATTCATCTCATTAGATTGTAAGCTCCTAGGAGCAGGGCTTCCTCCCCTGTTCTGTATAGATGAATCATATTGTAATTCCCTAGTGGGCAGGATTCATCTCATTAGATTGTGAGCTCCTAGGAGCAGGGCTCCCTCCCCTGTTCTGTATAGATGAATCAAATTGTAATCCCTTAGTGGGCAGGATTTATCTCATTAGATTGTAAGCTCCTAGGAGCAGGGCTACCTCCCTGTTCTGTATAGATGAAACATATTGTAAGCCCTAGTGGGCAGGATTCATCTCATTAGATTGTAAGCTCCTAGGAGCAGGGCTCCCTCCCCTGTTCTGTATAGATGAATCAATTTGTAAGCCCTAGTGGGCAGGATTCATCTCATTAGACTGTGAGCTCCTAGGAGCAGGGCTCCCTCCCTTATTCTTTATAGATGAATCAAATTGTAATCCCCCAGTGGGCAGGATTCATCTCATTAGATTGTGAGCTCCTAGGAGCAGGGCTCCCTCCCCTGTTCTGTATAGATGAATCAGTTTGTAAGCCCTAGTGGGCAGGATTCATCTCATTAGATTGTGAGCTCCTAGGAGCAGGGCTTCCTCCCCTGTTCTGTATAGATGAATCATATTGTAATCCCCCAGTGGGCAGGATTCATCTCATTAGATTGTGAGCTCCTAGGAGCAGGGCTCCCTCCCTTATTCTTTATAGATGAATCAAATTGTAATCCACCAGTGGGCAGGATTCATCTCATTAGATTGTGAGCTCCTAGGAGCAGGGCTTCATCCCTTATTCTGTATAGATGAATCAAATTATAATCCCTAGTGGGTAGGATTCATCTAATTACATTGTAAGCTCCTAGGAGCAGGGCTCCCTCCCCTGTTTTGTATAGATGAATCATATTGTAATCCCCCAGTGGGCAGGATTCATCTCATTAGATTGTGAGCTCCTAGGAGCAGGGCTCCCTCCCCTGTTCTGTTTAGATGAATCAAATTGTAAGCCCTAGTGGGCAGGATTCATCTCATTAGATTGTAAACTCCTAGGAGCAGGTCTTCCTCCCCTATTCTAAATAGATAAATCATATTGTAAGCCCTAGTGGGCAGGATTCATCTCATTAGATTGTAAGCTCCTAGGAGCAGGGCTTCCTCCCCTATTCTGTATAGATGAATCAAATTGTAATCCCTAGGGTGCAGGATTCATCTCATTAGATTGTGAGCTCCTAGGAGCATGGCTTCCTCCCCTGTTCTGTATAGATGAATCAAATTGTAATCCACCAGTGGGCAGGATTCATCTCATTAGATTGTGAGCTCCTAGGAGTAGGGCTTCCTCCCTTGTTCTGTATAGATGAATCAAATTGTAAGTCCTAGTGGGCAGCATTCATCTCATTAGATTGTAAGCTTCTAGAAGCAGGGCTTCCTCCCCTATTCTGTATAGATGAAACATATTGTAAGCCCTAGTGGGCAGGATTCATCTCATTAGATTGTAAGCTCCTAGGAGCAGGACTTCCTCCCCTGTTCTGTATAGATGAATCAAATTGTAATCCCTAGTGAGCAGGATTCATCTCATTAGATTGTGAGCTCCTAGGAGCAGGGCTTCCTCCACTGTTCTCAATAAATGAATCAAATTGTAAGCCCTAGTCGGCAGGATTCATCTCATTAGATTGTGAGCTCCTAGGAGCAGGGCTTCCTCCCCTATTCTGTGTAGATGAATCATATTGTAATCCCCTAATGGGCAGGATTCATCTCATTAGATTGTAAACTCCTAGGAGCAGAGCTCCCTCCCCTGTTCTGTATAGATGAATCATATTGTAATCCCCCAGTGGGCAGGATACATCTCATTAGATTGTGATCTCCTAGGAGCAGGGCTCCCTCCTCTATCCTGTATAGATGAATCAAATTGTAATCCCTAGTGGGCAGGATTCATCTCATTAGATTGTAAGCTCCTAGGAGCAGGGCTTCCTCCCCTGTTCTGTATAGATGAATCATATTGTAATTCCCTAGTGGGCAGGATTCATCTCATTAGATTGTGAGCTCCTAGGAGCAGGGCTTCCTCCCCTGTTCTGTATAGATGAATCAAATTGTAATCCCTTAGTGGGCAGGATTCATCTCATTAGATTGTAAGATCCGAGGAGCAGGGCTTCCTCCCCTGTTATGTATAGATGAATCAAATTGTAATCCCTAGTGGGCAGGATTCATCTCATTAGATTTTGAGCTCCTAGGAGCAGGGCTCCCTCCCCTATTCTTTATAGATGAATCAAATTGTAATCCCTAGTGGGCAGGATTCATCTCATTAGATTGTGAGCTCCTAGGAGCAGGGCTCCCTCCCCCATTCTTTATAGATGAATCAAATTGTAATCCCCCAGTGGGCAGGATTCATCTCATTAGATTGTGATCTCCTAGGAGCAGGGCTTCCTCCTCTATCCTGTATAGATGAATCAAATTGTAATCCCTAGTGGGCAGGATTCATCTCATTAGATTGTAAGCTCCTAGGAGCAGGGCTCCCTCCCCTGTTCTGTATAGATGAATCATAATGTAATTCCCTAGTGGGCAGGATTCATCTCATTAGATTGTGAGCTCCTAGGAGCAGGGCTCCCTCCCCTGTTCTGTATAGATGAATCAAATGGTAAGCCCTAGTGGGCAGGATTCATCTCATTAGATTGTGAACTCCTAGGAGCAGGGCTTCCTCCCCTGTTTTGTATAGATGAATCAAATTTTAATCCCTAGTCGACAGGATTTATCTAATTAGATTGTGAGCTCCTAGGAGCAGGGCTTCCCCCCCCTGTTATGTATAGATGAATCAAATTGTAATCCCTAGTGGGCAGGATTCATCTCATTCGATTGGGAACTCCTAGGAGCAGGGCTTCCTACCCTGTTCTGTATAGATGAATCAAATTGTAATCCCTTAGTGGGCAGGATTTATCTCATTAGATTGTAAACTCCTAGGAGCAGGGCTTCCTCCCCTGTTATGTATAGATGAATCAAATTGAAATCCCTAGTGGGCAGGATTCATCTCATTAAGTTGTGAGCTCCTAGGAGCAGGGCGTCCTCCCCTGTTTTCTATAGATGAATCAAATTGTAAGTCCTAGTGGGCAGCATTCATCTCATTAGATTGTAAGCTCCTAGGAGCAGGGCTCCCTCCCCTTTTCTGTGTAGATGAATCATATTGTAAGCCCTAGTGGGCAGGATTCATCTCATTAGATTGTAAGCTCCTAGGAGCAGGGCTTCCTCCCCTGTTCTGTATAGATGAATCAAATTGTAAGCCCTAGTTGGCAGGATTCATCTCATTAGATTGTAAGCTCCTAGGAGCAGGGCTTCCTCCCCTGTTCTGTATAGATGAATCATATTGTAATCCCCCAGTGGGCAGGATTCATCTCATTAGATTGTGAGCTCCTATGAGCAGGGCTTCCTCCCTTGTTCTGTATAGATGAATCAAATTGTAATCCCTAGTGGGCAGGATTCATCTCATTCGATTGGGAACTCCTAGGAGCAGGGCTTCCTACCCTGTTCTGTATTGATGAATCAAATTGTAATCCCTTAGTGGGCAGGATTTATCTCATTAGATTGTAAACTCCTAGGAGCAGGGCTTCCTCCCCTGTTATGTATAGATGAATCAAATTGAAATCCCTAGTGGGCAGGATTCATCTCATTAGGTTGTGAGCTCCTAGGAGCAGGGCGTCCTCCCCTGTTTTCTATAGATGAATCAAATTGTAAGTCCTAGTGGGCAGCATTCATCTCATTAGATTGTAAGCTCCTAGGAGCAGGGCTCCCTCCCCTTTTCTGTGTAGATGAATCATATTGTAAGCCCTAGTGGGCAGGATTCATCTCATTAGATTGTAAGCTCCTAGGAGCAGGGCTTCCTCCCCTGTTCTGTATAGATGAATCAAATTGTAAGCCCTAGTTGGCAGGATTCATCTCATTAGATTGTAAGCTCCTAGGAGCAGGGCTTCCTCCCCTGTTCTGTATAGATGAATCATATTGTAATCCCCCAGTGGGCAGGATTCATCTCATTAGATTGTGAGCTCCTAGGAGCAGGGCTTCCTCCCTTGTTCTGTATAGATGAATCAAATTGTAATCCATAGTGGGCAGGATTCATCTCATTAGATTGTGAGCTCCTAGGAGCAGGGCTTTCTCCCCTATTCTGTATAGATGAAACATATTGTAAGCCCTAGTGGGCAGGATTCATCTCATTAGATTGTAAGCTCCTAGGAGCAGGACTTCCTCCCCTGTTCTGTATAAATGAATCAAATTGTAAGCCCTAGTGGGCAGGATTCATCTCATTAGATTGTAAGCTCCTAGGAGCAGGGCTCCCTCCCCTATTCTGTATAGATGAATCAAATTGTAATCCCTAGTGGGCAGGATTCATCTCATTAGATTGTAAGCTTCTAGGAGTAGGTCTTCCTCCCCTATTCTGTATAGATGAATCAAATTGTAAGCCCTAGTGGGCAGGATTCATCTCTTTAGATTGTGAGCTCCTAGGAGCAGGGCTTTCTCCCCTATTCTGTTTAGATGAATCAAATTGTAATCCCCCAGTGGGCAGGATTCATCTCATTAGATTGTAAACTCCTAGGAGCAGGGCTTCCTCCCCTATTCGGAATAGATGAATCATATTGTAAGCCCTAGTGGGCAGGATTCATCTCATTAGATTGTAAGCTCCAAGGAGCAGGGCTTCCTCCCCTATTCTGTATAGATGAATCAAATTGTAATCCCTAGGGTGCAGGATTCATCTCATTAGACTGTGAGCTCCTAGGAGCAGGGCTTCCTCCCTTGTTCTGTATAGATGAATCAAATTGTAAGCAGTAGTGGGCAGGATTCATCTGATTAGATTGTGAGCTCCTAGAGCAGGGCTTCCTCCCTTGTTCTGTATAGATGAATCAAATTGTAAGTCCTAGTGGGCAGCATTCATCTCATTAGATTGTAAGCTTCTAGAAGCAGGGCTTCCTCCCCTATTCTGTATAGTTGAAACATATTGTAAGCCCTAGTGGGCAGGATTCATCTTATTAGATTGTGAGCTCCTAGGAGCAGGGCTTCCTCCCCTATTCTGTATAGATGAATCAAATTGTAATCCCTTAGTGGGCAGGATTCATCTCATTAGATTGTAAACTCCTAGGAGCAGGGTTTCCTCCCCTGTTATGTATAGATGAATCAAATTGTAATCCCTAGTGGGCAGGATTCATCTCATTAGATTGTGAGCTCCTAGGAGCAGGGCGTCCTCCCCTGTTTTGTATAGATGAATCAAATTGTAAGTCCTAGTCGGCAGCATTCATCTCATTAGATTGTAAGCTCCTAGGAGCAGGGCTCCCTCCCCTGTTCTGTTTAGATGAATCAAATTGTAATCCCTTAGTGGGCAGGATTCATCTCATTAGATTGTAAACTCCTAGGAGCAGGGCTCCCTCCCCTGTTCTGTTTAGATGAATCAAATTGTAATCCCTAGTGGGCAGGATTCATCTTATTAGATTGTGAGCTCCTAGGAGAAGGGCTTTTTCCCCTATTCTGTATAGATGAAACATATTGTAAGCCCTAGTGGGCAGGATTCATCTCATTAGATTGTAAGCTCCTAGGAGCAGGACTTCCTCCCCCGTTCTGTATAAATGAATCACATTGTAAAGCCTAGTGGGCAGGATTCATCTCATTAGATTCTAAGATCCTAGGAGCAGAGCTCCCTCCCCTATTCTGTATAGATGAATCAAATTGTAATCCCTAGTGGGCAGGATTCATCTCATTAGATTGTGAGCTTCTAGGAGTAGGTCTTCCTCCCCTATTCTGTATAGATTAATCAAATTGTAAGCCCTAGTGGGCAGTGTTCATCTCATTAGATTGTGAGCTCCTAGGAGCAGGGCTTTCTCCCCTATTCTGATTAGATGAATCAAATTGTAATCCCCCAGTGGGCAGGATTCATCTCATTAGATTGTAAACTCCGAGGAGCAGGGCTTCCTCCCCTATTGTGAATAGATGAATCATATTGTAAGCCCTAGTGGGCAGGATTCATCTCATTAGATTGTGAGCTCCTAGGAGCAGGGCTTCCTCCCCTGTTCTGTATAGATGAATCAAATTGTAAGCCCTAGTGGGCAGGATTCATCTGATTAGATTGTGAGCTCCTAGGAGCAGGGCTTCCTCCCTTATTCTGTATAGATGAATCAAATTATAATCCCTAGTGGGAAGATTCATCTCATTAGATTGTAAGCTCCTAGGAGCAGGGCTCCCTCCCCTGTTTTGTATAGATGAATCATATTGTAATCCCTAGTGGGCAGGATTCATCTCATAGGATTGTGAGCTCCTAGTAGCGGGGCTCCCTCCCCTGTTCTGTATAGATGAATCAAATTGTAAGCCCTAGTGGGCAGGATTCATCTCATTAGATTGTAAACTCCTAGGAGCAGGGCTTCCTCCCCTATTCTGAATAGATGAATCATATTGTAAGCCCTAGTGGGCAGGATTCATCTCATTAGATTGTGAGCTCCTAGGAGCAGGGCTTCCTCCCCTGTTCTGTATAGATGAATCAAATTGTAATCCCTTAGTGGGCAGGATTCATCTCATTAGATTGTAAGATCCGAGGAGCAGGGCTTCCTCCCCTGTTATGTATAGATGAATCAAATTGTAATCCCTAGT
Source organism: Mixophyes australis (assembly GCA_036250195.1). Lineage (NCBI taxonomy): Eukaryota > Metazoa > Chordata > Amphibia > Anura > Limnodynastidae > Mixophyes > Mixophyes australis. The sequence continues at coordinate 19,606,069 of JAVHZZ010000002.1, read as the reverse complement.
GGGCAGGATTCATCTCATTAGATTTTGAGCTCCTAGGAGCAGGGCTCCCTCCCCTATTCTTTATAGATGAATCAAATTGTAATCCCTAGTGGGCAGGATTCATCTCATTAGATTGTGAGCTCCTAGGAGCAGGGCTCCCTCCCCCATTCTTTATAGATGAATCAAATTGTAATCCCCCAGTGGGCAGGATTCATCTCATTAGATTGTGATCTCCTAGGAGCAGGGCTTCCTCCTCTATCCTGTATAGATGAATCAAATTGTAATCCCTAGTGGGCAGGATTCATCTCATTAGATTGTAAGCTCCTAGGAGCAGGGCTCCCTCCCCTGTTCTGTATAGATGAATCATAATGTAATTTCCTAGTGGGCAGGATTCATCTCATTAGATTGTGAGCTCCTAGGAGCAGGGCTCCCTCCCCTGTTCTGTATAGATGAATCAAATTGTAAGCCCTAGTGGCCAGGATTCATCTCATTAGATTGTGAACTCCTAGGAGCAGGGCTTCCTCCCCTGTTTTGTATAGATGAATCAAATTGTAATCCCTAGTCGACAGGATTTATCTAATTAGATTGTGAGCTCCTAGGAGCAGGGCTTCCCCCCCCTGTTTTGTATAGATGAATCAAATTGTAATCCCTAGTGGGCAGGATTCATCTTATTCGATTGGGAACTCCTAGGAGCAGGGCTTCCTACCCTGTTCTGTATAGATGAATCAAATTGTAATCCCTTAGTGGGCAGGATTTATCTCATTAGATTGTAAACTCCTAGGAGCAGGGCTTCCTCCCCTGTTATGTATAGATGAATCAAATTGAAATCCCTAGTGGGCAGGATTCATCTCATTAGGTTGTGAGCTCCTAGGAGCAGGGCGTCCTCCCCTGTTTTCTATAGATGAATCAAATTGTAAGTCCTAGTGGGCAGCATTCATCTCATTAGATTGTAAGCTCCTAGGAGCAGGGCTCCCTCCCCTGTTCTGTATAGATAAATCATATTGTAATCCCTAGTGGGCAGGATTCATCTCATTAGATTGTGAGCTCCTAGGAGCAGGGCTCCCTCCCCCATTCTTTATAGATGAATCAAATTGTAATCCCCCAGTGGGCAGGATTCATCTCATTAGATTGTGATCTCCTAGGAGCAGGGCTTCCTCCTCTATCCTGTATAGATGAATCAAATTGTAATCCCTAGTGGGCAGGATTCATCTCATTAGATTGTAAGCTCCTAGGAGCAGGGCTCCCTCCCCTTTTCTGTGTAGATGAATCATATTGTAAGCCCTAGTGGGCAGGATTCATCTCATTAGATTGTAAGCTCCTAGGAGCAGTGCTTCCTCCCCTGTTCTGTATAGATGAATCAAATTGTAAGCCCTAGTTGGCAGGATTCATCTCATTAGATTGTAAGCTCCTAGGAGCAGGGCTTCCTCCCCTGTTCTGTATAGATGAATCATATTGTAATCCCCCAGTGGGCAGGATTCATCTCATTAGATTGTGAGCTCCTAGGAGCAGGGCTTCCTCCCTTGTTCTGTATAGATGAATCAAATTGTAATCCCTAGTGGGCAGGATTCATCTCATTCGATTGGGAACTCCTAGGAGCAGGGCTTCCTACCCTGTTCTGTATAGATGAATCAAATTGTAATCCCTTAGTGGGCAGGATTTATCTCATTAGATTGTAAACTCCTAGGAGCAGGGCTTCCTCCCCTGTTATGTATAGATGAATCAAATTGAAATCCCTAGTGGGCAGGATTCATCTCATTAGGTTGTGAGCTCCTAGGAGCAGGGCGTCCTCCCCTGTTTTCTATAGATGAATCAAATTGTAAGTCCTAGTGGGCAGCATTCATCTCATTAGATTGTAAGCTCCTAGGAGCAGGGCTCCCTCCCCTTTTCTGTGTAGATGAATCATATTGTAAGCCCTAGTGGGCAGGATTCATCTCATTAGATTGTAAGCTCCTAGGAGCAGGGCTTCCTCCCCTGTTCTGTATAGATGAATCAAATTGTAAGCCCTAGTTGGCAGGATTCATCTCATTAGATTGTAAGCTCCTAGGAGCAGGGCTTCCTCCCCTGTTCTGTATAGATGAATCATATTGTAATCACCCAGTGGGCAGGATTCATCTCATTAGATTGTGAGCTCCTAGGAGCAGGGCTTCCTCCCCTATTCTGTATAGATGAAACATATTGTAAGCCCTAGGGGGCAGGATTCATCTCATTAGATTGTAAGCTCCTAGGAGCAGGACTTCCTCCCCTGTTCTGTATAAATGAATCAAATTGTAAGCCCTAGTGGGCAGGATTCATCTCATTAGATTGTAAGCTCCTAGGAGCAGGGCTCCCTCCCCTATTCTGTATAGATGAATCAAATTGTAATCCCTAGTGGGCAGGATTCATCTCATTAGATTGTAAGCTTCTAGGAGTAGGTCTTCCTCCCCTATTCTGTATAGATGAATCAAATTGTAAGCCCTAGTGGGCAGGATTCATCTCATTAGATTGTGAGCTCCTAGGAGCAGGGCTTTCTCCCCTATTCTGTTTAGATGAATCAAATTGTAATCCCCCAGTGGGCAGGATTCATCTCATTAGATTGTAAACTCCTAGGAGCAGGGCTTCCTCCCCTATTCGGAATAGATGAATCATATTGTAAGCCCTAGTGGGCAGGATTCATCTCATTAGATTGTAAGCTCCAAGGAGCAGGGCTTCCTCCCCTGTTCTGTATAGATGAATCAAATTGTAATCCCTAGGGTGCAGGATTCATCTCATTAGACTGTGAGCTCCTAGGAGCAGGGCTTCCTCCCTTGTTCTGTATAGATGAATCAAATTGTAAGCAGTAGTGGGCAGGATTCATCTGATTAGATTGTGAGCTCCTAGAGCAGGGCTTCCTCCCTTGTTCTGTATAGATGAATCAAATTGTAAGTCCTAGTGGGCAGCATTCATCTCATTAGGTTGTAAGCTTCTAGAAGCAGGGCTTCCTCCCCTATTCTGTATAGTTGAAACATATTGTAAGCCCTAGTGGGCAGGATTCATCTTATTAGATTGTGAGCTCCTAGGAGCAGGGCTTCCTCCCCTATTCTGTATAGATGAATCAAATTGTAATCCCTTAGTGGGCAGGATTCATCTCATTAGATTGTAAACTCCTAGGAGCAGGGTTTCCTCCCCTGTTATGTATAGATGAATCAAATTGTAATCCCTAGTGGGCAGGATTCATCTCATTAGATTGTGAGCTCCTAGGAGCAGGGCATCCTCCCCTGTTTTGTATAGATGAATCAAATTGTAAGTCCTAGTCGGCAGCATTCATCTCATTAGATTGTAAGCTCCTAGGAGCAGGGCTCCCTCCCCTGTTCTGTTTAGATGAATCAAATTGTAATCCCTTAGTGGGCAGGATTCATCTCATTAGATTGTAAACTCCTAGGAGCAGGGCTCTTTCCCCTGTTCTGTTTAGATGAATCAAATTGTAATCCCTAGTGGGCAGGATTCATCTTATTAGATTGTGAGCTCCTAGGAGAAGGGCTTTTTCCCCTATTCTGTATAGATGAAACATATTGTAAGCCCTAGTGGGCAGGATTCATCTCATTAGATTCTAAGCTCCTAGGAGCAGGGCTCCCTCCCCTATTCTGTATAGATGAATCAAATTGTAATCCCTAGTGGGCAGGATTCATCTCATTAGATTGTGAGCTTCTAGGAGTAGGTCTTCCTCCCCTATTCTGTATAGATTAATCAAATTGTAAGCCCTAGTGGGCAGTGTTCATCTCATTAGATTGTGAGCTCCTAGGAGCAGGGCTTTCTCCCTATTCTGATTAGATGAATCAAATTGTAATCCCCCAGTGGGCAGGATTCATCTCATTAGATTATAAACTCCTAGGAGCAGGGCTTCCTCCATTATTGTGAATAGATGAATCATATTGTAAGCCCTAGTGGGCAGGATTCATCTCATTAGATTGTAAGCTCCAAGGAGCAGGGCTTCCTCCCCTATTCTGTATAGATGAATCAAATTGTAATCCCTAGGGTGCAGGATTCATCTCATTAGATTGTGAGCTCCTAGGAGCAGGTCTTCCTCCCCTGTTCTGTATAGATGAATCAAATTGTAAGCCCTAGTGGGCAGGATTCATCTGATTAGATTGTGAGCTCCTAGGAGCAGGGCTTCCTCCCTTATTCTGTATAGATGAATCAAATTATAATCCCTAGTGGGAAGATTCATCTCATTAGATTGTAAGCTCCTAGGAGCAGGGCTCCCTCCCCTGTTTTGTATAGATGAATCATATTGTAATCCCTAGTTGGCAGGATTCATCTCATAGGATTGTGAGCTCCTAGTAGCGGGGCTCCCTCCCCTGTTCTGTATAGATGAATCAAATTGTAAGCCCTAGTGGGCAGGATTCATCTCATTAGATTGTAAACTCCTAGGAGCAGGGCTTCCTCCCCTATTCTGAATAGATGAATCATATTGTAAGCCCTAGTGGGCAGGATTCATCTCATTAGATTGTAAGCTCCTAGGAGTAGGGCTCCCTCCCCTGTTCTGTGCAGATGAATCATATTGTAAGCCGAAGTAGGCAGGATTCATCTTATTAGATTGTAAGCTCCTAGGAGCAGGGCTTCCTCCCCTGTTATGTATAGATGAATCAAATTGAAATCCCTAGTGGGCAGGATTCATCTCATTAGGTTGTGAGCTCCTAGGAGCAGGGCGTCCTCCCCTGTTTTCTATAGATGAATCAAATTGTAAGTCCTAGTGGGCAGCATTCATCTCATTAGATTGTAAGCTCCTAGGAGCAGGGCTCCCTCCCCTTTTCTGTGTAGATGAATCATATTGTAAGCCCTAGTGGGCAGGATTCATCTCATTAGATTGTAAGCTCCTAGGAGCAGGGCTTCCTCCCCTGTTCTGTATAGATGAATCAAATTGTAAGCCCTAGTTGGCAGGATTCATCTCATTAGATTGTAAGCTCCTAGGAGCAGGGCTTCCTCCCCTGTTCTGTATAGATGAATCATATTGTAATCCCCCAGTGGGCAGGATTCATCTCATTAGATTGTGAGCTCCTAGGAGCAGGGCTTCCTCCCCTATTCTGTATAGATGAAACATATTGTAAGCCCTAGGGGGCAGGATTCATCTCATTAGATTGTAAGCTCCTAGGAGCAGGACTTCCTCCCCTGTTCTGTATAAATGAATCAAATTGTAAGCCCTAGTGGGCAGGATTCATCTCATTAGATTGTAAGCTCCTAGGAGCAGGGCTCCCTCCCCTATTCTGTATAGATGAATCAAATTGTAATCCCTAGTGGGCAGGATTCATCTCATTAGATTGTAAGCTTCTAGGAGTAGGTCTTCCTCCCCTATTCTGTATAGATGAATCAAATTGTAAGCCCTAGTGGGCAGGATTCATCTCATTAGATTGTGAGCTCCTAGGAGCAGGGCTTTCTCCCCTATTCTGTTTAGATGAATCAAATTGTAATCCCCCAGTGGGCAGGATTCATCTCATTAGATTGTAAACTCCTAGGAGCAGGGCTTCCTCCCCTATTCGGAATAGATGAATCATATTGTAAGCCCTAGTGGGCAGGATTCATCTCATTAGATTGTAAGCTCCAAGGAGCAGGGCTTCCTCCCCTGTTCTGTATAGATGAATCAAATTGTAATCCCTAGGGTGCAGGATTCATCTCATTAGACTGTGAGCTCCTAGGAGCAGGGCTTCCTCCCTTGTTCTGTATAGATGAATCAAATTGTAAGCAGTAGTGGGCAGGATTCATCTGATTAGATTGTGAGCTCCTAGAGCAGGGCTTCCTCCCTTGTTCTGTATAGATGAATCAAATTGTAAGTCCTAGTGGGCAGCATTCATCTCATTAGGTTGTAAGCTTCTAGAAGCAGGGCTTCCTCCCCTATTCTGTATAGTTGAAACATATTGTAAGCCCTAGTGGGCAGGATTCATCTTATTAGATTGTGAGCTCCTAGGAGCAGGGCTTCCTCCCCTATTCTGTATAGATGAATCAAATTGTAATCCCTTAGTGGGCAGGATTCATCTCATTAGATTGTAAACTCCTAGGAGCAGGGTTTCCTCCCCTGTTATGTATAGATGAATCAAATTGTAATCCCTAGTGGGCAGGATTCATCTCATTAGATTGTGAGCTCCTAGGAGCAGGGCATCCTCCCCTGTTTTGTATAGATGAATCAAATTGTAAGTCCTAGTCGGCAGCATTCATCTCATTAGATTGTAAGCTCCTAGGAGCAGGGCTCCCTCCCCTGTTCTGTTTAGATGAATCAAATTGTAATCCCTTAGTGGGCAGGATTCATCTCATTAGATTGTAAACTCCTAGGAGCAGGGCTCTTTCCCCTGTTCTGTTTAGATGAATCAAATTGTAATCCCTAGTGGGCAGGATTCATCTTATTAGATTGTGAGCTCCTAGGAGAAGGGCTTTTTCCCCTATTCTGTATAGATGAAACATATTGTAAGCCCTAGTGGGCAGGATTCATCTCATTAGATTCTAAGCTCCTAGGAGCAGGGCTCCCTCCCCTATTCTGTATAGATGAATCAAATTGTAATCCCTAGTGGGCAGGATTCATCTCATTAGATTGTGAGCTTCTAGGAGTAGGTCTTCCTCCCCTATTCTGTATAGATTAATCAAATTGTAAGCCCTAGTGGGCAGTGTTCATCTCATTAGATTGTGAGCTCCTAGGAGCAGGGCTTTCTCCCTATTCTGATTAGATGAATCAAATTGTAATCCCCCAGTGGGCAGGATTCATCTCATTAGATTATAAACTCCTAGGAGCAGGGCTTCCTCCATTATTGTGAATAGATGAATCATATTGTAAGCCCTAGTGGGCAGGATTCATCTCATTAGATTGTAAGCTCCAAGGAGCAGGGCTTCCTCCCCTATTCTGTATAGATGAATCAAATTGTAATCCCTAGGGTGCAGGATTCATCTCATTAGATTGTGAGCTCCTAGGAGCAGGTCTTCCTCCCCTGTTCTGTATAGATGAATCAAATTGTAAGCCCTAGTGGGCAGGATTCATCTGATTAGATTGTGAGCTCCTAGGAGCAGGGCTTCCTCCCTTATTCTGTATAGATGAATCAAATTATAATCCCTAGTGGGAAGATTCATCTCATTAGATTGTAAGCTCCTAGGAGCAGGGCTCCCTCCCCTGTTTTGTATAGATGAATCATATTGTAATCCCTAGTTGGCAGGATTCATCTCATAGGATTGTGAGCTCCTAGTAGCGGGGCTCCCTCCCCTGTTCTGTATAGATGAATCAAATTGTAAGCCCTAGTGGGCAGGATTCATCTCATTAGATTGTAAACTCCTAGGAGCAGGGCTTCCTCCCCTATTCTGAATAGATGAATCATATTGTAAGCCCTAGTGGGCAGGATTCATCTCATTAGATTGTAAGCTCCTAGGAGTAGGGCTCCCTCCCCTGTTCTGTGCAGATGAATCATATTGTAAGCCGAAGTAGGCAGGATTCATCTTATTAGATTGTAAGCTCCTAGGAGCAGGGCTTCCTCCCCTGTTATGTATAGATGAATCAAATTGAAATCCCTAGTGGGCAGGATTCATCTCATTAGGTTGTGAGCTCCTAGGAGCAGGGCGTCCTCCCCTGTTTTCTATAGATGAATCAAATTGTAAGTCCTAGTGGGCAGCATTCATCTCATTAGATTGTAAGCTCCTAGGAGCAGGGCTCCCTCCCCTTTTCTGTGTAGATGAATCATATTGTAAGCCCTAGTGGGCAGGATTCATCTCATTAGATTGTAAGCTCCTAGGAGCAGGGCTTCCTCCCCTGTTCTGTATAGATGAATCAAATTGTAAGCCCTAGTTGGCAGGATTCATCTCATTAGATTGTAAGCTCCTAGGAGCAGGGCTTCCTCCCCTGTTCTGTATAGATGAATCATATTGTAATCCCCCAGTGGGCAGGATTCATCTCATTAGATTGTGAGCTCCTAGGAGCAGGGCTTCCTCCCCTATTCTGTATAGATGAAACATATTGTAAGCCCTAGGGGGCAGGATTCATCTCATTAGATTGTAAGCTCCTAGGAGCAGGACTTCCTCCCCTGTTCTGTATAAATGAATCAAATTGTAAGCCCTAGTGGGCAGGATTCATCTCATTAGATTGTAAGCTCCTAGGAGCAGGGCTCCCTCCCCTATTCTGTATAGATGAATCAAATTGTAATCCCTAGTGGGCAGGATTCATCTCATTAGATTGTAAGCTTCTAGGAGTAGGTCTTCCTCCCCTATTCTGTATAGATGAATCAAATTGTAAGCCCTAGTGGGCAGGATTCATCTCATTAGATTGTGAGCTCCTAGGAGCAGGGCTTTCTCCCCTATTCTGTTTAGATGAATCAAATTGTAATCCCCCAGTGGGCAGGATTCATCTCATTAGATTGTAAACTCCTAGGAGCAGGGCTTCCTCCCCTATTCGGAATAGATGAATCATATTGTAAGCCCTAGTGGGCAGGATTCATCTCATTAGATTGTAAGCTCCAAGGAGCAGGGCTTCCTCCCCTGTTCTGTATAGATGAATCAAATTGTAATCCCTAGGGTGCAGGATTCATCTCATTAGACTGTGAGCTCCTAGGAGCAGGGCTTCCTCCCTTGTTCTGTATAGATGAATCAAATTGTAAGCAGTAGTGGGCAGGATTCATCTGATTAGATTGTGAGCTCCTAGAGCAGGGCTTCCTCCCTTGTTCTGTATAGATGAATCAAATTGTAAGTCCTAGTGGGCAGCATTCATCTCATTAGGTTGTAAGCTTCTAGAAGCAGGGCTTCCTCCCCTATTCTGTATAGTTGAAACATATTGTAAGCCCTAGTGGGCAGGATTCATCTTATTAGATTGTGAGCTCCTAGGAGCAGGGCTTCCTCCCCTATTCTGTATAGATGAATCAAATTGTAATCCCTTAGTGGGCAGGATTCATCTCATTAGATTGTAAACTCCTAGGAGCAGGGTTTCCTCCCCTGTTATGTATAGATGAATCAAATTGTAATCCCTAGTGGGCAGGATTCATCTCATTAGATTGTGAGCTCCTAGGAGCAGGGCGTCCTCCCCTGTTTTGTATAGATGAATCAAATTGTAAGTCCTAGTCGGCAGCATTCATCTCATTAGATTGTAAGCTCCTAGGAGCAGGGCTCCCTCCCCTGTTCTGTTTAGATGAATCAAATTGTAATCCCTTAGTGGGCAGGATTCATCTCATTAGATTGTAAACTCCTAGGAGCAGGGCTCTTTCCCCTGTTCTGTTTAGATGAATCAAATTGTAATCCCTAGTGGGCAGGATTCATCTTATTAGATTGGGAACTCCTAGGAGCAGGGCTTCCTCCCCTGTTTTGTATAGATGAATCAAATTGTAATCCCTAGTCGACAGGATTTATCTAATTAGATTGTGAGCTCCTAGGAGCAGGGCTTCCTCCCTTATTCTGTATAGATGAATCAAATTATAATCCCTAGTGGGAAGATTCATCTCATTAGATTGTAAGCTCCTAGGAGCAGGGCTCCCTCCCCTGTTTTGTATAGATGAATCATATTGTAATCCCTAGTTGGCAGGATTCATCTCATAGGATTGTGAGCTCCTAGTAGCGGGGCTCCCTCCCCTGTTCTGTATAGATGAATCAAATTGTAAGCCCTAGTGGGCAGGATTCATCTCATTAGATTGTAAACTCCTAGGAGCAGGGCTTCCTCCCCTATTCTGAATAGATGAATCATATTGTAAGCCCTAGTGGGCAGGATTCATCTCATTAGATTGTAAGCTCCTAGGAGTAGGGCTCCCTCCCCTGTTCTGTGCAGATGAATCATATTGTAAGCCGAAGTAGGCAGGATTCATCTTATTAGATTGTAAGCTCCTAGGAGCAGGGCTTCCTCCCCTGTTATGTATAGATGAATCAAATTGAAATCCCTAGTGGGCAGGATTCATCTCATTAGGTTGTGAGCTCCTAGGAGCAGGGCGTCCTCCCCTGTTTTCTATTGATGAATCAAATTGTAAGTCCTAGTGGGCAGCATTCATCTCATTAGATTGTAAGCTCCTAGGAGCAGGGCTCCCTCCCCTTTTCTGTGTAGATGAATCATATTGTAAGCCCTAGTGGGCAGGATTCATCTCATTAGATTGTAAGCTCCTAGGAGCAGGGCTTCCTCCCCTGTTCTGTATAGATGAATCAAATTGTAAGCCCTAGTTGGCAGGATTCATCTCATTAGATTGTAAGCTCCTAGGAGCAGGGCTTCCTCCCCTGTTCTGTATAGATGAATCATATTGTAATCCCCCAGTGGGCAGGATTCATCTCATTAGATTGTGAGCTCCTAGGAGCAGGGCTTCCTCCCCTATTCTGTATAGATGAAACATATTGTAAGCCCTAGGGGGCAGGATTCATCTCATTAGATTGTAAGCTCCTAGGAGCAGGACTTCCTCCCCTGTTCTGTATAAATGAATCAAATTGTAAGCCCTAGTGGGCAGGATTCATCTCATTAGATTGTAAGCTCCTAGGAGCAGGGCTCCCTCCCCTATTCTGTATAGATGAATCAAATTGTAATCCCTAGTGGGCAGGATTCATCTCATTAGATTGTAAGCTTCTAGGAGTAGGTCTTCCTCCCCTATTCTGTATAGATGAATCAAATTGTAAGCCCTAGTGGGCAGGATTCATCTCATTAGATTGTGAGCTCCTAGGAGCAGGGCTTTCTCCCCTATTCTGTTTAGATGAATCAAATTGTAATCCCCCAGTGGGCAGGATTCATCTCATTAGATTGTAAACTCCTAGGAGCAGGGCTTCCTCCCCTATTCGGAATAGATGAATCATATTGTAAGCCCTAGTGGGCAGGATTCATCTCATTAGATTGTAAGCTCCAAGGAGCAGGGCTTCCTCCCCTGTTCTGTATAGATGAATCAAATTGTAATCCCTAGGGTGCAGGATTCATCTCATTAGACTGTGAGCTCCTAGGAGCAGGGCTTCCTCCCTTGTTCTGTATAGATGAATCAAATTGTAAGCAGTAGTGGGCAGGATTCATCTGATTAGATTGTGAGCTCCTAGAGCAGGGCTTCCTCCCTTGTTCTGTATAGATGAATCAAATTGTAAGTCCTAGTGGGCAGCATTCATCTCATTAGGTTGTAAGCTTCTAGAAGCAGGGCTTCCTCCCCTATTCTGTATAGTTGAAACATATTGTAAGCCCTAGTGGGCAGGATTCATCTTATTAGATTGTGAGCTCCTAGGAGCAGGGCTTCCTCCCCTATTCTGTATAGATGAATCAAATTGTAATCCCTTAGTGGGCAGGATTCATCTCATTAGATTGTAAACTCCTAGGAGCAGGGTTTCCTCCCCTGTTATGTATAGATGAATCAAATTGTAATCCCTAGTGGGCAGGATTCATCTCATTAGATTGTGAGCTCCTAGGAGCAGGGCGTCCTCCCCTGTTTTGTATAGATGAATCAAATTGTAAGTCCTAGTCGGCAGCATTCATCTCATTAGATTGTAAGCTCCTAGGAGCAGGGCTCCCTCCCCTGTTCTGTTTAGATGAATCAAATTGTAATCCCTTAGTGGGCAGGATTCATCTCATTAGATTGTAAACTCCTAGGAGCAGGGCTCTTTCCCCTGTTCTGTTTAGATGAATCAAATTGTAATCCCTAGTGGGCAGGATTCATCTTATTAGATTGGGAACTCCTAGGAGCAGGGCTTCCTCCCCTGTTTTGTATAGATGAATCAAATTGTAATCCCTAGTCGACAGGATTTATCTAATTAGATTGTGAGCTCCTAGGAGCAGGGCTTCCCCCCCCTGTTTTGTATAGATGAATCAAATTGTAATCCCTAGTGGGCAGGATTCATCTTATTCGATTGGGAACTCCTAGGAGCAGGGCTTCCTACCCTGTTCTGTATAGATGAATCAAATTGTAATCCCTTAGTGGGCAGGATTTATCTCATTAGATTGTAAACTCCTAGGAGCAGGGCTTCCTCCCCTGTTATGTATAGATGAATCAAATTGAAATCCCTAGTGGGCAGGATTCATCTCATTAGGTTGTGAGCTCCTAGGAGCAGGGCGTCCTCCCCTGTTTTCTATAGATGAATCAAATTGTAAGTCCTAGTGGGCAGCATTCATCTCAATAGATTGTAAGCTCCTAGGAGCAGGGCTCCCTCCCCTGTTCTGTATAGATGAATCATATTGTAATCCCTAGTGGGCAGGATTCATCTCATTAGATTGTGAGCTCCTAGGAGCAGGGCTCCCTCCCCCATTCTTTATAGATGAATCAAATTGTAATCCCCCAGTGGGCAGGATTCATCTCATTAGATTGTGATCTCCTAGGAGCAGGGCTTCCTCCTCTATCCTGTATAGATGAATCAAATTGTAATCCCTAGTGGGCAGGATTCATCTCATTAGATTGTAAGCTCCTAGGAGCAGGGCTCCCTCCCCTTTTCTGTGTAGATGAATCATATTGTAAGCCCTAGTGGGCAGGATTCATCTCATTAGATTGTAAGCTCCTAGGAGCAGTGCTTCCTCCCCTGTTCTGTATAGATGAATCAAATTGTAAGCCCTAGTTGGCAGGATTCATCTCATTAGATTGTAAGCTCCTAGGAGCAGGGCTTCCTCCCCTGTTCTGTATAGATGAATCATATTGTAATCCCCCAGTGGGCAGGATTCATCTCATTAGATTGTGAGCTCCTAGGAGCAGGGCTTCCTCCCTTGTTCTGTATAGATGAATCAAATTGTAATCCCTAGTGGGCAGGATTCATCTCATTCGATTGTAAGCTCCTAGGAGTAGGGCTCCCTCCCCTGTTCTTTGCAGATAAATCATATTGTAAGCCGAAGTAGGCAGGATTCATCTTATTAGATTGTAAGCTCCTAGGAGCAGGGCTCCCTCCCCTATTCTGAATAGATGAATCATATTGTAAGCCCTAGTGGGCAGGATTCATCTCATTAGATTGTGAACTCCTAGGAGCATTGCTTCCTCCCCTATTCTGTATAGATGAATCAAATTGTAAGCCCTAGTGGGCAGGATTCATCTCATTAGATTGTAAGCTCCTAGGAGCAGGGCTCCCTCCCCTGATCTGTATAGATGAATCAAATTGTAATCCCTAGTGGGCAGGATTCATCTCATTAGATTGTAAACTCCTAGGAGCAGAGCTTCCTCCCCTGTTCTGTATAGATGAATCAAATTGTAAGCCCTAGTGGGCAGGATTTATCTCATTAGATTGTGAGATCCTAGGAGTAGGGCTTCCTCCCCTGATCTGTATAGATGAATCAAATTGTAAGTCCTAGTGGGCAGCATTCATCTCATTAGATTGTAAGCTCCTAGAAGCAGGGCTCCCTCCCCTGTTCTGTATAGATGAAACATATTGTAAGCCCTAGTGGGCAGGATTCATCTCATTAGATTGTAAGCTCCTAGGAGCAGGGCTCCCTCCCCTTTTCTGAATAGATGAATCATATTGTAAGCCCTAGTGGGCAGGATTCATCTCATTAGATTGTGAGCTCCTGGGAGCAGGGCTTCCTCCCCTGATCTGTATAGATGAATCAAATTGTAATCCCTAGTGGGCAGGATTCATCTCATTAGATTGTAAACTCCTAGGAGCAGAGCTTCCTCCCCTGTTCTGTATAGATGAATCAAATTGTAAGCCCTAGTGGGCAGGATTCATCTCATTAGATTGTGAGCTCCTAGGAGTAGGGCTTCCTCCCCTGATCTGTATAGATGAATCAAATTGTAAGTCCTAGTGGGCAGCATTCATCTCATTAGATTGTAAGCTCCTAGAAGCAGGGCTCCCTCCCCTGTTCTGTATAGATGAAACATATTGTAAGCCCTAGTGGGCAGGATTCATCTCATTAGATTGTAAGCTCCTAGGAGCAGGGCTTCCTCCCCTATTCTGTATAGATGAATCAAATTGTAATCCCTAGTGGGCAGGATTCATCTCATTAGATTGTAAGCTCCTAGGAGCAGGGCTTCCTCCCCTGTTCTGTATAGATGAATCAAATTGTAAGCCCTAGTGGGCAGGATTCATCTCATTATATTGTAAGCTCCTAGGAGCAGAGCTCCCTCGCTGTTCTGTATAGATGAAACATATTGTAAGCCCTAGTGGGCAGGATTAATCTCATTAGATTGTAAGCTCCTAGGAGCAGGGCTCCCTCCCCTGTTCTGTATAGATGAATCAATTTGTAAGCCCTAGTGGGCAGGATTCATCTCATTAAATTGTGAGCTCCTAGGAGCAGGGCTTCCTCCCCTATTCTGTATAGATGAATCAAATTGTAATCCCTAGTGGGCAGGATTCATCTCATTAGATTGTAAACTCCTAAGAGCAGGGCTTCCTCCCCTATTCTGTATAGATGAATCAAATTGTAATCCCCCAGTGGGCCGGATTCATCTCATTAGATTGTGAGCTCCTAGGAGCAGGGCTCCCTCCCCTGTTCTGTATAGATGAATCAATTTGTAAGCCCTAGTGGGCAGGATTCATCTCATTAGATTGTGAGCTCCTAGGAGCAGGGCTTCCTCCCCTGTTCTGTATAGATGAATCATATTGTAATCCCCCAGTGGGCAGGATTCATCTCATTAGATTGTGAGCTCCTAGGAGCAGGACTCCCTCCCCTGTTCTGTTTAGATGAATTAAATTGTAAGCCCTAGTGGGCAGGATTCATCTCATTAGATTGTAAGCTCCAAGGAGCAGGGCTTCCTCCCCTGTTCTGTATAGATGAATCATATTGTAATTCCCTAGTGGGCAGGATTCATCTCATTAGATTGTGAGCTCCTAGGAGCAGGGCTCCCTCCCCTATTCTGAATAGATGAATCATATTGTAAGCCCTAGTGGGCAGGATTCATCTCATTAGATTGTGAACTCCTAGGAGCAGGGCTTCCTCCCCTATTCTGTATAGATGAATCAAATTTTAATCCCTAGTGGGCAGGATTCATCTCATTAGATTGTAAGCTCCTAGGAGCAGGGCTCCCTCCCCTTTTCTGAATAGATGAATCATATTGTAAGCCCTAGTGGGCAGGATTCATCTCATTAGATTGTGAGCTCCTAGGAGTAGGGCTTCCTCCCCTGATCTGTATAGATGAATCAAATTGTAAGTCCTAGTGGGCAGCATTCATCTCATTAGATTGTAAGCTCCTAGAAGCAGGGCTCCCTCCCCTGTTCTGTATAGATGAAAAATATTGTAAGCCCTAGTGGGCAGGATTCATCTCATTAGATTGTAAGTTCCTAGGAGCAGGGCTCCCTCCCCTTTTCTGAATAGATGAATCATATTGTAAGCCCTAGTGGGCAGGATTCATCTCATTAGATTGTGAGCTCCTGGGAGCAGGGCTTCCTCCCCTGATCTGTATAGATGAATCAAATTGTAATCCCTAGTGGGCAGGATTCATCTCATTAAATTGTAAACTCCTAGGAGCAGAGCTTCCTCCCCTGTTCTGTATAGATGAATCAAATTGTAAGCCCTAGTGGGCAGGATTCATCTCATTAGATTGTGAGCTCCTAGGAGTAGGGCTTCCTCCCCTGATCTGTATAGATGAATCAAATTGTAAGTCCTAGTGGGCAGCATTCATCTCATTAGATTGTAAGCTCCTAGAAGCAGGGCTCCCTCCCCTGTTCTGTATAGATGAAACATATTGTAAGCCCTAGTGGGCAGGATTCATCTCATTAGATTGTAAGCTCCTAGGAGCAGGGCTCCCTCCCCTGTTCTGTATAGATGAATCAATTTGTAAGCCCTAGTGGGCAGGATTCATCTCATTAGATTGTGAGCTCCTAGGAGCAGGGCTTCCTCCCCTATTCTGTATAGATGAATCAAATTGTAATCCCCCTTTGGGCCGGATTCATTTAATTAGATTGTGAGCTCCTAGGAGCAGGGCTTCCTCCCCTGTTCTGTATAGATGAATCATATTGTAATCCCCCAGTGGGCAGGATTCATCTCATTAGATTGTGAGCTCCTAGGAGCAGGGCTCCCTCCCCTGTTCTGTTTAGATTAATTAAATTGTAAGCCCTAGTGGGGAGGATTCATCTCATTAGATTGTAAGCTCCAAGGAGCAGGGCTTCCTCCCCTGTTCTGTATAGATGAATCATATTGTAATTCCCTAGTGGGCAGGATTCATCTCATTAGATTGTGAGCTCCTAGGAGCAGGGCTCCCTCCCCTGTTCTGTATAGATAAATCAAATTGTAATCCCTTAGTGGGCAGGATTCATCTCATTAGATTGTAAACTCCTAGGAGCAGGGCTTCCTCCCCTGTTATGTATAGATGAATCAAATTGTAATCCCTAGTGTACAGGATTCATCTCATTAGATTGTGAGCTCCTAGGAGCAGGGCTCCCTCCCCTATTCTTTATAGATGAATCAAATTGTAATCCCTAGTGGGCAAGATTCATCTCATTAGATTGTGAGCTCCTAGGAGCAGGGCTCCCTCCCCTATTCTTTATAGATGAATCAAATTGTAATCCCCCAGTGGGCAGGATTCATCTCATTAGACTGTGATCTCCTAGGAGCAGGGCTTCCTCCCCTGTTCTGTATAGATGAATCATATTGTAATCCCCCAGTGGGCAGGATTCATCTCATTAGATTGTGAGATCCTAGGAGCATGGCTCCCTCCCTTATTCTTTATAGATGAATCAAATTGTAATCCCCCAGTGGGCAGGATTCATCTCATTAGATTGTGAGCTCCTAGGAGCAGGGCTTCATCCCTTATTCTGTATAGATGAATCAAATTATAATCCCTAGTAGGTAGGATTCATCTCATTACATTGTAAGCTCCTAGGAGCAGGGCTTCCTCCCCTGTTCTGTATAGATGAATCATATTGTAATTCCCTAGTGGGCAGGATTCATCTCATTAGATTGTGAGCTCCTAGAAGCAGGGCTCCCTACCCTGTTCTGTATAGATGAATCAAATTGTAATCCCTTAGTGGGCAGGATTCATCTCATTAGATTGTAAACTCCTAGGAGCAGGGCTTCCTCCCCTGTTATGTATAGATGAATAAAATTGTAATCCCTAGTGGGCAGGATTCATCTCATTAGATTGTGAGCTCCTAGGAGCAGGGCTCCCTACCCTATTCTTTATGGATGAATCAAATTGTAATCCCCCAGTGGGCAGGATTCATCTCATTAGATTGTGATCTCCTAGGAGCAGGGCTTCCTCCTCTATCCTGTATAGATGAATCAAATTGTAATCCCTAGTGGGCAGGATTCATCTCATTAGATTGTAAGCTCCTAGGAGCAGGGCTCCCTCCCCTGTTCTGTATAGATGAATCATATTGTAATTCCCTAGTGGGCAGGATTCATCTCATTAGATTGTGATCTCCTAGGAGCAGGGCTCCCTCCCCTGTTATGTATAGATGAATCAAATTGTAAGCCCTAGTGGGCAGGATTCATCTCATTAGATTGTGAACTCCTAGGAGCAGGGCTTCCTCCCCTGTTCTGTATAGATGAATCAAATTGTAATCCCTAGTCGACAGGATTTATCTCATTAGATTGTGAGCTTCTAGGAGCTGGGCTTCCTCCCCTGTTATGTATAGATGAATCAAATTGTAATCCCTAGTGGGCAGGATTCATCTTATTAGATTTTAAGCTCCTAGGAGCAGGACTTCCTCCCCTGTTCTGTATAAATGAATCAAATTGTAATCCCTAGTGGGCAGGATTCATCTCATTAGATTGTGAGCTTCTAGGAGTAGGTCTTCCTCCCCTATTCTGTATAGATGAATCAAATTGTAAGCCCTAGTGGGCAGGATTCATCTCATTAGATTGTGAGCTCCTAGGAGAAGGGCTTCCTCCCTTGTTCTGTATAGATGAATCAAATTGTAAGCAGTAGTGGGCAGGATTCATCTGATTAGATTGTGAGCTCCTAGAGCAGGGCTTCCTCCCTTGTTCTGTATAGATGAATCAAATTGTAAGTCCTAGTGGGCAGCATTCATCTCATTAGATTGTAAGTTTCTAGAAGCAGGGCTTCCTCCCCTATTCTGTATAGATGAAACATATTGTAAGCCCTAGTGGGCAGGATTCATCTCATTAGATTGTAAGCTCCTAGGAGCAGGACTTTCTCCCCTGTTCTGTATAGATGAATCAAATTGTAATCCCTAGTGAGCAGGATTCATCTCATTAGATTGTGAGCTCCTAGGAGCAGGGCTTCCTCCACTGTTCTGTATAAATGAATCAAATTGTAAGCCCTAGTGGGCTGGATTCATCTCATTAGATTGTGAGCTCCTAGGAGCAGGGCTTCCTCCCCTATTCTGTATAGATGAATCATATTGTAATCCCCTAGTGGGCAGGATTCATCTTATTAGATTGTAAACTCCTAGGAGCAGGACTCCCTCCCCTGTTCTGTATAGATGAATCATATTGTAATCCCCCAGTGGGCAGGATTCATCTCATTAGATTGTGATCTCCTAGGAGCAGGGCTTCCTCCTCTATCCTGTATAGATGAATCAAATTGTAATCCCTAGTGGGCAGGATTCATCTCATTAGATTGTAAGCTCCTAGGAGCAGGGCTCCCTCCACTGCTATGTATAGATGAATCAAATTGTAATCCCTAGTGGGCAGGATTCATCTCATTCGATTGTGAACTCCTAGGAGCAGGGCTTCCTACCCTGTTCTGTATAGATGAATCAAATTGTAATCCCTTAGTGGGCAGGATTCATATCATTAGATTGTGAACTCCTAGGAGCAGGGCTTCCTCCCCTGTTCTGTATAGATGAATCAAATTGTAATCCCTAGTCGACAGGATTTATCTCATTAGATTGTGAGCTCCTAGGAGCAGGGCTTCCTCCACTGTTATGTATAGATGAATCAAATTGTAATCCCTAGTGGGCAGGATTCATCTCATTCGATTGTGAACTCCTAGGAGCAGGGCTTCCTACCCTTTTCTGTATAGATGAATCAAATTGTAATCCCTTAGTGGGCAGGATTCATCTCATTAGATTGTAAACTCATAGGAGCAGGGCTTCCTCCCCTGTTATGTATAGATGAATCAAATTGTAATCCCTAGTGGGCAGGATTCATCTCATTAGATTGTGAGCTCCTAGGAGCAGGGCGTCCTCCCCTGTTTTGTATAGATGAATCAAATTGTAAGCCCTAGTGGGCAGGATTCATCTCATTAGATTGTAAGCTCCTAGGAGCAGGGCTTCCTCCCCTGTTCTGTATAGATGAATCATATTGTAATCCCCCAGTGGGCAGGATTCATCTCATTAGATTGTGAGCTCCTAGAGCAGGGCTTCCTCCCTTGTTCTGTATAGATGAATCAAATTGTAAGTCCTAGTGGGCAGCATTCATCTCATTAGATTGTAAGTTTCTAGAAGCAGGGCTTCCTCCCCTATTCTGTATAGATGAAACATATTGTAAGCCCTAGTGGGCAGGATTCATCTCATTAGATTGTGAGCTCCTAGGAGCAGGACTTTCTCCCCTGTTCTGTATAGATGAATCAAATTGTAATCCCTAGTGAGCAGGATTCATCTCATTAGATTGTGAGCTCCTAGGAGCAGGGCTTCCTCCACTGTTCTGTATAAATGAATCAAATTGTAAGCCCTAGTGGGCTGGATTCATCTCATTAGATTGTGAGCTCCTAGGAGCAGGGCTTCCTCCCCTATTCTGTATAGATGAATCATATTGTAATCCCCTAGTGGGCAGGATTCATCTTATTAGATTGTAAACTCCTAGGAGCAGGACTCCCTCCCCTGTTCTGTATAGATGAATCATATTGTAATCCCCCAGTGGGCAGGATTCATCTCATTAGATTGTGATCTCCTAGGAGCAGGGCTTCCTCCTCTATCCTGTATAGATGAATCAAATTGTAATCCCTAGTGGGCAGGATTCATCTCATTAGATTGTAAGCTCCTAGGAGCAGGGCTCCCTCCACTGCTATGTATAGATGAATCAAATTGTAATCCCTAGTGGGCAGGATTCATCTCATTCGATTGTGAACTCCTAGGAGCAGGGCTTCCTACCCTGTTCTGTATAGATGAATCAAATTGTAATCCCTTAGTGGGCAGGATTCATATCATTAGATTGTGAACTCCTAGGAGCAGGGCTTCCTCCCCTGTTCTGTATAGATGAATCAAATTGTAATCCCTAGTCGACAGGATTTATCTCATTAGATTGTGAGCTCCTAGGAGCAGGGCTTCCTCCACTGTTATGTATAGATGAATCAAATTGTAATCCCTAGTGGGCAGGATTCATCTCATTCGATTGTGAACTCCTAGGAGCAGGGCTTCCTACCCTTTTCTGTATAGATGAATCAAATTGTAATCCCTTAGTGGGCAGGATTCATCTCATTAGATTGTAAACTCATAGGAGCAGGGCTTCCTCCCCTGTTATGTATAGATGAATCAAATTGTAATCCCTAGTGGGCAGGATTCATCTCATTAGATTGTGAGCTCCTAGGAGCAGGGCGTCCTCCCCTGTTTTGTATAGATGAATCAAATTGTAAGCCCTAGTGGGCAGGATTCATCTCATTAGATTGTAAGCTCCTAGGAGCAGGGCTTCCTCCCCTGTTCTGTATAGATGAATCATATTGTAATCCCCCAGTAGGCAGGATTCATCTCATTAGATTGTGAGCTCCTAGGAGCAGGGCTTCCTCCCTTGTTCTGTAGAGATGAATCAAATTGTAATCCATAGTGGGCAGGATTCATCTCATTAGATTGTAAGCTCCTAGGAGCAGGGCTTCCTCCCCTATTCTGTATAGATGAAACATATTGTAAGCACTAGTGGGCAGGATTCATCTCATTAGATTGTAAGCTCCTAGGAGCAGGACTTCCTCCCCTGTTCTGTATAAATAAATCAAATTGTAAGCCCTAGTGGGCAGGATTCATCTCATTAGATTGTAAGCTCCTAGGAGCAGGGCTCCCTCCCCTATTCTGTATAGATGAATCAAATTGTAATCCCTAGTGGGAAGGATTCATATCATTAGATTGTGAGCTTCTAGGAGTAGGTCTTCCTCCCCTATTCTGTATAGATGAATCAAATTGTAAGCCCTAGTGGGCAGGATTCATCTCATTAGATTGTGAGCTCCTAGGAGCAGGGCTTTCGCCCCTATTCTGTTTAGATGAATCAAATTGTAATCCCCCAGTGGGCAGGATTCATCTCATTAGATTGTAAACTCCTAGGAGCAGGGCTTCCTCCCCTGTTCTGTATAGATGAATCATATTGTAATCCCCCAGTGGGCAGCATTCATCTCATTAGATTGTGAGCTCCTAGGAGCAGGGCTTCCTCCCTTGTTCTGTATAGATGAATCAAATTGTAATCCATAGTGGGCAGGATTCATCTTATTAGATTGTGAGCTTCTAGGAGTAGGTCTTCCTCCCCTATTCTGTATAGATGAATCAAATTGTAAGCCCTAGTGGGCAGGATTCATCTCATTAGATTGTGAGCTGCTAGGAGCAGGGCTTTCGCCCCTATTCTGTTTAGATGAATCAAATTGTAATCCCCCAGTGGGCAGGATTCATCTCATTAGATTGTAAGCTCCTAGGAGCAGGGCTTCCTCCCCTGTTCTGTATAGATGAATCATATTGTAATCCCCCAGTGGGCAGCATTCATCTCATTAGATTGTGAGCTCCTAGGAGCAGGGCTTCCTCCCTTGTTCTGTATAGATGAATCAAATTGTAATCCATAGTGGGCAGGATTCATCTTATTAGATTGTGAGCTCCTAGGAGCAGGGCTTCCTCCCCTATTCTGTATAGATGAAACATATTGTAAGCCCTAGTGGGCAGGATTCATCTCATTAGATTTTAAGCTCCTAGGAGCAGGACTTCCTCCCCTGTTCTGTATAAATGAATCAAATTGTAATCCCTAGTGGGCAGGATTCATCTCATTAGATTGTGAGCTTCTAGGAGTAGGTCTTCCTCCCCTATTCTGTATAGATGAATCAAATTGTAAGCCCTAGTGGGCAGGATTCATCTCATTAGATTGTGAGCTCCTAGGAGCAGGGCTTTCTCCCCTATTCTGTTTAGATGAATCAAATTGTAATCCCCCAGTGGGCAGGATTCATCTCATTAGATTGTAAGCTCCTAGGAGCAGGGTTCCCTCCCCTATTCTGTATAGATGAATCAAATTGTAATCCCTAGTGGGAAGGATTCATATCATTAGATTGTGAGCTTCTAGGAGTAGGTCTTCCTCCCCTATTCTGTATAGATGAATCAAATTGTAAGCCCTAGTGGGCAGGATTCATCTCATTAGATTGTGAGCTCCTAGGAGCAGGGCTTTCGCCCCTATTCTGTTTAGATGAATCAAATTGTAATCCCCCAGTGGGCAGGATTCATCTCATTAGATTGTAAACTTCTAGGAGCAGGGCTTCCTCCCCTGTTCTGTATAGATGAATCATATTGTAATCCCCCAGTGGGCAGCATTCATCTCATTAGATTGTGAGCTCCTAGGAGCAGGGCTTCCTCCCTTGTTCTGTATAGATGAATCAAATTGTAATCCATAGTGGGAGGATTCATTTTATTAGATTGTGAGATTCTAGGAGTAGGTCTTCCTCCCCTATTCTGTATAGATGAATCAAATTGTAAGCCCTAGTGGGCAGGATTCATCTCATTAGATTGTGAGCTCCTAGGAGCAGGGCTTTCGCCCCTATTCTGTTTAGATGAATCAAATTGTAATCCCCCAGTGGGCAGGATTCATCTCATTAGATTGTAAGCTCCTAGGAGCAGGGCTTCCTCCCCTGTTCTGTATAGATGAATCATATTGTAATCCCCCAGTGGGCAGCATTCATCTCATTAGATTGTGAGCTCCTAGGAGCAGGGCTTCCTCCCTTGTTCTGTATAGATGAATCAAATTGTAATCCATAGTGGGCAGGATTCATCTTATTAGATTGTGAGCTCCTAGGAGCAGGGCTTCCTCCCCTATTCTGTATAGATGAAACATATTGTAAGCCCTAGTGGGCAGGATTCATCTCATTAGATTTTAAGCTCCTAGGAGCAGGACTTCCTCCCCTGTTCTGTATAAATGAATCAAATTGTAATCCCTAGTGGGCAGGATTCATCTCATTAGATTGTGAGCTTCTAGGAGTAGGTCTTCCTCCCCTATTCTGTATAGATGAATCAAATTGTAAGCCCTAGTGGGCAGGATTCATCTCATTAGATTGTGAGCTCCTAGGAGCAGGGCTTTCTCCCCTATTCTGTTTAGATGAATCAAATTGTAATCCCCCAGTGGGCAGGATTCATCTCATTAGATTGTAAACTCCTAGGAGCAGGGCTTCCTCCCCTATTCGGAATAGATGAATCATATTGTAAGCCCTAGTGGGCAGGATTCATCTCATTAGATTGTAAGCTCCAAGGAGCAGGGCTTCCTCCCCTATTCTGTATAGATGAATCAAATTGTAATACCTAGGGTGCAGGATTCATCTCATTAGATTGTAAGCTCCTAGGAGCAGGGCTTCCTCCCTTGTTCTGTATAGATGAATCAAATTGTAATCCATAGAGGGCAGGATTCATCTTATTAGATTGTGAGCTCCTAGGAGCAGGATTCATCTCATTAGATTGTAAGCTCCTAGGAGCAGGGCTCCCTCCCCTATTCTGTATAGATGAATCAAATTGTAATCCCTAGTGGGAAGGATTCATATCATTAGATTGTGAGCTTCTAGGAGTAGGTCTTCCTCCTCTATTCTGTATAGATGAATCAAATTGTAAGCCCTAGTGGGCAGGATTCATCTCATTAGATTGTGAGCTCCTAGGAGCAGGGCTTTCACCCCTATTCTGTTTAGATGAATCAAATTGTAATCCCCCAGTGGGCAGGATTCATCTCATTAGATTGTAAACTCCTAGGAGCAGGGCTTCCTCCCCTATTTGGAATAGATGAATCATATTGTAAGCCCTAGTGGGCAGGATTCATCTCATTAGATTGTAAGCTCCAAGGAGCAGGGCTTCCTCCCCTATTCTGTATAGATGAATCAAATTGTAATCCCTAGGGTGCAGGATTCATCTCATTAGATTGTGAGCTCCTATGAGCAGGGCTTCCTCCCTTGTTCTGTATAGATGAATCAAATTGTAAGTCCTAGTGAGCAGCATTCATCTCATTAGATTGTAAGCTTCTAGAAGCAGGGCTTCCTCCCCTATTCTGTATAGATGAAACATATTGTAAGCCCTAGTGGGCAGGAATCATCTTATTAGATTGTGAGCTCCTAGGAGCAGGGCTTCCTCCCCTATTCTGTATAGATGAATCAAATTGTAATCCCTAGTGGGAAGGATTCATATCATTAGATTGTGAGCTTCTAGGAGTAGGTCTTCCTCCCCTATTCTGTATAGATGAATCAAATTGTAAGCCCTAGTGGGCAGGATTCATCTCATTAGATTGTGAGCTCCTAGGAGCAGGGCTTTCGCCCCTATTCTGTTTAGATGAATCAAATTGTAATCCCCCAGTGGGCAGGATTCATCTCATTAGATTGTAAACTTCTAGGAGCAGGGCTTCCTCCCCTGTTCTGTATAGATGAATCATATTGTAATCCCCCAGTGGGCAGCATTCATCTCATTAGTTTGTGAGCTCCTAGGAGCAGGGCTTCCTCCCTTGTTCTGTATAGATGAATCAAATTGTAATCCATAGTGGGAGGATTCATTTTATTAGATTGTGAGCTTCTAGGAGTAGGTCTTCCTCCCCTATTCTGTATAGATGAATCAAATTGTAAGCCCTAGTGGGCAGGATTCATCTCATTAGATTGTGAGCTCCTAGGAGCAGGGCTTTCGCCCCTATTCTGTTTAGATGAATCAAATTGTAATCCCCCAGTGGGCAGGATTCATCTCATTAGATTGTAAGCTCCTAGGAGCAGGGCTTCCTCCCCTGTTCTGTATAGATGAATCATATTGTAATCCCCCAGTGGGCAGCATTCATCTCATTAGATTGTGAGCTCCTAGGAGCAGGGCTTCCTCCCTTGTTCTGTATAGATGAATCAAATTGTAATCCATAGTGGGCAGGATTCATCTTATTAGATTGTGAGCTCCTAGGAGCAGGGCTTCCTCCCCTATTCTGTATAGATGAAACATATTGTAAGCCCTAGTGGGCAGGATTCATCTCATTAGATTTTAAGCTCCTAGGAGCAGGACTTCCTCCCCTGTTCTGTATAAATGAATCAAATTGTAATCCCTAGTGGGCAGGATTCATCTCATTAGATTGTGAGCTTCTAGGAGTAGGTCTTCCTCCCCTATTCTGTATAGATGAATCAAATTGTAAGCCCTAGTGGGCAGGATTCATCTCATTAGATTGTGAGCTCCTAGGAGCAGGGCTTTCTCCCCTATTCTGTTTAGATGAATCAAATTGTAATCCCCCAGTGGGCAGGATTCATCTCATTAGATTGTAAACTCCTAGGAGCAGGGCTTCCTCCCCTATTCGGAATAGATGAATCATATTGTAAGCCCTAGTGGGCAGGATTCATCTCATTAGATTGTAAGCTCCAAGGAGCAGGGCTTCCTCCCCTATTCTGTATAGATGAATCAAATTGTAATACCTAGGGTGCAGGATTCATCTCATTAGATTGTAAGCTCCTAGGAGCAGGGCTTCCTCCCTTGTTCTGTATAGATGAATCAAATTGTAATCCATAGAGGGCAGGATTCATCTTATTAGATTGTGAGCTCCTAGGAGCAGGATTCATCTCATTAGATTGTAAGCTCCTAGGAGCAGGGCTCCCTCCCCTATTCTGTATAGATGAATCAAATTGTAATCCCTAGTGGGAAGGATTCATATCATTAGATTGTGAGCTTCTAGGAGTAGGTCTTCCTCCTCTATTCTGTATAGATGAATCAAATTGTAAGCCCTAGTGGGCAGGATTCATCTCATTAGATTGTGAGCTCCTAGGAGCAGGGCTTTCGCCCCTATTCTGTTTAGATGAATCAAATTGTAATCCCCCAGTGGGCAGGATTCATCTCATTAGATTGTAAACTCCTAGGAGCAGGGCTTCCTCCCCTATTTGGAATAGATGAATCATATTGTAAGCCCTAGTGGGCAGGATTCATCTCATTAGATTGTAAGCTCCAAGGAGCAGGGCTTCCTCCCCTATTCTGTATAGATGAATCAAATTGTAATCCCTAGGGTGCAGGATTCATCTCATTAGATTGTGAGCTCCTATGAGCAGGGCTTCCTCCCTTGTTCTGTATAGATGAATCAAATTGTAAACAGTAGTGGGCAGGATTCATCTGATTAGATTGTGAGCTCCTAGGAGCAGGGCATCCTCCCTTGTTCTGTATAGATGAATCAAATTGTAAGTCCTAGTGAGCAGCATTCATCTCATTAGATTGTAAGCTTCTAGAAGCAGGGCTTCCTCCCCTATTCTGTATAGATGAAACATATTGTAAGCCCTAGTGGGCAGGAATCATCTTATTAGATTGTGAGCTCCTAGGAGCAGGGCTTCCTCCCCTATTCTGTATAGATGAATCAAATTGTAATCCCTTAGTGGGCAGGATTCATCTCATTAGATTGTAAACTCCTAGGAGCAGGGCTTCCTCCTCTGTTATGTATAGATGAATCAAATTGTAATCCCTAGTGGGCAGGATTCATCTCATTAGATTGTGAGCTCCTAGGAGCAGGGCGTCCTCCCCTGTTTTGTATAGATGAATCAAATTGTAAGTCCTAATGGGCAGCATTCATCTCATTAGATTGTAAGCTCCTAGGAGCAGGGCTCCCTCCCCTTTTCTATGTAGATGAATCAAATTGTAAGCCCTAGTGGGCAGGATTCATCTCATTAGATTGTAAGCTCCTAGGAGCAGGGCTTCCTCCCCTATTCTGTATAGATGAATCAAATTGTAAGCCCTAGTGGGCAGGATTCATCTCATTAGATTGTAAGCTCCTAGGAGCAGGGCTTCCTCCCCTGTTCTGTATAGATGAATCATATTGTAATCCCCCAGTGGGCAGCATTCATCTCATTAGATTGTGAGCTCCTAGGAGCAGGGCTTCCTCCCTTGTTCTGTATAGATGAATCAAATTGTAATCCATAGTGGGCAGGATTCATCTTATTAAATTGTGAGCTCCTAGGAACAGGGCTTCCTCCCCTATTCTGTATAGATGAAACATATTGTAAGCCCCAGTGGGCAGGATTCATCTCATTAGATTTTAAGCTCCTAGGAGCAGGACTTCCTCCCCTGTTCTATATAAATGAATCAAATTGTAATCCCTAGTGGGCAGGATTCATCTCATTAGATTGTGAGCTTCTAGGAGTAGGTCTTCCTCCCCTATTCTGTATAGATGAATCAAAATGTAAGCCCTAGTGGGCAGGATTCATCTCATTAGATTGTGAGCTCCTAGGAGCAGGGCTTTCTCCCCTATTCTGTTCAGATGAATCAAATTGTAATCCCCCAGTGGGCAGGATTCATCTCATTAGATTGTAAACTCCTAGGAGCAGGGCTTCCTCCCCTATTCGGAATAGATGAATCATATTGTAAGCCCTAGTGGGCAGGATTCATCTCATTAGATTGTAAGCTCCAAGGAGCAGGCCTTCCTCCCCTATTCTGTATAGATGAATCAAATTGTAATCCCTAGGGTGCAGGATTCATCTCATTAGATTGTAAGCTCCAAGGAGCAGGGCTTTCTCCCCTATTCTGTTTAGATGAATCAAATTGTAATCCCCCAGTGGGCAGGATTCATCTCATTAGATTGTGAGCTCCTAGGAGCAGGGCGAACTCCCCTGTTTTGTATAGATGAATCAAATTGTAAGCCCTAGTTGGCAGGATTCATCTCATTAGATTGTAAACTCCTAGGAGCAGGGCTTCCTCCCCTGTTCTGTATAGATGAATCATATTGTAATCCCCCAGTGGGCAGGATTCATCTCATTAGATTGTGAGCTACTAGGAGCAGTGCTTCCTCCCTTGTTCTGTATAGATGAATCAAATTGTAATCCCTAGTGGGCAGGATTCATCTCATTAGATTGTGAGCTTCTAGGAGTAGGTCTTCCTCCCCTATTCTGTATAGATGTATCAAATTGAAAGCCCTAGTGGGCAGGATTCATCTCATTAGATTGTGAGCTCCTAGGAGCAGGGCTTTCTCCCCTATTCTGTTTAGATGAATCAAATTGTAATCCCCCAGTGGGCACGATTCATCTCATAAGATTGTAAACTCCTAGGAGCAGGGCTTCCTCCCCTATTCTGAATAGATGAATCATATTGTAAGCCCTAGTGGGCAGGATTCATCTCATTAGATTGTAAGCTCCAAGGAGCAGGGCTTCCTCCCCTATTCTGTATAGATGAATCAAATTGTAATCCCTAGGGTTCAGGATTCATCTCATTAGATTGTGAGCTCCTAGGAGCAGGGCTTCCTCCCCTGTTCTGTATAGATGAATCAAATTGTAAGCCCTAGTGGGCAGGATTCATCTGATTAGATTGTGAGCTCCTAGGAGCAGGGCTTCCTCCCTTGTTCTGTATAGATGAATCAAATTGTAAGTCCTAGTGGGCAGCATTCATCTCATTAGATTGTAAGCTTCTAGAAGCAGGGCTTCCTCCCCTATTCTGTATAGATGAAACATATTGTAAGCCCTAGTGGGCAGGATTCATCTCATTAGATTGTAAGCTCCTAGGAGCAGGACTTCCTCCCCTGTTCTGTATAGATGAATCAAATTGTAATCCCTAGTGAGCAGGATTCATCTCATTAGATTGTGAGCTCCTAGGAGCAGGGTATTCCTCCACTGTTCTGTATAAATGAATCAAATTGTAAGCCCTAGTGGGCAGGATTCATCTCATTAGATTGTAAGCTCCTAGGAGCAGGGCTTCCTCCCCTATTCTGTATAGATGAATCATATTGTAATCCCCTAGTTGGCAGGATTCATCTCATTAGATTGTAAACTCCTAGGAGCAGGGCTCCCTCCCCTGTTCTGTATAGATAAATCATATTGTAATCCCCCAGTGGGCAGGATTCATCTCATTAGATTGTGATCTCCTAGGAGCAGGGCTTCCTCCTCTATCCTGTATAGATGAATCAAATTGTAATCCCTAGTGGGCAGGATTCATCTCATTAGATTGTAAGCTCCTAGGAGCAGGGCTCCCTCCCCTGTTCTGTATAGATGAATCATATTGTAATTCCCTAGTGGGCAGGATTCATCTCATTAGATTGTGAGCTCCTAGGAGCAGGGCTCCCTCCCCTGTTCTGTATAGATGAATCAAATTGTAAGCCCTAGTGGGCAGGATTCATCTCATTAGATTGTAAGCTCCTAGGAGCAGGACTTCCTCCCCTGTTCTGTATAAATGAATCAAATTGTAAGCCCTAGTGGGCAGGATTCATCTCATTAGATTGTAAGCTCCTAGGAGCAGGGCTCCATCCCCTATTCTGTATAGATGAATCAAATTGTAATCCCTAGTGGGCAGGATTTATATCATTAGATTGTGAGCTTCTAGGAGTAGGTCTTCCTCCCCTATTCTGTATAGATGAATCAAATTGTAAGCCCTAGTGGGCAGGATTCATCTCATTAGATTGTGAGCTCCTAGGAGCAGGGCTTTCGCCCCTATTCTGTTTAGATGAATCAAATTGTAATCCCCCAGTGGGCAGGATTCATCTCATTAGATTGTAAACTCCTAGGAGCAGGGCTTCCTCCCCTATTTGGAATAGATGAATCATATTGTAAGCCCTAGGGTGCAGGATTCATCTCATTAGATTGTGAGCTCCTAGGAGCAGGGCTTCCTCCCTTGTTCTGTATAGATGAATCAAATTGTAAACAGTAGTGGGCAGGATTCATCTGATTAGATTGTGAGCTCCTAGGAGCAGGGCTTCCTCCCTTTTTCTGTATAGATGAATCAAATTGTAAGTCCTAGTGAGCAGCATTCATCTCATTAGATTGTAAGCTTCTAGAAGCAGGGCTTCCTCCCCTATTCTGTATAGATGAAACATATTGTAAGCCCTAGTGGGCAGGAATCATCTTATTAGATTGTGAGCTCCTAGGAGCAGGGCTTCCTCCCCTATTCTGTATAGATGAATCAAATTGTAATCCCTTAGTGGGCAGGATTCATCTCATTAGATTGTAAACTCCTAGGAGCAGGGCTTCCTCCTCTGTTATGTATAGATGAATCAAATTGTAAGTCCTAGTGGGCAGCATTCATCTCATTAGATTGTAAGCTTCTAGAAGCAGGGCTTCCTCCCCTATTCTGTATAGATTAAACATATTGTAAGCCCTAGTGGGCAGGATTCATCTCATTAGATTGTAAGCTCCTAGGAGCAGGACTTCCTCCCCTGTTCTGTATAGATGAATCAAATTGTAATCCCTAGTGAGCAGGATTCATCTCATTAGATTGTGAGCTCCTAGGAGCAGGGCTTCCTCCACTGTTCTGTATAAATGAATCAAATTGTAAGCCCTAGTGGGCAGGATTCATCTCATTAGATTGTAAGCTCCTAGGAGCAGGGCTTCCTCCCCTATTCTGTATAGATGAATCATATTGTAATCCCCTAGTGGGCAGGATTCATCTCATTAGATTGTAAACTCCTAGGAGCAGGGCTCCCTCCCCTGTTCTGTATAGATGAATCATATTGTAATCCCCCAGTGGGCAGGATTCATCTCATTAGATTGTGATCTCCTAGGAGCAGGGCTTCCTCCTCTATCCTGTATAGATGAATCAAATTGTAATCCCTAGTGGGCAGGATTCATCTCATTAGATTGTGATCTCCTAGGAGCAGGGCTCCCTCCCCTGTTCTGTATAGATGAATCAAATTGTAAGCTCTAGTGGGCAGGATTCATCTCATTAGATTGTGAACTCCTAGGAGCAGGGCTTCCTCCCCTGTTCTGTATAGATGAATCAAATTGTAATCAATAGTCAACAAGATTTATCTCATTAGATTGTGAGCTCCTAGGAGCAGGGCTTCCTCCCCTGTTATGTATAGATGAATCAAATTGTAATCCCTAGTGGGCAGGATTCATCTCATTCGATTGTGAACTCCTAGGAGCAGGGCTTCCTACCCTGTTCTGTATAGATGAATCAAATTGTAATCCCTTAGTGGGCAGGATTCATCTCATTAGATTGTAAACTCATAGGAGCAGGGCTTCCTCCCCTGTTATGTATAGATGAATCAAATTGTAATCCCTAGTGGGCAGGATTCATCTCATTAGATTGTGAGCTCCTAGGAGCAGGGCGTCCTCCCCTGTTTTGTATAGATGAATCAAATTGTAAGTCCTAGTGGGCAGCATTCATCTCATTAGATTGTAAGCTCCTAGGAGCAGGGCTCCCTCCCCTTTTCTGTGTAGATGAATCATATTGTAAGCCCTAGTGGGCAGGATTCATCTCATTAGATTGTAAGCTCCTAGGAGCAGGGCTTCCTCCCCTGTTCTGTATAGATGAATCAAATTGTAAGCCCTAGTGGGCAGGATTCATCTCATTAGATTGTAAGCTCCTAGGAGCAGGGCTTCCTCCCCTGTTCTGTATAGATGAATCATATTGTAATCCCCCAGTGGGCAGGTTTCATCTCATTAGATTGTGAGCTCCTAGGAGCAGGGCTTTCTCCCTTGTTCTGTATAGATGAATCAAATTGTAATCCCTAGTGGGCAGAATTCATCTTATTAGATTGTAAGCTCCTAGGAGCAGGGCTTCCTCCCCTATTCTGTATAGATGAAACATATTGTAAGCCCTAGTGGGCAGGATTCATCTCATTAGATTGTAAGCTCCTAGGAGCAGGACTTCCTCCCCTGTTCTGTATAGATGAATCAAATTGTAATCCCTAGTGGGCAGGATTCATCTCATTAGATTGTGAGCTCCTAGGAGCAGGGCTCCCTCCCCTATTCTGTATAGATGAATCAAATTGTAATCCCTAGTGGGCAGGATTCATCTCATTAGATTGTGAGCTTCTAGGAGTAGGTCTTCCTCCCCTATTCTGTATAGATGAATCAAATTGTAAGCCCTAGTGGGCAGGATTCATCTCATTAGATTGTGAGCTCCTAGGAGCAGGGCTTTTTTCCCATATTCTGTTTAGATGAATCAAATTGTTATCCCCCAGTGGGCAGGATTCATCTCATTAGATTGTAAGCTCCTAGGAGCAGGGCACCCTCCCTTTTATTTCTCTACAGAGCTATATATGATCCTGGATGAATATTGATTTCCATACATGGAGTCAGGAAGGAATTATTTTTCCCTCTTTGAGAAAAATGAAATGTCTCTGAGGGGTTTTTCGCCTTCCTCTCGATCTTTAAGATGAGTAACTCTGAAGCCAGATCACCGAGAGCTGAAACAGGACTGGAACAATGGACATTATTACCAGAAATACTGGTGAATTTCACCTGTATGGATCAACAAACATTTCAACCTTACAAGTTATCTCTGCAGCCCCTTAATGCCCAGAGGGAAGGGCAGTCCTCGCAGCCATGGTTCCCCAGAGGTTTCCTCCACAGGGGGTTTTTCCTCTCCTGAGCGCTGAAGGATGACTCTTCGTGAGTCCAGGGGTATCCGCTATCATGGTTCTCTTATAGAACAAGTGTGTAAAAGACATAGGACAATGTTCAAACATACGTTCCTATTTTATTATGCAGAATAACAAATGTATAATTTAATTTGAAATAAAACATCAGTAATATTTCAATTGTATTTCTGCATATTGTTAAATAATTTTTTTTTTGACAATAAACTCTGTGATTCTTGTTTATATTGAGCTGCACACACTCATACACAATGATCAAATTAGGTATAACTAGGTAACTGGTTAGTTATTAATGGAGTTTGGAGAGAATGGGGAGGTGATTGTTAGAGGACGGATAGGGCTTCGGGCCACACCTCCGGTCTCATCAGAGCCAATAGCTTCCTGCTGGTCTGCATGGCCACCCCCCATAAGCCAAGACTAGGGGTGCCCATAAGAAGCACACGCACAGGGGCCCTGGAGTCCTATTGGAGGCACTGAGTACCACGGATACAGACTGCCAGCTGATATACGGAGGAGGATTGTTTATAACCAATCAGTGGTTCAGCAGAACATGAGCCGTCCCCATGACGCAATACTCTTTGGTGCTATCTCATGTTAGGAATTCTGGGAAAGTGGTTTATTCTGCAAAAATACCAGATGGAAATAAGAATGTAAGGAAGGGTCACATGACTACTAGTTAATCACTATGGATACAGGTAGAGTTAAGGGTTATTTTACCTGGAAAACCATTAACAAGATAATAATGAAAATCAGAAAGGAAGACTATAAATCATTGCTGCTATTTGGTGATAATGTCATGCACACAGACATGATCAGAAAGTGTCTCCTTCAGTTACTGTGAGGAGCTCTGCTTCACAACTGTCAGGAGGAGAGGAATGCCAGGGGTAGTAACTGGAAACACTGGGGTCTATTTATATTTCAGTATATTTAAGGAAAAGTGCTTCAAAATATAGAAAAACCATTCCTCAGAAAGCATAGTCCCATGTATTTTGGATAATAGATCCCATAGCGGTAGTGTAATATAATGTAATGGTTATAGGTGATTTCTCAGCCTCTTGGTCACAGTGAATTTACATTGGTCACACTATGGGTAATCCCACTCCTACAGACATTGGCTAATTAATAACTGTAATATATATTTACATAAAACGGTGTACATGACATATATAAGCAAAATACATATATAAATACATAAAGATTGGGACTTTTCTAGTAAAACCATAAAGAACAGCTTAGGGTATTGTTAAATAATATGATAATAATAATAATGTAATATGTGCGGAATGCTTCATCATACATTAAAGAACAAGGTGTTTGACAGCTGGATACCTGGCTCCGCCTCCTATAGGTGCAGTCAGTGATCTTTTCACACCTTTATTCCAGGATTCACACAACAAAGCCACACAAGAAGTGAGAATTACAGCTTAGATTAGGGGTGTCCAACCTTTTAGCTTCCCTGAGCCACATTGGAAGACGACGAGTTGGATTGGGCCGCACATAAGATACACTAACAATAACGATAGCTGATCATCCAAAAAACCATAGAAAACATAGTTAACATATATATATATGAGAAAAAAAGTGATATAGATTATATATATATATATATATATATATATATATATATATATATATTTATATAACTTTTTTTTCAAATCCCCCAATACTTACCTTTAAATCGCCCTGTTCAAAAAATCCTCTCTATTTATTATACTATAATCACTTTTTGTATTGTTTCGATGCAATATCAATAAAGTGCATTTAAGCTAGTTATTGTATATCAGGGTGCCCTGACCAGGCCTGCGGTACCTGACATATACACCACTGTGACCCCAAATTGTGACCTGTTTTGCTAATTACACCACTATGTTAGTTAAGGGATAACAACTTATAATGGGCCAAAGAGAATAATATATAATGCCCCATTAGTATTACAAGTAGAAGTATGTAGCAAGGAGATAAGGTCCATGATGCTCCAGGACCAGGTGACTTTTATTCACTGGTCAGCGTCCCTTGAAATAATAAAAAAAATCCCCCTTAACTTACCTTTTAATTGGCTTGTTCTCCTGTCCTCTTCTCTTCTTTTCTCCAATTCTCTGCTGCTGATTGTTCTTCTCGTGCGGGTGACTCCTCTGTGCTGCGCTCCGCAATGGATATGACATCACGCCCGACATTCACTGCGAGCACAGCACGGAGGAGACAAGGGAGGGAGCCGGAGTACCAGCTGACGTGACCGCAAGGTAAGTATTTTCTTTTCTTTTTTTGCAGGATTTTTTTTCCCATTAACAGTGCTGCCCCCTTGCCACAACCAAAACTCCTTCTGGGCCACATTTACAGGCGTGCTGGCTTAGATCTTCATTACAGGCAACTCGGAAGTTTCTGATGTTTGTCAAATGTATATCAAGATGTTTCTGGTTATCAGCTAAGGTTTTAAACACTTTATACACTATACGTTCAGGCCCGGCGCTCCCATTAGGCAAGGTTAGGCAGTTGCCTAGGGCGCCGGGCTCTGGAGGGCGCCACAGAATTAAAATGACTTTAAAACTGTGCAGCGACCGCTGACCATACCTTCCACGGCCACCGCACAGCTTCAGATAAATCCATGGGGAGGGGGAAGGGGCTATGGAGGGGCGCGGATTTTGAAAGTGTGCCTAGGGCGCCAAGGACCCCAGCACCGGCCCTGTAAACGTTGCTGTGTAGAACTGCAAACATCAACAGGGTTACAACATGAGCGGACTGACACTTAGGGGTATATTTACTAAACTGCGGGTTTGAAAAAGTGGAGATGTTGCCTATAGCAACCAATCAGATTCTAGCTGTCATTTTGTAGAAGGTACTAAATAAATGAAAGCTAGAATCTGATTGGTTGCTATAGGCAACAGCCCCACTTTTTCAAACCCGCATCTTAGTAAATCTAGCCCTTAGCCATCATACACCTTACACATATAACTTGTGTTTCCCAGCTTAACAACATATTCCTGGACCATCTCTGTTCTGCGGTCAGTCTTAACTTCACAAGTAACCTGGTCCTTGGGGCATGTGGGATAGTTCCTGTTTTTCTTCCTGTAAATAATTTCTTTAATAATACTGAGTGAAGCATATTTAATTTGATACATTTATAATAACATTACACTCTTTAATCAATATAACAAACATGGCTGAACTATGGTTCACATTTGGGATCCATCTGCTATACCACTTAACTGTTAACACTGAACCAATAATAACAAAACAACACAACCAATTAACAAAATAAACATAGGGATTCAAAGACTATTGAACACACGGCAGCAGCCAGTATAGCTGTTCTAAATCACTATACAAAAAATGAAACTATT
This sequence comes from Mixophyes australis, assembly GCA_036250195.1. Lineage (NCBI taxonomy): Eukaryota > Metazoa > Chordata > Amphibia > Anura > Limnodynastidae > Mixophyes > Mixophyes australis. The sequence goes on along the minus strand of JAVHZZ010000002.1, from coordinate 19,570,579 downwards.
TGAATCACTATAGATCCAATAAACACCACCCAGAAAAATGCTAAATTCTAATTATACTCCTAGATTAATAGTTTAGCTTCACATATGCCCGTGTAAATGATAGAAAGAGCCTTCTCTAAACCGAGCAGAGGAAGGATGCTTAGTTAGGATACACGGTGAAGGACGGTTATGGTCGCCTAATATTTTTACAGTGACTGGTTCACGTTTCGTGTCACCGGCTTCTGCTGTCTCTCCTCGTTCTGACCGTAATACATCACCAATAGCTGCACAGAGATGCCAGTCTCCAAAGGCTGCATTATTGGGGGCTGTGACTGGACTTTTTAATTTCTCTCCCACAACACGGGTTATCGGGTTCTCAGTGTACATGGAGGCTGCTCCTGCGTCACGTATCTGTGCGACTGCGCAAATGCTGTGCAGCCACCGACTGAACCTGGAATGCTCTCCTAAATCTCCCCCCTCCTCTTGAAGCATATGCAAATATCTCATTGCACAACACGAAGTCTCAGGTTTGCATGCGGGTTCGATACTAGGCATTATATATATAAATATATATATACAAATACATACATACACATAAATATATATAGATAGATAGATAGATAGATTTATAGTCCCCCCCCTCATTTTCTTCTCTGCCAGGGGGAGATTAGCTGCGTTGCTCTGCTCATTAAATAGTGTTCAGGGTGAACCAGGAACATAGGAAAGCAGTAGAGTCCTGTCATTATTGTAAAGCAGTTCTGTTGAGAACAGTCAGCTAGAATAGTTTACTTATCAATTGCTATTAATTTTAATCTTAAATAAACTTTACACAGTGGCTATTGGTTGTTGTTAATGCATCACATTGCATATATCTAATAGTACTAGTCAGTATATACAGACTGAGTTAGATAGATATCATTCTGAAATAACTAATATATTCTTTGAGAAAAACAGTGCATTTGCTGTCAGACTATTAGCAGCAGAATCCAAAAAGTAAACATGAAAATAAACTTGAAAGTTTTTCTAGTGACAGTAATCTTGTGTGGGGCAGTGACAAGTGAAACAAATTAGAGAAACACTGGGGGTGTGTGTGAGATTCAGCAGCAGTAACACACTCCAAAAAATCTCTATATTCTATTATTTTCTATTTTTTAATAATTGTCTAGTTTAGAAGGATCAATCAGTGAAATGTATATTTAAAGAAGGCTGTTTGTGAGAGGTCAGCACGCAGCAGCACACCACAAAAATGCAATTTTTTTCAAATTTTTAAATCTATTAATTTCTATCTAATTTGCTGTGGCTATATAAATAAATGAGGATGCTGGGAGACGAAGGTGGCCTGCACCATACTACAAAAATTCAAAGATTATATAATATACTGCCAGATTCAGGGCCTGGTTAAGGCTTACGGCCGCCCTAGGCTAATACACCTGTACCGCGCCCCCCTCCCTCAAATCAATGAAGGGAAATTCAGGATTATTATCCAGCAAACAAATTTAGACAGGTTCTCTTACCTGTTCTTGCTGTCCTTTATTACTGTTCTTGTAGCTTTGTTATTGCTCAGCTTTATCCTCATGAACACCAAACAATACAGAGATCATGCTCCTCCAACAGCCATTTCATCACACCCCAGTGGCCAATTCATGATGCCCATGACAATTTCATCACCCACTTCCCAAGTTAATTCATCACCTACCCCACAGCCAATTCATCACCCACCTTAGCTCCCCCCACATACCTTCCTCTTGCCAATTTATAACATTAGTGAAAAGGATGTATAAATAAATGACTCTTAACAACCAATGGCCAATTCATGACCCTTTTCCTCCAGCCATCAAATCAATGTCCCCCTTACAGCCCACTCTGCTGTCCTCCTTCAGGACACACTGCCCCCCCTTCAGGACACACTCCCCCCCTGCAGAGCACACTGCCCCCCATTGCAGCTCATACCGACCCCCCTTAATCGCACTCTGCTGTCCCCCTAATTTAACTATGTGGCTATGCCCCTCTTAGCTGGTGCAAGGTTTCTCGGTGCTCTAGGCAAAATTTCCTAGATAATTTTGCACACACCAAATAACCACTTCCCAGACCCTCACACACTTGACTAATGCAAAAAAAAAAAAAAAAAAAAGATAACCCTTACCTCCTCCAGCGGTCCAGATACAGCGATGATTGATACAGACTCCGCTGCTGCCCAGGAGCGAACACAGGATATCTAGATGGGAGGTGTCCAGGTGTTAGATTTTGGAACAAGAAACACAATAAGTCTATGTATTATGTACTTGGTAAAAGCAATGGGCACCTTCCTTCCTTTATTGGTCCACATGGAAATGACAAGTAATCCAAATAGACAGCTCTAGCATGTCCCTTCATCACACATATGTCCCTTCATCACACATATGTCCCTTTATCACACCACTGCCCCCCCTGTGCCTCACACCACTCCCCCCCTGTGTATCACATCACTGCTGACCCCTGTGCATAACACCACTGCCCCCCCTGAATCACAATGCCCGGGCTCCTCACTGACACTGTCGGGATGTAAAGGTGACATCACGCCCAACAGCCAGGGAGGAAAGGGAAGGGGAGAGAGTGACAGCGTAGTGGAGGGGGTAGGGGCAGCTCCGGGTCCAAGTAATCAATAGTAAAGAAAAAATCTTAAATGCTGCCAGTGCTGCGCCCCCCCCCCTTAGGTTCCAGTGCCCCAGGCTGCAGCCTGATCATCCTATTGGTTGATCAGGCCCTGACCAGAGTACTCATCGGTGGCCAAGAGCATGGCTTTCATTACTTTGTTTTAGATATATGCTCTGTGCCATAATGCTGCCCTTCTGAATCATACCAGGGGACTCGTATACATATATATGGGAAGGGAGGAAAAATCATTGTCCTGGAGTAAGCTTCGTCCAACAGAGACTGCCCGGTACTTGCAGCAGAGGCGGTCCCCAAGAAGGGGTGTCACATATGCGGGAGCATTTCTGGGGAAACAATCTGACACACCTCCCACCCTAATTGAGTATTTATGATCTCTCCTCTGTATTTATGAACACTACACACTTGTTACAATTAAACAGTATTTTGTGTGTTACATCGTGTCTGTCAGAGATATATAGCCGCAAACGATGTTTTTGTGTAAAATTTATTAGAAATATATAATACGACCAAAAATTGCAGGAGCATAGCATGTAGTACAGAAATAATTATACTAGTTTTGAATTCTGCAGTAAGTCTGCTTTCAGGAAATATACGGTTTTACTGAATATGTGCTACTGATGTATGCAAAAAGTGTGGAATTGTAATAAAACAATCCAGCAGACCTCCGGCAGTGAAAGTGTTAACCGGGCACGGACATGGACAGATAGTTTGTGTTTATTGTCTTCCTGATACACAAGGTTCACAACCCAGCAGTCTCATAGTAAACTGGTGGAGTGACTCAGACCATTCAGACTGTGACTCAGCCACGTTCCGTCATGTAACCTGTTGTGTCTGGGGTCAGACCACTACTAGGGGATGATTCAGCCATTAACAGCTTCCTGAGGGCTGCAGTAAACTTATTGTCTGTACAGAGGATGATTCAGACGCTCAGTGGACCTCAGTCACGAATGTCACTGGATGCACACTATTAAAATAACAGTGGTTTTGCAGTTTTGCACTTGTGCATTTATCCAAATGGTCCGTCCAGTGTATTTTTAAGGTGCGCGTCAACTCTCCGCTCTCCGGAGTCAACTTGGAGTGTGATTAGTGAGTGTCTACTACAGTACAAACTTGCCTACTCCCCCGAAATGTCCAGGAGACTCCCAAATTTCTAGGGTTTCTCGCCGAGAAAGCAGGGACCCCTCCCTCATCCTGCCCACCTTCCTAGTGAATTGGGTGGGGGCTTAATGACACGAATGAAAGCGTATTAAAATAATCTTGGCCCCACCCTCCGCTGTATTATGCTGAAAATCACGGGGTGGGGCTTAATGATGCAATTTGTTCCATCACACCCACCGCCCCCCTCCTGACTTGGCGCCAGGACCCCCCTACATGGTCTCTTAGAGGGGAGATCCAAAATGCTGACAAGTATGCTACAGTATCAATGTGTCCTGTACAGCAGGAAATTCATTTTGCTGTGCACGGTGACTTATGGGTTTGTTACATTTTATTTTGTCGGTAATAATTCCATCAATACCAAACTATCAAAGGAGTTCTGCCAGCACCATAGGGCAACGCAAGACAGTACCTCTTTCCAGGGGAGGGCTGACAAATTTTAGCCTGGGGGAAAGACTCGTCTCCTGCAGCCTATTAGGGACATTTTAAAGGAAAAAAATGCAGATGGCCTATGGGACCGGCCGAAAGTAGTCCATATGGGAGCGGCCTGGTTGGCAGATACACCACTGCCCCCCTGCCCAGCCAGCCTCCGCCTCTGTGACAAAGGATGTCATACGGGGACATAGCTGCAGGTGCGGCTCTGCAGTGTTAGGTTCACTGGTCCGGGGGTTACACACTTATGGCCGCGATAATTCTATCCCGTGTAGAACAGAACATCTCTATTTATCCAGAGGTGCATTGAGAAAACACATGAATGAACAGACACACTTTAATCATCACATGTTACAATTAATGGAGCCAAGACAAGAGAGGATTGATAGTAATTAGTTACGGTACTATAATCCTGTATAGGTATTGGTTCATCTGTCCAATCTCCTCTAGTCACTACGTGTGATCTTTACAGCGCTGCACATCCTAAGTCATTGCTGCTTCTATAGCAGAATCCCCCTCTCCTCCACGTGTCATGAGAAGATCTATGTTCTCACCACAGGCTGCAAACTCAAACCTAGGTGGCAACAAACCCTCAGCTGGCAGCCGGGAGGGTGTGAGAATCCGGCAGTGCCCTGTGACTGCCCTGCGGTGTGGAATGTGGCTGTGTAGTGAGATTCATTTATGCACTGAGCGCTCCATGGAGAACTTCACTTTGTCTACTTCACAAGTAAGATATTGTGCCGCTAGGTGTGTCTAGGTTTCTGTGCACCTGATAGAATTATAAAGCTCACTGATTGATCTAATAATATATATATATATATATATATATATATATATATATATATATATATATATTGGAATGTACACTGTATGTAGCAGCTGATTTAATCATTATTAACTTTTTATTTATATAACGCATCATTTTCAGCAGCGGTGTTTAATCAGAGAACTTTATTAACATACATCGGTTCCTGTCTCATTAGAGCTTGCAATATAACTTCCCCAATCCTGGAATTTAATTATTTCCCTGTTTTGCCTGCCCTACAGGACTTCCGGATTCAGAGGTCCATAGCTCCACCATCCAATGTGTCTAATACACTATGGGGGAGTTATTAGAGTTGGACTCGAGTGTCTTTCCTTTGCGTGAATACGCTTCTTGTGTATAACTCTCATGTGCACAACTAGCGTCAGTATCACAGCGCTTGTGGACCCTTGTGCTTTGAGAGGTGGATCGGGGCGTTCACGTGTACGTGCAGTGCTGTAAGAGAGTGCAGATACAATTTAAGCGCACCTCTTTGAGATTCGGCTTCTTTTGGGTTGCAAGTATGCCTGAAATATGTTCCTTACGAAGCGTAAATTCTGCACCTGCACAAGATGTTAAGTTTTCAAGACTTCAAGCTGATGTTGACGATTGTCCCATGTTTACTCTGTACACATCTTCGCCCCCACAGTCAGTAGCTGTATTGGATAAATAAAGAACTCTAAAACCAGATGCTGAAACCCCATTCGGGGTATAGACTCACAACTAGCGCTCTGAACCGCTTTACGAACATCAATGTTTTTTGAGTGTCTTTCTCTTCATCTCCAGTCATCAGAATTGTTTTATCCTTCTTCCACTGTGCCAGTTTCCACCAGGTGAGTTAATCCTCGCTCATTGCCAATTTAAATTAAATTCTAGTGAATAAAATCATGGTACGCTAGAAGATATTAATTTTTCGGAACTGATGTGGTGGTTACAAGTTAAATTTTAGTGGTGTCATTGCCATATGAATTGTAATCATTCTGAATACTGTCATTAATTCTACACTATACGTCACAATATCTAACGTCCAGTAATATAGAGGTACCCAAACTCTGTCCTCAAGAGCAACCAACAGTTCATGTTTTCAGGATTTCTTTAACCATGCACAGGGGAGGTAATCTTTTTATCTGGTTCAGTAATTATCCCACCCGTTTCTACAGACAGAAATCCTGAAAACATGTGATCATGGACAAAATGAAGGTACATTTAGAAATAACAGAGACTGGAAAACCTTTCCAAACATAATGGTGTTTGAAGCCATTAATACATCCGGCAGACGGGGCTTCTACCAGGCCTGTGATTGCCAAGTTTCACAGCTATCAAAGAACATTTTGAAATATATTGATTTAAATCTACACTGCTGGATCCATTTTAAAAAAAATAAAATAAATTACAAGTGACATTCACTGCATGACAATGAGAAGACATAGGTGGATCATAAATGTTCCAGAGTGCAGAGGTTTTTTACTATGTCCAATAAAAACTTAATGAAAAATTTAGATGAGCTGGCAATGGTGGAGATGAGAGCAATGCTCTGCAGGAAATGTTAACTAATACCCCATTCACACCGCCTCAAAAACCCGGGTCATTGTCAGGGGGAACCCCGGCGAGTTTGAACGGGTCCCCTGTAGATGCTACGGATGAACGGTGAGGCCCAGGTTTTTCAACCCAGGTCTCAACTAAACCTATTGAAAAAAAATAATAAAAAAATCAATATCACAAGAGTAGCCAATGAAATCTCTTCTTGTGATGTTGCCAGGGAGACCCAGGTTCAGTCTGAACACGGTCAGCCTGTGAATTTGTCGGGGTGGGAGTCTCGGTCACCCGGCAATATCCCGGGTTCATATACCCTGGATATTGCAGGGGCGGCAGTGTGTGAAAGTGGTATAAGGGGTCTATTTAACATTGGCGGCCAGCGGACCGCAGTAAGTTTCATTTTTCATGCAGCAGTAATACAAAATGTCCTGCCACTTGAATTTATCAAGCCAGGGCTCGTTGGTGAGTCCTGACAAACCCCCTTACCAATCTAAAATCCTTCACCAGCAGCTTAACATTGCGGGCGAATAGAGTCTCTGACCACTAGTGCAGCTATTGTGTGGTACCCCAAAGCCCTGTTGAACAGCACAGAGGAGTGCATAAACACTTTTAAAATGCAGGGCTACAAGGGGTTAATTGTGCTCCTGAAAACTTGTGCCCAGGAGTGATTGACAGGAGGAGGATGAAGGCCCTGATTGGCTGGAGGAGTAACAGGAAGAGGTTGTGCAGGAAGGGAGAGAGAGGGAGAGCATAGTAGAAGGAACAAGGGGGAGGATGTGCAGCCGAGCAGAGAGAAGATAAGCTGCTGCCAGAACTGTGACATTGCCAGCAAAGCGGACGGAGAACAGCTGGGGACACGCAGCGGGGCGCCAAAGACAATCTCCACTAACTGCAGAACCGTCTCCAGGTAAAACCCTAGCCTGCAGTGTATTGCACACACCCCAGTGTCAGAGGGAAGAGTGATAAGAGAATCTATCCAAAACTGACATTGCATTCTTGTACAAGGAAGGATTGTGAGAGCTTTTCCCCCAGATCATACCTATACACAGGCTGCAGGGAACAATTAAGACGGTCATTTCAGCTATATCCTGTGTGTGTGTGTGTGTGTGTGCTGATATCTAGACATTATACCCTGCTGCAGAGCACATGTGCTGATATTCATTGACTGTTGAGAGAACAGCGCTATCTTGTGGCTGAAATGAGCAACAGCCCTGCTTTCTACTATAATACTTAACCCTTGATGGAAACCTCTGCAGGACATTGGAACACTACCCAAATTCCTGTGCACAGGTCAGCCCAGGACTGAGTGGAAAATATGGTAACGTTACCGGAGATAATATTGGTGCACCAAATGTTTTAGATGATGTTAATGTTATGTGATTTACCTAAGAATTGATTTATTAATATGGAAGGTGTGACATTCAGTGTTAGTGGTACCGCTGCAATTCAAGTTAACTCAGCAGTAGATGCTAAAAGTGGGGCGCCTGACCCATAGGGAATAGCACGGTACCCCAAACACCTGAATAAGAAGTAGCCCTCTAGTGGGCGCGGTAGTGAGCGCAAGAGTCTTGATGGGTTATTATTGATGGTTATTGCATCATCACCAGTCAGATATTGTGAACGTGAAAGTAGTAACTGTGATTACCAGTGTGCCTTATAAGACAATGTGCATTGAAGATGTTATCGTTATTCTGCCTTATACTCACCAGGTGTATGTTATATGTTAAATGCTATTGTGCTCTATGCTGATCAGACGCATTATTTTGTCATTACTATTGAGCTGAAGGGGTCAGTGGCGCGGTGCATTCTCTATCCTATCCTTACCGCATTCTCAATAAAATCAAGTTGCTTGACCAATCTTTGTCCCTTTCATTGAAGTATTTATCTCCTGACCACCGGATATCCAAAAGAGAAAAGAACCTGACTCGTGTCTGGAGGACAAGGTAAGGGAAGGATTCCCATCAGTACCCGACCACCACAATTGCACATGCGCAGCTAAGGCCAGGGAAGATGTAGTTGTAGGCCATGATTTGTTGACCCGACCTTTTCTATAAAGTCAGAGTGGGTTGGTCAGGTGACGTGAATTGCGTTATTCCGTCTCGCCCATACGTGCGTGATGATGAACATTGTGCATTGGAAGATAGGTCATAAGTACGTGAAGCAGCCTTGTCCCGGCATCTGGGAGAATTACAGAATTTTTCGGGAATCCAATAAAATTCCCAGAAAGTTGCCGTGTACTGTATAACTTGTTTAAGTGATATCACCTTCCAAATCGCAATGTATGTTATGACCTGTAAACATGCACATGTATAAGTGTGTTGTATCATGGGGGGGTTCCTTACTGAATGCAGGCTAGGCGCACTCCTCATCCTTGTCCAAAACACAAAGAAGAGCTGTCAGGTTGTTGTGAGACAAGGACATAGGAGACTGACAACGTTAATCTCTTGCCAAACTCCCTGGGGGCTTCTCAAACGGTGATTGCGGCAAATGTGGAAAAAGGAGATGAATATAGCGCTCCTGGGACCTCACATCTGTAGTGATCAATATGGTTTATTCATTTGCAGGACATGATATTTAAATGAGCTTCAGTGGATGGACAGGGTGCATTGTGGGAAGTGCTTTCATTTCAGCGGATGGCTGCAGGATCATAGGCAAACCGAGTGGGGTTTCCTAGTGCCTAGAAACCCCCCTCCAAGGCTGGGGCACTGTATAATTGAGGTGGCTGGACCCTGCCCCCTGCTTCACATGGCTCTTCTTGAAAAGGGAGAGCTGCGTGCACTACTGTTAGGTGCATTGCCCATGTATATTATGGGGATAGGTAGATTTGGAGAGCAGCCAGATACTGTCTAATATTATAGCCACGCCCCATGCATGCTGGTCACGCCCACTGGCGGCGTGGTGTGGAAACCCCCATCTACAAATCCTGCGTTTGCCCCTGAGGATGATCATTTTGACATGTCCTCTCATCAGATGGAGATCAGATATCTTGTAATGTCACCTTCTATGCACACACATATAAAAACAGATTCCGGCACTAAAAATGACTGCTCAGACAAGGTACCAACGCTGGGGATCTGCACCCCAAAAAATAGATATAAACACTCGAAAAATGCGGTGGGTAACCAAGTCTGCCACAAAGTACTCATGCACGGTAAAACAATAGAAAAGGGTATTTATTAAAACATTCTAAAATCCACATAGAAATGGTATACACATTATAACCACATATTGGAGATCTCAGTGCCAATTAGAACATATAACTAAGTAGGTGCACCTACACGATGTTCAAATCATCAAAGGTATTGGTATATAACCAGTCCAGCAGCTTCTGCAACCACTCGTCTTATTGGAATATAGCGCTATGTAATATATGTTGCATGGAGACAATATTTCCCGATGATCGTGGAGCCGCGATTTGGAGCATTAAAATTGTAGTGATGGAGGGTATCTTACATAGATGGTAACAGGATTCCAAATGGTATAGTCAAAAGGTATAATAAAGTCTCTTACCAGATCCCTGGCATCACACGTAAGACCAATACCTTGTCAGTAAATTCCGATTCCTGTGTTTAATGAACCTCCTCCAGTTGGAAAATGTGAGAGATGTGTAGTCAGAGCTCTACTCACTGCTCCTCTCCGCTCCACGTGGTAAACAACTAATTGCGCTTGGGTTCGCGCACTCCTGATGTCATTTAAGTGCGCCCCGTCTTAGACGTTACTCTCCGAAATATGCTAAGAGATTAGCGGTTGCTGGTAAAGAAGCACTGTGTGTATAAAGATGGCACTCGGTTTCAACCAACAGATACTTGTTGCTTAACTGGGAAGAGGATGCCATTTGGGCAAATCCGGAACTGGGTGCGAACCTGGTCCTATGGAGGAGGTTTATAGATGACGTCATATTCATCTGGAAAGGTGATGAAGAGTCTCTAACACAATTTATCAACAACATGAATCTAAATAATTGTAATCTACAGTTCACAACAGTTACCAGCAGAGATCATGCAATTTTTCTTGATCTGGAAATCAAAATCATCAATAATGTGATAGAAACCAGCACACACTTTAAAGCAGTGGATTCAAACAGCTATATTACAACTACTAGTAACCATCATCCAAATTGGCTACGAAATATTCCCATAGGACAGTTTACCCATGTTAGAAGAAACTGCTCAAAAATGGACACATTTAAAGATCAAAGTAACATTTTAAGGCAGAGATTTGAAGAGAAAGGCTATCAATCAGACATTATAGATCAGGCCATAGGAAAAATGAGCGATATTAATAGAGAGGAGTTACTTGTATACAAGGAAAATAAGAAAATTGAAAATTCATACAATCTGTCATTCATTACTCAATATTCAAGTGCAGCACCCAAGATCAGAAAAATCCTTAACAAACACTGGCATCTATTGCTGAAGGATGACATTCTTTCAACAATACTTCCCACCCATCCAAAAATCGTTTTTAGGAAGGCACCTAGTATCAAGCAAACACTGGTACAAAGCCACCCACCCCGTATAACATCTGTCCAAGAAAACTGGTTGACAAAAGAAACGAGCAAACCAAAATTTCATTATTGTAAGTCATGTCTACCTTGTAGAACATCAAAGTCAGACAACAAATCTCCCATTCAAGAGTTCATGTCACACACCACAAAAGCAAAATATAAGATAAAAGAAAGTATGTCTTGTGAGTCTAAGGGTGTGATATATATGATCATTTCTCCATGCGCACTTCAATATATAGGACGCACATCGAGAAAACTGAAAACCAGAGTAGCAGAGCATATTAGAAACATTAAGGCAGGTCTTGAAACTCATAGTCTATCAAATCATTTCAAAGAAATTCATAACAGGGACCCAACAGGATTAAGGTTTATGGCAATTAAACATCTTACAAAAGATTGGAGCGGAGGGAATTATGATAAAAGATTAAATTGTGAAGATTTTTAATATGAGGACACTCGTTCCATTTGGTTTAAACATAGACTTTTATTTTTCCTCATTCTTATAAATATCACCTGAAGACATATCATACTATATTTTTTATAGATTAAAACACAAGAAAACGTTCCAAGTGTATCTTTTATAGAGATGGGCGGGTCCGGTTCTCCGAGAACCGAACCCACCCGAACTTTGGGTATCCGAGTACCGAGCTGAGCAGCTCGGTACTCTCCCGCCCATTCCGAATCCAAATCGAGGCCGAACGTCATTGTGACGTTGTCGGATCTCGGGACTCGGTTCTCGCGATACTTCAACTTTATAAATACACGCCTCCACAGCAATCCATCGCCATTTGACAGAGGGAGAGAGCAGGGTGTAGTCATAGGCTAATTAGAGCAGGGACAGAGAATACAATATTGTTCTTGCAATTGCTCTAACCAAAATCGCTAGTGCAGAGAGGAGGATAGAGGTTTATTATTTTTTCTTCATATTTGGCACTCCCCAGCGCTTTTGGGGTGTCCCCCATAATTGTGCATTAATATTTCTGGCTGTCAAAAGTCATATCTGTCAGCAGTATCTACTAAATAATTTTTAGCACTCCTCAGTGTTTTTGGGGTGTCCTCCCTAATTGTGCATTAATATTTCTGGCTGTCAAAAGTCATATCTGTCAGCAGTATCTACTAAATAATTTTTAGCACTCCTCAGTGTTTTTGGGGTGTCCTCCCTAATTGTGCATTAATATTTCTGGCTGTCAAAAGTCATATCTGTCAGCAGTATCTACTAAATAATTTTTAGCACTCCTCAGTGTTTTTGGGGTGTCCTCCCTAATTGTGCATTAATATTTCTGGCTGTCAAAAGTCATATCTGTCAGCAGTATCTACTAAATAATTTTTAGCACTCCTCAGTGTTTTTGGGGTGTCCTCCCTAATTGTGCATTAATATTTCTGGCTGTCAAAAGTCATATCTGTCAGCAGTATCTACTAAATAATTTTTAGCACTCCTCAGTGTTTTTGGGGTGTCCTCCCTAATTGTGCATTAATATTTCTGGCTGTCAAAAGTCATATCTGTCAGCAGTATCTACTAAATAATTTTTAGCACTCCTCAGTGTTTTTGGGGTGTCCTCCCTAATTGTGCATTAATATTTCTGGCTGTCAAAAGTCATATCTGTCAGCAGTATCTACTAAATAATTTTTAGCACTCCTCAGTGTTTTTGGGGTGTCCTCCCTAATTGTGCATTAATATTTCTGGCTGTCAAAAGTCATATCTGTCAGCAGTATCTACTAAATAATTTTTAGCACTCCTCAGTGTTTTTGGGGTGTCCTCCCTAATTGTGCATTAATATTTCTGGCTGTCAAAAGTCATATCTGTCAGCAGTATCTACTAAATAATTTTTAGCACTCCTCAGTGTTTTTGGGGTGTCCTCCCTAATTGTGCATTAATATTTCTGGCTGTCAAAAGTCATATCTGTCAGCAGTATCTACTAAATAATTTTTAGCACTCCTCAGTGTTTTTGGGGTGTCCTCCCTAATTGTGCATTAATATTTCTGGCTGTCAAAAGTCATATCTGTCAGCAGTATCTACTAAATAATTTTTAGCACTCCTCAGTGTTTTTGGGGTGTCCTCCCTAATTGTGCATTAATATTTCTGGCTGTCAAAAGTCATATCTGTCAGCAGTATCTACTAAATAATTTTTAGCACTCCTCAGTGTTTTTGGGGTGTCCTCCCTAATTGTGCATTAATATTTCTGGCTGTCAAAAGTCATATCTGTCAGCAGTATCTACTAAATAATTTTTAGCACTCCCCAGTGGTTTGCGCTCAGAATGGATTCAAAGCAGTCCACATATGATCTGAATGAGCAACCAGGTTCTGTCACCAGTCCTGATGTTAGTGTTCCCAGTACGTCATCTGGCCAAGGCGATGTCAAACAACAGAGTGTTTTCAAATTAGTGCAAAAAACAAAAAACAAAAAAAAATTTACTGTATTGAAGCGAAAAAGAAGTGTAACTGAGCAAAAGTTAAGTGACGATAAAAAAAAAATTGCAAGCATGCCATTCTACACACGCAGTGGCAAAGAGAGAATGAGGCCTTCACCTTTGGCTATTAGTGGCAGATCCCAAAAAGTTACCCAGCCTACAATTGGTGCACAACTACTGTTACGCGTCAAAGCCGAGCTGCAAGATAACAGTGAGGCATTACAGGAGAATATTTGCTCTGATTCACAAATGACAACAGTCCCTGTGGAGAGTCCATGCAACAGTGGGATGTCTAATCGTGACCATTCTGTTAATCTACCCATAAAGAAGGGCCCTTTCAGCAGTTCTGCTGATGTGTGCCTGAACAGCCCGAGTGTAGCCGGTGATACACCAAGTGAGGATGACACTTTGTCTTTAGAAGAGGATGTGGGGGAGATTTGGGTATCCGACGATGAGGATGCGGTTGATTGTGTAAGTCCTGCAGCAGTGTGGCACCAGTGGGAGCAGTTCTGGCATGTGAGGTTCTGGCACCAATATGCACTTTCCAAACACAAGCAGGGATGACGCAGGGGGCAGACCACAACAGTTTGACATCTGGGCTGGTTTGAAGGATTTGTCAAAAAAATGTGTGACCTTGACCATAATTCCAATCAATCCTACTATTAACATGCAAAGGATGGTGGAGGGCCTATCAGGGATTAAACTGTATTTTTCATAATTTTCACTAATAATGTTTGGGTGTAATATACACCCAAAGACGAGTGCTCAATTGCTAAGAGTCATTGATGGAGTGGAAGACAAGCAGGCTTGTCTGTAGAATTTGCAGGCAAATTGTGCTGCGTTATATAGGTAACACCCAAAGAGAAGAGCTCCATTGCTCCATTGCTAATTGTAATTGCTGAAATAGAAATAATAGGGCTGACAGTCTTGGTCTAAATCTGCAGTTACATTTTATTGTACCATAGCTCACTGCGAAACTGGAGAGGTGGCAGGGTTTAGTGATAATCTTCCTCCAACAATACTAATTCATCCCAATATCCCAATATCATAGAAGTCTGTGTAGTATGATGTAATTGCTGATAATGGCCTTCCAAAGGGAATGACTAGTTGATTTTAGGGCAGAGCTGTCACGGTTTTTGGGCAATTCTTTTACATCACAGCAAATATCAAAATGTTTAGCGGACTCATCTGCATCACCACTGGGTGTCTTGGGAAAGCAATTTCTTTTACCACAAGCAGTTGCCAGAGAAACTGAAGGAGAAGACGTCCCAACAAGATGTTGATAAGTCTGGGATCCTTGCAAGGAAAATTAAGTATTTCATCTACAATTAAAATATAGTTAGCACATTTACTTTGTTTTATTGCACACTATAATTTTATGTAGCACCTTTTCAAAATCTATTATTAAGGCAATCACTTGACTCAAGCTAACCGTGTCTGCACTTTCTTCACAGGTAACTACTTCGCTGGACTAAAGTATATTCCCCTCAAATGCTAGTCTTCTTGCAGCTGCTGTATTCTCCTACATGCTGTTGCAGAAACCACAAATTGACCCTAAATGTTTATGGACACAAACAGCATCTCCTGCATGTCATTTTTCAAAAGTTCTGTAACACCAAGTTGATAGTAGGGATGTGCACCGGCGACTTTTGAGGTCTCGTGTTTTGTGTTTTGGATCCGGATTTTCGTTATTTTTGAGGTTCGGATTTGTCTCGCAAAACACTTGACGAAAGGTCTCGGTTCGGATTTAAGGTATTGGATTCGGATTTTTTTTGAAAAAAACATAAAAAGTTTAAAAATCAAGTTTTTGTGCTTATTTTCACTCCTAGGCTATTATTAACCTCAATAACATTCAATAACAAGCATTTCCACTAATTTACAGTGTATTCTGAACACCTCACAATATAGTTATTAGTCCAAAACGTTGCAACAAGGTATCTTTCTGGACTGCGTAGAGGAGTGGGTCACCACAATATATATTAAAAACCCTGAACTTTTATGATTCGCACCAATAATTGTACCTGGACTGCGTAGAGGAGTGGGTCACCACAATATCTTAAAAACCCTGAACTTTTATGATTCGCACCAATAATTGTACCTGGACTGCGTAGAGGAGTGGGTCACCACAATATCTTAAAAACCCTGAACTTTTATGATTCCCACCAATAATTGTACCTGGACTGCGTAGAGGAGTGGGTCACCACAATATCTTAAAAACCCTGAACTTTTATGATTCCCACCAATAATTGTACCTGGACTGCGTAGAGGAGTGGGTCACCACAATATCTTAAAAACCCTGAACTTTTATGATTCGCACCAATAATTGTACCTGGACTGCGTAGAGGAGTGGGTCACCACAATATATTAAAAACCCTGAACTTTTATGATTCGCACCAATAATTGTACCTGGACTGCGTAGAGGAGTGGGTCACCACAATATATTAAAAACCCTGAACTTTTATGATTCGCACCAATAATTGTACCTGGACTGCGTAGAGGAGTGGGTCACCACAAGATATATTAAAAACCCTGAACTTTTATGATTCGCACCAATAAATGTACCTGGACTGCGTAGAGGAGTGGGTCACCACAATATCTTAAAAACCCTGAACTTTTATGATTCGCACCAATAATTGTACCTGGACTGCGTAGAGGAGTGGGTCACCACAATATATTAAAAACCCTGAACTTTTATGATTCGCACCAATAATTGTACCTGGACTGCGTAGAGGAGTGGGTCACCACAATATATTAAAAACCCTGAACTTTTATGATTCGCACCAATAATTGTACCTGGACTGCGTAGAGGAGTGGGTCACCACAATATATTAAAAACCCTGAACTTTTATGATTCGCACCAATAATTGTACCTGGACTGCGTAGAGGAGTGGGTCACCACAAGATATATTAAAAACCCTGAACTTTTATGATTCGCACCAATAAATGTACCTGGACTGCGTAGAGGAGTGGGTCACCACAATATATTAAAAACCCTGAACTTTTATGAATCGCACCAATAAATGTACCTGGACTGCGTAGAGGAGTGGGTCACCACAATATATATAATAAGAAAACCATCAACTTTTATGATTCGCACCAATAAATGTACCTGGCCTGCGTAGAGGAGTGGGTCACCACAATATATTAAAAACCCTGAACTTTTATGATTCGCACCAATAATTGTACCTGGACTGCGTAGAGGAGTGGGTCACCACAAGATATATTAAAAACCCTGAACTTTTATGATTCGCACCAATAAATGTACCTGGACTGCGTAGAGGAGTGGGTCACCACAATATATTAAAAACCCTGAACTTTTATGAATCGCACCAATAAATGTACCTGGACTGCGTAGAGGAGTGGGTCACCACAATATATATAATAAGAAAACCATCAACTTTTATGATTCGCACCAATAAATGTACCTGGCCTGCGTAGAGGAGTGGGTCACCACAATATATTAAAAACCCTGAACTTTTATGATTCGCACCAATAATTGTACCTGGACTGCGTAGAGGAGTGGGTCACCACAAGATATATTAAAAACCCTGAACTTTTATGATTCGCACCAATAAATGTACCTGGACTGCGTAGAGGAGTGGGTCACCACAATATATTAAAAACCCTGAACTTTTATGAATCGCACCAATAAATGTACCTGGACTGCGTAGAGGAGTGGGTCACCACAATATATTAAAAACCCTGAACTTTTATGAATCGCACCAATAAATGTACCTGGACTGCGTAGAGGAGTGGGTCACCACAAGATATATTAAAAACCCTGAACTTTTATGATTCGCACCAATAAATGTACCTGGACTGCGTAGAGGAGTGGGCACTGGGCACCACAATAAAATATATAAAAAACCTTCAACAGATCTGCATTACACTACACATACGGCTGCTCCTCCATCCTCTCCATCATATACATGTTGGAGTTTTAGCGTGTGACAACCTCTTGTTTTTGATAATGTCAGTGCATTTGGAATATTTTTCAATTTGCCCCACACCACTGAATGTACTTTATCTATGATACGCATCTATCTATCTTGACTGCGTAGTGTGGTGGCCCCGGTACACAATTTGGTACCGAGGCCACAATATAATTAAAAAACCCTCCACGTGTCAGAATTCCACCAAACAAGTATCTGGACTGCGTAGTGGGGTGGCCCCGGTACCCAATTTGATACCGGGGCCACAATAAAATAAATACACCCTCCACGTGTCAGAATTCCACCAAACAAGTATCTGGACTGCGTAGTGGGGTGGCCCCGGTACCCAATTTGATACCGGGGCCACAATACCTCCTCCAAACATGCTACAGACAATTCGTCATTGAGATCCCATCAAGTATGTTAAAGACAGACAGGGTCCAAGTGTTATTAGTTGACTTTGTAAACAAAAAAACTGTCCCTGTTGCACATAGTCGTGCAATGAAGACTGACTTTTTCATTTAAAGGCACGATCTTTCAAGTGTAGTGTTTGTAAGTCTAAGTCATATTATACTTTTGGTAAAATTGGTTTTTTTTGTTCCTCTTTATGGTAATTAATTAGTAATAGAATTAAAGTAGGAAATAGAATTAAATAGAATTAAAGTAGGAAATAGAGTGGTATAGAGTTGTAGTGTGGTATAGATAGAGTGGTCCACACAATATAATAATAAAACCCTCAACTGCTCTGACTTCCACCAAACAAGTATCTGGACTGCGTAGTGGGGTGGCCCCGGTACACAATTTGGTACCGAGGCCACAATATAATTTAAAAACCCTCCACGTGTCGGAATTCCACCAAACAAGTATCTGGACTGCATAGTGGGGTGGCCCCAGTACCCAATTTGATACCGGGGCCACAATACCTCCTCCAAACATGCTCCAGACAATTCGTCATTGACAGACCCCAGACAGACAGGGTCGTAGTGTTATTGTTTGACTTTGTAAACCCAAAAAAATGTCCCTGTTGCACTTGCACATAGTCGTGCAATGAAGACTGACTTTTTCATTTAAAGGCACGATCTTTAAAGTGTCAGAAAGAGAGAGAAGACACAGGAGAGGAGAGTTGTAGCTGGGGACCTGGGGTGGAAGCTCCCAGGCTCCCCCAGCATTGCCTGGAAGTCTGAGCGTGGTGACTGAGCCAGGGCAAGGAATGTGTGCCCTGGATGATGGGGGAGAACTCCATGCCACTATAGTGAACCCAAGAGAGAGGGGGACACTGCACATGGAAGAGGCCCTGGAGTGAGGGCTGCTACAAGAGGCATGGTAGCTGTAGTGTCAGATCCTGAGGCTGAGAGTACACAGAGTGACGTGTCAGAGCACAGGAGACATTATCCCCGCAGAGGAGGGATGAGCTGCAGTTGAGAGGTCTGCTGTTGAAATAGGACATGCACACTTTAACACACAAATCATTTCAGCGACAGGGCCTACCAAACAACTTTGACTGAAATGATTGGTTTGTTTGGGCCCCCACACCAAAAAAGCTATTCATCTCTCCCTGTACAGACTAAACAGGCTCTACTGAGGCAAGATGTCGTCCTCATCCTCAACCTCTGATTCCTCTCCCCCTACAGTGTGTACTTCCTCCTCATCACACATTATCAATTCGTCCCCGCTGGACTCCACAACCACAGGTCCCTCTGTAGTATCTGGAGGGCAGTGCTGTACTTCATTGAGGAATTGATTATTCATTTTTATAAACATCATTTTTTCAACGTTGTGAGGAAGCAACCTCCTTCGCCGCTCACTGACCAGGTTCCCCGCTGCACTAAAAACTCTTTCCGAGTACACACTGGAGGGGGGACAACTCAGGTAAAATAGAGCCAGTTTGTACAGGGGCTTCCAAACTGCCTTTTTTTCCTGCCAGTAACAATATGGACTGTCTGACATGTCTACTTGGATGGTGTCAGCAAAGTAATCATCCACAATTTTTTCTATTGTCACAGCATCCAATGCAGCGAGAGTAGACATGTCTGCAATGGTTGGCAGGTCCTTCAGTCCGGACCAGATGTTATCAGCATCCCCGCCAGTGCCTCTTTTGGGAAAACTGAGCTTTTTCCTCGCAGCCATAGATGTGGAAGAAAATGAGGGTGGAGCTGTTGGCATGTCACGGTCCTCTTCAGAGGACAATCTCCTGACCAGCAGGTCTTTGCACCGCTGTAGACTTGTGTCCGCCGGAAACAGAGACACAACATACGCTTTAAACCGAGGATCGAGCACGGTGGCCAGAATGTATTCCTCTGACTTTAAAAGAGTGACCACCCTCGGATCCTGGCAAAGCGTACGAAGGGCTACATCCACAAGAGCTACATGCTTGCTGTAATCGCAATGGCTTACCAGCTCCTCCCTCACTTTCTCCAGCTGCTTCTGCAACAGCCTGATCAGGGGAATGACCTGACTCAAGCTGGCAGTGTCGGAACTGACTTCTCGTGTGGCAAGTTCAAATGGCTGCAGAACCTTGCACAACACGGAAATCAGTCTCCACTGCGCTTGACTCAGGCGCATCCCCACTCCTTTGCCTATGTCGTAGGTGGCTGTGTAGGCCTGAATGGCCTTTTGCTGCTCCTCCATCCTCTGCAGCATATAGAGGGTGGAGTTCCAGCGCGTCACAACCTCTTGTTTGAGGTGATGGCAGGGCAGGTTCAAGCTTTTTTGATGTGCCTCTAGTCTGCGGTAGGCACTGGCTGAATGCCGAAAGTGTCCAGCAATTTTGCGGGCCACCGCAAGCATCTCCTGCACACCCCTGTCACTCTTGAGGTAATGCTGCACCACCAAATTAATGGTGTGGGCAAAACATGGGACGTGCTGGAAATTGCCCATATTTAATGCCCGCACAATGTTACTGGCATTGTCTGACACCACAAATCCCCATGAGAGTCTAAGTGGGGTAAGCCACTGGGAGATAATTTCCCTCATTTTCTCTAATATGTTGTCAGCGTTGTGCCTCTTATTAAAGCCTGTAATGCACAATGTTGCCTGCCTTTGCATGAGCAGCCATTTTGTAGATGCTGCTACTGATGCAGCTGTTGCTGTTGCTGCGGAAGGGGACACATCAACCCAGTGGGCTGTCACAGTCATATAGTCCTTCGTTTGCCCAGAACCACTTGTCCACATGTCCGTGGTTAAGTGGACAGTGGGTACAACCGCATTTTTAAGAGCACTGAGGACACTTGATCGTACTTCTCTGTACATTTTTGGTATCGCCTGCCTAGTGAAGTGGAATCTCGAGGGGATTTGGTACCGGGGACACAATACCTCCATCAACCCTCTAAATCCCACTCCACTGATGGCGGACACGTCTAACACCAACATTGCAGTTACAGCCGCAGTTATACGCTTTGCAATAGGGTGACTACTATCGTATTTGGTGGTCATGGCAAACGACTGTTGGACGGTCAATTGTTTGGTGAAAGACTTAGCGGTCTTACGACTTCCCCTCTGGGAAGATGACCGACTAACAGCAGCAACAGCAGCAGTGGCAGTAGTAGGCGTACCGCTGCAGGATTCCTCGGATGAATCCCGTATTGAGGAGGACTCAGTCTGGCTGCTGACTTGGGCTGCAGGACTGAATCTGATGGAGATTGTGGAGGAAGTTGACGAGGAGGGTGTTGCTGGTGTGTATCCAACTGGACCACGGGATTTAGGTGTCCCTGTACCGATGAGGGTCCTAGCCCCAGTTCCTGAACTAACCACTGAACTATGAAGGTTATTCAGGTGACGTATAAGGGAGGATGTTCCTAGGTGGGCAAGATCCTTACCCCTGCTTATTTGAGCTTTACATAAGCTACATATGGCCATACATTGGTTGTCTGGATTTGGATAAAAATAACTCCAGACCGAAGAGGTGCATTTTTTGGTCTTCTGACCAGGCATGACGATGGGCTTTTTCATCCCATGGACATCAGCTGTTTCCCCCCCTGGTGCCTCATTTACAATAACCACATCACCATCCTCATCATCAAGTTCCTCCACAGCGCCAGCTACATCATCAATAGCCTCCTCCCGAGCCACCTCTTCCCGTACAGTGATGGGAAGTACAGTGATGGGAAGGTCAGGCTTGACAACCACCAACACGCTTGGACTCGCCTTGGGGATTTGTGATAATTTCTCTTTAGAAGGCAGAGTTGTTTGCTGTTTTGTTGCTGACAGCATAACTCTCTTCAATTTTTTGTAGGGGGGGGAGGAGGAGGAGGGCTAAGATCCGTGGGTGAAGCTGAACCACTAGTCATGAACACGGGCCAGGGCCTAAGCCGTTCCTTGCCACTCCGTGTCGTAAATGGCATATTGGCAACTTTACGTTTCTCCTCAGATGATTTTAAGTTTCTCTTTTTGCTACTTTTTCTTAACTTGGGCTTTTTGGATTTTACATGCCCGGTACTACGAGATTGGGCATCGGGCTTGGAAGACGACGTTGATGGCATTTCATCGTCTATGTCATGACTAGTGGCAGCAGCTTCAGCATTAGGAGGAAGTGGGTCTTGATCTTTCCCTACTTTATCCTCCAAATTTTTGGTCTCCATTATATGTAGCACAAGATACTGCAGAATGTGTGAACTTGGTAATATTGCAGTACCAATGGACTTATACTGCTGGATTGGTTTTACAAATTTGGTTATAATTATTATATATTTTTTTTTTTTTTAATTTTTTATTTTTTTTTACTTTTTTCTTATTTTTAAAAAACTTGGGAATAGTGGGGAAATAACTATGCCCTTAGAAGCACAGAGCACAGGACACAGCACCACTGGACTGAACAGGACACGGCACAGGATCCAGCAGCACTACGGAACTCAGCAGGACAGAGCACAGGACACAGCACCACTGGACTGATACTGCAGAATGTGTAAACTTTGTAATATTGCAGTACCACTGGACTTTTACTGCTGAATGTGTGAACTTGGTAATATTGCAGTACCAATGGGCTTATACTGCAGGATTGGTTTTGCAAATTTGGTGGTAATTAAAAAATATTAAAGTAGTTTTTGGTATTTTTTAAAAAAACTTTTTTTTATTTTTTTAAACACAGGGGAATATTGGGGAAATAACTATGCCCTTAGAAGCACAGAGCACAGGACACAGCACCACTGGACTGAACAGGACACGGCACAGGACCCAGCAGCACTACGGAACTCAGCAGGACAGAGCACAGGACACAGCACCACTGGACTGATACTGCAGAATGTGTAAACTTTGTAATATTGCAGTACCACTGGACTTTTACTGCTGAATGTGTGAACTTGGTAATATTGCAGTACCAATGGACTTATACTGCAGGATTGGTTTTGCAAATTTGGTTATAATTATTATATATTTTTTTTTTTTTTTAATTTTTTATTTTTTTTTACTTTTTTTTTATTTTTTAAAAACTTGGGAATAATGGGGAAATAACTATGCCCTTAGAAGCACAGAGCACAGGACACAGCACCACTGGACTGAACAGGACACGGCACAGGACCCAGCAGCACTACGGAACTCAGCAGGACAGAGCACAGGACACAGCACCACTGGACTGATACTGCAGAATGTGTAAACTTTGTAATATTGCAGTACCACTGGACTTTTACTGCTGAATGTGTGAACTTGGTAATATTGCAGTACCAATGGGCTTATACTGCAGGATTGGTTGTGCAAATTTTGTGGTAATTAAAAAATATTAAAGTAGTTTTTGGTATTTTTTAAAAAAAAATTTTTTAATTTTTTTAAACACAGGGGAATATTGGGGAAATAACTATGCCCTTAGAAGCACAGAGCACAGGACACAGCACCACTGGACTGAACAGGACACAGCACAGGACCCAGCAGCACCACTGACCTCAGAAGGACAGAGCACAGCACACAGCACCACTGGACTGATACTGCAGAACACAGCACAGCACAGCACAGCACAGCACAGCACTAAACAGCACAGCACAGCACAGCACAGCACAGCACAGAACTAAACAGCACAGAACTAAACAGCACAGAACTAAACAGCACAGAACTAAACAGCACAGAACTAAACAGCACAGAGGACCACCTAACACACCCTCCCTCTACCCTGATCAATGCCCGAGTGAAGATGGCGGCGACTATCGGGGAATTTATAGGATCCGAGTATCGCGAGATCCGACAACGGGATTATGAGTCAGAGCCTCAGTTTCACTTTTGAATTTGGCGCCAATACCCGGATCTGTCTCGGATCCGACTCGGATCCGCAACGTTCGGGTGGGCTCGGATTCAGGAAATCCGAGTGCGCTCATCCCTAGTTGATAGTGTGTGCAAAACAGGAAATGTGATGGAATTCAGCCCCACTGTAATGCTGGACCAATATTGGGGTCGTAATCAGAAATGACATATCCTCAGGAGACTCCAAGCAGGATTAGCCATCTTTCAATGACATCCCTTAGTTTTTGGAACAGTTTGTCAGCTGTATGCCTCTTACTGAAGCCGCTAATACACAGAGTAGCCTACTTCTCAAAAATGTGATGTACCTGGGTACATGCTGCTGCTGTCCATGCTGGGGAAGGCGAATGACCAACCCAGTGGGCTTTCACAGTCATATAATCTTTTGTTTGCCCAGTTACGCTTGTACACATATCTGTGGTTAAGTGTACAGTGGGTAGAATACCATTTTGTCACCCAATAATGACATTTTTAGGAACTTTCCGGTACAGGAGAGAATTAGCTTTTCTAGTAAAATGGTATAGTGATGACATTTGCTAACAGGGACATAACACCTCAATTAAATGTCTTAAACCAACTGTATTAATAGTGGACATTGGACGCAGATCTAACACTAGCATAGTACCCAGGGCGTCTGTGATCCGCTTTGCGACTGGGTGACAGGTTTCATTCTTGCTTCCTCTTGCAGAGGATTGTTTAACTGCCAATTGTTGGGGGGGAAGACTGCAGGTGCTGGGATGTAGATGAGAGAAGGGAGGTAGATTATGCTGGAATGCTTGTTGTTATTTTTTTTTTAACCGAAGTTTCTGATTTTCCCAACAGTTTTCCAATAACTCGCTGAAAAATGACGAAACATGGATGAGGATCCCAGATGGTTAAGGTCCCTACCTCTACTGAGTGTGGCTTTAAAAATGCTACAAATGGATAGACAACTCTTGCCAGGATTCGTGTAAAAATAATTCCACACTTAAGAGGTGGATTTTTGGTCTTATGCCCAGGCATGACAATGGCCTTTTTGTTATCACTGGCAAGAACTGAAACAATTTTTCTTTTCAAGTGTATGAAAATCATATTGTGACATAGGAGGTGTTCAAAATTGAATAAAAAATGACTGGAAATTAGTGTTACTGAGGTTAATAATAATGTAGCTACAAAATAATACCTAAATTATGTTATTTTAGCACCAATAAATGTAATTTTTATAACAAATTGCAAAACAAAACCAAACAAAACCAAAACCAAAACCAAAACACGCAATGGCGGTTTTGCAAAACCAAAACCAAAACCAAAACACGACGGTAATCCAGATCCAAAACCGAATCCAAAACCAAAACACGGGGGTCAGTGACCATCTCTAATCTTTTATAAAAAAAATAATTATTTTCATTTTACTTTTCTTCATGATCATACAATGGCAGAATGTAAAGCTTAATGGAAAAATAATACTATGTACATATTCATGTATATTTTGTTTGTATATATAGATATTCCAGAAGTTTAAATATTATGTACAAATTCATATATATAGATAGATATATTAAACGTGTGCAGTTAGGATCTATTCCAAGTCCAACAGAAATAAGAGCTTGTTGATAAAATATCTTAAAACGCTAGTGATGCAAATGTATAACTGGAGAAATATCACTTGTAACATATGCCAAGTATCACTTTTAACATATGCCAATCGACTTATGTGACTTGTAAAACAAAGATGCGATTAACATGCAATATGACTTGAGGATTGGAACTCAATCGAGCACTATAAAAAGACAGATCCCATATTGTAGTCACACCCCCTGATGAAGTCACAGTAGTGACGAAACGCGTTGGACCAATCCAAACAGCCGACACGCCTCTTTGAACATCTTAGGATTCCCTGTATGCCCATACACACCATCAGCACGGCTGGCTCCGGGAAACGGTTTACCGATATCTGAAGGAGCACGTGAAGGGATACATGAAGGGATACAAAAGGAACTCTAAAGATACCTTTTGAGGAACACGATTTCACATGAAATGTGAGTCTTGATTTTTGTTTTAATAAACATCAATTATTACGTACTACACCATCATATGTTTTTCTGTTCCTCCCTCTCCATATGTTCTAACACACGAGCATAATCCACACTACAAGCTCCGATGGGGATGTAAGGAGTTTGAACGGCACGCATGCATACCGGCAAACCTACTAAGGTCAAAGACATTCTGGACTAATAGAGACCTGGGAATCAGATAAGTTGCGCACAGTGTGCTGCATATATATATATTTCTTAAGAGACTGATTCCATCACCATGTGTTCTTCATTGCCATGCAAAGGAATGTTATGACGATAAATGTGACTTATGCCATTTGTTGATTTCACATACAATTTGGTAAATACACTGTTTAGCGGTACATACATCAACAAAAAAACCCATTTTCCTATCGTTATCCCAAACCCTATCCCCTAAATTGCGCCCATCACACAACCTTTTCTCTCTAAGTCGGCAGAGGGCCTAGGGTGCCAATGTTTAGGGGATGCCTAAAACATTACTCCCAACATGTCAGTTCCCTGCAGCGGGACAGGGGGCGTGGTCATGCAATGATGGGGGTGTGGCCATGGCATGAAGGGGGCGGGGCCGCGCTCCCAAAGTGCTATGCTGCCATTAGAAATCTCCCTTCCCCCAACATTCCCAACTGCGAGACAAACATGTCTTCGTGCGGGATAGCGGGGCAGATCCCTATAATCGGAATTGACATTTTTACAATCCTACAATAGGCCTCACAGAGCATTCCCATTGGAGAACTCACTGTAACGTAGGTGAGGGGGGGCTGAGAACACCTATCAGGAGCCAGTTACAATCAGAAGCCGCAGTCTCTTGACTTTTGATTGGTTCTCTGACCCACCCACTTCCTTGGTTTTCGGCTGGGGATGTAAGAGGAGAAGAGGAGCCCCCAGGGCTACGACCAGGGGGTCGGTCACGTTAGTAAAATCTTCTCTGTAGGTGCAGCTTTAAGTTCACTGAAATTATTGTCAAAATATTGTGTCTGACCAGGAATGAGCTGAGAAGCAGAAAGTTCAGATAAAATAAATATATATTCAGAAACACATCAGTTTGTTAGAATTCAGAGTTCCTCTGCAGCTATGAATACATTTGCATTGAGTGAGCTGAGCTCTCTGACCTTCATACCCTTGGTATCAAATGAGGATTTAACACGAAAAAATTGACATCTCCTCGGGAGGAAAAGAAATCTGTATTTTATGCTGTCGATTCACAAGAAGAAGGAAAACTGAACATTGTTCATTTATTATCAAGTAAAAAAATATTTTTGAAAGTGTCTTATTTAAAAAATAAAAAATAGAATTCTACTTAAGGTACCAAACTTGCACAAACGATTAATACACAGTTTCCTAAACGTGACATTTCTACTACAGATATAGATATCTTGCGGCATTCCCTAATGGAAAATCAGGAGAAATTAAGCAATGCCCCTGGTTCAGCCCAAACCAAGTCTTCTGACGTCTAAAAAATCAGGTCTGGCCTGTACTGGCAAAATGAGAACTGCAGGGAGGCCTGGATATCATGTGATCAAATCATTTAGGGGGTTAAAACTTCTAAAAAGGAAAAGTTGAGGTATTGCCCGTAGCAACCAATCAGATTCTAGCTCTCATTTATCTAGTACATTCTAGGAAGTGACAGCTAGAATCTGATTGGTTGCTATGGGCAACACCTCCACTTTTCCTTTTTAGAACTGATATTATATCTACCCCTTACATTCTATCTGTCACGCTACTACAGTATGTTCATGCATCCTCTTTTTCTTATTTCTTTGTTCATTATCTGTGGGAAACATCACAATGTGACAGCCACCTTCACCTCCATAGCTGACAACTGGGGTTCCAGAATGGGATTTGTCACACCTCCGGTCAATTTAGAAGTACAATTGGGACAAAAATAAGCCATGCCCCTGATCTGACCACACCCAGTTCTGCAGAAACCACACCCATTCCCACATAAGTCCCGCCCTGTTCCAGTTAATCCAAGCATATATCATAGACTTACCTACTTCCAGTAGGCGACGTCCGGAAGAGGGGCGTGACTAGAGGGCGGGCCTCGAGTAAAATGCCGAATTTCACGGGGGGCGGGGCCCAAATGACGCGATTTGATGGTGAATCGCGTCATTTTAGAAAGTTAATTTCGGGATGCGTGAGAAATGCCAGCTCGGACTGACCCGAATTCTGGGAGTCTCCCAGACTTTCCGGGAGAGTTGGCAAGTATGATATATCATCTAGAGGTCACTCCCCTTTTTAGGGTCTATGTTTTACAGTCCTGCCAAAATAGGTAGTGTTGGAACATATGTTCTGTGAACATGATGGGCCTGATTGAGGGAAGGGGCAGATAAACATAAGCAGTCAGGGGCGAACAGCAGCTCCATTTCGGCGAGCCTGAATTTCACAGCAGCCGCGGCGCTGTCAAGAAGCATCCGCGGCAGTGCTGTATTATACTACAATACAGCACTGCCGCGGGCGCTTCTTTGACAGCGCCGCGGCTGCTGTACAGTACCGTTGGTTCGCGGAGGGGAGGGGTTTCTGGAGAACCAGAAACCCCCCCTGCGTTCGCCACTGGCAGTGTACAGCAAGGACATTTCAATGCAGATGCAGCCGATCCAAGTCCTGGGTTTCTCTAAACTTAATTTTTCTTTAGTTGTGTGATTTGCACCAGCTACAGGCAGGTGTAAGTGCCGACTGATAGTGATGACTGACATGTTATAGTCTTTGTATTAAAAACCACACGTATGCGTGCCACTAGATAGCAAAGAAAATGTGTATGCTAGGAAGAATGACTATATTATTTGTACAGTACGCATTAAGAGCACCTTGATTTATGTATTTAATGTAAAAAAAATTTAATGTTTTAAAATCCATATTTGTATTAATGATTATACTGTTAATAGTTGTTCATTTATTTTATAATTGATTTTTTTTCTGTGTTCTGATGCAGCCAATTAGTGAACAAACGCTTCTGCGAATACTGCAGTCTGTTGTACCTGTCAAGTAACGTTTAGACAGAGGGTACTTCATCCAGATCATAGGCAAACTAAGGGGGTTTTCTTAGTGCCTGGAAATCCCCCTCCAAGCCTGGGGCACTGTATAATTGAGGTGGCTGGACCTTGCCCCCCACTTCACACGGCTCTGCTTGAAAAGGGAGAGCTGCGCAGTGGCGCATGCAGGTGGGGTTTCTGGGTCTCCAGAACCCCCCTCCGCTAACTAAGTGCCTACCATAGTGGCACTGTACTGTACAGCAGCTGCGGCGCTGTCAAAGAAGCATCCGCAGCCACAGCACCGCCGCGGACGCTTCTTTGACAGCGCTGCTCTCCCGTGTTTTTTTTGGGGGGGGGGGTCAGGGGGGTGACAATCCTGCGTGCGCCCCTGCTGCGTGCACCTAACAGTAGTGCACGCAGCATTGTCCGTGTATATTATGGGGATAGGAAGAGTTGGGGAGCAGCCGAGCACTGTTAAAATTATAGCTACGCCCCCATGCATGCTGGTCATGCCCACTGGCGGCGTGGTGTGGAAACCCCCCTCTACAAATCCTGCGTTTGCCCCTGCAGATTCAAATGGAAACGCGACTTGAGATGCGCTTCGATTTGAATATGATCGGAAATACATTGAAGTTCCGAGCTCCTCTTTAAAATGCAAATTGTGTGCAGTTTGCGTCCGAACACAAATCAGATCCTATGGGGCACATTCAATTGTCCGAAAGTTCCGCGGCGTTAAAACTATTATAGTTAATACGGTGAAATCCAGCGAGTAAATTACCGTATTAACTGTTTTTCCGGTAATGACGGTAATCGTGCGTGGAGCGCGGGATTTTCGGCGTTTCCGCCGACAATTGAATATGCCCCTATGTGTCCAGAAATGCAGATAGGGTTTGAGGGAAGTCCGCCTAGGCTGGAGCCAATTGGCTTTCACACTAAAATGTTTCTACTTCTGTTCTACCTTTAACTGTACTACTTCAAGTTCACCAGTCGTCTCCATACAGGGAAGCGTGAGAGCGCAGCCCATCAATTCACTAGGAATCAGCTACAAGATATAAAGATCTTTACATATTTATATGTGTTAGATCACGCTATATTATAGTGCAGTAACTCATATCTCAGTTACAAGAGCCTTCTACAGCCCTAATCTCAGGATGATATCCTCCTGCTACAACAGTGAGATGGGCAATAGACAGATCATTAGCCTCAAGGGGGACATTTTTCAGGAAACAGAGACAAACCCCACACAATGAAGCAGCTGCTGGGAAGACAGACACGCAGGGGGGCGATATGTGGAGGGGCCCCTGGATGTGTCTGGATTTATAGTCGGCAGCTGGACGCAGGATATCAAAGGGAAGGAGGGAAGTTTTAATTGTTATAGATGGGCGACAGCAGATAGATTCAATGACAGCGTCAGTTCATGGCTAAGAAATCTCATTTTATGGGTGGCACCATCTGAGACAGAGACAGAAAGCAAATAACTTAAAATAGGTACCCCTGTAAAAAAAGGACAGTACAGTGTATATATATATAATAGTAATATATGGCACAACCTGTAAGCTAGGAGGAATGGATAGGGAAGTGGGACATTTGAGGGGGTATGTATATATGTATGCTTGAATTAAACATATAAAAATGACTTATTTATTTACAGATACTTCATTTGTCTTTGATAAGTACGACACACACCAATATGGAAGATGTAATAGTTGCCAAATATAGAAGATGTGACACTGACGGCAGTAAATCTTAGACAAACATGGATGCTGACATACCTCACAACCAGGGCCGGTGCTAGGGTCCTCGGCACCCTAGGCACTTTGTCAAAATCGGCGCCACCCACCCCCCCTCCCCCGCAAAAATTGACGTAAATGACGTTTTGCGGGGGGCGGGGCCAAAATGGCACGATTCACAGAGAATCGCGTCAAATAACGTGATTCTCTGTGAATTCCGAGATGCGAGAGAAATGCCAGCCCTCGCGGGAGCCCGGGAGACTAACCCGAAGAGTTGGCAAGTATGTGTAAGGGGCTTGTCTACATTACAGAGTGTGTGTCTCCCAACACTCCTCCTAAAACACCCTTGCATTGCACCTGTCTGCAGTGCGCGTGGCACTTGCACAACATGGTGAGCAGGGAAATATCTCCCAACTTCCTGCGAGACGGGAGAAATCTCCAAAGGGGGGTCTTCAATTCAGCGCGATGTGCTGCGGACTGCCTCCGAAGGGTGTGTGATGGAGGGGTGCAAGGAAAATGAGCGGAGATTCCTTACCATAATAAGCGGATATGTAGGCAGGCATATATAGGGGCAGATCTCAAAGAAATTAATCCCCCCTAAGGCGGCAATTCAATTCAGCGCAAGGTCCCGTATAGGCTCCCTACAATTTGCTGCGCCTGTTTCCGGGTGTTCGGTACAGAACATTTCATGAGGCCTCAATGGGATTTTGGCAGCGATTGAATTCCCTCCCTGAGAACGATTCTATCTCGTCAGACCTGGGAGCACTACAGACCCCATGGTGACATGTTTAAGGCATTTTATTATAACATATATAAATATTTAATACATACTTACTAACTTTTAAATGTTGGCCTCCGGGAGATTCGTTGGAGTGGTGGGCGTGTGGCTCTGTGAACTGTGTCATTTGGCCCCGCCCCATGCGACTCAATGCCGCAGAGATTCACTGAGAATTGCGTGGCTCCAAATCCTACCTACTTCACTAGGAAGTGGGCAGATGCGGGAGGATGCCCTACTCTCCCAGGAGTCTGGGAGACCTACCTGGAATTTGGGAGTCTCCAGGACATTACGGGAGAGTTAACAAGTATGATTTATTATCTTATAAAGGCTGGAAAATATGAATGGACGGGAAGAACTGCATAAAACGTGCAGATGTGGTAATTGTATTGTGCAGATGGACAATACTGAAAAAAGTCACAGCCTAATTATGTGATGTGTAGGGGGAGCTTACTAATGACAGGTAACAAGGTGCAATATAATATAATATAATATAATAACATATAATAACATATAATATAATATAATAACATGTAATAACATATAATATAATATAATAACATATAATAACATATAATATAATATAATAACATATAATATAATATAACTATAGCTCTATCTATCTATGTATCTATCTATTTATCTATATATCTCTATCTCTCTATATCTATCTATCTATCTATCTATCTATGTACCTATCTATCTATTTATCTATCTATCTATCTATCTATCTATCTATCTATCCATCTATGTATCTATCTATCTATCTATGTATCTATCTATTTATTTATCTATCTATCTCTATAATCTCATTGATCAGGTCGGTGGCTGGGAAGGGGTTAACAGCCACACACATGGTGGGCTCCCTTCACTCAGCTGCGAGATCACGTGCCGTGCGGACCCCAGCCAATGAGCAGCCGGCGGCGGCTGTGTGAGGCAGGTCATTGGTCGCGGCCGGCGAGGGCTCTGCCAGCCTGTCACACAAAGTGACGAGAAGCCGGGCGGCCCCAGCCGGACGCTGATTGGACGGGACCGCCGTGAGGGGGCGGAGAGCAGGAGGAGGGGCTTTGTCCCGCAGAGGCAGATGATTGGTCACCAGGTGAGGTGGGCGTGGGAGCCCCCCTGAGCGACCGTGGACTCTGAGCGAGTAGTCAGTCAGTGTGGAGTGCGGAGACCGGGGGGGCTGGAGCCGGGTGTGTGTGCGCGAGGAGACCGGGTCACCAGCGAGGACACCTGGATCCCTGTGAGAGGTGAGGAGGGGCCGGCAGGTGCAGGCATGATGCATCATATGTGTTGTACACATGTTCCTTCTAAGTGCACTGTCTGGTACATGTTATCACTGTGTGCAGTGATGCATGTCATGTGCAAGTTCATTGTGGACATGTATGATGCATATACACATATATGTGTGTGTAAAATATATATATATATATATATATATATATATATATATATATATATTGCATGTGCAATGAATTATAATGCATATAGAAGTATTTGATGTGTCCAATATTGTCCCTCTTTAACACTTGCATAACTTAAAAAATAGACATTTTAAATTGCATTCCCTCCATCTGTGTCTATAGACTCTGATTTGCTGCTGGATGGAACCATTGTGGTTCCCAGTGAATCTAGATCTGTATCTATAGACACTTAGCAGGTGTGTCCCTGGCAGCACAGTGCACTGATATGTGCAGTATCTCCCTATAAGATGTTGACATAGACACATCAGCTTTCTGTGAAGTCTCTGGGGGGACATCACTGATAGACCCCCTGGGCACACATAATACAATAAGGACTTAATCTTGGACAGGGATCAGTCATTTTTTGTGTCAACGGCACATTCTGGGAAAGTGTATTTAGAGCGTAAAATATAAATCATTGTACGCTCATAAAGTGCTGTTTATGATATGTATTTGTTCTGCAAGGACTGGTGGGTTGTCTGTATAGCTGGATATAACCAGTGATTTACTTGATGCTGTAGTTATTACATACATGTGGGAGGAGATGAAAGTGTGTGTGTATATATATATATATATATATATATATATATATATATATATATATATATATTGGTACAGTCATGGTTTTTGCAATTGGAAATTTTAACTTTATAGTTTTTCTGTTTTAAGATTCCAGTGCTCTGCACCTGCACACACAGGCTTAGAATAGGTTGTAGTAATTTGTGTGGACCAAAATAACAATATTTTAACCCTTCCATAGTGAAATATGAAATATTTATTTTATGCCATCCTAAGCGGACACGTTTTTACACATATACAATGGATCAATTGTATCCCTGTTACAGTGATCTGAGGAGAGGTTGTTTTGCTATATCGTTGTGCTAGTGTTATCCTCTAATTTGCAAGTTACACACTATATGATATGTACCATAGTACATACTACTTGGGCTGTTTTAGAACCCCCCCTCCCCCTTGCAAGCAACCAATCATCTTTGCCCTTAGAGCGAATGTCGTCAGTCCAGAGGTTCAAAACCAAGTTTTAACATGCGATACAGACCATGTAGGCAGCCATTTTTGTTTGTGGTTTGAACCAATATTCACAAGTACGCAGTCATGTCCGTTCACTAAACTTTTAATAGACTATATTATTTTGAACATTGGTTCAGTGTGTCAGGGATGTCATTAAGGAATCTAAAGGTTCCTTATTAATATTGTTTACCCCCTCAAAATGGCTGCCCCCAGTGTGCGTAGGCTGGTGAGAGTTGCGTGTTGAATGACCAGGGTGGCCCCAGCCCCTATAAACAGTGCCCTATGTACAGGATAGTCAGATATTATCGGTGCTGCCACGATCAGTCCCACCTTTTCTGGGGTTAATGCTCCCTCCTATCTCTGCTCTGGTTTTGCCCTATTACTAATGTTGGCACAGAGTCACGTCTCGCTGGCACTATATTGACTTTCATTTACTTCCTTCAGTTATATTTCTGACTAACGTCAGAACCTATCCCAAGTATGTACATAACTGTTCAATAAAGATATAGGGGGGAGGTTCACGCCATCTGTTCCTAGGAATTCACACTTTTGTGGGCTGACTGAGGCATTACATGCGAGCAGTCTTTCTCCTATCATCATCATCATCATTTATTTATATAGCGCCACTAATTCCGTAGCGCTGTACAGAGAACTCACTCACATCAATGTCTGCCCCATTGGGGCTTACAGTCTAAATTCCCTAACACACACACACACAGACTAGGGTCAATTTTGATAGCAGCCAATTAACCTACCAGTATGTTTTTGGAGTGTGGGAGGAAACCGGAGCACCCGGAGGAAACCCACGCAAACACGGGGAGAACATACAAACTCAACACAGATAAAGTCATGGTCGGGAATTGAACTCATGACCCCAGCGCTGTGAGGCAGAAGTGCTAACCACTGAGCCACTGTGCTATGGTCTGACGTTCTCAATTTGGAGGTGTCAATCCAGGACTCCCGATGAAAGTGCTGGCACCATAGGGATGTACCCGCTTTGTGACGGGCAGGACGGACCTTTCACCAGTCGGAGGCCTCCAGATGTGGGAGAATCTCTATCATTTGCTGACATATGAGTTTTGCATGTTAAAATACATGTCTATGCATTTACTGTCAGTGGAGGCTGCCATGTTTTGCACTTAATCAATGTTGTGGCGCTGCGGAATTTTGTAGTATTTTATAAAGAACTAGGACCCCCGCCCCTCCTCCCATTCCCTGAAGTTGATGAGGCACTGGTGGTGAATTCTCATTCTCCCAGGTTTAAGGCTTGTGTATTGGTCTTTCACACATCCTCACTCCTTCCCATAGCTTCGAATTCCCGTGTGAAGTGTGCACAGTAAAGTGTCAGCTCTCGCACCAAGCTGCTCCCTGCCGACACTGTACACGGCTCAGCCGGGGCATCAAGATGCTGCGTGTTTGCTTCATCTGTTTCCAGCTATTTGCTGTGATCTGTGTTTATTAGTCTGCAGCAAACACACCTGTCTGTCTGGTGATCTCAGAATGGCTGAGATATAAGGTTCAGTGAAGTCATTGCTAGTTAGAGGGAGTGCGTTACTCAGGAGAGGCAATATTGTGCCTGGGAGAAAGCAGGATAACCAGGAACCTAGCAGAGATATAACTTGCTTCCTCCTTAAAGTATTGTATTAATCTGTCACCGCTCTGCTCAGTTCTGTTGTGCAAGAAACATAAAATGCACTCAAATTAAATTTAATCAAAGACTTTTTTTTTTTTTTTTAAAGAACAATGCTTTCATTGAACAGTTTGTAGACTGTACAGTCAAATGTAAATCTGCTAAAGTTTATAGTGAGCATTTCTGGACAGGATGTCGCTGAGCGTCCAATCTGGTCGTGGACGTTGCTGAGCGTCCAATCTGCTCGCTGTTGTGGCCGTCGCTGAGCGTCCAATCTGCTCGCTGTCGCTGAGCGTCCAATCTGCTCGCTGTCGCTGAGCGTCCAATCTGCTCGCTGTCGCTGAGCGTCCAATCTGCTCGCTGTCGCTGAGCGTCCAATCTGCTCGCTGTCGCTGAGCGTCCAATCTGCTCGCTGTCGCTGAGCGTCCAATCTGCTCGCTGTCGCTGAGCGTCCAATCTGCTCGCTGTCGCGGACTTTTCAAGTTCCAGGTGATCAGAAATTTTCAAGCTTGGACAATCATATTTTTGAAGGCTCTAGTGTCTGCCACACAGGAGTGATCATTTTAAGATCTTGTAAAACGTGAGCATATTGGGGGAAAATGTTTATTAAGCTTGCCATTCATGCATCAACGATCTAGTATTTTCACTCTCCCCCTCTCACAAATTACAAGAGATACAGCCCTCTTGTTTCGGATTAGCTAAAATGTACTTGCATTTTTTTTTTTTTTTAATGAAGAATATTGATATAATTTATATATACGTCTTTAATGACTTGTATGCATAATTAACGTGCTACGAAGACGTTATAATTTCATTGATCTCTTTCTGTATGCGGGTTTGCAATTAGGCTTGAAAATGCATTGGTGTGAAAGGAAACCGATTTTTTTTTTTTTTTTTGTGCACTAGTTATAAAAGGGCATTTATGCTGGATTAGTGATTGAGATGGATCCACTTCCTGATATTAGAGCCACTAATTGCAATTGGCCGAATATTGGCACGTTTGTGACCCCTCCCCCCAAATGATTTGCATTCCAGATAAATGATTGGTGCGACTGATTTCAGAGGTGCCCAAAAATTTAACAGGCCCCAGTGGGATCTGGTCATGTGACCTGGTTGCCGAATGGATGAATCTGTCCACCTTCAATTTGCAAACGGATTCCATGGGGAGAATTGGCCTTTTGTGTCAAATAGATTACTCACACATCAATACAGCAGTATCTGCCCGATTGGAGCCATCCCTTTCAAATATATAGCTATATAATGCGGAAAACCTTTGATTCATTTATTTTTCATTTCTCTTTATATTTTACATAACATTATAATGACTTTTTTTATTTCTACTAATTACTAGTGGTACATTTTGTTTCCTTTTTTTTAAAAAATAAAAATAAAAATACAATTGTCTGCTCTGATCCAAAAAGTGGTCATCAATAATTTAATGCCTTTTAAGAGGAACAGCGGATGAGTAAAAATGACCTATTTATTAGCTAAGTAATGGTTGATTGTGAGCTTTCAAGGCCACTTAAATCCCTAAACATTAGGTAGCCCATAAAAGGCTGATCTTTCCCTAATTGAGCGTTCATTAGCCTCTTCTGCGGACTCCTGTCAGACCCATGGCGCTCGTCCGTTATTTTGGGCAATACAATGGGAAGGGGCGTGGCTCGTATAGTCGGCACAGATTCTGTCTGACCTCTGCTAGAGCGCAGTATGGCGGAAAAGAACTTTCATTTTTTTAGTGCTTTGCTCCTTTTGGGGTATATTTAAGAAATAACGGTAGTGCACTATCGTGCACTTACCGTGTAAATTAGTCCGCGATGTCTCCTACTCAAATTTATTAAAGGTGCATCGCAGCAGATATGGATATCTGCTGCTTTGCACTCATCTTTTTTTGCGACAGTATGGTGACTGCTCTGGCCGCAATCTAACAAGTCCCAAAAAAATCTTTTTTTCGGGAGCTTGTTGTGTTAATGTTGAAGCTGGTGTACATTATCAGAATTGAAGAAATCCAATGCTGTCAGCTCTGCTCCGAAGAGCAGAGCTGGACAGCGCATGTGTGGAGGGATCACATGATCCCTCCCTGTCACTCACCACTCTCTCTCTCTCTGCAACGATAGTTGCAGAGACAGAGAGGGGATCTGTGTGCGCATGTCCAGTTCTTGGAACTGGACATGCGCAATTGAAGAATGAAGAGATCGAGGAGAAGACCCGGAGACAGCGCTTCCGAAGAGGGGGGTAAGTATGTTTTTTTACATCACAGAAACGGCAGTTTTTCAGAACTGCTGTTTCTGGTCAGGGTTGTACATAAATGTGAGAAATAGTTCAATCCTTATCATTGCAATAAGGATTGAAAACTACTCTTCACTTTATGTGAATATTGATAAATGTGCCCCTTGTGCTTTTTTTTTCCATATATCTATTGCATCGCCCAGGCTCTCTCCAACACGCCCCCCCCCCCCCCCCCCCCCCCTCCCCCTCATAGTTTGCATTGTTCATGAGCTCATGTAATCGGTATGGATATTGAAGTTGACGGCTGGTAGTGGAGGGAGCAGAACAATACCCAGCTCGGCTCACTTAAGCGATTATCAAGTGCACTTTTTGTGGGTGTGACCCTGGGAGCGAAGACTAGGGGGATAGGTAAACACAAAAAGGAAAAAAACAAACCCAATATAATAGAGCATGTCATTGTTAAGCTTCTGAACCGCTGTGTCTGCAGAACTACGGCAGTCAGGTCTCTCTCTCGCCACGTTTCACATCACACATGTTAATTGAGTGAATGAATGAAGTGAGTTCACCAAATAACTTCTCTCAGGCTGCGGAGACTGACTATCAGCTAAATTGTTATTGAGAAGCTACACTGATGGCAGCCTCTAAATGCAAAACAGTAGTTATTGAAGTGTTTTGCACAAAAAGAATTTTGAGCACAAAATAAACAATACAGTTTAAACTTGTGAACTTAGACTCTCAGGGCTAGATTTACTAAGCTGCGGGTTTGAAAAAGTGGGGATGTTGCCTATAGCAACCAATCAGATTCTAGCTTTCATTTATTTAGTACCTTCTACAAAATGATAGCTAGAATCTGATTGGTTGCTATAGGCAACATCCCCACTTTTTCAAACCCACAGCTTAGTAAATCTAGCCCTCAGAGGGGACCCTTTCCCGATGCCCTTAGTAAATCTAGCCCTCAGAGGGGACCCTTTCCCGATGCCTTAAGTGCCACCTTTAATTTGCGGAGGGTGAATTATTTGTTTTACTGTCAAAATTTCCGCAGAGCGCCCAGTGCTGCAAATCTAAACGCTCCCAGCGTTAGGAAGCGGGATGCTTTCTGCATGATGATTTGTGCTTCATCAGGTCGTTGCACATAGAGGAGGCCGCCAATATGGGCTGAACCATTATTGTACCGATCAGTTCGCTAGGAACCAGTGACATTGCTGAGGCGCGAAGTACGGCGTACTCATGGCTTACAAGTCAAGGATATATAATTGTGTGCACTATAGTGACCAACTTACCGTACATGATTAGATGCAACTCCTCTGCAATTGTCACAGTGCAAATTGAAATATACTACGTTTTTGGATGTGTGAACTTTGTTTCATACAGATGTGCATTTGGCTTCATAATCTTCCTGTTTCAGTGTGACAGGAACCTCTAATCTCTTCTTTGAGCTGTGGGAGGAACCTGATCTTTTCCACAATCTAACTGTCTGCTTGTTTACCTCCATTCCCCTCCTCACATCATGTCACTGTCACATGCATCCTCTGTCCTGATATCATACAAATAGACAGGTCTCTACCTCCCACATCTCACATCTCCTGAAATAATCTGCGCCCACGACATAGTCAGTTATGAGTTGAAGACTGATTACAACAAGGTGCTGAGAGCCTAAATAAATTCATCTTAAAACTGGAGAAGTGTAATTGTAGAACTCTGGTCTGATGATACGTAGCTGCCCACAAAACCACAGGAAGAACCAGCTGCAGATTCTTCCTTCTTGTAGGGATTTCTCGCACATATGGGTTGTATATGGCAGGGTGACAGTAGATGCAGGTGCCCAAAACGTATTGAAAGCACCAGAGCATATTGTAAGTGATTTTGTGAGGGTGACCCTTGTACAGAGCTGCTGGGAGCCACAAATCAGTGTAAGGTGTATATAGTGCATCGGAGATGACTTGAGTGAGCAGATATTGCCCATCCAGTAGACTTGGAGCTAATCACACAGAGGAGGGTAATTAACCATTGTAGAGCACAGCTATACAGCAAGTAACGCCAGTATGTGACATTAATATGTATTAAAGGCCGTGTGTGTTACTGAGCGGACGAGAATAACTGAAGGGTTTATACATAGAGCACAATGTGTCTCTGTATTAGGTGCTGTCAGCAGGGAGGTGCTTCTCTCTCTATACAGGTAGATGGTGACTGACTGGCTCCCTCAATGCTCTGTCATTGGGTCTGCTCATGGCTGCAGCCTGTCCTAAAGATTCAGCTGCCTGATAAAGGGTGGCGTTAATACCTTTATAACGTAGCTGATGGAGAAGATCCAGATTCATGTGGAACAATGTATTTTATCTTCACTGTTGTCTAAACATTACAGTGTTGTGGTTTGGTGATACCACATACTTGCCAACTTTTCCTTGTTGGCTTCAGGGAGATCCCAGGGGAGAGGTGGGTGTGCGGGGACGGGGCTTGATTAATTGCATTATTTTGAACCCGCCCCTAAATGATTGTCACAATTTTGGCCAATTACAGCAGGGGGCGGGGCTAAGGCAACACAATATTTGTGTAATTAAGCGCCGCCCCCACCACTTATCATTTGCAGGGGCGAAAACTGTGAGGTTGCCCTGCTCTCCCGGCAGGTCTCCCAGAAATGCAGGAGTCTCCCAGACATTCCGGGAGAGTAGACAACTATGCATCAAAGTAAAGCAGCTAGAGACTGCTAGAATCTCTAGAGACTGAAGTGTCTTTTACATTTCTGTCTCCATTACTGAAGTCATGTTGTCTTACCTGTCAGTCTTTGATGAAATCTTGGTCTCCATGAAAATGGCCACCTCCATAGGCATCAATATATGGACATAGGACACAATTTCTGAACTGTCATCATGCCGCAGATGGCGAAGCCAACCACGTCTTGTACTGGCTCAGCATCAGGGAGAATGCCAGACTCTTCAGGGAGTGAGGGAGATCACCCCTATTTCAGGGAGTCTCCCTGACATTCAGGGAGAGTTCGCAAGTATGTAAAATAGCACCAAAAGGAGTTCACAAACATATAAGTACTTCTGGTACAGTAGACCTCTGATCTGCCGGGTTTTCCTGACCGTTCCGGGGCTCCGACTCTCTCCTACGTCGCACATAACAACCCATCGCAGCGTTTGGGGAGACCTGTTGGACTGTGTTGATGCCGTTCTGGAGGAAGTTGTAACTTTGAATGATACCATCTCTTGGGGAACACCCGAAACAACATTGTAGGTTACGGGTGGGAATCTTTAGAGGTTTTCTTGGCAAGTAAAAGCTGGAAAGAAACCTAAAGAATGAATATATATAACGTAGTCCCAGTCTGTGAGAGACTTTCTGAGCATCGGCTCTGTAACCTCAGCCCTATAATGTAGTTTGGATAATACTGAATTGTAGGCTGTGAGTAGCGCCCTCTTACAGCTTTAATACCCAGTCTCGTGTTACTACTGTGTTTGTTCCCAACTGCAAAGTGCTGAGGAGTATCCCAGCGCTATATGAATTAATGATTATAATGTAAAGCTTAACGTTGGACAGAAGACTCAACTGAAATGGGTTTCTACAGTTCCCATGTAACACATTTATGCTCAAGGATATGAGGATAGATGATAGTGCTGGATAAGTGTTAGAAAACCGCGGCACAATCTCTTGTATACAGGGCAGGATATATATATTTATAACTGAATACTTTTTAATATTTCATCCCTGTGCACTCACTGTTTGTATCATGGTTTCTGTGAAGACCAGGAGCGTGACTTGTATGTATGTTGCACACTATAAATGACATTTTTGTTGGTCTATAACGACGGGATGCGTTAGTCGGGAGCGGAATGTTTCACCAAGACTCGTATACAAGACAGAGATCTGATCATGTAACTGGGGTAGAGGGCTCTGTTTCCCTGGGGGTATTGTGGCCGTGGTATTAGTGCCCCATGCTTGTCTTAAAAATGTACCCCTGTTCCTATAGGGTGTCTAATAGAGGGGTCTGAGAGCTGTATATTTGCAGGTCCTGATTCTCGTGCCGTCTGACTGATGCTGGATATAAAACACCTTTTTATAATGACTTGCTTTGCACGTAGCTCGGCGGCTGATTATATTTAGCTCAGCGACTTGGTGAGAAAACAACCTAGTTTTAATTTCTGCATTTTATTTAACCCTTTATGTAAAAAGTATTCTGCTTTGTGGATTTTTGTCCCATGCCTGGATTTGTGGGTAGTGTCTAGGGTGGCAGGTACAATGGCGGCACTGTGCTTACTTGGCATCTCACCGTTTCCGTTTATCTTCATTAATTATATACTATAAACACTTACGTTGGCTCCAATAATGCTGACTGAGTTAATGTTGCGTTTTATGCAGTGGTCCTGGCTTCGTGGAGCTACAGTAGGGGGGTATATCGGTGAGGGTGATCTAGTTGGGGAGTGCGGGGGGGGTAAATTCAGCCCTGCAGTGGTCTTCATATAGATCAAGCTCCGACGTACACAGGAGGCTGTACCGATATTCAGTCTATTCCTTAGGAGCTGGAGACGTCACTGAAGCATGAAGAACACTGTTAAATACAGATTATTATAGGCCCGTGTCTTAATAAATTTAAATGCAAGGAAAAATTATTAGCGTGGGTAGTTTACAGAAGTCGAGTTAAGGAGAAAGGACCGTACGATATGGTGAAATACTAACGTAGTGTATGAGTAGCCCAATATTATAAGGATTCTGTAATATATCAGTAGGTGTATTATACAAGTGTTACAAGCTATAACAAACAATTCTGACAATAAAGGAGGGCCGGCGGGTGGAGGTGGTGCGGGCCGGCGGGTGGAGGCCAGGCGGGCCGGCGGGTGGAGGTGGTACGGACCACCAATTACCCATCACTACCGTATACAAAACCTCCTCGCCAGCTATCGATAAGCAGTCAGTGATCACTTTTATTATCCGTGTTGACAGATGTAATTATAAAGGAACCGTTTTCGTTATGTTTATTCTCCTACCCCTTATTATCAATTTCCACCTCCACATATGACTTAACTAAATGGCTGTTTAATGTCTTGTTTCAGCTCCTTCCGTTGGATGCACCAGCTGCATGGTTTCTGATTCTGCCTCCTACTAAACCTCTAGCACATACTGGATCTAAATACTAATTTGCACAATAAAATTACGCAGGAGCAGCCTGAACGGAACATTTTATCATTTTATTATGCCCAGAGGTGATGGGCAACTGATGCACTCTAGGGCTACGTGCTGCCCACTTACCTTCCAAAAGGCAGCACGATATCCTTAATCCCAGTTATATGTTACAATAATACATTTAATCAAAAGATTGAGACACAGCACATCCTTAAAATAGGCTCCACTTGCCACTCAGATCCCACAATCACCCCTCAGAGAACCCACTCCCGAAAAACACCCCCTAGAATGACCTTTAGAACCCTATTTACCCTAAAACACCTCTTAGTCTTCCCACTCTATTTAATAAGAAACAAAAAGACAGTTGTCAGCGCTTATCCTTAACACTGCATATCTGTGTGTATCTAGCAAAATGAAAACATGAGGTATTGGTTCATATTTTGATCAAAACATTTAAGCCTGCATCCCAGTGCTGGGATGCAGGCTTAAATGTTTTGATGGTAGTAGGGTAGGTGTGAGAGTGTATAGGTGGGTGTGTTAGTGTGAGTAGGGTAGGTGTGAGGGTGCATTAATGTGAGTAGTATAGGTGGGATTAGGATAAGATCTAATTAAGAGTGTATAAAGATGTGAATGCTGGGGGACGAGTGATCAGGCTAGGTAGAGAATTCCATAGATAAGTAGCAGAACAGCTTGTAGACAGGAACAAAAGTTTGGTTACCAGGCAAGAAGCAGGTCAGAGGTGCATCTAAGAGTAGGATTGGAAATGACTTGCGCAGCACCATTCACTGACAGCAATTAGTCACTGAACAAGTGATCACTTAAGAAAATAGTGACTTAATGTCAGACTAGAAATTGCCCTGTAGATATGTTACCTATTCATACATGGGAAAGATAAGCTGACTGACAATTAGTGTCTGCAGATTAGAGCTTCCTTTACGATCCGCAGCTCGGAAACCAGAAAACCTAATGTGTGAAATGCTCAGATTTTGTTTGTGTTCTTTTTAAAAGTGTTCTAAGCTGACCGGTGAAGGGAACAC
This sequence comes from Mixophyes australis, assembly GCA_036250195.1. NCBI lineage: Eukaryota > Metazoa > Chordata > Amphibia > Anura > Limnodynastidae > Mixophyes > Mixophyes australis. The sequence continues at coordinate 19,526,928 of JAVHZZ010000002.1, read as the reverse complement.
CTGCCCTACTCCCACCTGCCCTACTCCCACCTGCCCTACTCCCACCTGCCCTACTCCCACCTGCCCTACTCCCACCTGCCCTACTCCCACCTGCCCTACTCCCACCTGCCCTACTCCCACCTGCCCTACTCCCACCGATGCACCCTCACACTTACCCTACTCCCACCGATGCACCCTCACACTTACCCTACTCCCACCTGCCCTACTCCCACCTGCCCTACTCCCACCGATGCACCCTCACACTTACCCTACTCCCACCTGCCCTACTCCCACCTGCCCTACTCCCACCGATGCACCCTCACACTTACCCTACTCCCACCTGCCCTACTCCCACCTGCCCTACTCCCACCGATGCACCCTCACACCTACCCTACACACACCGATGTACCCGCACAGATGTCCCAATCTTCCCCTCTGAGCCACATGCGTTCTTGTCGTCTCCGCTGTCCACGGATGATTATTGTTGCAATCTAATCTTGTTGCATTGGCGAGTGCTCCTTGTTCCCAAAAAGGAGTCCTGTTTTTTTTTTGTTTTTTTTTCCCCACTCGCTGATCCCTTCGTTTGATCACGCATATAAGTGACAAAATTGGAAGATGCTGGTGTTTGGTCCTTGCGGCCTCACTAGCGCCTATTGCTACGTTTGGAAGATGATACTCAGACTAGCGGTCAATGGGGGTGTGTAGACTTCTTATATCAATATTTATAGTCTTATAAACCTCATACCGCCTATTGAATCTAAACTTGTTGCTCACTATTAAACCCTGCAAAATCTACAACCCCAGGAAGATTTATAATTTAAGCTTGGCGGGAGCAGTACATTTACAGATGAGCAGATAAAGCGGCGTCGTGTGATCCCGGACACGTCGACCCTGCAGCGAAAACGACACAAGGGAATTCGTGCATGTTTCCATTTTGGAAAAATACAGTAGAGATGTCTACGTCCACTGTGTCCTCTGTCACCACCTAACACTAGTCACACATCTTGGATTTGTGTGTTTTAAAAAAACAAAACCGAAAACCTGCTTTCGGATTCAGATGTAATCCTATGACAAAAGATTTACAGATCCTTAGTAGAATCAGACCCCGATGTAGCAGGATATAAATCCTGGAGGGGACTAAGTGATGTAATCCGTGGTTCTAGCTCCTGGCAGCAGTAACTCGGAGTCCTCTATATGACGATCGCAGTAAAACAAGGTTTGGCCCTGCAGTCTGTCCGCTGTGGGCAGCTGATGCTTCCTCCTCAGGGACTGGAGAGCAGGTGACTGCTCAGCCTCTTGGTCACCGATTTAGATGCAAATTGGTGCCTTGTTTGGGTAACTCCGTGCATCTGCCATCTGGTGTCCCCCAGGCCTGCAGGTGAGGGGTTTGTGTAGGATCCCAGGGGTCTGTTCTGCACTTAATATTTTATAAGCCACAAACCGCCCAGTGCTGCTGTATTCGCTGCTTGACTGTTTTTGTTTTAAGAGGACCCAATTTTTTTTTGTGCTCAATCTTCAGTCTTGGAGACTTGTCCTTCAGTTGTTCTTTGATCCTATATTGTAGGAAATTAGCAAATAATCCAGATAAACTGCAGTACTGGTGACACTGTCCTGAATATTTCACCAGTGTCAGTCGCCTTATAAATGAGCAACCAGTAAAGAAACATCACTAAGATTTTGTTATCTCTGCTCTGGCAGTTGAGGCCTTTTGAAAATGACTTGAAATGCTGCTGTATGTTCAGACTGCCCAATATCCAGTTTATTCACTGATTGTGTCCAGAATTCACTGCGGCATCTTGTACATGAATTGGTTCTCTGAGTGCTCAGCGCTGATTGGGTAAAAAGTGTTTTAAAATAGAACAATGTTAAAGGGGGGGTCAGTTGATTCCTGAAAATACGTTGATTAAAACAAGAATTTTTATTTATAGTCGTGGTCCTTAAAAATCAGTGCAACGCCTCATGAGGCATTAGTGACCCTCTTAGGGGCGTGGCGAGAGCATTATCGGGACCCGATTATTTAGAAGTGACTTGATTCTCTAATTGGGGAGCGATAGAGAGAGAACACTCAAAGTTTCGGAATGACCATTGAGTCAGAGCATCTAATGCTGACTGTGTTTTGGTTCCAAGGGGGAGAAGGTGAGATGCCAAAGGGGGGGACATTGTGTGTGGGGACTGAACAGGCTGTGGCTGGCCTGCATGTGAGTGAGGGGTGTGTGCAGCATGAGTGCTTGCTCAGAGAGTTGCCCAAGAGTTTAGGTTATCGCATTAAGTACAGTCGGGATTGATGCTTGGAGAGAGCCAGATACAGAAAGCATGTGAGAACGCTTATGTGGCCAAAATGGGGTAGAAGACCTAGTGAGAGCATGGTAACCCCAAAACATGATAGAATGTCAGCTCTGAGGCCAAGTAATTACGGCTGACCTGTAATGTGATGTAACCAAATGGTCTGTGCTGAAGAGAGGTTGGAAACGAAATAAATTTACCCCATTTATTTTCTATCTGATGTACTGGCGTCTGTCCGTTTCATCACCGGTCATTGTACGCCGCTACCACCGCTGCATCTGCATAACACCCACCCTGTTTCCCAAATTTACCAATCCTCTTTACAGTAGTGGAGTTATGATGCTGTGACCTTTTGAAATATCCTAATGCAATATATAGAGCACAATAAAGATAAAAATAAAAATGATCATTCTGCTTTCTGTGTAATTTTACATTAGTATTAAATGAGAATAATATATTTTATATGGGATTTAAATGCTATTTTATGGACATATTAATCTCATGACCAGTAGTGATTGGTATAAATGTTATGGTATATATACTGTGCATTCAAGTAATACAAATAGATGCTTAATGGGGCTTCCCCAATTGAAATAGTACTGTGCCCCCCTCCTCCATCTCTTATAAGACTCTGAGGATTCCTCCCGTGGGACTGTTTGTTGTAGGACTGCTGGGACAATGATAAATACAGCTGGTTTCTATTTAGCGGCACTGCGTGGGCTCTCCCCTCCTCCGGAGACACATAGGCAGGGTCAGCGGGGACCGGCAGAGGTTGGGACCTTGCTAAATACAACTAATTGTTGTGGGGAAGGTGGAAGGAATATTAATGTACTATAACCTTCTCTCGGTGGCTAAGAGGTATAGGGCAGATGTAGCTGGAACATGTTTCAGCACTCAAGCTTCTTCCTGAGGAGAGTGTCACATGATTAGTGTTGGAGCCCTCCCTAAATGTACATGATGGCAGAGGGAATTGTGCTGAAAGAGGGGAGTTCCAAAGACCCCCCTACCCACTACATGAGGGGACGGCAACCTGTTTCTATCAGTATTCCGGCAAAAGTCTTTTCAAGCCCAGAAGTGCCAGAGTTGTGTATGTATGTATGTATGTATGTATGTATGTATGTATGTGTATGTGGGATCATTTACCTTATGAGTCACTTTTACCTTTGCAGTCTGGCTGTACCGAAATGCAAAATGTAGACTTAACCTCATGTATCAAACTCCCATTGTCCCATAGATTGTAAGCTTGTGAGCAGGGCCTTCTCACCTCTGTCTGTGTTACCCAGTTTGTTCATTAGTTTACTGTGTTTGTCTCCAATTGTAAAGCGCTACGGAGTATGTTGGCGCTACATAATGATGACATGTACGTGTGTATATAGATCTATCAGTGTGCTTGTATACGGTGGTATGCCATGCGCCACCACTTTTACTGTTTTGATCGTAAAAATGACTATATATCCTCTTTGACCACTGTGTATATTTATATATCATTTATTTCTTATTTTATCACAAATATCATTATAACATTAATAGTAGTGGGAACTACAGATAAACGTTCATGTTATGCCACACAATAGTTGTGCCCCAGATCATGTCATGCCTCAAACCTGTGCTCTCCAGTTTTATTCCACATAGTTGTGGCCCCCAGTTCCTCCTGTGCCGCCTAGTTGTGGCCCCCGGTTCCTCCTGTGCCTAATACTTATCTCTGGAGTCCACATCTTTCATCCACGTGAGCTGCCTCACTAAAGCAGCCAAAGGTAACCAGAATGGAGCTGCCGCGCAGTGCCGGACAGAAGTGGTCGACGTGCGGCTTCTGGTGCGCGTGCCGGGGATTGCAGACCCCTGCACTACAGCCTAGGTCTCCTAGTTATTATGGCAGACACAGGACAGTTGACAAATTGTAAATCATTTAAAGTAGTTTTGTGTGTTTTTTTTTGTATTTGTTTGTTTTATAAACAAACTTCAATATATCCTCTTACAACAGTTTTTTTTTTTAGCTGGATTGCAGGTTTTACGACATATTGTCCATCGTTTCATCTTTTACTCCACTTCAGCAGGTTGCCCTATTACAATCAAAATGCTTCTCAAACAGAGCAGGCATAAGGTGACTGACGGCTTGGCAGACTTGCTTTGCAGCAATGCACATGGTGGATTGGTTGAATTATACCTGGGGGCGTGGCCAGTGATGCCTCTGCTTACTGACGTGTATCGGGTCTCATTAGGACACTGTCCTGAGGATGGGGTGGTCTGTAATGGGCTAGGAATGCTTTTCTTAGCAACGCAATGTCGGAGTAACACCGACCAATTGCCGCCATGTTTCTTATCTGAAAGGTTCAGTTTAGGTGTTCTGACCAAGTAGTGAGTGGAAGCTTGTGATGGGCATCATTGATCCCTATGGAGAACAGACTGATTCATAGACCACGTGTGAGTGACCATAGGCAGAATAGAATGGTACATGTTACATCCATGACTGTGCTTTTGTGTATGTAGAACCAGCTCTTGTCGGTGGCCTTGTTGATGTATTGCTGACAGTACTAGTAAGATTAGGCTCTCTGTCCTCTTGTATAATAAATTTCACTTAAACAGTTTCTCCCATAACTGAGAGATGTTTGTTTATAAAGTTATTCCAGAAATAATACTCTGCTGGTGGGATAGTTAATCTTTCCCACTAAGGGTCGTGTCTTGTGTTTTTGTCACACAAGCGTAATGGGAGGAGTTAGTACAGTGCGGACTGACCTGTGCTCTTGCGTTTTACTGTCCAGTTACCAAGACTAAGATGGGCTGGTACATCTCTATCAACAGGGGGGTTTGTTTTAATATTAAGCAAAATATAATGGTTCCCTTCTATTGGTGTTTAAGATGTTCCTGGGGTGAATAATTCTGTCATACATCAGTCCAGTCTCATGTCCCTATGCAGATTGGTTACATCTGGGGAAATTCACATTTATAGAACCTGCAGAGTGAATTTTAGTCATGTCTACAGTAAATGTGGGTGTTTGGTAATGTGCAGTAGTCTATTTTAGGAGCAATGTATGTGACTGGTTTTAGCTTTTTTTGTGTGGTTTTTCTTTTTTTTTTTTTTCTTTTTTTTGCAGTAATAAAATTTAATTCCAGTGACTGTAGATGTACAAAAAAAAAACTCCCTTCACAATTCTATCACTAGAAGGAAAACTGTTTAATGTATAAACTATAGGTGTGTGTGTGTGTGTGTGTGTGTGTGTGTGTGTGTGTGTGACAATCTGGGTAGGATAAAGATGGATATGTTGAATATATTTAGAAAACGCAGACACAGTTTTTCTGATTTTTCATATTGAGGTAAAATATTCATAATCATCATGAATATTTATTTATATAGCGCCAGCAAATTCCGTAGCGCTTTACAATTGGGAACAAACATTAATTAGACAATACTGGGTAATACATACAGACAGACAGAGGTAAGAGAACCCTGCTCTCAAGCTTACAATAAAAATATTGGACGTTTCTGTCTCCGTAATAGTCGTTTTTACATCTTGATGGTCTGAAATGTTTCTTGCTAAGTTAATATTTGGCAGCTGTGATTGCAGATGTTTAATTGTAGTATTTATTCATTTTATATGTTGAAAAGGAGAGGTACAAACAATAGCAATATTCTTTATATCAGGCCTGTCCAACCTGCGGGCCTCCAGGTGTTGTGAAACTACAAACCCCAGCATGCTTTGCCAGTAGACAACCTGTTGATAGCTGGAAGGGCATGCTGGGACTTGTAGTTTCACAACATCTGGAGGGCCGCAGGTTGGACAGGCCTGCTTTATATGATGTTACTTCCTAATTTATGGCCATTCATAAATATATAAACACGTTCCTTTAGAATGGTTGGACTCTTGCCCATATATGTAATGAGTTTTAGATTATTTATTTTTTAAATATGATTAAAAGCATTGGTTAATAGAAAGTTGTAACCCTGATATTATTTATCCATTGTTTTGTATGTTGCATATTCTATTTGAGATCGTTTCTTTTATGTTTCTAACCGCGACCCTTCTCCTCTGACGCAGAAGCTGAGCGGAGACTGCTGAAGATGTCAGACAATGCATTAGACATTGATGACCGCCCCCCAGCTCCGCCCCTGAGGAACACCAGCACGTTAATCGGGGCCAACGTCAAGGACGGGAACACTTTAAACCACGGCTCGAAGCCGCTGCCCCCGAACCCGGAGAAGAAAAAGAAAGCGGACAGACCCATGCGCTTCAAGATCCCCGGCACTGGAGAAAAAAGTACAACTTGTTCCTTCCCCATGTCTGTGTTTTAAAGCCGTGGTTAAGCATCAAAATACCATTTACCTTTTAAAGGGGCCCCTCACCTTTTGGGGAACTCCGCACCATAATGTACAAATGCAAACCGAGGGAGGGGGGGGGGGGGTTTCCAGGCACTAGAAACCCTCCTATTCCTGGTCTACACTGTTACCTCAACTGAGAACTCCGTGAATCCCGGGAGATCTTGTGATTTAAAAGTCTCTTGGGCTTTGGATCTCAACACTTTTTAAAGTTCCTTGGCGATCTCATTTAATGTAGCAGCGTGGAGGGTTTTTACGTTATTCGACAGGAAGTCATTAAGAGAAATTAATGCAGATGGGACTACTCTAGGCTTGAAGTCAACATTACTCATTGGTTGCCAAGCTATCACCCTCCCCCCCCCCCCCCCCCCCCCACCCTCAGATAATCCAGTCTCTTCATTATTGTAGAACTATCTGTCCAGTCATACGACTTATTGAGACGTGTGCGTTTGACTGTGGTCCGAGCACCTCATTCTATACGGTCTTCTCATGGTTGTCCCCGGTTTTGAAGTGGACGGATTGAACATCCTGTAGTCATTTGTCCACTTCATCTCCTCCTCGTTCCCCGTTTTGGAGATTGAATGCAATAGGTGCTCTGTCTGTAGGGAAACTCCCTGAGCGTTTGAGCTTTACAGTAAAGTAACTTCCCTAAATGTACAGGAATAAGTAGTGTCAGCCACACTTCTCAGTGCTTACTGTCTATTCATCACCAACCCTCAGGCTGCTCTCAGTGTAATATAATATTGTCACTATACTTCCGTATTTCTACATGAAACCCTCTCCCTGGCTGTTTGGATCTCTTATCTCGCTATATCCACACAGTCCCCTTCCTGACATAGATGCAATAATAAATAAGCCGAGTGATGATCTTTGATTTATTGGTTAAACTGAGAAGTGCAGGACTTGTGTACACGCTACAGAAAATTACTCCCAATGCGTTATAATCAGCGATTTCACCAACAACTGAAAAGCCCCCGATCAGCAGCCGATTCATGTGCACACACTGTACAACGTTCTACACGATTTACCATCAGATCTGTGCTCTTCATCTGTCATAACCATCGGCTGAAAAGATTGTGACTCTGCACAATCCATAGGGATCTATGGACACTGCTGGTCCTGAGTGTGTACACACTGCAGGATTGGAACAATGTTGTTCCATCATTTACAGAGATTTTCAGTCCAGTTTATAAAATGAAACGGTACCATGTGCTCTGGAACGATAATCGTTCATCATTTGCAGCGTACGCACTGTGATATCGGGCCGAACGGTCGTTTATTGTGTGATTGGTCCCGATAGTCGGCTGAAAACCCTGTAGTGAGTACCCAGCCTAAGTGCATGCATGTTAGCCATTCTGTCTCATTGGGAGCCGTACCACTTCCTTGTCTTATGTTTTTGGTTTCTGTTACAGCCAACAAAAAGAAAGAGCGGGAGAGGGCCGGAGATCTCCCTGCCCTCGGACTTTGAACACACAAGTCACGTTGGCTTTGATTGCTGTGACCGGGAGAGTTCACTGTGAGTCCAGAAGTGCTGCTGGGGGGGGGGGGGGGGGGGGGGGGGGTGAAGGGGGGGGGGGGAGGGATATTGGGGCAAATTCTTACAGTGCATCAAATGTAGAACATGTTCTAGGATGTGAATATGTAAAGTCTTGTAAGCTTCATTCAATATCTGCAGTTCTAGAGCCTACGAGCTTGGCCATCACCCGCTGTACCTGCAAGTCCTTTGTTCGAGCGCATTGATTTCTGCACGGCTGTCTCTTTACTTGGTGTGCTGGTAATCTTATAACGTGTTAGTTACACATTAACTCTGTAGCTTTGGAAATGTCTGGAATCATGCTTTTCATACGATGCAATGCAGACTTTAGCTGGCATTGTTTTCATTTGGCTTAAACACCACTAAACCCCCAGGTCCCAGTCTTTTGTCTTTCCAGATTGTTAAAAAGTAAAATGGGGTTAAGCATTTCTTTCATTAGACAGCTGAGTCCACCTCCCATGTCTTTAGGATACTGTTCTAGGTGGATATGATACAAAAGGCTCTAGTTGCAAAGCATAGCACGTCAGTTATGTTTGCTGTGACATCAACAGCCCGGCCACAAATCTGCAGGCCGAGCAAAGCATTTGTTGCCTTGACTGACAAGTCTTTATATCCCATCAGCTCTGTCTTTGCACTACTGTAAAATAGAGAAGTACCACCTTCTTGAGCAAAGGCTAGAATTGACACCACGGTGGACAGATTTAGGTAGCCACAAACAAGTCTGTACCATGTATATTATCTAGCTACCTTGTGCACATGCTTTCATATGTGGTAAGAGCTGGGTATTAAATATTCTCTGTACAGCGCTTCATAGTATGTAAGTGCTATATAAATGTCAGTAAGTGATTTTACGTGTCCTTTAATTTGTTCCCCTGTTGAATTTTTTTTAAATGCAGTTATAGGCGAGTTAAAACATTAATCAGAACACATTTTACATAATACATATAAATATCCATTGTTGGTTACAGTGATCTGGCTTTGTCACTGCGGTTTCCCTGTTAGAACCCTTAAGTCTAGTAAGACTCTAGCCTCTCTACCCTATTAAAACATGCTTACCGACCCTATGATATTGCAGCCAGTATAGGCACTTGGCCCAATGGTGCAGTGTGTGCAGTCTTTATCGGCTGCAATGTCCGACGATCCGGTCATTATCGGCATATTGGTAAACTCGATGGGAAGATCACTGCAGATTATTATTATCATTTATTTGTTAGGCGCCACAAGGTTTCCGCAGCGCCGTACATAATGCAAACAGGAGACCATACAGGGTGACATAGTGCACAGCAATAAACACAAAGTACCAATACTTCAGAACTCTGGGCAGACATATGAGCGAAAATGGAGCAGAAGAACAGGTATGGAGACAGGAGGGGAGAGGGGCCCTGCTCATACGAGCTCACATCCTAAGGGAGGGTGAACAAACAGGCACAAGAGGGAGCCATTAAAGTAAGGGAGAGAAGGGCGGGACTGGTGGAGAGAGGTGAGAACAAGAGAAGGATGTTTGCGAAGGTGCAACAAGGTAAGGGTTAAGTGGATGATTGGTAGGCTTTGAGGAACAGGTGAGTTTTGAGTGCCCGTTTGAAGGAGCACAGACTGGGTGAGAGACGGATGGAGCGAGGGAGGTCGTTCCAGTGGAGGGGAGCAGCTCGGGAGAAGTCTTGGATTCTGGAGTGGGAAGAGGTGATCAGAGTAGAGGAGAGGCGACGGTCATTGGTCGAGCGCAGGGAGCAGACAGGGGTGTGAATGGAGAGGAGGTTAGAGATATAAGGGGCAGTAGACTGGGAGAGAGCCTTGTAAGTGGTGGTGAGGAGCTTGAAAAGGATCCTGTAGGGAAAGGGGAGCCAGTGTAAGGCAAGGCAGAGAGGGGAGGCAAAGGAGGAGCGGCGTGAGAGGAAGATGAGTCGGGCAGCCGCATTGAGAACAGAGCGAAGAGGAGCGAGGTGGGAGAGGGGGAGGCCAGTAAGGAGAAGGTTGCAGTAGTGCACTTAGCCATTATCTGGACTGTGCCGTTATCTTCTGACCGGTCAGACGTCTCCGGTCATACCACAAGTGTCCCAAGTGGTTGGATCTCGCCCAATTCTGGAGGATCTTTGGTTGCCGAACTCGCTGACTATGTGAAAATAACAATGGTCGGCACAATGGCTAAGTGCATTTTCCCTATGTTAACCACCAGCACTAGATATAGTCCGTCCAATCTGCTACCAAAAAGAAGCCTTTTCGTGCTCTGACAAAAAGAAAATATATATGATTCACTGGGGTAAATGAAATTCAAGAAAAAAAAAATTTTTTTTTTTTCCTGTGTAACAGAATTGCGGCAGTAGGGTGAGCATTCTGTCCTGAAGGGGTTAAACACTTTTTGGACATGAAGGGGTTAAGACCATACGAGCAAATCTAAAATGCCAAAACAAGCACCGATTGGTCATAAAATAAAACAACCGAGAGAGACTGCAAAACGTTGTGTGTTTCTGTCTAGCTGAAAACTTTTTACTTAATGTCCTTTTTATTCAAATGTTTTCCCCCATACATCGTCCTTTTAAAGATTTTGGTTAAACCACCCCCCCCCCCCCCCCCCCCCCCAAAAAAAAAAAAACTGTTTTGTGTATTTTTAATGACGGAAACGACTGTACCGTAGATAATGGAATAATAAATAGATGCTTTAGAGGGTGTGTTGCAGAGAATTGAGCTGTGATTGAATGGTCCTTGTGTTCAGCTTTGGTTTCCTCTGAGAACTCCACGTCTCTCTGCCTGGCAGAAGCCGATCCTTTGTGCGGTAAACAAAGCCGTCACATGTGGTACTTCTGTCTTCCCAAACTCCTAATAACTCTCGCACCTTCGCCGCTTCTGCATCTGGTCCCCAAGGTCTTGATAGTGAAATCTTAGTGCCTGCTTGTTCCAGAAAGCAAACCTTTAATTCTCTCCTAGGTTCACCATCCGACCTCTATAAATCACATTGGCTGCAGCGTTCTGAGAACCACCCAGTAGCTTCACGTGTATGATATGATCATGCTATATGCAGGCTGGTGTCACAAGCTCGCGATCGATATCGTATGATAAGCGGTCAATGTACTAAAATAACAGCGTTGTTTATACTTGTCGGTTTAGCTCTCGGCTGAATGTTTTCTATGTAAGTTCCACAAACGTGTGTCTAGCGGATTGCTTTAGAGTGTAAGCCCAGTGGGTGATGTTTCTTTGAAATGAACCATTTATCATCATTCCGTATATCAATATATATTGTGAAGTTAATTTAATGTTCTAGTTGGAGTAGTAAAAAAAAAAGTCATGTTAAATTAGTGGATCCCAAACTTTCTCACTTCGAGGTACCCTTAGGGTCTCAATAATTTTTTCAAGGCACCCCTTAGCCAAAATAATTACTAAATAGTCCCCTGCCTTGCTTACTACCGGCCCTGGTGCAATATGTTCCATCAGCCTTTCCACAATCTCTCTGTAGTTTTCTCCAATAGGCTTAGCCAGTGTCTGGTCTGCATAGGAGGAAATTCTCCCCCCAACCAAAGCTTCAGCTGCACTTTCTCAGATTCTAATAAAGCAGCTGGTATAATGTCTACTGAACCATTATGCTCAGCTAATTACATTAAATATTCGTTCAGTCATCCTCATCCCTCGAAAGTTGTGACCCTAGAAATAACGAAGGTGACAGATATCGTTCAAATCGTTAAAGAAAAAATAAATCGAAGCTCAAGCAAAAGTTCCCGGTGCAGGAAGAAAAATTTCAAGTACGTCCCTTCTTAAAAGGGAAAGTAAATTCCCCTAATTACATGGGTTTCCCGTAGCTCTGCTGCAATGTTTTCCTCTCCCAGTAGGGAAAGTCCGCTGACAAAGTTTACTTTACTTATTTGGAGAGTTGGCCGCACACAGGGTGATGTCATTTCATGTGAGTAATAAATCACTTAATCTTTGTGGAGATAGCAGTACATGGAAAGGAAAAGTTGCCGGCCACGGAATGCTGAGTTCTCTTTGAAGTCGAGACCAGCTGTAAGTTACAAGTGCACTGAACTGCACATGTCACTGGTTGTGGGCAGGACGCCTTGTGATCTTCCATGTAGGGCAGAGGTGCAGTCTTTTATGATATTGGGTAATATATTAAAGAGCAATGAAAATATATATATATAATATTTCTTTATTCCCCTCCCTCCCCCCCCCCCCCTTCACTGAATCAATAGACCCGACCTTGGGACCAATGTCCATTACTTTTTCTGACTTGCATCCAATGTTTCTCAGTATCTTTTAAATAGAACTGAAGATCTGTCCGGTAAGATAGCTGATTGGAGGGCGAGAGGCCAACTGTTTCCTGCGTATCTAATCCTGGGTGTTCTGGAGTTAAATCTGAAACAACAAGCGTTTTCTGTCTTTACGACAGTAAATGTTTGCCCCATCACAATGCTGAACAATGATAGTATTAAATACCTAACGGGTGGATTCCAGCTGGCTGAGTCATGTCTCCTGCAAGACTGACTAGATTAACTGACACTGTGCGTGTTTGGCTGTTTGAGCTTTTTGATCAGTGACTGCAGACCTTTTGGTACTTGTGTAAGTGCCTGCCGGAGGCACATTGAGTTAGTTATTTACTATTTATCCAAGACTGTTGGACTGTCATAAAGTGGACCTGTCGCCAGGAGGAGGGGTGCAATGTTCCCCCTATGCCACTTATATGCTAAACTGCCTGTAAGGTCAGCTCTATTGACCCTCTGCCTTTCCCCCTCCTCTATCCTCTCTTCCTGCCAGAAGCAACTGGAAAAGCTGGAGCTGAAGAGGCACGGCTCCGCCTGCTCGACTATACTAATAAATTGAACAAGCAGAATTATTTATTATTAATAATAATAATATTATTTATTACTATTTATTTATATAGCGCCACTAATTCCACAGCGCTGTACAGAATTATTCCTCTACGGTGCTTGCCACTGATGCTGTTTAGCGGATTGAGCTGACTGGTGGTTAGAGGAATGAGTTGTGTGATTGGGTTTATTTTATAACTTTGTATACTTGGAAAAACTGCTCTTTTTGGATTTAAATAAATAAAAATAAAACCTCCATGTTGCCTCCTGGTTGATAGGTCCCCTTTTATACTCTTGATATAAATGGACACTATTAGGGGTATTAAATTGGTAGCGTTAATGCTGAAAAACGAGCGCTCAAAAATATTACCGTTTATATGGTAATATTGTGCGCGAAAAGCGTTAATACGGTAGTTTACTCGCGAAATTTCAGCTCTCAGCTCAGGGAGCAGCGAGCTGAAATTCCGCGAGTAATTACCGTATTAACGCTAAGATTTTTTTGAGTGCTCGTTTGATAGCGTTAACGCTAACAATTGAATACGCCCCTATCGGTCTGTATGCCCCTCTATCCTTCTATGCTTCCTGCATTAACCCTTTCATTCCTGTGCAGGGAATGCCGGAACAATGGGCACGGCTGCTGCAGACGTCTAACATCACCAAATCGGAGCAGAAGAAGAACCCGCAGGCCGTCCTGGACGTGCTTGAGTTTTATAACTCCAAGAACAGCCAGAAGTACATGAGCTTTACAGGTAAAAGAAAACCAATGAGATGTTTTTGTACTTGCCATTTTTCCTTGGTTTGTTTCTTTGCACTTTTTTTTAACTATTTATTATGCATTGTCACAGACTACCATGGCAACAACAGGCGCATGATGTAATGAGCAGAGATGCTATGGAATGCCCCTCTGAGCTCGCATGTAGAGAGATTTTGAAAAGGAGATAATGATTTGTAGGAGGGTAGCTAAGAACATGACTTATCAAATGCATGCTTAAAAGCCTGTGTGATTGCTGCTGTAATATAATGATTAACCAAATAAGACTATTCACAGGCAGTTGTTTAATATGATTTTTTTTTTTGGGGCAAACTTAAGAATACGAAGCAGTCGTCTACTCTTGTAATTATTTGGTGTGTGGAGTCGACCCTACGTGTTGGGGGCTGCCATTTTTTGCAGGCTAAATCTATTTTCAGCCTAACCATTTACCAGGAACTAGTGAACACCTCTGAGGCATAAGGCTCAAAGTGCCTCACTGATCCCACTTGTTTCTAGTAACTGGATCGGCTGCTTACGAGTGGCTCAGCCCCCAAATACAGCTACCTCCCCTGTGTGACATTCCACCCATTACCTACCGCACACTCAGCCTATTGCTCTGTGCCTGTCTGTCAGCAGTTTCTATACTCGGCCAGACGCTGCTGATAAGCCGCCCGCTCTCTGTGCACTGGGGATTTTTACAAGCCAAGCAATAGATTGTAATTGTTTCCGATATGAGTCATGGACGTCCTCGCTCCGGATCTATCCCAGTGCTGCTCCCTGCACGACCTCAGACGTGTCTGCATTGTTTGCTTTGGCGTGACTCGCTGTTGCTGACTCTGCTACTGTGGTTCCCCGGCAGCGATGTGTTGAGGGCTGACAGCCCTACAATCCTCTGTCACTGTAGATGGAGCTTGTGTATTGCTGTCCGGAGCTTAGTGCCGTATAATGTCAAAATTATCCAAATAATAAAGGGGCGAAAAATCATCCAACCACTCGGACATCTGCCCTCCCCAGGCAGCTTATCAGTAAGCATCGGATATTTATAGCAGTTTAATTGTTGCAGCTCAGCCTCGTTTATCATTCGTCTGACTGTGAGGACAAATATCTAGAAGATAAAGGGGGGTGCATCTCACTTTTTGGTTAATAGTTTCATTAACACATTTATTACAGTGAGGATACAAAAATGCAAACAAATGCAAGATACAGTGTATGTGTATATGAACAGGGAAAGAGAGTGGCTCTCACAGGACTTTATAATATAGGGGTTCCAGGTGGGAACCCAAATACTGACATATGACAAAAGTCACTTTGGATTTTTAAACAGGCGTCATATTTAATATTATATGTGTAGATCTCTCACTTTGCACAGTCACCAGGACATGTCCTTTTAATAATCACTCTTGTTTATCTGCAGATAACACGCTTGATGTCTATGGGTCATCGGTGAGCTTGGTAAGTTGTTGATATTTTATTTTCAAGCCATATTTAAAGGTAAAGTCTAAAAATACCTTCAAAATCAGGAAATTGTGTATTCTATGCAGCCATCTCGGACAAATGGCAGGATTTAGGGTGCCGATACGCCAAATAGAATGACTGACTGCTTGCACCTAAGTTTTTAGCAGTCCGGTCTATTGATGTCAATAGATGCACATCTGTCCCGATTCGTCAATAGATCCTGACTGTCCTGTACGTTTTTTATTTTTTTTTGTTGACATCTAATCATCGAGTCTGTGATCAATTTAATCTTGTGACCACATAACAGATTTTATTTTGCAATAATTTATTATTACAAATAGACGTGTGTGAAAAGTAAGTACACCCCATGAGTCAGTAGCTCATAGAACCTTTGACAGCAACAAGTTGAAAAAAATAGTGTCCTGTAGAAGTTTATTGATCTCTTGCATCGTATTTGAGTAATTTGGGTTGACTCCTCCTTACTTTAGGTCAGTGATGCACGAGAGCATTGGTTCCTGCTCGGCTCTCTCCAGGTCCCACGGCACCGTTCAATGGAGATTAAGGTGTGGACGTTGAGTTGTTCATTCCACCCCTCGTTCTTCTGTTGCTGGTTGGCTTAGGATCATTGTCCTGTTGGATGGTCCAGGGTCAGCAAAGTTTCTGTTGCATCGGTGGTCTCACATTTCCCTCTAGAATACTGTGAGTCCACCAATGATAGTGAGTTGTCCAGGTCCTGTGCAAAACGCCACGTTTTCAAAGGTTCTTGTGATCATACGTTGTTTTGGTCTTGTGGTATTTTATTTTTTTTGCAGAGAAGAAAGGAGTTTTTTCCTGGATACCCTTTCATTAAAGCCATGCTTGTTCCATCTGTTTATTGATGGTATACTCGTGAACGTTAACACGTACCTTGGTGACAAAGGTCTGTCGATTCCTGGACGTAGGTTTTGGGTTCTCTGCGATTTCTCAGAGCATTCTATGATCTAATCTATGGGTGCATTTGCCGGACTTCTGTGAATAGTAGCAGCTACCTTCAGTGTACTGTAAATAACCTGGCTCGCTATAGAATGGTGGACTTCAAATTGGTTGTAAATGGCCGTATAACCTTTTCCAGTCAAATGAGCAGCAACAATTACTCCTATGAGATCTTTGCAGATGTCTTTTCTGTAAAACCAGAAGGCACTAGACGGAGCTGCCAAAGGTTCTGCTTTTATATAGACGTAGTTCCTGATTCTCATGATGTGCACCTGCCTCCAATTACCTTCTCATTTAGGGGTGTACTTACTTTTTCACACCTTGCATCTTCATATTGCCTTATTTTTTTGTTGAATAAATGACAAAGTCCAATATATTATGTGTTCTTTCTCGCATAGACTTAGATAAAATCTTAAGACTTGGTGAGAACTAGATGGATTGTTAATTAGGTCTATAAAAACTCCTCCGTGGAAGAGGGTGTATTTACTTTTTCATGTGTCTGTAAATTGACCTTTTAGCCTATTCCATGACAATATCTCAGATTATCAAACGAGATCTCTGAACAAGAGATCTTCTGTCATTCGTGTTACTATGGTTCATCTTTCTTGGCTACGTGAGATCCTGTATATTTCTCGCACACGTTTGGGTGCTGACGGTTAACTGCTATCGGCACATTTGGGAATAATTTGAGCATTAACCGTTTTACATTTCTGGAATTGGCGGCGACTCCTCTCCACGTCTGTTCACCACAGAAACTTGGCAGCCCCTGCTGTGTGTGTGTTTATAACTAACATCGTGTGTCCGGGGAATTCTCGTTTCATGAATTAATCTTAATGGAATCTTCATGACCAGATCATCTTTACTGTGTTTCGCTTACAATTTATATATAGTCCTTGGTATGAATGAATTCTAATAAACTTCTTTAACCATATATATATATATATATATATATATATATATGTATGTGTGTGTGTATATATATATATATATATATATATATATATATATATATATATATATATATATATATATATATATATATATATATGTATGCCAAATAGCCAGTTAGGTCTCCTAACCCTCAAATACATGTTGGTTTCTAAAACAGCAGTAATTATTAGATGGCTGCAAAGCTTGTTCCTTGCTGCAACAATTCATATATAACGTTACCGTGAAACCAAATTACTGACTGCGCTGAAATGGCGTGGCTAAAATGTGACCCCCATTCCTTTGCTGTACCCCACTTGCTTGTGAACAACCCCTGATCAGACTCTACAATGGGGTCAAAAAGCGTCAGATACGGTCGGATAAAAACACACACAAGTTGTGCGCAGTACAAAGCCTAATTCTGACGTGCAAATACTCACGTCCAACTATGATAAATAATCAGCCCCTTTAAAGTGTGGCGTTCACTACTGAATTATAAACTACCCACATATTGATCGCTGTGCAGTAAATCGCCATTTAAAAGTTTTGATTTCAGGTATTTTTTCGATATTATATAAAGGTTTAATTCTAATATTTTATCGGTAGAATTCAAAGCCGGTGTCCGAGACCCCGGATGTGCCCTCCGTTTCTGAAGATGAAGATGAAGACGAGGATGAACAAGCTCCCCCACCTGTTCTGGCCCCACGTCCCGACCATACAAAATCAGTATGTACACCGGTGACTGATATCAATGTAATCTGTCTAAATCTACCACCCCTTCATTACCGTCAATCTCTGAGCATTTCACCCAGGATAGTAGATGGATCAAACCTTCTACATAGGAAAACTGGAGGTGTTGCCCATAGCAACCAATCAGATTCCAGCTGTCGTGTTCTAGAATGAAGTAGAATCTGGTTGCTATGGGCAACGGCTTCTCTTTTCTTTGTGTAGAAGGTTTGATAAAGCTAACACTAGTGTAGGTAGAAGCGTTTTTTCCTTTTGTTAAATTGTCCTTTTACTATTCATGATTACGTCTGTTACGTCAGCTCTCCCACAGTGGTCCTAAACCTTTCGTGGGAGACACCTCCCTTGTCATATAAAGATATTGATCTATTTTTTTTTTGTAATACACTAGTGTTCAAGCATTGTGATAAGTAAAGTTTTTATATTTTAAAAGCAGCCAAATGTTAGTGAAAAATACTTTGCATTCGAATTATAAACTACCCACATACTGATCTCTGTGCAGTAAATCGCCATTTAAAAGTTTTGATTTCAGGTATACACTACATTTTTACGATATTAAAGCATCTAATGTAGTTCCTTCATGTTTCCCGCACCTTTTAAGATGCCCATACTTTGTGAATAACAGCTTTGCAGAAATTCCACTTGTTGGACAGTCCTACCTTAAAGGAGAACTCCACCTAAACAAATTCTATAGCCTCCTATCCTTACCACAGTTTTGCTAGCTGTGCAGTTGGTGGATGTTGTCTGAAAAACAAAATTTGTATGGAATTCTCCTGTAACCTTTTATACATAAGTTTACGAGTACAGTAAAGAACCCCCCCACCTTGTGACATCACTGAAGACGTCTCATTCTCTCTGTCAGTCTTGCAGCGCTGCTGTTTAGAAGCACAAGTGGTGTTAATTCTGTATTGTATTTATATATGCCTGTGTGTGTGACATTTTGGGTATCAGAAGTGCCACGTCTGCTAATGATAAAAGACTGTACAAATTGTGACGCAATCCCTGCACGTAGCAGAATACTGACTGTCTGGTAGGATATCCTAGTAGAAGGAGCTGACAATGTACAGTGCAGACGTCTCTCTCCAATCTGTGTTTGTTTATGAAGCATAATTAGAAGGGAGCAAACAGAAAATTGTAGGTGTTAGGATTACAAAGTGCACACGATATGTAAACTCTTCCTGCTTGCTGGGGTCTGTGCACGTTAATCTCCCTTCATGAAACGGTAAAGTAGGTTTCTAGTGTTTACGTCTGTCTGGGAAGCGTCTCTGGGTCCTAGCTCTCTAGGGCTTTGATTCGTTCACTGAGCCTGTCCAAGAAATCATCATCATTTATTTATATAGCGCCAGCAAATACCATAGCGCCTTACAATTGGGAAGAAACATTAATAAAACAATACTGGGTAATACATACAGACAGAGAGGTAAGAGAACCCTGCTCGCAAGCTTACAGTCTATGGGACAATGGGAGTTTGAAACACAAGGGCATGAAATGCTTTTGAATAATTTCCTTAGAGCAGTGATCCACCCAATACTTAAACTCAAAAAAATCCTGATTGGCCGATAACTCTGATGTATTCTCCTGGCTCCACCCACAAATAGCTGCTCACTAGGTGAAGGTGACGGAGGCAGTTTCGTCCTCCTTTTAGCGTTATGAGCGTTTCCTAAAGGGCTCTGCTCATGATAGGCTGATTATTGGGAAAGGTACTGCAGATAATTATTAAAGATCTGTTTAACATGGTGCAAATACCACCCAAGCACTGTAAGCTATGGCCACCAAACCATAATGTAAGTGAGGGGAACGAGAACAGATCCGTTGCTGTGGGTCACATCTTGGACTTGTTTAATAAAAAGATGCAAATAGTCTGAGTATCGAAATCCTGCATTATTTTCATGTCAACGACTTCTGTCTTAGGTCTGTTTTACTGCCGTAAACGACCTGAATGTCCTTGTTTCCAGACTGAAACAGTTGCTCTCCTTTCTAGACCTGTTTGTTTTCATTGTGTGTATAATGGTTTTGCTAATCCACCTGACCATATAGCGAAGGACATCCAGCAGGCTCTATCACTTGTCTGCCTGTAGACATTGAGAGCACCTCCTCTGTAATCTTCTTCTTCTTCTGTGTGTCCGAGCCAGAGGTGACCGCTGCGTCTGTGCGTTTCAGATCCACACCATCTCCGTCATCCTGCCGACACCGCCTGTTAAGGATGAACCCACTCCGCTGCCTTCAGAGCCGTCAGAAAACAGCGCGTCTCCCCTAGAGGCCATGGCAAAAAACGCGGAGAAAGCCAAGAAGAAGCCCAAGATGTCTGATGAAGAGATCCTGGAAAAATTGAGTATGTCCCTATTTAATTTTGCATTTCGTATGTCCCCCTGTTTTTTGTTTTGTAGACTGAACCAATATTTGAGGATACTGCTCGTCTGTTGACTTTGTGCCAGGGGCGCTACTGAGGCGTGAGGCACTGTTTGCCTTATACCTCAGTAATGTCACAGTTTCCTAGAAAATTAAGGGGTTTTTTTGGTTTTTTTTTTGTGAATATTGGCCCAAAATGTCTGCCTCCGCTGTATACATGCCGACTTATTATACATCTGGGGAAGGCTGGCTGTAATATACACGTATGCCTTTAATTCCAAAGTCTACTTATGTCAGCTGGTTCGCTGTGTTGTTGGAAGATGAAATTCTATTTTCCACAGACTAAACCCCACTAATTATTAAGGCTACAGCTTCTGCTTAATGTGGGATCTTTGTGAACCACTAGAATGCAGTGCGTCTAGCTGGGACGGTCTTGGCAGCGAACATGATAGGAATTGGCTGCAACATTCAGCAAATATGTTCTAACCACTTCACCAGCTTAATTACTTTGCTCACATGTGGCCCGTGTTACAGTATGTCGCCTTAAAGCGCCCTGTTTTTTATTTATTTTTTGGGGGTCTCCTACCAGGAGCAAAGATAACGTATTTAAATAATTGAAATATATATATATATATATATATATATATATATATATATATATTATTTTGCTGAACTCCTCCATTGTAAATGTGTTCTGTCTTTAAGCCCAGGCCGTATACCCCATTTGATTACGATGGAAATACTAACACTTTGCTGTGTTATTGACGGAGTATTGCAGGCACTGTGGCGAGCAGTGTAACTGTCTTGTATTCCATGTCTGTGTGTTACAGGAAGCATAGTCAGCGTGGGAGATCCCAAGAAAAAATACACCAGGTTTGAGAAGATCGGCCAGGGGTGAGTACACAATTACATTAAAGCCAGTACTTGGATTTAATCGCTTGCAAGACATCTGTCCAAGACTTATAAAAACTGGTGGGATAGAGAAAGATGTTGCAAAAGAAAATTCACCCACTGAGTTGTGGGCAACCAAGCAGACTAAAGACAATTCTTGTTGTTTATATATCCTCTGGATAAGCAGCTTCTGGAAACAATGCATCTAGTTAGGGAAGCACAGTGGTTAGCATTGCAGCCTCGGGGAAATGAGTTCGATTCTGACCATGGCCTTATCTGTGTGGCGTTTGTATGTTTGTTTCCCATTCTTTCTCCCCCCCCCTCCAATGTGCTCCACTTTCCTCCCACAGTTCAAGCACATATTGGGAATTTAACGGCCTTCCGACATTACCCCTCTGTGTGTGTGTGTGTGACTTGTGGGGTACACAATTAAGACTGATGTGGGTGATTAGACATTGTCTGTAAAGTACTATAATACGTTGGTGCATTATAAATAATGTCTAATATTTAGATAATTAATCAGCGTGCCATTCAAGGGGATTCTATTATTTCCCCCCCCCACCTGAAGACACGTGTTCCGCAGCCTTCCAGGGATATAGAACCCATTCAGATCCGGGCTTTGCTGCTTTAATAATAAGAGGCAGAATCTTAATCGGACATTGTGCCCCTTGAAAGAGAGAGGGGGCGGCCACTGGGAGGGATAGCGTAAAAAATGAGGTTGCAGATCTAGTTTGCGTTTTGGGTTTTTTTTGTCTGCGATATTGTACTTCCTGCAGCAGAGGTGCCCAAACTCAGTCCTCAGGAGCTACCGACAGGTCCTGTTTCAGGATTCCTTTAGCCGTGCACAGGTGAGGTAATCTATTTGGCTGGATCAGTAACTATCCTACCTGTATCTGCAGACAGAAATTAATAAAACATGGCCTGTGGGTCGCTCTTGATGACTGGGATTTTGCACTTCTGTATGTTACACGTGTGTTACAGTCCATGTTTTCTGGCGCATTTTTAGTCCCAGATTCGTCTTTCATTTTTGAGCTGTGTATTTAGCGGTCTGGTTGGCTGCAGTGTGCGCCCTTTGTGTAAAGCAATGTAGGGGAAACATAAAGGGTCGTCAGGTCGTTGTAATAAGATCCCTGAAGTACAGGCTGCCGGTACCTCCTGTCACAGGCTGGTGAGCAGGACACAGATGGGAACATTGATGTTTATGCAGCTTGTATTAGGGACTATACCTCAGAGGGAGGGAGGGCTGTATACCTGGGGGGAGGGGGAGAGAGGGCTGTATACCTCAGGGGGAAGAGGAGGGGGGTCTCTGTATAACTCAGGGGGCAGGGATAACATTTTCTTGCTCAGGCTAAGAATTAAAGTTATTCTTGGAGAAACTAAGCAAATACTTGAAAATGGGTATAGTCAGGTCTGTAAACCACCTCCACACTTGAAAGGGTTCAAATAAACACATTTGCTATGTAGATTTGTCTGTATTTTGTTACTGATCAATATCTTGTTTTCATTCATTTTGTATTTGTGAAGTTTAGTCGGAACATTCTTGAAATATTCTGTTAAAATCCAGTGCGACGTTTAAGGTGTTTGCTTTTAACACTCAAAATTATCCTCAAAATGAAGCACATTTACCATTTTATTTAGTTTTCCACAACATGTTTAAGAACATTTTGGTGCACTGGGTCTATAGAGCCTCCTTTTTAGGTAGCAGAACCTCGCTGTTACCCAGCTGGTATCAGGAGTACTTTGTCAGAAGCATTTGTCTCTATGATAATGATCTGTTCCTGGGTCCTGACTGAATACACAGGTAGATCAGATGTCGGGGGAACAAAGTTACTTTCAGTCTCGCTGACACCTATAATTAACCAGGAAACCTCACTTAGCAGCGCTCTGTAACTGCCCATTGTCTGATTGTTAATTATAAGCCTTTAAACCCTGGTCCCCTTTCATAGACCGGTCTGTGTAAATGAAGGAATTCTGGGTACAGATCTTGTACACTGCGCGGTGGGGGGGAGGGAGCCAGGACAACTACTGTATAAAGGGGAGCGGGGTGGGAAACTTCTTAGTTTTGTTTTTAGTCCACAAAGTTCTATTTGCTTTTTGTTTTTTCGGTATTTAACCTTTTAATTGCCTACAATACAAACTGATCTACAGTATTATAAAAATACATGCTGTAACATTGGCACTAAACACGAAATAAACTCTCGTTCCAATTCCCGTCTCCCGCAATGCCTCAGACAAGCTGTGGTTTACGGTTAGTGTTCGTCAGTCAGCGTAGCCGTGATCTACAGTCTATCATCAGTGTTGGTCTCAGTCTGCAGGGAATAGTGTATACGAAGTCTGTGTCTCACACATACCCCTCTTTAAGCTCCATACAGTGGTGAAGCTCTGCAGAATATGTAAATACTGAGTAATAAAAGACCTCTTTCTAATCTCTTACCTGTCGTCTGTCTCCTCTCACCTGAATGTGTCTGCGCAAAGCTGGGTACACCCCTATGTAGTTATTGTGCAGATCACATGATGAACGACCGTTTGGTCAGATATAGCATTAGTGTGTAGGTCTCCCGGCCTTTTGGCTAAGATCAAGTGCAGTTGTGGCAGAGCTGCACTTGGCCCTCTGGCCAGGGGCCGGGTGAGCTGTGTTGAAATCCCGGGACTAATGTGCCCCCGGAGTGGCGATCTGGGGGTGCCAAAAAATCACAGGTCAGCAGCACCTTGAAACAGATATAATGTGATTATGTTGGCACCGAGCACATTATACCACTTTCAATATACGCACCGCCTTTTTATTCTTTCCCCCGGCCTTATGGCTGGGCGAGAATTTTTACAATAGCCCAGCCATGAGGCTGGGGCCGTAACCACTCGGCACTTTATTTTTATTTATGACACTCCTTGTTTGTCACTTTCACGTTTATGTTGATTGCTTCACGGATTTTTAGGGGTGCGGGTAGGCCCTTTTGGGCTCTGTGTCCCCTAATATCTAGGGGGGGTTGTGTGGCCTTTTGGTTCCTGCCCCCCTGAACCCCCATCGTCTGCTCATCCTTCCGAGGGTGAGCTAGTTGTCGAGCCCTGGGTGAAGCCTCGATGGATCCCAGGGCCAAAGGGACCCCCCCTAGCCTCGCAGCGAAGGGAAGTCTGAAGACCCTTGCCCACCTAAGGGTCCTTATGGATCCGGGGGTCGGGGACTAGGGCCTATCCTTTGTTGAGGAGGGCCATGGACCACACCCTAGTACACGTTTTTTAAGTTTCACTTTTTTTCCGTTTATTAGGGCACGAAAGCACTGTTCCTGGGCTTTCAATACAAAAAAAAAAAAAAAAAAATTAGTGTGTAGGCTCCCACATTCATCATCATTCATTTATATAGCACCACTGATTCCACAGCGCTGTACAGACAACTCACATCAGTCCCTGCCCCATTGGAGCTTACAGACACACAGACAGACGTCAATATTGATAGCAGCCAGTTAACCTACCAGTATGTTTTTGGAGTGAGGGAGGAAACCCACGCAAACACAGGGAGAACATACAAACTCTACACAGATAAGGCCATGGTCGGGAATCGAACTCATGACCCCAGTGCTGTGAAGTAGAAGTGCTAACCACTGAGCCACCGTGCTGCACACATTCATGTTGTATCGTACCAAAACATATTGCATCTGTTGATTTGGTTTTACTAAACTTACTAAAAATCACGATCAACGATGTGTAGCAAATGTGGCAGTGTGTACGCACTCACGTCCAGCAGTGTAGTCCGATATCTGTACAGTGTGCAGAGTCGCCATCTTTTCAGCAGATGGTTATGACAGATGAAGATCACAGATCTGAAGGTAAATGGTGTAGGTGCGTACACAGGGATCGGCTGCTCACCTGGATTTTCAGTCGTTGGTAAAATCGTTACAGAAATTGAGTCTGCAGTAATCGTCTATGGGGTGTACTCAGCTTAAACCATAAACTGTCCGGGTAACGGACCCCTTGTCCTTTCTGATGTGGATTCTGTCTCCTCCTTTGTTACTGTTCCAGGATTGGTTATTACAGAAATGCCGGATGTGTGTATATTAGATTACTTCCGCCCAGCAAGTTATCAGTTTTATTCCATTGCTGGACGTCGCCATCTTTAAATACCTGCTGAGCAGGGTGGGAGAACCTTCCATCCCTCTGGGTCATAGCGGAAGCTTCACTTTTATCTGACCGGCTTCTAGTTACTAGAAATGTTCTGATAGCGATACACCCGGGTGTCAGTGATATCTCTGTGTTTTATAGGCTTAGCTATAGCGTATTCTTACGTGATTATATACAGAGGTGGTAAAGCCCATGTACTCTTATCTTGGAGCCCAAGTCTGCTAATACATAGACCCAGCCCTCGTCCTGTGCGCAGATATGTATAGATGAAAGTTGTCCCTGGGCCTGAGTGCTAATGCAGCTGTGAAGACTCCTATAGTCAGACCAATGAATACAGGGGGCAGATCTAGTGTTGGAAACAAGGCAAAAAAAAAAAGGAGCAAAGTTACACCTTGGTAAAACCATCTTGCACTGCAGAGGGGACAAATTTAAAAAATGAGGATAGATTTAGAGTTGGGAGGGGGCCTGTCCTAGCTAAACTCTATGACCAGTATCTATGTTCCCTGCATGCAAAAAAAATGTGTTTCCATCCATTGCTTTGCACCATGGCTTGTCCAGGGGCAAATTTGCACCTATTTTTGCTTTGCTCCTATCTCCACATAGGCCCAGAGTAGTGAAATGATCCTTCCCCGGGGCTGGCACTTAATCCATATAATTGTTAACCAGGTGTTACGTCCCAGTGTATAATGGTAGATTAGCAGGTTCACATGGATGTGACATTGTACCATAAACCCTGCAGGACCCAGCGATCTCCCTGCTGCTCTCTGGGGGGCATTGTTCAGTTACATGGAACAGGGCATTAAAAGTTTCAGTAGTATAAATTCCTGGGCTCTGCACGTAGTAAGAGCAGGATCTAATAATGCCATATAAGCCGGTCACGGACCGGCGGGCACCCTGCATGTGCTCACAGTCGGGGAATGCCCCTACGTTAGCTGCATGACTGTTCCCTTTGTCTTCCTGTCAGCGAGTGCTCAGCCCGGGTCATACTGGCAGGAGATAAGAGGCCACCAGCAGCCTGCAGTACTGTCTCTGCACTGGTCATACTGCCTCACTGCTGCTTACTTCACTCCTGGAATAACTTGTCACAACCTGCTTTATGTTCATTCAACCGACCACAGACAGCTTCCATTATGGAATAGGCATCAGTGCATTAGAACTCCTGGGGGTAAATGTATCAAGCTGAGAGTTTTCCAGCGGGTTTGAAAAACCAATCAGATTCTAGCTATCATTTATTTAGTACATTCTACAAAATGATAACTAGAATCTGATTGGTTGCTATAGGCAACATCTCCACTTTTCAAACCTGCCGGAAAACTCTCAGCTTGATGCATTTACCCTCTAATCTGAGTTCTCCACCGAGATTAAAGGAAAATGTAATTACCTATATAGGGTGAATGGTCTGGTGAATGAAAGATTAAGGGGATGGTGTATGTAGAAGATATGTCATAAAACGTCTGCAGCATCATCATTTCTGTGTCTAATCTTTAAACCAAAAATTAAATTTTAAAAAGTAAAGTAATCGTAGTACGACTGAAACAGGAGAGGTGCAGATATAACCAGCGATTGTTTATTCGCTGGACTTGTGTGGTCAATGTGACTTTAATTAAACAAAGGCAACAGTTCGACTTGAGTACATGGTATATTCTATCCAGGTTTAATGCATTAAAATTGGAAATGTTTGTTCATATAGGAACGTTTACCTACATATTACTCTGCGCTGTACCGGGAATCTTCCATCAGTCACCCCAGTCTGTCCCGGGGGAGCTTAGTCTCTGTATTGGTGTTTTATTAAGTGAAGCTTTCTGTTGTGTCAGACACATAATTATACTCTGCTTACCGGCTTGTAATTATGGTTGTATGACCTGTCTCTGTCCTACACAGGGCGTCGGGGACGGTTTATATCGCGGTGGATGTAGCGACCGGACAAGAGGTAATGGGGTCATATCTGTGATGTAGGAAATGTTCGCTGTGAGGGGTGGGTGGTGGAGGGCGGAAAATAAAAAACCTTCTTTAAGAAGCAAAATTGGGGAGCAATTTAACATTAATTGTGACTAATAAGTGTATTAGTTGGTACTACTTGGCCGGCTCACAAAAGAGAAGACTGGAAACCACGTGTTCTCCCGCAGTAGCAGAGTTCTCCGCTCGTCTGTTATGAAGCATAAGGACCTGTAAAGGGCTCCATAAACACGTTGATCCTACATAAAATATCTGTGATACGTGATCTTTGTTACATATAGATGTGGTTGACATCTGTCTCCCATCACTCTGTTACTATTAATGTCCTAATGCTCTAAACTAGTCTATACACGGACACGCAGTGTGCTGAAATGCTCTGTGCTGCTGGCAGCATTTGAATACTCTGGTTGCCTATAGGTTGTCCTAACCCCGCCCACTTCTCTTACATGTCTGTGTGTAACCTGGTGTGAAGAATGAATACAGTAGGTGACCTCGCCCTAGTGCAAGGCACCTAATAATGACTACGCAGGGTCAGTACAGTGTCTTACAGGGAAACTGTCGCCTGGTTCCTCCCTGTCTTCTATAAGAATCTTGTGTACTTTGTACTTGATGAGTTAAAAGGGGAACCTCTCGCCCCAGTCACATTCCATCATATGTCTGAGCTGGAGAGCATCTCAGTAATAAAACAAGACTGGGTATTAACAGAGAGGAAAGACTAAAAGATCTTAATATGTATAGTTTGAAGCAGAGAAGGGAAAGGGGGACAAGATAGAAACTTTTATATATATATATAACTGGTTATAACAAGTTACAGGAGGGAAACATTTTACAAAGGATGAGCAGTATTAGAACACGAGGACATGTACTGACACTGGGGAGAAGAGAAGTATTAGAACACGAGGACATGTACTGACACTGGGGAGAAGAGAAGTATTAGAACACGAGGACATGTACTGACACTGGGGGGGAAGAGAAGTATTAGAACACGAGGACATGTACTGACACTGGGGGGGAAGAGAAGTATTAGAACACGAGGACATGTACTGACACTGGGGAGAAGAGAAGTATTAGAACACGAGGACATGTACTGACACTGGGGAGAAGAGAAGTATTAGAACACGAGGACATGTACTGACACTGGGGGGAAGAGAAGTATTAGAACACGAGGACATGTACTGACACTGGGGGGAAGAGAAGTATTAGAACACGAGGACATGTACTGACACTGGGGGGGAAGAGAAGTATTAGAACATGAGGACATGTACTGACACTGGGGAGAAGAGAAGTATTAGAACACGAGGACATGTACTGACACTGGGGGGGAAGAGAAGTATTAGAACATGAGGACATGCACTGACACTGGGGGGAAGTAGGGTCAGAGGAAATGAGGGGAAAACTACTTCACAGAAAGGGTAGTGGATATAATGCTTGGGATAGACATAAGGATATCCTTACAAAGATCTAAGGATCAAATAGGGTTTGAGGTTACCATAGGTTAAGAAATAAGCAGACTAGATGGGCCAAGCGGTTCTTATCTGCTATCAAATTATGTTTCTTTGAGCTTACAATCTATAGGAAGAGATACAGTGGCAGCCAGCCCAAGGGATCATACATACATACATACATACATACATACATACATACATACATACATACATACATACATGCATACATTATCCTGGAATGCAGGGTCCCACTATCTGCACGGAGAGCTCTTACCGCCTCTCACATGGTTGAACTGGGACAGTAGAAAACCAGAATGTTTAATTCTAAGTACAAAGCTCCCCATAATGTAAGAATGAAAAGGAAATGGGGAAACTTGAGAAGGAATCTATTATCGTCGGCTTTGTTACGTGAAACTATAATTAATGGTTTCCACATTGAGTTAGTGGGTATTTCCTGTAAGCCCGTGTTTTTATAGAAGGGAACCCATGTATATTATTTTTCACCCTGGTACATTGATGTTCCCACCGTCCTGATTCCCAGCCGTAAAACTGAGCTCTGAGCGTCCCGCGTTGGTCACGTTGTCTTGGCAGCTAATTACCGCACAGGATTTGTCAGTGACTCTTTGTGTTCTACACGCAGGTGGCGATTAAGCAGATGAATTTACAACAGCAGCCAAAGAAGGAGTTAATTATTAACGAGATCCTTGTAATGAGGGAAAACAAGAACCCAAACATTGTCAACTATCTGGACAGGTGAGTCCATGGGAAAATACTAGCACTCATTCTCCAAACTGTAATTCTATTGTCCTGATACATGTGTGATAACTATACGTGGCTCTGAAAGTGGCCTGGGCGCACGTGGCTCATTGCTGTTTTGTTCCAGTATTGTGGCTTTTCAGAGGGGTGACAAACAGGAGGAGCTTCATTCCAAAATCCAGTTGTCTGAATATACATCATATCAAACCTGTCTTCTTTTCAGTGTGATGCTTCTGCTTTTCCCACTAACTTTCTAATGAAAATAATTTGTGCTGAATTATTTGCTGGTAAAGTCTTTCATTCCTGTGAATTTATACAGACCACAAAACAAGTGGGAAAAGCAGAATAGGAATATTCTAGCACTGAAAATACGTGTGATGGACAGGTAGACGTCTGTGTACGTCCGTTAATGACCCCACTGACGGAGTGACGTTGTCTCCCTGCAGTTACCTGGTGGGGGAGGAGCTGTGGGTGGTGATGGAGTACCTGGCGGGCGGGTCCCTCACGGACGTCGTCACCGAGACCTGTATGGATGAAGGACAGATCGCGGCGGTGTGCAGAGAGGTAAAGGTCTTACCAAGTCTGTGTGTGTTGCTTTGTTTCAGGATATGTTTTAGGCCATTGGTTCCCAACCTTCTGGTGTCTTGATGCAAATGTCACGGGTTTCACTTTTTTGTGAATTAAAGTGCGTCATTTAAACTCAAAGTGCATCATCGCAAATTTCGTGTTGTTGACAAATAAGCGTTCGGATGTACCCAATGATATTTGCATAATGTTTAAAGGGTTTCCCCAGTTACATATTCCTCCAGTCTGGGAGGGTGGGATCACATGTTAAGGGGGGAGGGGAGTGATGATACCTGGCTCTCATTTGTAGTTAAATGGTAACCTTCTTTTTTTTTTTTCTTTTTTTGTAAAATTGATCTTCCAAAAACAAAACCTATAGAAACACAAATTCAATCCAGTGGCGCACGCAGGGGGGGTTTCTGAGTCTCTAGAAACCCCCCCCCCCCTGCGCTAACTAAGTGGCCTCTGTCCTATACAGCAGCCGCGGTGCTGTCAAAGAAGCGTCCGTGGTGGTGCTGTATTGTATACAGCACCGCCGCAGACGCTTCTTAGACAGCGCTGCGGCTGCTGTATAGGACAGCGCTGGCGAAACGGAGCTCTGCGCATGCTCTCTTGCGCCGCTGCAATCATTTACAAGGTATCCAAATTTCACATGAAGGTGTAACATTATACTCAAGTATGCAACCATATGTTCCAAATTAAATCTACTATATACAGCGCCGGATTGTACAGTAGAGAAGACGGGGTCATACAGAAAATGGGGACATGTAAGGTAGACAAAATAAATGCAGACATGAAAACAAAAAGTATGGAGGACACCCTGCTCATTAGAGAGCTCACATTCTAAGTGTAAGAGGGCACAAGAGGAGTGAGTGTGGCTCAGAGTGGAGATTGGGACAGTGGTGAGGATCATTAGTGTGAATAGTATCATCGGGGATAGGTGAGCTATTAAAGAAATGGGTTTTTAGAGAACGTCTAAAGATTTGAAGGCTGTGGGAAAGTCTGATTGAGCGTGGTAGGGAATTCCATAAGTGGGGAGCAGCACGGGAGAAGTCTTGTAGGTGGGAGTGAGGTGGTTATCAGAGGTAGATCTAAGAGGGCAGGAGGTAGAGAATTTTGATTTGAGATGTTTGAAGGGGTGGTGGTGTTGAGGGCTTTGTAGGTAACCGTACATAGTTTAAACTGGATTCTGTAGGATGCGGAGCCAGTGTAGGGATTTGCAAAGTGGTGCATATTTAGATTACTGAAAGTACGGCTAAAATGACAAAACCATTAAAGGCTAACTCCATTTTTACATATCTCTAGTAAAGCTAATATTTGCAAAATGGTTTTTGTTTTGTTTTTCATTGTTGGGACCCCAGAAATAAAACCTGAAGGTTGAGCTTCAATGACATCACAGCTCTGTGTTCAGTGATTATGGTAGAAAACTACATCTACCGTGATACATGGCATTCACAACACGAACACTAAACTATCGGTGTCACCCTTGTGTCCTCCCCAAACTGCCTGTGATCTGGTTGGTTCAGCTTGTGTTTAAATCCTGCCTAGAACAAACATCTGTAGAGAAGGTAACACTGAATAGTTTGAAGTGGGAGTTGGTGGCCCAGAGCCATCAAACTAAACAGGAAAATACACCAGAGCTCACTCAGTACTGCGTCTTCTAAACTAGAGCTCACAGGTGCCTTATTACTTTGACTTCTGTAGATTTAAAGGGGGAGAGAGGACATTGAGTAGATGGATTTTCCATTTTCTGTGGACAGTGACTCGTGTCGCCCTCCCTGACCGCGGCTTTGCGAAGCATCCTGTGGATTCCGGCTGTATCACAAACTGCTTGTTATTGGTGACCATTATAAATCAAAATATCATTACAGTTTTTATCATTTGCAGCATTGTTAAATCAGTTTTAAGTACATTTTGGCACAGATTTATATGCAAAATCCTGCGTTGTCCTTAGTTTAAGAAGTACAATGTGTGCTGATTGACTATTAGACATTAGACGTCATTTGTATCCTGATATGTCCAGAAATCCGAGGTCTGTTCTCTACGTGTAACCGTCTCTGGCTGCGGATGAGATTAGAGGACCGTTCCCAGGTTAATGAGCGTTCGTGATCTAATAGATTGTGTTTATTGATGTCTGCTGTATGATAGAAATAAATGTGTCTGTTCTGGTTCCGCGGTTACAGTCTGGTGTTCTCCCCTCTGCAGTGTCTTCAGGCCTTGGAATTCCTGCACGCGAACCAAGTCATCCACCGAGACATTAAGAGCGACAACATCCTCCTGGGAATGGACGGTTCGGTCAAATTAAGTACGTTCCGGTGATGCGCTGCAAGTTGTCGTATGGGTTTCTCATTTGTAGCATTAATATCTCTTCCTGTATAAATGGTCCTCTGTAGCCGGTAACTCTTATTCCTTCTCTGGGCTAAAATTCTGAACCACTGATTAATTACAGGTAGTAATCGGGACTCTAACATCCTTTCTTTGTAACGGTATTGTGTGTTTTATAACGTAAGTAAGTAGGAGATGCAGTACAGGAGATTGACCCCTTCTGTTAGTACTGGAAGCTTTGCCCCATTCAGAACCTACACATAACGTCTCTGTGGATATAACTCTGAGTTTACTCCGGATTCAAGAGGTTTTAGAAACGTAACCTTGGCGCAGACAATTACTGGTGATTGGATACAATATATTGGTTCCCCAGCACCATAATCGGCCACCTTAACTTATGTGCTTAATCCATAAAGAAAGTCTGCTTGGTAATAAGCTGTTAGTTATCTAGTTAACACCCCAGAATTTTACTGTAACTCGTATTTACTCCTTTGGTCTCCTGTTGGTACTGACTGTAATGTATAACGTTATTTCGCTTACAGATGTTACTGTTGAGGCACCGGATCCGTAGTGTGTGTGACGTCTGTTTAACGTGTTGTGTTTGGTTCTCTTGTAGCGGACTTTGGTTTTTGTGCTCAAATTACCCCGGAACAAAGTAAGCGCAGCACGATGGTCGGTACGCCCTACTGGATGGCCCCAGAGGTGGTCACGCGCAAGGCTTATGGCCCTAAAGTGGACATCTGGTCGCTGGGGATCATGGCCATAGAGATGGTAGAGGGGGAGCCGCCATATTTGAATGAAAATCCTCTCAGGGTAAGTACCTCTTTCTAAAGGGGGACGGGGGTCAATTCAGTGCAAGGTGACCCAGGAACGTCCGCAGAGACCCCCAGACCTCGGGGATTTTACAGGAATCTGCTCATTTTTTTTCATCCCATAAATGTGCCAGGAAAAATGAGCCGAGATTTGTACAGTAATAGCGCAGCCGGAGATCAGTGATGTCCCCCACCCCCCCCCCCCCGCACCACAACGCCAGGAATTGAATCTCCCCCTCGAAGTCTCTTTATACCCTGACCCCACTATACAGGGGCTTGTACCAAATACACCCAGATATCTGTAATGCAAAACAAATATGATCATCATCAACATTTATTTATATAGCGCCACTGATTCCGCAGCGCTGTACAGAGGACTCATTCACATCAGTCCCTGCCCCATTGGAGCTTACAGTCTAATTTTCCCTAACACACACACACACACACACACACACACACACACACACACACACACACACACACACACACACACACACACACACACACACACACACACACAGAGAGAGACTAGGGTCAATTTTTGATGGCAGCCAATTAACCTACTAGTATGTTTTTGGAGTGTGGGAGGAAACCGGAGCACCCGGAGGAAACCCACGCAAACACAGGGAGAACATACAAACTCCACACAGATACGGCCATGTTCGGAATTGAACTCATGACCCCAGCGCTGAGGCAGAAGTGCTAACCACTTAGCCACCGTGCTTATTTATTTCTCAACACAAATGTACAGATCATTGCCTTGTACTCACTGTTGCCGTACTGCAGAGAATAGCTTTTGTTTTTCTGACACCGAGCAGTAAAAACCAAAATCATTCCCCTGCCCCCACCCTACACACACACTCCAGATTGTTTGGCATTTGTGTTTCTTGACGCGCGACTCCATTCTGTAACCAGGCGCTGTATCTTATCGCTACAAACGGGACCCCAGAGCTGCAGAACCCAGAGAAGCTGTCTGTCTCTTTTAGAGACTTCCTTACCCGGTGCCTGGAAATGGATGTGGAGAAGAGAGGTTCAGCCAAAGATCTGCTGGAGGTGAGATCTCCCCGACATCCAAATGTGGTGGTCCTATCTACTGTGCAAAGCACTGGACCAGTGCTTACGTTTTTATGGACAGGGGAGAGGGGTTTCCTGAACTTGCTGCTCGCTATATTTTCCACTCAGTGTTAATTACCTGTTATTGTTTAGTATGTGCTGTACAGAAACCCCTACCCTATACTGATGAGCTCCAAACAGGGTGAACGTGTCTGTAGGATTACATTTTGCCTTTGCACTGACCCATGTCTGACTACCCAGTGACTCTTTAAATATGTCCCAGATGTCTCTCTCCTTGTATACCATCTTCTTCTTTACATATTGTCCCTCAGGGGCGGTTTCCTATTCTCCCCATCACGTTTCATGGTTTTATTGTGGTAACTTTGTTCACAGAACTCTACCCCATACTAGGAAGCTCTAACCGGGCCCGTACGGCCCCCCCTCCCCCGCACATCCTCTATCAGGGAGTGGATAACTGTGGGTCACTTTAATCTCCCATCCAGAAAACTTACTGATTTAGAAAACTACCTTTTAAATATTGTCCAGTATGACACGTCTGGTTAGGTTCTCCGGTTGTGTTCCGTAGGGCAGTTTAGTGATTGGAGACACATCGTCCCCATGTTATCGTGGCTGTATAAATCGGGTTCCGTATTTTCTCTCCTCACCCTCTGTATCGCCCCAAAATACCCTGAATACGCCATGTGCTGTATTGTTAGTGATGCTGGTGTTTTATATCCGTTTCTTTATTTGTGTTTTATACATTTAATAGACAGTAAAAAGTTCTTGACTGCAAACCTCAATCAAAACACATGAGGTGTTATCATATGAAATCTCTTTAACTTCAGGGTTAGGCAACCTTTTATTATTATTATTAATTTTTATGTATAGGGCGCCACTAGGTGTCCGCGGCGCCGTACAGGGACAGACAAGATTACAATATGAGGTGAGACAGCACAGAATAGTAAACAATAATCACAGTAACTCAGTGAGCTCAAGGCACAGCTAGAGGGGAGGGGAGAGGGGAAGGTCAGCCAGCAACGGCACTTAGGAGGGAGGGCACAGATGAGAGGGAGACCCCCAGGGGGAAGAGAAGGGAGCGAGAGGGGACGCGGGAGGAGGGTCCTCAAGGAGGAAGGCAGGGTAGCTGGCGAGCAGAGTTAAAAGTGGTGAAGACAGGAGGAGAGAAAGCCCTGCTCAAAGGAGCGTACAATCTAATCTTTTACTCTCCTGATCTTGTGGAACTACAAATCCCAGAGTGCCAAGCCTGCCAGGGGAAACTGGGGCTTTAGGTCTACATTAGCTGGACAGCACCAGGATGCCTTGTATAGTTGAAGTAAGCCGCAGCCTGGATAGATCTCTTCTGTGGTTATTGCTCCAGCTGTTGTCTGTTGATTACCAGGGAATGAATAAGGTGAATTAAAGTCTTTTCTCTTGGATTTGTGTGTCCTACTTCCCCAGTGTTTCCATGCTCCATACAGAGACGACTGATGGTGGTGATGGAGCAGACGGTGACTGCGGTGTTGTGGGTATTAGATGCCAGGGATAATAGGACTGTGTGTTATGTGCTGTATAGGAATGGCTTACCCTCTCCCTCCTGCCTGGCACAGTGTTTGGCTTTTCCTGTGTTCGAGGAGAACAGGTTGCATTCCCCGTGGACAGACTTCTGTTCTCCACGTGACTGGCAGGAGACTCTGTGTGCACAGAAGTGGTGCTGATCTCATGCTTTATAAATAGACCTCGGTGCATTAAACCCAGCACGTTCCATCCGATGCAAACGCTGGGCCAGAATCCGCTCCGTTCCGTTCCTCAGTTACTGGTGACGGCGCTGCCAGCGTCTCGCTCCGATACTGTGACCGAACAGACATCCGTGTATTTGGGACATTGTGGGTGGGACAAGTATCCATTCTAAAGCAGTTATAGATAGATAGAAGTAATCTCTCTTCCCTCACTGTATAACAGTGACAGACCTGTGTCTATTGGGGAGATTAGAGTCCATTCTGCAGTTATTGCGTAAATGTAACTGGTATTTTTCAGTATATTGTTACATTTGCAGTTCGTTTGCATAGATATTTCCTTGATCTGAAGATTAACTGCTGCCCGAAGACTGGGGGCCAAAATAAATTGAAAATTGTATAGAAATGATTTTTATTTCCTTTTGTTGGGATATTGATGCACAGATTGTTTAGTAATCGATTGTTCTGGGCTTATTACACTGCAAATTATCTTGTTTGTCTTGTCCCTTAATGAGCGGCCAATATAATCTAATTTATTAATGATCTAATTGGATTATTAGTTCACTGTTTAAGCATTTTCCCGGCTGTGAGATAAACCAGGGCACTGTTCTCCGTCTGAGCTATTCATCAGGGAATACCAACAGGAAGTTGTGTGTAGTCTTAGTATGTAAGACAATTTTTAAGTAGGATATTCTATTTTTTCCGATATACTATAAAAAGTAAAACTATTTGCCCAGAGGAGAAATAAAACAGTGGCAGGATATGAATATAGTTACAAAGAACTATTCAGAAAAAAAACATTGCAATGCTACAGATTAAAGGTCTATGTATATTTCCAAATTCATAACTAAGGTAGTCTTGTTACATCAATAGTCCATATTTGAGACTACTGTCTACATCTTTACTAGCTAAACTGCAGCTTAGTCAGTCTGTGCTCACGGATATTCAGATTGCATGCTCTGCAGACCAGGTAAGTGGAATGAGTTTTTAGCGGGGCTGTTTACTGATGTCGGCAGAGCTGGCGAACACAAAAACTATCTTTTACAGTAAGGTTGAGGTTAAATAAACCTATCATTTTTTTTTTTTTATTTTTTTTTTTTTTTTTTTATAATTTTTATGCAAATAGTAATTATTGGTGATCTTCAGTCCTTTTTGTATTGAGTGCAGTGCACGTTTATAAGATTTGCCTGTTTAATGCAGTCAGAAAAACTATCTAAAGTCATGCAGCTCTCAGCTTTGACGGTTTCTAAATAGCTACTGCAGATGGCGGCTTTACCAGGCAGAATCCTGTTCATTGTATACGGAGGTTTGTTCATTTCTCATACAGCGATACATACCCTTTAAACGTTCCTCTGACTGTAGTGTAAGCTAAGTCAATCTGGTCCTGTACATAACAAACTATAACTGACATGAAGTAGGTTTAGTATTTGCCATAATTCTGCAATAATGATTTTAATTCCCCTATTTTGTATTCCTTCCCGCACAGCACCCGTTCCTAAAGGTCGCCAAACCTCTGTCCAGCCTCACGCCTCTGATACTTGCAGCGAAGGAAGCCACGAAGAGCAGCCGCTGAGCCATGTAACCACTTGACGTTACGGACTCCTGGCCCGGGATTTCTGTAACCGGCATTTATTCAGCCGCCGTTACCTGGACTGAGAGCTACAAGCACAAAACTGCTCTTCTAGAGCCCCAAGGGAATCTTCTATGGACCCTTACAGGAAAGACTGTGAACATTTTATTTTATTTGTGACAAACCCAGCATTTTGTTGAAGTCTCTTTAACTGTTTTTTTTTTTTGTTTTAATGATTTGGAACCTTGAATGTTGATCCGAATAAATTAAACCACCTCGTTCTCATATTCTTCAAATGCGTCGTTCAATAAGAAGCAATAAACATGAGACCTGGCCAAGCCACGTTCTATCACCGGTTATCACAGAGGTATTTGTTTAATCGCTTACGGTCCATTAATCCAGCCTTGGTCGTCAGTAGGAAAGTCCCTCGTCTTTTTGTATTTCAGCTAGTCGCTCTGTTGCAATAATTTTGATGGTTAATATTTAATTAGGATTTGTAGCAATGTTTAGGGGGCCAATGCTCAGAATCTGTTGTCCAACAGATATGAAAGTGAAAAACCATGGACTCAGTACCACTTATAACCAGCAGTTGAAGTAGAGACTCCAAACCATATCATCATCGTCACCATTTATTTATATAGCACCACTAATTCCGCAGCGCTGTGCAGAGAACTCACTCACATCAGTCCCTGACCCATTGGAGCTTACAGTCTAAATTCCCTAACATACGCACAGAGAGAGACAAGAGACAATTTTGATAGCGGCCAATTAACCTACCAGTATGTTTTTGGAGTGTGGGAGGAAACCGGAGCACCCGGAGGAAACCCACACAAACACGGGGAGAACATACAAACTCCACA
Organism: Mixophyes australis; assembly: GCA_036250195.1. Lineage (NCBI taxonomy): Eukaryota > Metazoa > Chordata > Amphibia > Anura > Limnodynastidae > Mixophyes > Mixophyes australis. The sequence goes on along the minus strand of JAVHZZ010000002.1, from coordinate 19,488,751 downwards.
CAGATACGGCCATGATCGGGAATTGAACTCGTGACCCCAGCGTTGTGAGGCAGAAGTGCTAACCACTGAGCCACCGTGCTGCCCATATATTTTATAATGTAGCTGATGGACATTACTAGAGAAGTTTATCTATAGATCTTGTACTGCATATTCTATTTATGGTATGCATATTGAAAATGTGATGTTGACATCCCATTATTGATTTTTGGGTTTAAGGTTTCGTGCAGACACCCTGTGCTTTCTACCTTACATTTCTTATAAGGACTTATCATGGAAAGTCGGAGAACTTACTATTACTTATCCCCCCCATGTGGCACATAGGGCAACCTTTTAAATGGAGAACCGTTGGCAACGGTGCGGATTAAGTTCTCTGACAGGTCAGCTGCCTCTCCTGCCCGAGATACTCTCTGGGTTTCAGCATCATAGTGTGTGATTAATGACCCATACAGAAGTATTATGTATACTGGAACTTGCTGGTGGGAGTGATTCTTCTCCTACTCTACAGCTCAGCAAAACAATCGGCAATCTCTTCATGACAAGTCACATGTAAATGGCATTTACATGTTGGTGTTTTGTTCATATACTTATTGACATATTTGTCACGGGAGCAGCTGATAACTCTCTCCCCCTCTATGGCCAGTCTGTCTGTCTGTCTGTCTCTGCAGCACTAACCAAGTTGCAGGTTTTGCATCAGGTGCGAGTGCCCAATATTTCACCCCCGTGCGGTCAGGACACTCGTTCTGTGATGTGACTGTGCCCCAGTGGTCTAACTACCAATTTGTTGGGGGTGCTTAGGGGTTCAGCAATGCTTTGGTGCCCTCCTTTGCATACAGGCCCAGCGTCTGCTCTGACAGGGCCATATTCTGCTATGGGTGGAGCAGCACTTGTAAAGTGGGTGGTAGTGATTAGTGATGAGAAGGTCATTGACAGAACATAGCAACAGCACAGTGGCTTAGTGGTTAGCACTTCTGCCTCACAGCACTGGGGTCATGAGTTCAATTTTCGACCATGGCCTTGTCTGTGTGGAGTTTGTATGTTCTCACCGTGTTTGCGTGGGTTTCCTCCGGGTGCTCCGGTTTCCTCTCACACTCAAAAAACATACTGGTAGGTTAATTGGCTGCTAACAAATTGACCTCTCCATCTGTGTCTCGTGTGTGTTAGGGAATTTAGACTAAGCTCCAATGGGGCAGGGACTGATGTGAGTTCTCTGTACAGCGCTGCGGAATTAGTGGCGCTATATAAATAATGATGATAGGGGGTATTAACGAGGTTGAAGGGCTTTATAAGTGAGGGTAAGCAACGTGAATTGTATTCTGGAGGGAATGGGCAGCCCTAACCAACTGGTGTTAAAACACGGCTCCTAGCTTGCACTTGTACGTGTGCAACTGCATGTTCAAATATAACTTATTCTGTTCTATGCGTCAATACCCAATTGTGTTCATACTTTTGTCCTCCTGTGGTTACAATGTGGTTTTTGGATCTTGCTTTATTCATTTCAATGTGTTCAAAGCATTGTCACTACATCCAGTCTGTTCATCTGTGTGGGAGGGAAGCACCAGTGCTGTGTTTCGGTTTTGTTTTTTTGCTCCCACGTCAAAGTTTTTGTTTTTCTTCTGGATTTTATTTCGGGAAAGTTCCTTATCGTTTCAGTTCTTGACACGTATGCAAATGCAACGTCTGTTCAGAACACTTATCCACACAACGGTTTTTCTTACGGTTTGCACTGACATTTGTCTTCTAGATTCTGTATTCATAATGCATTTTTGTGTTAAATTTTTTAATGTTCTATTCCACAGTAACTGAAGCACTTATTTTAAAATGTTAGAGTTCTGTGTAAATCTGTTGTCTCCACACGAACCAATCACAGCAGGCAGTGCCTCGTGGTGATCTCTTCATTCTAGTGGCTTGCTATTTAAACCTCTTGTCTACTTGATTGACTGCATTCTCCAGCAAAATGGCTGCCTCCACGGTGTGCAGTCAAATACCTCACTACTGTCCCAATTTCAGTAGAACAGTCCCATTAGAGGAGTTTTTGTCCCCACTGGCAGATATGACCTCGCTCACCACAGTGAGTGGGTTTAGCGAGCACCAGAGGCAGGCGTCTGTGGTGCCCATGGCAATTGAAGGGTGATCTTAGGGGAGGTGTGTTGAGGGGCTCCTGACTGGATGTGCTGGGATTACTCATTTTAATAGTGTATTTAAAATGCAGCTGTTTTATATTCTAGAATTTTATCTTTTTTTTTTTCTGCTTGTGAGTAGGAAACAAGACTAAATTGTACCTCGCGGTCTGGTGTAGACAGATCCTGCTGCCTACGGATCTGCTGGTCTTGAGAAAATAAAATTGTACAATGTCATTGCTCAGACATGTCTAGTTGAGTCCAGATTTGGCACTCTGCCAGGACACGACTGTCTATGCCCATTATAGATGCTGGCGCTCTATCTATGCAGACTCTGTATACAAAGTGATAAGCTGGGTACACACTACAGGTTTTTCAATTATTGTACCAATTACTCCATAAACGACTGTTAGGTCCGATATCGCATTAGTGTGTACACCCCGACGATTATGCTTTATCATACCAAAGCTCATCTTATCATTTCAATTGATGTTGTAAACTGACTACAAATCGCGACCAATGATGGAACGATGTTGGGCAAATGTGGCAGTGTGTACGCACTCGCCACCAGCAGTGTGGTCAGATATCTGTACAGTGTACAGAGTCACCATCTTATAGCAGATGGTTATGAGAGATGAAGATCACAGATCTGAAGGTAAATCATGTAGGGGTGTACACAGGAATCAGCTGGTCAATGGGACTTTCAGTTATTGGTGAAATCGTTACAGAAATCGCATTGGATGAATTCTCTGTAGTGTGCACCCAGCTTTACTTACAAGTCAAATATGCCCTTAAAGAGCCATTAACCGTAAAATACTTTCTGAGCATTTGTCTAAGTGACGGGAAATGGATTTATAATAATGATTGGTTTCCAGGTCTTCCCTTAATGATTGGACACTTTTGTCCCACAAATTGATCATTTTATCCCCCCCCCCCCCCCAAAAAAAAAAACAAAATTGCTCCAGCTGTCCCATTACACACTAACTACTCCTGTAGTATAATAATTAGATAGGATGTGGAGATCTGTGGAAAAGAGACTACTTTTCTCTCTCCGCAATTTTAGAATGGTAAGAATTTTTAAGCCTAAGCAAAGCCAATAATAAATATTCAGAACGGTCCATATATACCGATGATCTGGTGGGGAAAAAATAAGTCCTGTTTGTGTTATTGGTGTCAAGCAAGAGCGTCTTAATATGGTAGAACATAATTGTTTTAACCATTTCATGCCAGGCTAATAATTCTTATGTCTTCGTGCGCTTCCGTATCATAGATCACCGCTAGACTTTCACTCTGACATGTAAACATGCCCCTGGGTGTATTAAAGCCTCAAATCGGCTAAAGAGTTGGTCACTTATCCATGTTAGTAGATTGTAATGAGTGCTGGGCTTTCATAGTAATGTGGCAGAACTCACTGAGCAACCTTTAAGGGTATGTAGTGACAGACTTTACATTTTCATAATATGCCTGTCCATTCAACTGTACAGATATCTAAGAACCAAAACTGGCACATGCTTATGAACTTTTCTATACCCCCTAGGTTCAGATGTGGAAAATGAATAATTCCTTACTTCCCACACGTATTAGTGTAGCGAATTTAAAAAATAGAAAGAATTCAGTCTGTTCCCAAAGTAATTTGCTGAATAAACAGCTGTTCTGACGTTTAAGTTACACTTCAGTTCTCCCCCTCCAAATTGCATGTCAGAATATATTTTTGATTTTGTTTTAAAAGGTTTGTTCTCTTCAATAGATCATGTTGTCTTGAGAAATGTTTTGAAATGTACATTGTTACAATACAACAAAGCTGTTGCATTTTCTTCAGATTGCTCTGCCCATTTAAATGATTTTATTTGAAGTTGAACCGTTTCCCAGCTCTGTAGCCGGGTGATTCAGTGACAGAAGGTAGAAGCTGGCACCTAGATTAGAAGAGAGCAGGTCTCTGTGCGTGGGTGCCCTCTCAGCGCCAGCGTACGTCATCCATCAGGTATCTGCAGAGAGCTGGCACCAATACCCTGCATCTATCAGGAATAGTTCTGCTTTGTACCTTCCTCCCCAGTTTCTCTGCTGACTTTAATTAAAAAAATAACAAAAGCTGCGGGAGTTGTTTATGGGAAGTCCTTGAAAGGTTGTGTAGATTCTGCCCTCTTATCAAACGCTCGGAGGCTGATCTACAACCAGTCTGTGCTACCTTTGTTTCTGAAATAGTTTAATGATTATTTCTGAACAGCTCTGTTTTTCACACATTCAAAGCTACAGATCACTGTAGTTTATTAGGTTGTTCGCACCCTCGTGCAACTTTAACTCTTAATTTTATAATGTATTTTATATAGCGCCAGTATGCGCTGCATTGCTTTACACCCAGGAACAAATGCAAAATGAAGAGCAGATTGGGTATCAATAAAGAGGTAAGAGGACCCTGCTCGTAATTCTATAGGCAAATAGCAGTTTGATATGAGGTTTAATACTCATTAGTCCAGCTAGATTGAATTGTGAAAAAGTGCTGTGGGGTTCTATGATCCTGTCACACAGCAATGGTGGTTTGGTGACAATAGGGTGATGATTAAATATAGAAAGAGTGTGTACAGACAACCAATGTAGGGACTGGCAGAGCACCAATAGAAGAACATTTGGAAATGAAAATTGGTCATTGATGCTTACTCTCCCAGAACGTCCGGACATCCGGCAAGTTAGATTACCCTCCAAGATACACTTCACCTCCTCCACATGACACCTACCGCAATTTAGTGAACACACCACCCATGAATTTATCAGTTCCCCATGGAGTTAGGAATGCTCACTATATAAATTGAAGTTGCATAATTTTCTCCCCCCGTATATTAATGGAAAGTCATTTCAGATTTCCTAACACCCCTTCCCAATGATCTCCATCAATAGGCCAAAGACTTCACATTTGAGATAAGATATGGAGATGGGTTTGCTTTGAGTTGTAAGTCTGAATTGTCTGGGGGTGTTCCCAGTATACAGTAGTTAGTACCTACTAAAAGTGATCCAAGAAAGGTCAACCAGTGAATAGGTGACAGGGTCATGGTCGCCCAAGGCTCATTGATGTGCGCGGGGTGTGCCTGTCTGGTCCTATCCTAAAAAAGAGCTACTGTAGCACAAATTGCTGAAAAAGTTAAAGCTGGCTATGATAGAAGGGTGTCAAGTGCATCGTAGCTTGCTGCGTATGGGGCTCCGTAGCTGCAGACCGGTCAGGGTGCCCCTGGTGACCTCTGTCCACTTCTGAAAGTGCCTACAATGGCACCAGAACTGGACCATGGAGCAGTGGAAGAAGGTGGCCTGGTCTGAAGAATAACGTTTTCTTTTACATCATATGGTGCATGCGCATTGTTTACCTGGGGAAGAGATGGCACCAGGATGCACTATGGGAAGAAGACAAGCCGGCGGAGGCAGTGTGATGCTCTGGACAAGGTTCTACTGGGAAACCTTGGGTCCTGGCATTCATGTGGATGTTACTCTGACACATACCACCTACCTAAACATTGTTATGGACCAAGTACACCCCTTCATGGCAGCGGTATTCCCTTATGGCAGAGGCCTCTTTCAGCAGGATAATGCGCCCTGCCACACTGCAAACATTGTTCAGGAATGGTTTGAGGAACATGACAAAGAGATCAAGGTGTTGACTTGGCCTCCAAATTCCCCCAGATCGCAATCCGATCGAGCATCTGTGGGATGTGCTGGAAAAACAAGTCCGAGCCATGGAGGCCCCACATCACATCTTACAGGACATAAAGGATCTGCTGCTAACGTCTTGGTGCCAGATACCACAGGACACCTTCAGAGGTCTTGTGGAGACCTCGCCTCGACGGGTTAGATCTGATTGGGTGACACGAGGGGTAACTACACTATATTAGGCAGATGGTTCTAATGTTGTGGCTGATCGGTGTATTTTACAGAAGTTATTTGATTAAAAGTAATAGCTAGAATTTTTGCCAGAATTACTGTATCTACATTATTCAAAGATATAACTCTATAAGAGGCACAATAAAAAGCTCCTTTGCCAGGTTTCAAAATCAAATCTCATTGCTCTCTCTGCCTGAAAGCTTCCTCAAATAATTTAATAGTCTAGGTGCAAATATATCTGTCTGGGATTTATACCACTTTGAGAGTAGACCAGCTAGAAGTTTACCAGCTGGGAGTGAGACCAATCGCCAATGTAACTTGGTTTTTTTTAAAAAAAATTAAAACATCAGCATTTTTAATCATTATCATAGAAACAGTCTGTGGATAAAGGTTCAATAACTGCTTACGTTACAGACAAGGTGAATGGTCATATTTGTCCATAAAATGTTTTAACAAAATCCTTAATTTATATAGGACTCTTCACTAACCGCCTATCCTTCAACTCCGCAATCACTGTGTATAAATGTGGTTCCCTAGTGAGGAACTCTAACATCACCAAACTAAATATATCTTACATAGAATATCTACTTTCTAGGCTCCTCTGTGAGTATTTACCAATATGTTCGTTTTTACCCCCAAGTGATTTTTATTAGCAATTTCAGAGGGAAAAGCAACAAATTTTCTTTCTAGTGCGTTGATCATGAAACTTCTAGTGGAAGCCTTTAAAGCAGGCGTCAGGGAATTTTTTTTTACCTTTTACCCCCAAATATATTTAGATAGGCCGACGTTATCCCCTTAATTTGAAAGGAAGGAAATCATATATTATTAATTATTGGAATTCAAAATGATATTGAATCTATTCAAAAATTCTTTGAAAGCTTCAACTTCAAAACATCAGGTTTTGGAGAAATGATGTTTCTTCATTTTTGATACGAGAGCATCAATATTGGGGCATTTTGCTGTCGGAGCAATTTGGATACAGTCTTCAGCGTCCAATCGATTTCTCTGCTTTGTTTTTATGTTCGTTAGAGTGGAAAATCCTTGTTCGCAAAGGTAGGTTGTTGCAAAAGGCAGCAACTTTTTGACTGCCTCCTTATGTGCAATTTTGATGCCTTTGCAGCTGTTGACATCCAAAAATATGACAGATCTGCTTTGTTTTCAAATGCAATACGTGCTTCATTATTACATCAAAGCTCAAGAAGTGCCTCTGCCAACTCTTGAGGCTCTTCTGGTACAACAGCAATTTCACATTTAAAGGGGTCTACAATCCAACTGATCTCTGACCTGATCTAGTGGCAGCTCCCGGCAGTTTCCTTGCTCCCACTGAATGTTGGGCGTGACGTCATCACGCCCGATGTAATTTTTAGTGAGGATTCGGCGAGAAGCACTGTTGGAGCAGATAGGAGTAGCGGCAGCGCAACAAAGAAGAAAAAAGAACAGAAGAGATAAAGGCGATGGAAAGGTAAGTAAAAATATATTATGTACATATTGTGTGTGTGTGGGCAGGCATTGTAATTGTATTGTGTGTATAGGCACTAAGGGTGTGCACCGGCCACTTTTGGTGTTTTGGGTTCTGATTAGCTTGAGGTTTTGGGTTCTGATTTGTTTTGCCAAAACACCCCACGAAAGGTTTTGGTTCTGATTTTGGGTTTTGGGTTCTGATTTTTTTTTTTAAAAAAGCATAAAAAGTGCTAAAATCCATATTTTGGGTTTGTTTTCACTCCTACGCTCTTATTAAGCTCAATAACATTCATTTCCACTAATTTCCAGTCTATTGTGAACACCTCACACCTCACAATATTGTTTTTAGGCCAAAAGGTTGCACCGAGGTAGCTGGATGTCTAAGCTAAGCGACACAAGTGGGCGGCACAAACACGTGGCCCATCGTAGGTGGCTGTGCAGGCTTGAATGGCTTTTTTGCTGTTCCTCCATCCTCTGCAGCATATAGAGGGTGGAGTCCAAGCGCGTCAATACCTCTTGTTTTAGTTGATGGCAGGGCAGGTTCATGCTTTTGTGATGTAGCAGGAACAGTGAACGTAGTTTTAATATATGATACTAATGCGTGCTGCAAATGGTGGAAGGAGCCACCTCTTCCCGTACAGTGATGGGAAGGTCAGGCTTCGCAACCACCAACACCCTTGGACTCGCCTTGGGGATTTGTGATGACATCTCTCTAGAAGGCAGAGTTGTTTGCTGTGTTGTTGATGACAGCTTAAGTCTCTCAAATTTTTTTAGAGAGGTGGGGAGGAGGAGGGCTTAGATCCTTGGGTGAAGCTGAACCACTAGTCATGAACACGGGCCAGGGCCTAAGCCGTTCTCGTAAATGGCATATTGACAAGTTTACGTTTCTCCTCAGATGATTTGAATTTTCTTTTTTTTACTAATTGTAGTGAACTTTGGCTTTTTGGATTTTACATGCCCTCTACTAGGAGATTGGGCATTGCCCTTGGCAGACAACGTTGATGGCATTTCATCGTCTATGTCATGACTAGTGGCAGCAGCTTCAGCATTAGGAGGAAGTGGGTCTTTATCTTTCCCTACTTTATCCTCCAAATTTTTGTACTCCATTATATGCAGCACAAGAGAGTGTACCCCTAAACCACACACACTTTGGGACTGCGGAAACAGTGAACGTAGTAATAGATTGCAGTTCCTATTTTTTGGGACTGCTGAAACAGTGAACGTAGTAATATAGATTGCAGTTCCTATTTTTTGGACTGCAGAAACAGTGAACGTAGTAATAGATTGCAGTTCCTATTTTTTGGGACTGCAGAAACAGTGAACGTAGTAATATAGATTGCAGTTCCTATTTTTTGGGACTGCTGAAACAGTAAACGTAGTAATATAGATTGCAGTTCCTATTTTTTGGACTGCAGAAACAGTGAACGTAGTAATAATATAGATTGCAGTTCATATTTTTTTTTTTTTTCAAAACATTTTAATTGAAGACATTCAGACATCAATTATGTAATGCTGTTCATTTCACAAAAGAAGAGAAACATTCCATTGTAAATACAGTCAATATAAATGTACATGGGTATTATTACATTTTTTCCTTGGATGACACTTGAGGAGGTTTGACGACCATAATACAAACATTCTAGAATATGTGTGTCCGATATTAATATATTATCGCTTTGAAATATAAGACAAAGCAAAATTGCAGTAATGGTAACATTAGTGGTGAAAATAAATACGCCATCATCTCTCAATAAAAGGAGCAGACATGACATTACAATTTCCCCTCCCCCTATCCACCATCAGGGTGCGAAGGGACCAGAGGAAGATGACAGGCCCGCCCCATCATCCCCTACGAAAATTGGGGGGTCTTGAAGGAATACTCTTGTTTCATACCACAGTGTCTGGTGAAAGCATTCATATAGTTGGTTGCGTAATTGGGAGGGTAGGATATTAATATAGCTTTCCCAAGTCTCAAAAAATTTGCGAGTTAGGGTACTTTTCTGAAGAGAAGCTTCCAGCCAATCCATTCTCAGGAGAAAGTACATTTTTTCTTTAAATAGCTCAAGTGTTGGAGGGGAGTTCTGGATCCACATATGGAGGATCGATTTCCTAGCCGCAGCAGATATTGCCATATGCAACTTTCTGCCTCCTGTAGATGTTCGCGTATCAGAAGGTAAAATACCCAGTATTGCCCTATCAGGAGTGAATGGCAAATAGTTAATTAAGTCTGTAGTTGCAAACCTCCATACCCGGGTCCAGAAAGCCTTGATAATAGGACATGCCCATAGACAATGAAATAGATCTGCCTGGGTTTCACCACATTTAGGACATCTAGAGTCAGCTGAGAGACCAATACTATTTCGGCGATGTGGTGAGAGGTAACCCCTGTGAAATATGTTGAGGAACATTTCTGCATATGTAGAAGCCGGGAAAAGCTTTATCGAGGTGGCTAATCCCTTCAGCAACATCTGTTCTGTTAATTGGGCGAAATGACGCAACCAACCAATTTTATTTTAGTGTGATCTATTATGGTTCTCAGAAAAGCATAGTTGGATGAAATTGCTCCTCTCTTGGAGGATACTTTTAATAATAAAGTATCAAGAGGGTTATCCCAATCCACTGCTGTGAAGAGTGATATCACCCCTCGGACATAGTGCTGGACCTGAATGAAGGAAAGACCGCACGGGCCCAAAAATGGAAACAGCTCCAATGCCTCCGCGTGGCGGAGTGGCCTTCTCTCAGTCCTGTCCAGCAGCTGCCCAACTGACCGCAGTCCTTCCCTCTCCCACACAGTGAAGGGGCGAGCCGCCATGCCGTTCTGAAACTGGGGATTTTTGATAAACGGTAAATGTATAGACTTATATGGATTGAGGGGAAGTTTGTGTCTTAGTATATGCCAAATTTTTTTGACCGAAAGGACAAGAGGGTTTTCAAGAATATTAGAAGGCAAGTCCCGGTCATGTAAGTGAAGAAAAGCTTTTGGATTAGTATCCAAAAGAAATTGTTTTTCTACTGCTAAGTTAGTGTAAATATTCTGATCCATTATCCAATCCTTCAGGTATCGCAGATGAGCTGCATGGCTGTACTGAACTATGTCTGGGAAATTTATGCCTCCATTTGTCTTGGGTTGTTGGAGTTTAATAAGGCTAACCCTGGGGCGCTTCTTTTTCCAAATAAATTTACGGAAAAGATAATTAATTTGCTGTGAATCTTTTTATGTTAGAAGGAGTGGTAATGTTTGTAACGGGTATAGTAATCGCGGAAACGATATCATCTTCAGGAGGTTTGCCCTGCCTCAGTATGATAGATTGAGTCGTTCCCAGCCCTCCAGCTCCCTTTGCATATCAATTATGACTTTACTAATATTGAGATTATAGAGAGTGGCCATGTTCTTTGGGAGTTGGACCCCCAAATATGATATTGAACCATTTGCCCATTGAAGCCCAAGGGGCCTAGCCCAATGAGGTTCTGCTGGGCCTCTCCCTAAATAAACAGCCGTAGATTTTTCAAGATTTACTTCAAACCCTGAAACTGACCCTATTTCTTTAATCTTCTCCATCAGCGGACCCAGACAAGACTCTGGATTCGAGATGTGAAGCAGAATATCATCGGCAAATGCTGTTATTTTTGTGCACTCTGTGCCAACCGAGATGCCGTTCATCCGGGGCCACTGCTGGATAATTCTCAGCATAGGGTCTATTGATAAGTTAAACAACAGTGGGGACATTGGGCATCCCTGTCGGGTGCCTCTTGTCATTACTATTGGGTCTCCCAGTAATGTGTTGATGATTAGGGACGTTAATGGAGTTTCATAGAAATAATCTATCATTGCTATAAAATCTTGGCCAAATTCCCTCACATTCAATACGGCTGATAAAAAAGACCAGGATACTGTATCAAATGCCTTATGAGCATCTAAGCTGAGAAGCATGTTGGATGAGCGGGAATCTTGGGAAGAGGCAATTATTGATGCTATTGCCGTACGAATGCCACGTACCGAGTGGCGTCCGTGCACAAAGCCTAACTGGTGTGATGTCAACAGGGAGGGCAATATAGTTTGGAGGCGTTTGGCCATTATACGGGAAAGGTTTTTAAAATCCAGGTTTAGTAAAGTTATGGGGCGATATGAAGACATTAACATAGGGTCTTAATTTGGCTTTGGGATTAACGTAGTGTATGCCTGGTTGAAGGATGGGTAATGGGGACGGTGCCGGTGGATTGTCCGATATAGTTCCAGTAGAGTAGGGACTATCTCTATTTTTAGAAGTTTAAAATATTCACCTGTGAATCCATCAGGGCCATGGGATTTATGGAGTTTCAGATCCGAGATAGTGTCCAAAATCTCTAAGTTTAATAATTCCTGCTGTTCAGGAGATATTTTTGGTAAATTGGCTTCTTGCAACATTTCATTCAGGAGTGCATTGTTGGATGGAGTAGCCGTATATAATGTTTGGTAATATTTTAAGAAGGCTCCCGCTATTTCTTTGGATTTAGTGAGGGGCAGTGAAGATTCAGGAGTTTTGATAGCCACTATATGGCTTTTTCGTCTGAAGGGCTTTGAGAGGTTTGCCAAAAGTCTTCCAGTTCTATTGCCCCACCTGTAGTATCTGTTCTTAGTGTAGTTCATATTTTTTGAAAAAAAAATTTGTATAATTTTTTTTTATTTTTTCTTAAACAAATTTTGGGGGAGTTTTTAATAATTATAAAATTACTATGGACTTAGCACAAAAATGCACAGGACTAAAGCACCACTGGACTCAGCAGGACAGACACTGGCCAAAGCACCACTGGACTCAGCAGGACAGAGCACAGGACAAAAGGACCTCTGGACTCAGCAAGGACAGAGCACTGGACACAAGCATAAAGCACCACTGGACTGATCACGCAGGACTCAGAGCACCACTACCCTACAACTTCCCTCTTCCCTGATGTCAGGCGAAATGAAGATGGCGGCCGCAAGCTGAGAAATTATGACATCCGAGTCTCGCGAGATCCGACGTGAGACTTGGATGTCATAGCCTTGTTTCGGATCTTTTTGCCGGGCGGAAGTTCCCGAACAGTGCTCGGATCCCGTCGGATCCGCACTTTTCGGGTGGGCTCGGATTAGCGGAATCCGATCCCGCTCATCCTTAGTAGGCATAGGCATTGTATTTGTATTATGTGGGCGCAGGCATTGTATTTGTATTGTGTGTGTGTCTATATAATATATATATATATATATATATATATATATATATATATATATATATATATATATATATATATATATATTGAGATGGCTATATGTATATAGATATATATATTATGCATTTGCAAATATGTGTAGCTAGCCACACCCCCACATTAGAATGGCCACACCCACTTGGCAAATGTCACTCCCACTTTGATGGGGGACGCCGGTGCCCTGTCTCGCCCAGGGCACTGAAATGTCTAGTTACGGCACTGGCAGAACGGAGGTGTCGAGTAGGGAGATATTTCGAGACAAGTGAGGAAATGTATGTCGGTGCAATTTTGTTGACGGCCTTGTATGTTAGTAGCAGAATTTTATATTTGATTCGTTGAAATACAGGCAGCCAATGTAGAGACTGACAGAGTGGCTCAGCAGAGGAAGAACGGTTTGCAAGAAAAATCAATCTAGCCGCTGCGTGCAAAATAGATTGTAGGGGTTCAAGTCTGACTTTGGGAAGATCGGTAAGGAGGGAATTGCAATAGTCGATGCGGGAGATGATGAGTGCATGAATTAATGTTTTTGCGGTGTCTTGTGTCAGATATGTGCGTATTCTGGAAATGTTCTTTAGGTGTATGTAACATGATTTAGATATAGAGTTGATGTGGGGAATAAACGACAGTTGTGAATCAAGGATTACACCTAGGCAACGAGCTTGTGGGGTGGGATTTATGGTCATGTTATCAACAGAAATGTCAGGCAGGAAGCTTCTGTTTTTGGGTGGGAATATTATTCTGTTTTTGAAAGATTGAGTTTGAGTTGGCGAGAAGACATCCAAGATGAAAGGGCAGAAAGACAGTCAGTAACGCGAGACAACACAGATGGTGAAAGATCAGGAGAGGATAGATAGATTTGTGTATCATCCGCATAGAGATGACACTGAAATCCAAAGGAGCTTATTAGTTTTCCAAGAGAGGCGGTGTAGATAGAGAATAGCAAGAGGACCTAGGACTGAGCCTTGTGGTCTCCAACTGATAAAGGAAGCGGAGTGAAGGTTGTTCCAGAGAAATTAGCACTGAAAGAGCTATTAGATAGGTAGGATGAGAACCAGGATAGGACAGTGCCTTCAAGACCTAGGTATTGTAGTGTTTGTATGAGGAGAGAGTGGTCAACGGTGTCAAATGCAACAGAGAGATCCAGGAGAATTAGTAGAGAGTAATTACCTTTATTTTTAGCAGTGATCAGATCATTGACAACCTTGATCAGCGCAGTCTCTGTGGAGTGTTGAGAGTGAAAGCCTGACTGAAGAGGATCTAATAGGTTGTTTGCTGTAAGAAAGTGTGTGAGGCGAGTGTAGGCAATTCTCTCGAGAAGCTTGGAGGGGCATGGGAGCTGGGAGATGGGGCGGTAATTTGAGAGAGCGTTTGGGTCAGAATTTTGTTTTTTTAAAATGGGAGTAATCACTGCATGCTTGAATAGTGATGGTATATGAAAGATATCAAGAAGAATGTATGTGAAACAAGCCAAGACCTTGTAATTAACCTGTACCCAGAATCTATACCCCACAGCTGGAAGATGTATACCCCGAACCATACATTTTTGTGGGTGCTATACTGAGCTGCCATCTGCCAGGTATAAAAGCTTTAAGGGATAATCATCATTTATTTATATAGCGCCACTAATTCCGCAGTGCTGTACAGAGAACTCACATCAGTCCCTGCCCCATTGGAGCTTACAGTCTAAATTCCCTGACATATACACATACATACATACAGACAGACAGACATGTTAGTGTTCATTTTGTCAGTAGCCAATTAACCTAGCAGTATGTTTTTAGAGTGTGGGAGGAAACCCACGCAAACACGGTGAGAACATACAAATTCCACACAGATAAGGCCATGGTCGGGAATCGAACTCATGACCCCAGTGCTGTGAGGCAGAAGTGCTAACCACTGAGCCACTAGCCATTGCAAAAGATTCCTGCAAACACCTTTCATCTCCTATCTCTCGTTCAACTGTCGAAGTCAGCAAATTGGATAAAGTCATTTCAATTAATATCGAGCAAACCTCATTGTCTTTGTCTGAAATTATTCGTAGAGCATGCTACGGCATGGAAGGGCGTATCCAGCCGCAACACGTGGCAATAACAGTTTTTACACTTTTGTATACTTTCTCACAAACACACACATTTGTAAATAGTACACATTAATCGTAGTTGCAACACATAGTTATTTATGTCGAAAATATAGTAGTGTTTATGTGTAATATTATGAGTTATATGCACATTAGTGATACATATGGTTCAGGTTAAAGGAAATGTGTCATGTCTGATATCATATTAATCCCCTTTACATCAGCAGCTGCCGGGTGCATTTGGCGAAGAGATCGCACATTGCATACTCTAGTTATTGATGTTAGGGAATAAACCTTTAATATGATGCTGACTATAAAATGCTAATAGACTAGTTGTAATTGGAGTCTGGGCGGGAAGAAAGGAGCACATCCCCTGGAGAGATGACCCCCACCTTTGGATTCTTCAGTTTGAACTAGCCTATGATCTGCAACCCCCTGGACCTTCCTGAAGCCTGGACCAATAGAAGCAAGCCATACCATCTGCATTGTTTCACTGTATCTCTGTTTGCATATAAGCAGTAGCTCTCATGTAGTGTTCAGTCACAATGACCACAGACTTCAGACCTGAATGACTGTTCACTGGATCCAGAGCGCCTGCGATAAGTAACGGCTGTACTTATTATTTCGCTTGAATTATTCTGCTACTTTTTGAGAATAAATATTTGTGCGTTGGAAACACAAATCGAGATTCGACAGTTGTTATTGGATAGCTACAAAATGTGCATAACACAACATAGAAACTCCATTAACACTGATCAGACTGAAATATATATCGATCGATAGATAGATAACATAGCTAGATACATACATATAGATATATAAGACAGGAAAAATTGAATATAAATCTAATTAATTTAATATTAATTAATATTTCTTAAATCTTTTGCATTATATATGGTTGACTTTCTTGAGTGAATCATTCTCTTTTATTACTCTTTTTTTTTACTATTTTGACATAATCCCTATGTTATGATGCTCAATTGTACAATGAAAATATCTGGTGAATAAATTAAAAAGTATATTTTCTCTTTAACAAATGAAGCTATACACAATTTAAAATGTTCCCTCTTAATATCATAAAATGTTCTAAACAAACAAACAAACTGGCTCCAGTCTGTTGGAAAAGACAGTCTTTAAAAAAGGCCAGACAAGGATGACCACGATCCAGATCAGATGATGAGAGCTTAATCCTTTGCAGGCAAGGAGAAACTGTCCAGGTACAACACCAGCACCTCTGGTAGCACAGAGGTACTGCAGGCCTAATTCAGAATAAAGACGGAGTCCTAACAGATTCCGTCTGATGCCTCCGCTTTATCCCTTAGAGACATTTGTACTGTTTTTAAGCTGCCTGATTAGATAATATGAAGGGTTAGGTATGTGTAGCCATTAGTTTCATTTAGCACAGTGAGTCATTTAGAAGGAATTTATACTCTTAGCACACCCCCGAGGCAGCAGATTCCCCATACAGTGGTGCAACCTAGCCCACAGACAACTGTTCCCAGCGGCGAATATGTTCTTATTGTTACGGCTCACTCCCCAGGTATCAACTCCTAGAAACGCTTCAGAGGTCTTCGCCTATAGGAACCGCTTTTCCCGTAGAGCTAGATGCGCTCACAGGTACTCTGATGCCCCCAGTTCTTGTTCTCTAGTAGTAGGAGCTGATAATCTGAGAATGTAGCGCAGGTGTTTACACAGAGGTGGAGTGAAGATCCTGGCAAAGGTTTTGAGGGTCGCCGGCAATACAGTAGCGTCTAGGTCCAGGCCAGGGGTCAAACAGGTCAGGGGCAATACGGCAGCATCTAAGTCCAAGCAAAGGGGTCAAGGTCACAGGCAAATCAGCAGCGTCTAATTCAAACAGGGGATCAAGGTCACAGGCAATCAATCATCGTCAGAATCAAGGCAAAAGTCGGCAACAGGAGAGAGGAAATATCAGGAACAGCAACACAGCAGGAAAAGTTTGTTAGGAAGCAGGGACTATAACCGGCAGGGAGGATTGCCCCTTCCTGCCTTAAATACTGGTCTTAGCCAATGCAAAGGATTGGGGCTCAGGAGAGAGTAATTAGCCACCTGGCTAATTCCTAATTTGGGCACGCGCCCGGCTGTCCTGGATGCCGGGACGCGGCACTCCACAGAGGATGCGTCCCGACCGTTGCCCTAGCAGAAGGAGGCTCGTGACACTTATAGGGTCATCGATATCAGGACGCAGGTATACTCCATCCTCGTCTTCTGGCCATGGTCCAAGGGAATCTATGAGGATTCATAGTGGCCCAATAAGAGGTCTGTAGAAGTTAAGGAGTTAATAATCATGCCCCTCCCCTCCTCCCCTTCTGCCCCCCCGGAACAAGGCCCATGGGACAGTTAGTTGGGCACAAGGCCTGTGGCTCTTACGGTTACCTTAGGTCATCATTTTTGGGCACAGCTGTTTGAGCTAAAGCCTGGGGCCACAACGAAATCGGGCTTAGAGCCTGCCCAGCGATGTATTGAGGCTCAGAGCAGGTGTCCTAGTTAGTATGCAGGCTTAGAGCCTTGGAGGGGGAACATAGTTCAGGCAATCACCTGTTAGCATACATTTGTCAGGCTCAGAGCCTGTGGCCATATTGAATCAGGCTCTAGGCTTGTGGTGACAGATAATGCATTTAGCCTGTGGGTATATAGAAGTTAAGCTACAGCACATTGAGGGACTGTGTCCGGTCCATCCTCGATCTTGTGTCCCAGTTTTCCCATCATAACTTCGGCAGTCATTTTGGAGTGCAGATTGTAGTCACCCATCCATTCCCCTGTGTCTTGTACTGCTGCACCCGGCAGTCTGGCCCCCATCAAAGGTAAGCTGCGGTGGGTAACCCTTGATTGCTGCTCACCGTTTCCTACATTGTGTATTGTATTGCATTGTGCTGTATTGTATTGTATATCTGTTGTACTTTGTGGGGTGTTACATTTAGTTAGGGGAGTGCACCACACACCGTCTGAGTTGGTAGTTGGGTGGGTTTCTTGTGTGTGTCATTTGCAGATGTAAACCCAAATAAAAATTTAAATAGTTCAGCGCTAATCTTAGTTCTAGATGTACCGCTTACAGACCTAAATGTGAATGGTGATTAATTTAACATGTGTTGAAATCTTCATTCACTAGTTCATAATCCCATCCTGCATAAAAGAGAATATAAAAGACAAAACAGTACAAAAACTTATATACAATTTATCATTTTATCTAAATGACGTCCAATTATACAAACAGGTAAGTAAAGATATCTTTGTGAGGAAATAATTCCTTAGAATTTTCCTTTCTATTAGCCATTACAACTTATATAAGTAGAGAAGATCTGATTCATCTGTGGCACTATGACGGTAATGCACTTATTATTAATATTAATATTATTAATTTTTATTTATAAGGCGCCACTAGGTGTCCGTAGCGCCGTACAGGGACAAACGAAATTACAATACAAGGAGAGACAGCACAGTACAGTAAACAATAAGCACAGTAACTCCGTGAGCTCAAAGCACAGCAAGGGCGGGGGAGGGGAGAGGGGAAGGTCTGCGTACGACGGAGCCCAAGAGGGAGGGCACGGATAATAGTGGAAAATATCTAATGGTTTCTTTAGATGATTTTGTTCAAATGGTTACATCGCGGGTGTTCGGGATAATAGTTTATATCCAAAAAATGAAAAGAGAAAAATAGAGAAGTCAAGTTTGACAATGTTTTCCTTCAAAACTTCTTTATTCTCTTATAACAGTTACACTCACATAAGAATTCTTTAAAAAGCTTCAAGATAAATGAAGGTGTACACAGGTACTCCTACCAGCATTGGAATTCATATGGACAGCATATAGATGAATTTAGATGTTATTTTCCCTGGATTTCATCTTATGGGCGTCAGATACGTTTTCCTTCAAAATTGTTATGATGCTGAAACAGGTGTCCTTAATTCCTCACACAATGTTCTCCAACCAAAAACTGCTAAGGGTGCAGTCGTTTTCAAGGTATGTGAGACACAGTGTGGTGAATCCATATTTAAACTCCAGTTAGCCATGTGTTTTTTGACATATTGTTTTTTGATAAATTGTCATTTTATGTTTATCATATGCATTGTAGTTATTCTGGTGTATGTACAGATGTATTGTAGAAGGATTTATTTAGATTTATTATATATTGTCACCCATGACCTTTGAACCATGTTACTGAGAGGTCAGACAGTATATAAGGGAGCAAATAAAGATATAGGCCTTAACCTTGAAAAAGACCTGGAAGGTTGAAACGCGTCGGATGTAAAGGCCTGTGGACCTAGATGGTGATACAAGAATCAACTACCAGGACACCATATCTAGAGGAAACAATGATGCAAATTTCCTAGAACTTGCGATGATTTGTACCCCGCGTAACATCTAATATGATCTGGTAGGAATCCATCTGATTTTTGTACCCAGGAAGTCCACTTTTATATATGTTTTTTGTACTATATCTTATCATCTCTGCAATTTTTATGTATAATTAAAGACACTTTTTTTTATTGGAATACTCTTTGGATGTTTTCATCATGTTATGATTGGAGAACATCATTCACCATAAAAGAAAATCAAAAGGATATATATACAATGCTTATCATATCACAAATATCTTGTGAGTATATACACAAGAGGGGTGGTAAAATCCTGAAAAAGTATCTCGCGCTTTGAAAAAGCATATTTGAAAGAAAGTTCATTATACATGTTCAAAGCACACATTTAATTTTGTTTCTGTAAGTGCACCGCTTGAAGGGGTCTAAGAGAGAAGAGACTCGAGAAGATCCATCACTGTGTTGTTTATTTGTGTTTTTTATTTTGTCAATTTTATGCTTACAGTATCACGCTATGTTTGTTGTTATTTGTTTTATTTTACATGATCATCCATATGGGGAGTGACTTCCTACAAAGAAGAATCTGAATTCTATTGAATATAAGTATTATTTATTTTTATTTTTATCACTTATTTACTATGTAAGAACACCGTAAGCGCTTGAGGTTTCACCATTTTTTATTGTTATCTGTTTATTGTAGCTGTCTGTTTTCTACAGAACTGCTTTACAATAATGACAGGACTCTACTGCTTTCCTATGTTCCTGGTTCACCCTGAACACAATTATATATATAATGCCTTGTATTGAACCCACATGCAAATGTGAGACTTCATGTTGTGCAATGAGATATTTGCATATGCTTCAAGAGGAGGGGGGAGATTTAGGAGAGCATTCCAGGTTCAGTCTTTGGCTGCAGATCATTTGTGCAGTCGCTAAGATACGTGATGCAGGAGCAGCCTCCGTGTACACTGAGAACCTGATAACCCGTATTTTGGTAGGGAAATGGAAAAAGTCCAGTCACAGCCCCCAATAATAATGCAGCCTTTGGAGACTGGCATTTCTGTGGAGCTATTGAAAGTGTATTATGGTCAGAACGAGGAGAGGCAGCAGAAGCCGGAGACACGAAACGTGAACCAGTCACTGTAGAAATCTTAAGCGACCATAACTGTCCTTCACCATGTATCCTAACTAAGCATCCTTCCTCTACTGGTTTTAGAGAAAGCTCTTTCTTTCATTTACACGGGCATATATGAAACTAAGTTATTAATCTAGGAGTATAATTAGAATTTAGCCCTTTTTTGGGCTGGTGTTTATTGGATCTATAGTGATTCAAATAAGCAGTTTCATTTTTGTATAGTGATTTAGAACAGCTATTATGGCTGCTGCCGTGTGTTCAATAGTCTTTGAATCCCTATGTTTATTTTGTTAATTGGTTGTGTTGTTTTGTTATTATTGGTTCAGTGTTAACAGTTAAGTGGTATAGCAGATGGACCCCAAATGTGAACCATAGTTCAGCCATGTTTGTTATATTGATTGAAGAGTGTAATGTTATTATAAATGTATCAAATTAAATATGCTTCACTCAGTATTATTACATAAATTGTTTACAGGAAGAAAAACAGGAACTATCCCAGATGTCCCAAGGACCAGGTTACTTGTGAAGTTAAGACCGACCGCAGAACAGAGATGGTCCAGGAATATGTTGTTAAGCTGGGAAACACAAGTTATATGTGTAAGGTGTATAATAGCTAAGTGTCAGTCCGCTCATGTTGTAACCCTGTTGATGTTTGCAGTTCTACACAGCAACGTATAGTGTATAAAGTGTATAAAACCTTAGCTGATAACCAGAAACATCTCAATATACATTTGAGAAACGTCAGAAACTTCCGAGCTGCATGTAATGAAGATCTAAGCTGTAATTCTCACTTCTTGTATGACTTTGTTGTGTGAATCTTGGGATAAAGGTGTGAAAAGACCACTGACTGCACCTATGGGAGGCGGATCCAGGTATCCAGCTGTCAAACACCTTGTTCTTTAATGTATGATGAAGCATTCCGCACATAAGGAATTTCATATTATTTAACAATACACTGAGCTGTTCTTTATAGTTTTACTAGAAAAGTCCTAATATTACGTATTTATATATGTATTTTTCTTACATATGTCATACACATTGTTTTATGTACATATATATTACTGTTATTAATTAGCCAATGTCTGTAGGAGTGGGATTACCCATAGTGTGACCAATGTAAATTCACTGTGACCAAGAGGCTGAGAAATCACCTATCACCATTACATTATATTACACTACCGCTATGGGATCTATTATCCAAAATACATGGGACTATGCTTCATGAAGAAGGGTTTTTCTATATTTTGAAGCACTTTGCCTTAAATATACTAAATTATAAATAGACCCCGGTCTTTCCAGTTGCTACCACTGGCATTCCTCTCCTCCTGACAGTAGTGAAGCAGAGCTCCTCACAGTAACAGAAGGAGACACTTTCTGATCATGTCTGTGTGCATGACATTATCACCAAATAGCAGCAATTATTTACAGTCTTCCTTTCTGATTTTCTTTATTATCTGGTTAATGGTTTTCCAGGTAAAATAAACCTTAACTCTACCTGTATTCATAGTGATTAACTAGTAGTCATGTGACCCTTCCTTCCATTCTTATTACCATCTGGTATTTTTGCAGAATAAACCACTTTCCCAGAATTCCTAACATGAGATAACACCAAAGAGTATTGCGGCATGGGGACGGCTCATGTCCTGCTGAACCACTGATTGGTTATAAGCATTTGGCCATCGGGCACTTCTGGCAAATGCTAGTTGGGCAGATCCGATGGGGGCACCATGCCCGCCCGAGCAGCGCGCAGAGGGAGTTCAATGAGATGTGCGGTCATGTGATATTAATCACATGGGACGGCACCTGTCACATGGTGCGCGTCCCATGTGATCGCTGGCAACAGCCGCACATCTCATTGAACTCCCTCCGCCGAGTAACAAGGTAAGTGTGTATTACTGAGGGGGGGCTGTGTGTATTACTGGGGGGGGGCTGTGTGTATTACTGAGGGGGGGGCTGTGTGTATTACTGGGGGGGGGGGCTGTGTGTATTATTGAGGGGGGGCTGTGTGTATTACTGAGGGGGGGTTGTGTGTATTACTGAGGGGGGGTTATGTGTATTACTGAGGGGGGGGCTGTGTGTATTACTGGGAGGGGCTGTGTGTATTACTGGAGGGGGGCTGTGTGTATTACTGGGGGGGGCTGTGTGTATAACTGAGGGGGGGCTGTATGTTACTGAGGGGGGCTGTGTGTATTACTGAGGGGGGCTGTGTGTGTCACTGAGGGGGCTGTGTGTATTACTGAGGGGGGGCTGTGTGTATTACTGAGGGGGGCTGTGTGTATTACTGAGGGGGGGCTGTGTGTATTACTGGGGGGGGCTGTGTGTATTACTGAGGAGGGGGCTGTGTGTGTCACTGAGGGGGGGGTTGTGTGTATTACTGAGGGGGGCTGTGTATATTACTGAGGGGGGCTGTGTGTGTCACTGTGGGGGCTGTGTGTGTCACTGAGGGGGTTGTGTGTATTACTGAGGGGGGCTGTGTATATTACTGAGGGGGGCTGTGTGTGTCACTGAGGGGGCTGTGTGTATTACTGGGGGGGGGGCTGTGTGTGTCACTGAGGGGGCTGTGTGTATTACTGGGGGGGGGCTGTGTGTATCACTGAGGGGCTGTGTGTATTATTGAGGGGGGGCTGTGTGTATTACTGAGGGGGGGTTGTGTGTATTACTGAGGGGGGCTGTGTATTACTGAGGGGGGTCTGTGTATTACTGAGGGGGGCTGTGTGTATTACTGAGGGGGGTCTGTGTATTACTGAGGGGGGCTGTGTGTATTACTGAGGGGGTTGTGTGTATTACTGAGGGGGGCTGTGTGTATTACTGAGGGGGGCTGTGTATTACTGAGGGGGGCTGTGTGTATTACTGAGGGGGGCTGTGTATTACTGAGGGGGGCTGTGTGTATTACTGAGGGGGGCTGTGTATATTACTGAGGGGGCTGTGTATATTACTGAGGGGGGCTGTGTGTGTCACTGTGAGGGCTGTGTGTGTCACTGAGGGGGGGTTGTGTGTATTACTGAGGGGGCTGTGTGTATTACTGAGGGGGGTCTGTGTATTACTGAGGGGGGCTGTGTGTATTACTGAGGGGGTCTGTGTGTGTCACTGAGGCGGCTGTGTGTATTACTGAGGGGGGGCTGTGTGTATTACTGAGGGGGGCTGTGTAAATTACTGAGGGGGGCTGTGTATATTACTGAGGGGGGCTGTGTGTATTACTGAGGGGGTTGTGTGTATTACTGAGGGGGGCTGTGTGTATTACTGAGGGGGGCTGTGTATTACTGAGGGGGGCTGTGTGTATTACTGAGGGGGGCTGTGTATTACTGAGGGGGGCTGTGTGTATTACTGAGGGGGGCTGTGTATATTACTGAGGGGGCTGTGTATATTACTGAGGGGGGCTGTGTGTGTCACTGTGAGGGCTGTGTGTGTCACTGAGGGGGGGTTGTGTGTATTACTGAGGGGGCTGTGTGTATTACTGAGGGGGGTCTGTGTATTACTGAGGGGGGCTGTGTGTATTACTGAGGGGGTCTGTGTGTGTCACTGAGGCGGCTGTGTGTATTACTGAGGGGGGGCTGTGTGTATTACTGAGGGGGGCTGTGTAAATTACTGAGGGGGGCTGTGTATATTACTGAGGGGGGCTGTGTGTGTCACTGTGGGGGCTGTGTGTGTCACTGAGGGGGGGTTGTGTGTATTACTGAGGGGGGCTGTGTGTGTCACTGAGGGGGGGTTGTGTGTATTACTGAGGGGGCTGTGTGTATTACTGAGGGGGGCTGTGTGTATTACTGAGGGGGGCTGTGTGTATTACTGAGGGGGGCTGTGTGTATTACTGAGGGGGGGCTGTGTGTATTACTGAGGGGGGCTGTGTAAATTACTGAGGGGGGCTGTGTATTACTGAGGGGGCTGTGATAAATGTAATGTTTTATTATGATGTATGTATCAATGCCCCATGTTGGCCACACCCACAAAACAATGTAGTCACGCCCTTTTCGGCACCGACGCTGCGCGGCGGCACAAAGCTTCTTTCATGCTTGAACTGAGGTGGGCCTCTGTATTTTAAATGCCAGGGCTGATTTTTAGTCCCAGTCCAGCCCTGTCCGTATCTGATGGCAGTCTGTATCCGTGGTACTCAGGGCCTCCAATAGGACTCCAGCGCCCCTGTACGTGTGCTTCTTATGGGCACCGCCTAGTCTTGGCTTAAAGGGGGTGACCATGCAGACCAGCAGGAAGCTATTCGTTCTCCCAGTCACTATATTCAAAATCAGGCTCTGATGGGACCGGAGACCTATCCGTCCTCTCACAATCATCACCTCCCCATTCTCTCCGAACTCCATTGATAACCAACCAGTTACCTAGTTATACCTAATTTGATCATTGTGTATGAGTGTGTGCAGCTTAATACAAACAAGAATCACACAGAGTTTATTTTCAAATATTTTTTTTTATTTAACAATATGAAGAAATGCAATTAAAATATTACTGTTGTTTTATTTCAAATTAAAACATACATTTGTTATTCTGCATAAAATAGGAACGTATGTTTGAACATGTCTTTTACACACTTGTTCTATAAGAGAACCATGATAGCGGATACCCCTGGACTCACGAAGAGTCATCCTTCAGCGCTCAGGAGAGGAAAAACCCCCCTGTGGAGGAAACCTCTGGGGAACCATGGCTGCGAGGACTGCCCTTCCCTCTGGGCATTAAGGGGCTGCAGAGATAACTTGTAAGGTTGAAATGTTTTTTGATCCATACAGGTGAAATTCACCAGTATTTCTGGTAATAATGTCCATTGTTCCAGTCCTGTTTCAGCTCTCGGTGATCTGGCTTCAGAGTTACTCATCTTAAAGATCCAGAGGAAGGCGAAAAACCCCTCAGAGACATTTCATTTTTCTCAAAGAGGGAAAAATAATTCCTTCCTGACTCCACGTATGGCAATCAATATTCATCCTGGATCATATATAGCTCTGTAGAGAAATAAAAGGGAGGGTGCCCTGCTTCTAGGAGCTTACAATCTAATGAGATGAATCCTGCCCACTAGGGATTACTGTTTGATTCATCTATACAGAAGAGGGAAGGGAGCCCTGCTCGTAGGAGCTTACAATCTAATGAGATGAATCCTGCCCACTAGGGCTTACAATATGATTCAGCTACACAGAACAAGGAAGGGAACCCTGCTCCTAGGAGCTTACAATCTAACGAGATGAATCCTGCCAACTAGGGCTTACAATTTGATTCATCTACACAGAACAAGAGAGAGAGCCCTGCTCCTAGGAGCTTACAATCTAATGAGATGAATCCTGCCCACCAGGGCTTACAATTTGATTCATCTATACAGAACAGGGGAGGGAGCCCTGCTCCTAGGAGCTTACAATCTAATGAGATGAATCCTGCCCACTAGGGATTACTTTTTGATTCATCTATGCAGAACAGGGGAGGGAGCCCTGCTCCTAGGAGCTTACAATCTAATGAGATGAATCCTGCCCACTAGGGATTACAATTTCATTCATCTACACAGAACAGGGGAGGGAGCCCTGCTCCTAGGAGCTTACAATCTAATGAGATGAATCCTGCCCACTAGGACTTATAATTTAATTCATCTATACAGAACAGGGGAGGAAGCCCTGCTCCTATGAGCTTACAATCTAATGAGATGAATCTTCCCCACTAGGGCTTATAATTTGATTCATCTATACAGAACAGGGGAGGGAGCCCTGCTCCTAGGAGCTTACAATCTAATGAGATGAATCCTGCCCACTAGGGATTACTTTTTGATTCATCTATGCAGAACAGGGGAGGAAGCCCTGCTCCTAGGAGTTTACAATCTAATGAGATGAATCCTGCCCACTAGGGCTTACAATATGATTCATCTATACAGAACAGGGAAGGGAACTCTGCTCCTAGGAGCTTACAATCTAATGAGATAAATCCTGCCCACTAGGGCTTACAATTTGATTCATCTACATAGAACAAGGGAGAGAGCCCTGCTCCTAGGAGCTTACAATCTAATGAGATGAATCCTGCCCACTAGGGCTTACAATATGATTCATCTATACAAAACAGGGGAGGGAGCCCTGCTCCTAGGAGCTTACAATCTAATGAGATGAATCCTGCCCACTAGGGATTACAATTTCATTCATCTACACAGAACAGGGGAGGGAGCCCTGCTCCTAGGAGCTTACAATCTAATGAGATGAATCCTGCCCACTAGGACTTATAATTTAATTCATCTATACAGAACAGGGGAGGAAGCCCTACTCCTATGAGCTTACAATCTAATGACATGAATCCTGCCCACTAGGGCTTACAATTTGATTCATTTATACAGAATAGGGGAGGGAGCCCTGCTCCTAGGAGCTCACAATCTAATGAGATAAATCCTACCCACTAGGGCTTACAATTTGATTCATCTATACAGAATAGGGGAGGAAGCCCTGCTCCTAGGAGCTTACAATCTAATGAGATGAATCCTGCCCACTAGGGCTTACAATATGATTCATTTATACAGAACAGGGGAGGGAGCCCTGCTCCTGGGAGCTTACAATCTAATGAGATGAATCCTGCCCACTAGGGCTTACAATTTGATTCATCTATACACGAACAGGGAAGGAAGCTCTGCTCCTAGGAGTTTACAATCTAATCAGATGAATCCTGCCCACTAGGGATTACAATTTGATTCATCTATACAGAATAGGGGAGGGCGCCCTGCTCCTAGGAACTCACAATTTAATGAGATGAATCCTGCCCACTAGGGATTACAATTTGATTCATCTATACAGAACAGGGGAGGAAGCCCTGCTACTAGGAGCTCACAATCTAATGAGATGAATCCTGCCTACTAAGGCTTACAATTTAATTCATCTATGCAGAATAGGGGAGGAAGCCCTGCTCCTAGGAGTTTACAATCTAATAAGATGAATCCTGCCCACTAGGGATTACAATTTGATTCATCTATACAGAATAGGGGAGGAAGCCCTGCTCCTAGGAGCTCACAATCTAATGAGATGAATCCTGCCCACTGGGGGATTACAATTTGATTCATCTATACAGAATAGGGGAGGGAGCCCTGCTCCTAGGAACTCACAATTTAATGAAATGAATCCTGCCCACTAGGGCTTACAATTTGATTCATCTATACAGAACAGGGGAGGAAGCCCTGCTACTAGGTGCTCACAATCTAATGAGATGAATCCTGCCCACTAAGGCTTACAATTTGATTCTTCTATGCAGAATAAGGGAAGGAAGCCCTGCTCCTAGGAGCTTACAATCTAATGAGATGAATCCTGCCCACTAGGGCTTACAATATGCATCATCTATAGAGAACAGGGGAGGGAGCCCTGCTCCTAGGAGTTTACAATCTAATGAGATGAATCCTGCCCACTAGGGATTACAATTTGATTCATCTATACAGAATAGGGGAGGAAGCCCTGCTCCTTGGAGCTCACAATCTAATGAGATGAATCCTGCCCACTGGGGGATTACAATTTGAGTAATCTATACAGATTAGGGGAGGGAGCCCTGCTCCTAGGAGCTCACAATCTCTTGAGATGAATCCTGCCCACTAGGGCTTACAATATGATTCATCTATACAGAACAGGGGAGGGAGCCCTGCTCCTAGGAGCTTACAATCTAATGAGATGAATCCTGACCACAAGGGCTTACAATTTGATTCATCTATACAGAACAGGGGAGGAAGCCCTGCTCCTAGGAGCTTTCAATCTAATGAGATGAATCCTGCCCACTAGGGCTTACAATTTGATTCATCTATACAGAACAGGGGAGGGAGCCCTGCTCAAAGGAGCTCACAATCTAATGAGATGAATCCTGCCCACTGGGGGATTACAAAATGATTCATATATACAGAACAGGGGAGGGAGCCCTGCTCCTAGGAGCTCACAATCTAATGAGATGAATCCTGCCCTCTAGGGCTTACAATTTGATTCATCTATACAGAAGAGGGGAAGGAGCCCTGCTCCTAGGAACTTACAATCTAATGAGATGAATCCTGCCCACTAGGGATTACAATATGATTCATCTATACAGAACAGGGGAGGGAGCCCTGCTCCTAGGAGCTTACAATCTAATGAGATGAATCCTGCCCACTAGGTCTTAAAATATGATTTATCGACACAGAACAGGGAAGGGAGCCCTGCTCCTAGGAGTTTACAATCTAATGAGATGAATCCTGCCCACTGGGGGATTACAATTTGATTCATCTATACAGAATAGGGGAGGGAGCCCTGCTCCTAGGAACTCACAATTTAATGAAATGAATCCTGCCCACTAGGGCTTACAATTTGATTCATCTATACAGAACAGGGGAGGAAGCCCTGCTACTAGGAGCTCACAATCTAATGAGATGAATCCTGCCCACTAAGGCTTACAATTTGATTCTTCTATGCAGAATAAGGGAAGGAAGCCCTGCTCCTAGGAGCTTACAATCTAATGAGATGAATCCTGCCCACTAGGGCTTACAATATGATTCATCTATAGAAAACAGGGGAGGGAGCCCTGCTCCTAGGAGTTTACAATCTAATGAGATGAATCCTGCCCACTAGGGATTACAATTTGATTCATCTATACAGAATAGGGGAGGAAGCCCTGCTCCTTGGAGCTCACAATCTAATGAGATGAATCCTGCCCACTGGGGGATTACAATTTGAGTAATCTATACAGATTAGGGGAGGGAGCCCTGCTCCTAGGAGCTCACAATCTCTTGAGATGAATCCTGCCCACTAGGGCTTACAATATGATTCATCTATACAGAACAGGGGAGGGAGCCCTGCTCCTAGGAGCTTACAATCTAATGAGATGAATCCTGCCCACTAAGGCTTACAATATGATTCATCTATAGAAAACAGGGGAGGGAGCCCTGCTCCTAGGAGTTTACAATCTAATGAGATGAATCCTGCCCACTAGGGCTTACAATTTGATTCATCTAGACAGAACAGGGGAGGAAGCCCTGCTCCTAGGAGCTTACAATCTAATGAGATGAATCGTGCCCACTAGGGATTACAATTTCATTCATCTATACAGAAGAGGGGAAGGAGCCCTGCTCCTAGGAACTTACAATCTAATGAGATGAATCCTGCCCACTAGGGATTACAATATGATTCATCTATACAGAACAGGGGAGGGAGCCCTGCTCCTAGGAGCTTACAATCTAATGAGATGAATCCTGCCCACTAGGGCTTAAAATATGATTTATCGACACAGAACAGGGGAGGGAGCCCTGCTCCTAGGAGCTTACAATCTAATGACATGAATCCTGCCCACTAGGACTTACAATTTGATTCATCTATACAGAACAGGGGAGGAAGCCCTGCTCCTAGGAACTTACAATCTAATGAGATGAATCTTGTCCACTAGGGCTTACAATTTGATTCATCTATACAGAACAGGGAAGAGAGCCCTGCTCAAAGGAGCTCACAATCTAATGAGATGAATACTGCCCACTGGGGGAATACAATATGATTCATCTATACAGAACAGGGGAGGGAGCCCTGCCCCTAGGAGCTCACAATCTAATGAGATGAATCCTGCCCACTAGAGCTTACAATTTGATTTATCTATACAGAACAGGGGAGGGAGCCCTGCTCCTAGGAGCTCACAATCTAATGAGATGAATCCTGCCCACTAGGGCTTACAATTTGATTCATCTATACAGAACAGGGGAGGGAGCCCTGCTCTTAGGAGCTTACAATTTAATGAGATGAATCCTGCCCACTAGGGCTTACAATTTGATTCATCTATACACGAACAGGAAAGGAAGCTCTGCTCCTAGGAGTTTACAATCTAATGAGATGAATCCTGCCCACTAGGGATTACAATTTGATTCATCTATACAGAATAGGGGAGGAAGCCCTGCTCCTAGGAGCTCACAATCTAATGAGATGAATCCTGCCCACTGGGGGATTACAATTTGATTCATCTATACAGAATAGGGGAGGGAGCCCTGCTCCTAGGAACTTACAATTTAATGAGATGAATCCTGCCCACTAAGGCTTTTCAATTCGATTCATCTATGCAGAAAAGGGGAGGAAGCATTGCTACTAGGAGTTTACAATCTAATGAGATGAATCCTGCCCACTAGGGATTACAATATGATTCATCTATACAGAACAGGGGAGGGAGCCCTGCTCCTAGGAGCTTACAATCTAATGAGATGAATCCTGCCCACTAGGGCTTAAAATATGATTTATCAACACAGAACAGGGAAGGGAGCCTGTCACGAACGCGCTCCCAGCTGCCGTGACGTCGGGGTGTTTGCTGTATGAGGTCACACACGATTTCAGCCCGCAGTCTCTCTCACCTATCACACAGGTTCTTAGACCTACGGAATCGCCCCCAAACACAGCGCTCTCACACCCCCCAGACACTTCAGGTACAGCCACCACCTATTGGTTATGGGCAATAGGACCCCAATATACTGTCCCACGCTGGCACACAGGCTCCTAGTTCCACAAACTAGCAAGACTCACACCAGCACCCACAGGGTTAACTCTTCACACCTCCAGACTGTTACACAAATGTACATACAAGCACACACAGCTTGTTAATCAAATGTATCAACCAGTCACACACTGGGTAACCTGGATAAGCAATCTCTCTTCTACACAGGCTATGGATTCTTTAGAGTATCAAGGACGCAACTTATTAAATTTTAGATTTAATATACAAAAGGTACAGGGCATACAGATATAAAGAATAATAATGAATAAACAAATAATAAATTTGACATAACAAGCAAAACAGTTTAAAATAAAAGAGATAACCTACAGAGCATTACTTACATATAATAATCTGTATGCCTGGGGCAGGCAGAAATAATGGACAGTCCTTCAATTAGATTGATCCCCAAAAGTCTGACAATTTGTTCCCTCAGAACACAGATTTTTAAGCAACCTCAAATGGGTGCGGCATTCACAGGGGCAGGGTTAATGCTAATCGGGGTTGTGTCCTGGGACACCTTTTCAAACCAAATTTACCTGTTGCCTGATTTATAACCAATTCTACAATGTGATATATTTGTCCTGGACAGCGTTACATCGATCCAATCTTATCATTAACAAATCCCCTATGACTGTGTTCATCTTTTCATATCAAACATGCCTAAGTACAGGGCATTCGCAGAGCTTCCACTCCTTTTCTTCATTTCTCTGTGGGTCAGAATTCTTAATTTACCATATGAGCTGCCCTTCATCATGCTATTGAGGAATAGGTGGTTGATCTCTGCTTTTATTGATTTTAAGTGGCATATTTTAAAACTGAATTCTTTCTGTCTATACAGTATTACATATAGGCTATGTTATCCCCTGGCCTCATTGAGTCAGGCCACATGCTGAGCGGTACCTACAAGTCTATTCAAGTGTCACAAGCAAACAGTGCTATGTCCTGGAAGCTGCTAAAAGTGGCAGGCTTATCTCCTCACACTGGGATGTAAAAACCTCCAAACACCATTACATCAGATGCTGCGTCTTTAACTGTTACACTAGCTTATCAATGGATTCATTTGATACAACCTATTTACCCTGCAGTAATGAATTATCCCTTGTAAATAAATGCAAGCTCTCTAATTTACACCTAGGGGTTAGTGTGTGTTTATACTACCTATTGAAGGGTAGTAAATTAGCTAGGGAAATACATGATCAAATACAATGGATGTCTGTGATCTGCATATCTAAAGCTGGTCTCTGCACAAAGGGTTTACCTAACTCAATTACATGTTCTTGACCTCATTTGGTCACACCTTTATCTGAATTGACCATCAGGTTAAGTTAGGTATTCATGCAAAGATTTATTTGGGTCCTGACATCCAATATTCTATTTCAGCATATCAGATCTATGCTTTATCCTGACATCTCCCCCCTTCAAGAGATGGCATGGGCATTGACTGACAGGTCAGTGCCCAAGATCATCTCATCTAATTTCCCCCTGGGTCCACTGTAATAGCTGCTAGCTGGCTCTCACTGTCATTATGAGCCTTCAACCGATTATTATGAAAATTTCTCTCTATCATCCTGGCAGGGGAATCATACCACTGCTTCTGGCTGGTCTGGGCCTGCATCACGCTCTCGTGTACCAACCCTGTTACAGTGTGCACTTTGTCTCTAATCCTCATGTCTTCTAAGTGAAAGCCTGAGGGAAAAATGGCCAGGAATTCCTGATACTGTACTTCTAAGTGGGAACCCCTTAAGGCTGGCACAGCAGAATACCTACTTCTACTCTGCCCTGCTCCCCAGTTACAACCTTCCCTGTCAGTGGGACACCCTATGCACTTCTTATCTTGGGGCCTACATAACAGGACACTCCCCTCCCCCTTGGACTCATCTATCTGGGGATGTAGAGTAGCCGGGAGTATGGGCCCCTCATCTATCTCCTCTAAGCCGTTAAGCGGCTGGCTAAGTGAGTGTGGGCTAGCAACTGACCCCCCTGTCTGTATGGAAAACTCAGACGAATGGTCAGAACTCAGATGTAGATCTGAGTGGTGAACATTCGAACTACAGGTCCCAGCAACAAAGTAAGAATTGCTGTCACTCGCTACTTCCCGTTGGTCAGGACTATGTGTCTCCCCCACATGCTCAATCGCTCTGTATGCAGCTGGTTCAGGCACAGAACACACATCTTCACTCTGCCCTCCCTCCCAGTTACCTGATACAGCATCTTCCGAGCACATTACCTGGGTAGAAACATTGTCTTTCTCTAGCACAACAGAATTAATCACATGGTCATCTGTCCCATTTCTAGTAAGCATATTATCTACACCAGTATTAATGCCAACATCTGCAATAACAATGTCCACTGTCCCTATCCCATGACAAGATGTCAGTGTAAAAACAGGTTTGGATTCTAACACAATACTGTTATTGACATTATCCTCATTATAGGCAGTAGGTCCAATAAGACATTCTCTTTCCTTATCACATCCTGGCACGTCGGGTTCTTCCCGTAAATCATCATAATTGCCAGAGTTAACACTGGCACGTATCAGCTTCTCATCATCACATTTCACTCGCACAGCACCAGATGCAAAATGATTACAGAACAGTTCAGGTTCTTTACACAAAGTCACAACATTGGCAGGTTCAGCATTATCCCATACTACCTGGGCTGAGTCACACGATGTAACAGAATTAGAGATAGTAGGAACAACATTTGCGGGAACATACTGAGAATTTAACCACCCAAGATCAGTAACTACTAAAACATTTGTGGGAATATCTTCAGGCACTTCCATTTTTCCCCCAGAAATAGTCTTCTCAACAATTATGTCCTCTTTAAAATCAGCCTCCTCCAATAGCAAATTCTGTGCAGCATCTGGTAGTATGCTGCTAGCATCATCAGCTTCCCCCAGCAGATTAAAAGGGGCCTCTGGATGCAAAATCTCGGTAGCATATTCCATGTTATCTGTAGCTGGCAGGGGTACCTTTTTCTCGTGGGCCACCCCTACAGGCTGGGCGATTACTGCTCCAGCTTGTGAAAGAAGCTGCTGCAGGTGCTGCCTTTCGTCAGCCACCCAGCGACACTGATCTAGCCAGAATGGGGTATGAAGTCCACCCCTGAAAGATACCTCTTCCTGAGCGTATTCAAAACTCTCCTCCAGGTAGTCCAGCCGTTCCATAAGACTCATCGTGTAGCCCGGAATAAGGACCATCATGCGATACTCGCTGAAAGGATGTATTGGGCTTTCCTCTTCCCAGTCGAGGTGTTCGATGATCTCCCTGCGTGTCTTGTTGTGGCAGGAGAAACCTCGCAGCTGAGCTTCTTCAATTAGCTCTGCCATACTCATCATGACAAGTGGATTCTTTGGATTTAGGAAAATGTACCTACTTGGATCCTCTGGTTCAGGGACATTATCCACACCTTGATCCTCTGGTTCTGTCTTGCTCCCCAGCTCAGGTTCCATATCACATTGCTTCTTTGCATCATCCTCCAATAATGCGTGAACCAGCTCCTTTTTAGTTTTATCTGTCCAGTCGAGACCTCGCTGCTCACACAGGGCAATTAAAACTTCTTTGGCTTTTTTCTTGTAAGCAGCTGCCATCCTTGCAGTCACTTTGCAAAATAAAAGATAGAAAAGAAAAACAAGAGAGAAGGGAAGGGAACTGCTTTGCACGTATGTCTTCAAAAATTATAGCCCTGAGTTTCGTCCTTGTAAAACTATTGTATTCCTCGCAAGGTTACAATCAGTTTATAAGTGCAAGGGTTAATTGCTTAAACCATGCACTTAATACTCTAAGAAATTAAATCATCCCACCGCTATGCCACCAATTTGTCACGAACGCGCTCCCAGCTGCCGTGACGTCGGGGTGTTTGCTGTATGAGGTCACACACGATTTCAGCCCGCAGTCTCTCTCACCTATCACACAGGTTCTTAGACCTACGGAATCGCCCCCAAACACAGCGCTCTCACACCCCCCAGACACTTCAGGTACAGCCACCACCTATTGGTTATGGGCAATAGGACCCCAATATACTGTCCCACGCTGGCACACAGGCTCCTAGTTCCACAAACTAGCAAGACTCACACCAGCACCCACAGGGTTAACTCTTCACACCTCCAGACTGTTACACAAATGTACATACAAGCACACACAGCTTGTTAATCAAATGTATCAACCAGTCACACACTGGGTAACCTGGATAAGCAATCTCTCTTCTACACAGGCTATGGATTCTTTAGAGTATCAAGGACGCAACTTATTAAATTTTAGATTTAATATACAAAAGGTACAGGGCATACAGATATAAAGAATAATAATGAATAAACAAATAATAAATTTGACATAACAAGCAAAACAGTTTAAAATAAAAGAGATAACCTACAGAGCATTACTTACATATAATAATCTGTATGCCTGGGGCAGGCAGAAATAATGGACAGTCCTTCAATTAGATTGATCCCCAAAAGTCTGACAATTTGTTCCCTCAGAACACAGATTTTTAAGCAACCTCAAATGGGTGCGGCATTCACAGGGGCAGGGTTAATGCTAATCGGGGTTGTGTCCTGGGACACCTTTTCAAACCAAATTTACCTGTTGCCTGATTTATAACCAATTCTACAATGTGATATATTTGTCCTGGACAGCGTTACATCGATCCAATCTTATCATTAACAAATCCCCTATGACTGTGTTCATCTTTTCATATCAAACATGCCTAAGTACAGGGCATTCGCAGAGCTTCCACTCCTTTTCTTCATTTCTCTGTGGGTCAGAATTCTTAATTTACCATATGAGCTGCCCTTCATCATGCTATTGAGGAATAGGTGGTTGATCTCTGCTTTTATTGATTTTAAGTGGCATATTTTAAAACTGAATTCTTTCTGTCTATACAGTATTACATATAGGCTATGTTATCCCCTGGCCTCATTGAGTCAGGCCACATGCTGAGCGGTACCTACAAGTCTATTCAAGTGTCACAAGCAAACAGTGCTATGTCCTGGAAGCTGCTAAAAGTGGCAGGCTTATCTCCTCACACTGGGATGTAAAAACCTCCAAACACCATTACATCAGATGCTGCGTCTTTAACTGTTACACTAGCTTATCAATGGATTCATTTGATACAACCTATTTACCCTGCAGTAATGAATTATCCCTTGTAAATAAATGCAAGCTCTCTAATTTACACCTAGGGGTTAGTGTGTGTTTATACTACCTATTGAAGGGAAGTAAATTAGCTAGGGAAATACATGATCAAATACAATGGATGTCTGTGATCTGCATATCTAAAGCTGGTCTCTGCACAAAGGGTTTACCTAACTCAATTACATGTTCTTGACCTCATTTGGTCACACCTTTATCTGAATTGACCATCAGGTTAAGTTAGGTATTCATGCAAAGATTTATTTGGGTCCTGACATCCAATATTCTATTTCAGCATATCAGATCTATGCTTTATCCTGACAGAGCCCTGCTCCTAGGAGCTTACAATCTAATGAGATGAATCCTGCCCACTGGGGGATTACAATTTGATTCATCTATACAGAATAGGGGAGGGAGCCCTGCTCCTAGGAACTCACAATTTAATGAAATGAATCCTGCCCACTAGGGCTTACAATTTGATTCATCTATACAGAACAGGGGAGGAAGCCCTGCTACTAGGAGCTCACAATCTAATGAGATGAATCCTGCCCACTAAGGCTTACAATTTGATTCTTCTATGCAGAATAAGGGAAGGAAGCCCTGCTCCTAGGAGCTTACAATCTAATGAGATGAATCCTGCCCACTAGGGCTTACAATATGATTCATCTATAGAAAACAGGGGAGGGAGCCCTGCTCCTAGGAATTTACAATCTAATGAGATGAATCCTGCCCACTAGGGATTACAATTTGATTCATCTATACAGAATAGGGGAGGAAGCCCTGCTCATTGGAGCACACAATCTAATGAGATGAATCCTGCCCACTGGGGGATTACAATTTGAGTGATCTATACAGATTAGGGGAGGGAGCCCTGCTCCTAGGAGCTCACAATCTCTTGAGATGAATCCTGCCCACTAGGGCTTACAATATGATTCATCTATACAGAACAGGGGAGGGAGCCCTGCTCCTAGGAGCTTACAATCTAATGAGATGAATCCTGACCACTAGGGCTTACAATTTGATTAATCTATACAGAACAGGGGAGGAAGCCCTGCTCCTAGGAGCTTACAATCTAATGAGATGAATCCTGCCCATTAGGACTTACAATTTGATTCATCTATACAGAACAGGGGAGGAAGCCCTGCTCCTAGGAGCTTTCAATCTAATGAGATGAATCCTGCCCACTAGGGCTTACAATTTGATTCATCTATACAGAACAGTGGAGGGAGCCCTACTCAAAGGAGCTCACAATCTAATGAGATGAATCCTGCCCACTGGGGGATTACAAAATGATTCATATATACAGAACAGGGGAGGGAGCCCTGCTCCTAGGAACTCACAATCTAATGAGATGAATCCTGCCCTCTAGGGCTTACAATTTGATTCATCTATACAGAACAGGGGAGGAAGCCCTGCTCCTAGGAGCTTACAATCTAATGAGATGAATCGTGCCCACTAGGGATTACAATTTCATTCATCTATACAGAAGAGGGGAAGGAGCCCTGCTCCTAGGAACTTACAATCTAATGAGATGAATCCTGCCCACTAGGGATTACAATATGATTCATCTATACAGAACAGGGGAGGGAGCCCTGCTCCTAGGAGCTTACAATCTAATGAGATGAATCCTGCCCACTAGGGCTTAAAATATGATTTATCGACACAGAACAGGGGAGGGAGCCCTGCTCCTAGGAGCTTACCATCTAATGACATGAATCCTGCCCACTAGGACTTACAATTTGATTCATCTATACAGAACAGGGAAGAGAGCCCTGCTCAAAGGAGCTCACAATCTAATGAGATGAATACTGCCCACTGGGGGAATACAATATGATTCATCTATACAGAACAGGGGAGGGAGCCCTGCTCCTAGGAGCTCACAATCTAATGAGATGAATCCTGCCCACTAGAGCTTACAATTTGATTTATCTATACAGAACAGGGGAGGGAGCCCTGCTCCTAGGAGCTCACAATCTAATGAGATGAATCCTGCCCACTAGGGCTTAAAATTTGATTCATCTATACAGAACAGGGGAGGGAGCCCTGCTCTTAGGAGCTTACAATTTAATGAGATGAATCCTGCCCACTAGGGCTTACAATTTGATTCATCTATACACGAACAGGAAAGGAAGCTCTGCTCCTAGGAGTTTACAATCTAATGAGATGAATCCTGCCCACTAGGGATTATAATTTGATTCATCTATACAGAATAGGGGAGGAAGCCCTGCTCCTAGGAGCTCACAATCTAATGAGATGAATCCTGCCCACTGGGGGATTACAATTTAATTCATCTATACAGAATAGCGGAGGGAGCCCTGCTCCTAGGAACTTACAATTTAATGAGATGAATCCTGCCCACTAGGGCTTACAATTTGATTCATCTATACAGAACAGGGGAGGAAGCCCTGCTACTAGGAGCTCACAATCTAATGAGATGAATCCTGCCCACTAAGGCTTTTCAATTCGATTCATCTATGCAGAAAAGGGGAGGAAGCATTGTTACTAGGAGTTTACAATCTAATGAGATGAATCCTGCCCACTAGGGATTACAATTTGATTCATCTATACAGAATAGGGGAGGAAGCCCTGCTCCTTGGAGCTCACAATCTAATGAGATGAATCCTGCCCACTAGGGATTACAATTTGATTCATCTATACAGAACAGGGGAGGGAGCCCTGCTCCTAGGAGCTCACAATCTAATGAGATGAATCCTGCCCACTAGGGCTTACAATTTGATTCATCTATACAGAACAGGGGAGGAAGCCCTGCTACTAGGAGCTCACAATCTAATGAGATGAATCCTGCCCACTAAGGCTTACAATTTGATTCATCTATACAGAATAGGGGAGGAAGCATTGCTCCTAGGAGCTTACAATCTAATGAGATGAATCCTCACCACTAGGGCTTACAATTTGATTCATCTATACAGAACAGGGGAGGAAGCCCTGCTCCTAGGAGCTTACAATCTAATGAGATGAATCCTGCCCATTAGGACTTACAATTTGATTCATCTATACAGAACAGGGGAGGAAGCCCTGCTCCTAGGTGCTTTCAATTTAATGAGATGAATCCTGCACACTAGGGCTTACAATTTGATTCATCTATACAGAACAGGGGAGGGAGCCCTGCTCCTAGGAGCTCACAATCCCTTGAGATGAATCCTGCCCTCTAGGGCTTACAATTTGATTCATCTATACAGAACATGGGAGGAAGCCCTGCTCCTAGGAGCTTACAATCTAATGAGATGAATCGTGCCCACTAAGGATTACAATTTCATTCATCTATACAGAAGAGGGGAAGGAGCCCTGCTCCTAGGAACTTACAATCTAATGAGATGAATCCTGCCCACTAGCGATTACAGTATGATTCATCTATACAGAACAGGGGAGGGAGCCCTGCTCCTAGGAGCTTACAATCTAATGAGATGAATCCTGCCCACTAGGGCTTACAATATGATTTATCGACACAGAACAGGGGAGGGAGCCCTGCTCCTAGGAGCTTACAATCTAATGAGATGAATCCTGCCCACTAGGACTTACAATTTGATTCATCTATACAGAACAGGGGAGGAAGCCCTGCTCCTAGTAGCTTACAATCTAATGACATGAATCCTGCCCACTAGGGCTTACAATATGATTCATCTATAGAGCACACGGGAGGGATCCCCGCTCCTAGGAGTTTACAATCTAATGAGATGAATCCTGCCCACTAGGGATTACAATTTGATTCATCTATGCAGAACAAGGGAGGAAGCCCTGCTCCTAGGAGCTCACAATCTAATGAGATGAATCCTGCCCAATGGGGGATTATAATTTAAGTAATTTATACAGATTAGGGGAGGGAGCCCTGCTCCTAGGAGCTCACAATCCCTTGAGATGAATCCTGCCCACTAGGGCTTACAATTTGATTCATCTATACAGAACAAGGGAGGAAGCCCTACTCCTAGGATCTCACAATCTAATGAGATGAATCCTGCCCACTAGGGCTTACAATATGATTCATCTATAGAGCACACGGGAGGGATCCCCGCTCCTAGGAGTTTACAATCTAATGAGATGAATCCTGCCCACTAGGGATTACAATTTGATTCATCTATGCAGAACAAGGGAGGAAGCCCTGCTCCTAGGAGCTCACAATCTAATGAGATGAATCCTGCCCAATGGGGGATTATAATTTAAGTAATTTATATAGATTAGGGGAGGGAGCCCTGCTCCTAGGAGCTCACAATCTCTTGAGATGAATCCTGCCCACTAGGGCTTACAATTTGATTCATCTATACAGAACAAGGGAGGAAGCCCTACTCCTAGGATCTCACAATCTAATTAGATGAATCCTGCCCACTAGGGATTACAATTTGATTCATCTATGCAGAACAGGAGAGGGAGCCCTGCTCCTAGGAGCTCACAATCAATTGAGATGAATCCTGCCCACTAGGGCTTACAATATGATTCATCTATACAGAACAGGGGAGGGAGCCCTGCTCCTAGGAGCTTACAATCTAACGAGATAAATCCTGCCCACTAGGGCATACAATTTGATTCATCTATACAGAACAGGGGAGGAAGCCCTGCTCCTAGGAGCTTACAATCTAATGACATGAATCCTGCCCACTAGGACTTACAATTTGATTCATCTATACAGAACAGGGGAGGAAGCCCTGCTCCTAGGAACTTACAATCTAATGAGATGAATCTTGCCCACTAGGGCTTACAATTTGATTCATCTATACAGAACAGGGGAGAGAGCCCTGCTCAAAATAGCTCACAATCTAATGAGATGAATCCTGCCCACTGGGGGAATACAATATGATTCATCTATACAGAACAGGGGAGGGAGCCCTGCTCCTAGGAGCTTACATTTTAATGAGATGAATCCTGCCCACTAGGGCTTATAATTTGATTCATCTATACACGAACAGGAAAGGAAGCTCTGCTCCTAGGAGGTTACAATCTAATGAGATGAATCCTGCCCACTAGGGATTACAATTTGATTCATCTATACAGAATAGGGGAGGAAGCCCTGCTCCTAGGGGGTCACAATCTAATGAGATGAATCCTGCCCACTGGGGGATTACAATTTGATTCATCTATACAGAATAGGGGAGGGAGCCCTGCTCCTAGGAACTCACAATTTAATGAGATGAATCCTGCCCACTAGGGCTTACAATTTGATTCATCTATACAGAACAGGGGAGGAAGCCCTGCTCCTAGGAGCTTACAATCTAATGAGATGAATCCTGCCCACTAGGACTTACAATTTGATTCATCTATACAGAACAAGGGAGGAAGCCATGCTCCTAGGAGGTCACAATCTAATGAGATGAATCCTGCCCACTAGGGCTTACAATATGATTCATCTATAGAGAACAGGGGAGGGAGCCCCGCTCCTAGGAGTTTACAATCTAATGAGATGAATTCTGCCCACTAGGGATTACAATTTGATTCATCTATGCAGAACAAGGGAGGAAGCCCTGCTCCTAGGAGCTCACAATCTAATGAGATGAATCCTGCCCAATGGGGGATTATAATTTAAGTAATCTATATAGATTAGGGGAGGGAGCCCTGCTCCTAGGAGCTCACAATCTCTTGAGATGAATCCTGCCCACTAGGGTTTACAATTTGATTCATCTATGCAGAACAGGGGAGGGAGCCCTGCTCCTAGGAGCTCACAATCTAATGAGATGAATCCTGCCCACTAGAGCTTACAATTTGATTTATCTATACAGAACAGGGGAGGGATCCCTGCTCCTAGGAGCTC
Organism: Mixophyes australis; assembly: GCA_036250195.1. Taxonomy (NCBI): domain Eukaryota; kingdom Metazoa; phylum Chordata; class Amphibia; order Anura; family Limnodynastidae; genus Mixophyes; species Mixophyes australis. Next base: position 19,447,225 of record JAVHZZ010000002.1, on the reverse strand, counting down.
ACAATCTAATGAGATGAATCCTGCCCACTAGGGCTTACAATTTGATTCATCTATACAGAACAGGGGAGGGAGCCCTGCTCCTAGGAGCTTACAATTTAATGAGATGAATCCTGCCCACTAGGGCTTACAATTTGATTCATCTATACACGAACAGGAAAGGAAGCTCTGCTACTAGGAGTTTACAATCTAATGAGATGAATCCTGCCCACTAGGGATTACAATTTGATTCATCTATACAGAATAGGGGAGGAAGCCCTGCTCATAGGAGCTCACAATCTAATGAGATGAATCCTGCCCACTGGGGGATTACAATTTGATTCATCTATACACGAACAGGAAAGGAAGCTCTGCTACTAGGAGTTTACAATCTAATGAGATGAATCCTGCCCACTAGGGATTACAATTTGATTCATCTATGCAGAACAAGGGAGGAAGCCCTGCTCCTAGGAGCTCACAATCTAATGAGATGAATCCTGCCCAATGGGGGATTATAATTTAAGTAATTTATATAGATTAGGGGAGGGAGCCCTGCTCCTAGGAGCTCACAATCTCTTGAGATGAATCCTGCCCACTAGGGCTTACAATTTGATTCATCTATACAGAACAAGGGAGGAAGCCCTACTCCTAGGATCTCACAATCTAATTAGATGAATCCTGCCCACTAGGGATTACAATTTGATTCATCTATGCAGAACAGGAGAGGGAGCCCTGCTCCTAGGAGCTCACAATCAATTGAGATGAATCCTGCCCACTAGGGCTTACAATATGATTCATCTATACAGAACAGGGGAGGGAGCCCTGCTCCTAGGAGCTTACAATCTAACGAGATAAATCCTGCCCACTAGGGCATACAATTTGATTCATCTATACAGAACAGGGGAGGAAGCCCTGCTCCTAGGAGCTTACAATCTAATGACATGAATCCTGCCCACTAGGACTTACAATTTGATTCATCTATACAGAACAGGGGAGGAAGCCCTGCTCCTAGGAACTTACAATCTAATGAGATGAATCTTGCCCACTAGGGCTTACAATTTGATTCATCTATACAGAACAGGGGAGAGAGCCCTGCTCAAAATAGCTCACAATCTAATGAGATGAATCCTGCCCACTGGGGGATTACAATTTGATTCATCTATACAGAATAGGGGAGGGAGCCCTGCTCCTAGGAACTCACAATTTAATGAGATGAATCCTGCCCACTAGGGCTTACAATTTGATTCATCTATACAGAACAGGGGAGGAAGCCCTGCTCCTAGGAGCTTACAATCTAATGAGATGAATCCTGCCCACTAGGACTTACAATTTGATTCATCTATACAGAACAAGGGAGGAAGCCCTGCTCCTAGGAGGTCACAATCTAATGAGATGAATCCTGCCCACTAGGGCTTACAATATGATTCATCTATAGAGAACAGGGGAGGGAGCCCCGCTCCTAGGAGTTTACAATCTAATGAGATGAATTCTGCCCACTAGGGATTACAATTTGATTCATCTATGCAGAACAAGGGAGGAAGCCCTGCTCCTAGGAGCTCACAATCTAATGAGATGAATCCTGCCCAATGGGGGATTATAATTTAAGTAATCTATATAGATTAGGGGAGGGAGCCCTGCTCCTAGGAGCTCACAATCTCTTGAGATGAATCCTGCCCACTAGGGTTTACAATTTGATTCATCTATGCAGAACAGGGGAGGGAGCCCTGCTCCTAGGAGCTCACAATCTAATGAGATGAATCCTGCCCACTAGAGCTTACAATTTGATTTATCTATACAGAACAGGGGAGGGATCCCTGCTCCTAGGAGCTCACAATTTAATGAGATGAATCCTGCCCACTAGGGCTTACAATTTGATTCATCTATACACGAACAGGAAAGGAAGCTCTGCTACTAGGAGTTTACAATCTAATGAGATGAATCCTGCCCACTAGGGATTACAATTTGATTCATCTATACAGAATAGGGGAGGAAGCCCTGCTCATAGGAGCTCACAATCTAATGAGATGAATCCTGCCCACTGGGGGATTACAATTTGATTCATCTATACAGAATAGGGGAGGGAGCCCTGCTCCTAGGAACTCACAATTTAATGAGATGAATCCTGCCCACTAGGGCTTACAATTTGATTCATCTATACAGAACAGGGGAGGAAGCCCTGCTACTAGGAGCTCACAATCTAATGAGATAAATCCTGCCCACTAAGGCTTACAATTTGATTCATCTATGCAGAAAAGGGGAGGAAGCATTGCTCCTAGGAGCTTACAATCTAATGAGATGAATCCTGCCCACTAGGGCTTACAATATGATTCATCTATAGAGAACAGGGGAGGGAGCCCTGCTCCTAGGAGTTTACAATCTAATGAGATGAATCCTGCCCACTAGGGATTACAATTTGATTCATCTATACAGAATAGGGGAGGAAGCCCTGCTCCTAGGAGCTCACAATCTAATGAGATGAATCCTGCCCACTAGGGATTACAATTTGATTCATCTATACAGAACAGGGGAGGGAGCCCTGCTCCTAGGAGCTCACAATCTAATGAGATGAATCCTGCCCACTAGGGCTTACAATTTGATTTATCTATACAGAACAGGGGAGGAAGCCCTGCTACTAGGAGCTCACAATCTAATGAGATGTATCCTGTCCACTAAGGCTTACAATTTGATTCATCTATACAGAATAGGGAAGGAAGCATTGCTCCTAGGAGCTTACAATCTAATGAGATGAATCCTGCCCACTAGGGCTTACAATATGATTCATCTATAGAGAACAGGGGAGGGAGCCCCGCTCCTAGGAGTTTACAATCTAATGAGATGAATCCTGCCCACTAGGGATTACAATTTCATTCATCTATGCAGAACAAGGGAGGAAGCCCTGCTCCTAGGAGCTCACAATCTAATGAGATGAATCCTGCCCAATGGGGGATTATAATTTAAGTAATCTATACAGATTAGGGGAGGGAGCCCTGCTCCTAGGAGCTCGCAATCTAATGAGATGAATCCTGCCCACTAGGGATTACAATTTAATTCATCTATGCAGAACAGGGGAGGGAGCCCTGCTCCTAGGAGCTCACAATCAATTAAGATGAATCTTGCCCACTAGGGCTTACAATATGATTCATCTACACAGAACAGGGGAGGGAGCCCTGCTCCTAGGAGCTTACAATCTAATGAGATGAATCCTGCCCACTAGGGCATACAATTTGATTCATCTATACAGAACAGGGGAGGAAGCCCTGCTCCTAGGAGCTTACAATCTAATGAGATAAATCCTGCCCACTAGGACTTACAATTTGATTCATCTATACAGAACAGGGGAGGAAGCCCTGCTCAAAGGAGCTCACATATTAATGAGATGAATCCTGCCCACTGGGGGATTATAAAATGATTCATCTATACAGAACAGGGGAGGAAGCCCTGCTCCTAGGAGCTTACAATCTAATGAGATGAATCATGCCTACTAGGGATTACAATTTCATTCATCTATACAGAAGAGGGGAAGGAGCCCTGCTCCTAGGAATTTACAATCTAATGAGATAAATCCTGCCGACTAGGGATTACAATATGATTCATCTATACAGAACAGGGGAGGGAGCCCTGCTCCTAGGAGCTTACAATCTAATGAGATGAATCCTGCCCACTAAGGCTTACAATATGATTCATCTACACAGAACAGGGGAGGGAGCCCTGATCCTAGGAGCTTACAATCTAATGAGATGAATCCTGCCCACTAGGACTTACAATTTGATTCATCTATACAGAACAGGGGAGGAAGCCCTGCTCCTATGAGCTTACAATCTAATGAGATGAATCTTGCCCACTAGGGCTTACAATTTGATTCATCTATACAGAACAGGGGAGAGAGCCCTGCTCAAAGGAGCTCACAATCTAATGAGATGAATCCTGCCCACTGGGGGAATATAATATGATTCATATATACAGAACAGGGGAGGGAGCCCTGCTCCTAGGAGCTCACAATCTAATGAGATGAATCCTGCCCACTAGGGCTTACAATTTGATTCATATATACAGAACAGGGGAGGGAGCCCTGCTCCTAGGAGCTCACAATCTAATGAGATGAATAATGCCCACTAGGGATTATAATTTGATTCATCTATACAGAATAGGGGAGGAAGCCCTGCTCCTAGGAGCTTACAATCTAATGAGATGAATCCTGCCCACTAGGGCTTAAAATTTGATTCATCTATACAGAACAGGGAAGGAAGCCCTGCTCATAGGAGCTTACAATCTAATGACATGAATCCTGCCCATTAGGACTTACAATTTGATTCATCTATACAGAACAGGGGAGGAAGCCCTGCTCCTAGGAGCTTTCAATCTAATGAGATGAATCCTGCCCACTAGGGCTTACAATTTGATTCATCTATACAGAACAGGGGAGGGAGTCCAGCTCAAAGGAGCTCACAATCTAATGAGATGAATCCTGCCCACTGGGGGATTACAAAATGATTCATATATACAGAACAGGGGAGGGAGCCCTGCTCCTCGGAGCTCACAATCTAATGAGATGAATCCTGCCCTCTAGGGCTTACAATTTGATTCATCTATACAGAACAGGGGAGGAAGCCCTGCTCCTAGGAGCTTACAATCTAATGAGATGAATCATGCCCACTAGGGATTACAATTTCATTCATCTATACAGAAGAGGGGAAGGAGCCCTGCTCCTAGGAGCTTACAATCTAATGAGATGAATCTTGCCCACTAGGGATTACAATATGATTCATCTACACAGAACAGGGGAGGGAGCCCTGCTCCTAGGAGCTTACAATCTAATGAGATGAATCCTGCCCACTAGGACTTACAATTTGATTCATCTATACAGAACAAGGGAGGAAGCCCTGCTCCTAGGAGGTTACAATCTAATGACATGAATCCTGCCCACTAGGGCTTACAATTTGATTCATCTATACAGAACAGGGGAGGGAGCCCTGATCCTAGGAGCTCACAATCTAATGAGATGAATCCTGCCCACTAGGGCTTACAATTTGATTCATCTATACAGAACAAGGGAGGAAGCCCTGCTCCTAGGAGCTCACAATCTAATGAGATGAATCCTGCCCACTAGGGATTACAATTTGATTCATCTATGCAGAACAGGGGAGGGAGCCCTGCTCCTAGGAGCTCACAATCTAATGAGATGAATCCTGCCCACTAGAGCTTACAATTTGTTTATCTATACAGAACAGGGGAGGGAGCCCTGCTCCTAGGAGCTCACAATCTAATGAGATGAATCCTGCCCACTAGGGCTTACAATTTGATTCATCTATATAGAACAGGGGAGGGAGCCCTGCTCCTAGGAGCTTACAATTTAATGAGATGAATCCTGCCCACTAGGGCTTACAATTTGATTCATCTATACACGAACAGGAAAGGAAGCTCTGCTACTAGGAGTTTACAATCTAATGAGATGAATCCTGCCCACTAGGGATTACAATTTGATTCATCTATACAGAATAGGGGAGGAAGCCCTGCTCCTAGGAGCTCACAACCTAATGAGATGAATCCTGCCCACTGGGGGATTACAATTTGATTCATCTATACAGAATAGGGGAGGGAGCCCTGCTCCTAGGAACTCACAATTTAATGAGAGGAATCCTGTCCACTAGGGCTTACAATTTGATTCATCTATACAGAACAGGGGAGGAAGCCCTGCTACTAGATGCTCACAATCTAATGAGATGAATCCTGCCCACTAAGGCTTACAATTTGATTCATCTATGCAGAAAAGGGGAGGAAGCATTGCTCCTAGGAGCTTACAATCTAATGAGATGAATCCTGCCCACTAGGGCTTACAATATGATTCATCTATAGCGAACAGGGGAGGGAGCCCTGCTCCTAGGAGTTTACAATCTAATGAGATGAATCCTGCCCACTAGGGCTTACAATTTGATTCATCTATACAGAATAGGGGAGGAAGCCCTGCTCCTAGGAGCTCACAATCTAATGAGATGAATCCTGCCCACTAGGGATTACAATTTGATTCATCTATACAGAACAGGGGAGGAAGCCCTGCTCCTAGGAGCTCACAATCTAATGAGATGAATCCTGCCCACTAGGGCTTACAATTTGATTCATCTATACAGAACAGGGGAGGAAGCCCTGCTACTAGGAGCTCACAATCTAATGAGATGAATCCTGTCCACTAAGGCTTACAATTTGATTCATCTATACAGAATAGGGGAGGAAGCATTGCTCCTAGGAGCTTACAATCTAATGAGATGAATCCTGCCCACTAGGGCTTACAATATGATTCATCTATAGAGAACAGGGGAGGGAGCCCCGCTCCTAGGAGTTTACAATCTAATGAGATGAATCCTGCCCACTAGGGATTACAATTTGATTCATCTATGCAGAACAAGGGAGGAAGCCCTGCTCCTAGGAGCTCACAATCTAATGAGATGAATCCTGCCCAATGGGGGATTATAATTTAAGTAATCTATACAGATTAGGGGAGGAAGCCCTGCTCCTAGGAGCTCACAATCTAATGAGATGAATCCTGCCCACTAGGGATTACAATTTGATTCATCTATACAGAACAGGGGAGGGAGCCCTGCTCCTAGGAGCTCACAATCTAATGAGATGAATCCTGCCCACTAGGGCTTACAATTTGATTCATCTATACAGAACAGGGGAGGAAGCCCTGCTACTAGGAGCTCACAATCTAATGAGATGAATCCTGTCCACTAAGACTTACAATTTGATTCATCTATACAGAACAAGGGAGGAAGCCCTGCTCCTAGGAGCTCACAATCTAATGAGATGAATCCTGCCCACTAGGGATTACAATTTGATTCATCTATGCAGAACAGGGGAGGGAGCCCTGCTCCTAGGAGCTCACAATCTAATGAGATGAATCCTGCCCACTAGAGCTTACAATTTGTTTATCTATACAGAACAGGGGAGGGAGCCCTGCTCCTAGGAGCTCACAATCTAATGAGATGAATCCTGCCCACTAGGGCTTACAATTTGATTCATCTATATAGAACAGGGGAGGGAGCCCTGCTCCTAGGAGCTTACAATTTAATGAGATGAATCCTGCCCACTAGGGCTTACAATTTGATTCATCTATACACGAACAGGAAAGGAAGCTCTGCTACTAGGAGTTTACAATCTAATGAGATGAATCCTGCCCACTAGGGATTACAATTTGATTCATCTATACAGAATAGGGGAGGAAGCCCTGCTCCTAGGAGCTCACAATTTAATGAGATGAATCCTGCCCACTGGGGGAATACAATATGATTCATATATACAGAACAGGGGAGGGAGCCCTGCTCCTAGGAGCTCACAATCTAATGAGATGAATCCTGCCCACTAGGGATTACAATTTGATTCATCTATACAGAATAGGGGAGGAAGCCCTGCTCCTAGGAACTCACAATTTAATGAGATGAATCCTGCCCACTAGGGCTTACAATTTGATTCATCTATACAGAACAGGGGAGGAAGCCCTGCTACTAGGAGCTCACAATCTAATGAGATGAATCCTGCCCACTAAGGCTTACAATTTGATTCATCTATGCAGAAAAGGGGAGGAAGCATTGCTCCTAGGAGCTTACAATCTAATGAGATGAATCCTGCCCACTAGGGCTTACAATATGATTCATCTATAGCGAACAGGGGAGGGAGCCCTGCTCCTAGGAGTTTACAATCTAATGAGATGAATCCTGCCCACTAGGGCTTACAATTTGATTCATCTATACAGAATAGGGGAGGAAGCCCTGCTCCTAGGAGCTCACAATCTAATGAGATGAATCCTGCCCACTAGGGATTACAATTTGATTCATCTATACAGAACAGGGGAGGGAGCCCTGCTCCTAGGAGCTCACAATCTAATGAGATGAATCCTGCCCACTAGGGCTTACAATTTGATTCATCTATACAGAACAGGGGAGGAAGCCCTGCTACTAGGAGCTCACAATCTAATGAGATGAATCCTGTCCACTAAGGCTTACAATTTGATTCATCTATACAGAATAGGGGAGGAAGCATTGCTCCTAGGAGCTTACAATCTAATGAGATGAATCCTGCCCACTAGGGCTTACAATATGATTCATCTATAGAGAACAGGGGAGGGAGCCCCGCTCCTAGGAGTTTACAATCTAATGAGATGAATCCTGCCCACTAGGGATTACAATTTGATTCATCTATGCAGAACAAGGGAGGAAGCCCTGCTCCTAGGAGCTCACAATCTAATGAGATGAATCCTGCCCAATGGGGGATTATAATTTAAGTAATCTAAACAGATTAGGGGAGGGAGCCCTGCTCCTAGGAGCTCACAATCTCTTGAGATGAATCCTGCCCACTAGGGCTTACAATTTGATTCATCTATACAGAACAAGGGAGGAAGCCCTGCTCCTAGGAGCTCACAATCTAATGAGATGAATCCTGCCCACTAGGGATTACAATTTGATTCATCTATGCAGAACAGGGGAGGGTGCCCTACTCCTAGGAGCTCACAATCAATTAAGATGAATCTTGCCCACTAGGGTTTACAATATGATTCATCTATACAGAACAGGGGAGGGAGCCCTGCTCCTAGGAGCTTACAATCTAATGAGATAAATGCTGCCCACTAGGACTTACAATTTGATTCATCTATACAGAACAGGGGAGGAAGCCCTGCTCCTAGGAGTTTACAATCTAATGAGATGAATCCTGCCCACTAGGGATTACAATTTGATTCATCTATACAGAATAGGGGAGGAAGCCCTGCTCCTAGGAGCTCACAATCTAATGAGATGAATCCTGCCCACTAGGGATTACAATTTGATTCATCTATACAGAACAGGGGAGGGAGCCCTGCTCCTAGAAGCTCACAATCTAATGAGATGAATCCTGTCCACTAAGGCTTACAATTTGATTCATCTATACAGAATAGGGGAGGAAGCATTGCTCCTAGGAGCTTACAATCTAATGAGATGAATCCTGCCCACTAGGGCTTACAATATGATTTATCTATAGAGAACAGGGGAGGGAGCCCCGCTCCTAGGAGTTTACAATCTAATGAGATGAATCCTGCCCACTAGGGCATACAATTTGATTCATCTATACAGAACAGGGGAGGAAGCCCTGCTCATAGGAGCTTACAATCTAATGACATGAATCCTGCCCACTAGGACTTACAATTTGATTCATCTATACAGAACAGGGGAGGAAGCCCTGCTCAAAGGAGCTCACATATTAATGAGATGAATCCTGCCCACTGGGGGATTATAAAATGATTCATCTATACAGAACAGGGGAGGAAGCCCTTCTCCTAGGAGCTCACAATCTAATGAGATGAATCCTGCCCTCTAGGGCTTACAATTTGATTTATCTATACAGAACAGGGGAGGAAGCCCTGCTCCTAGGAGCTTACAATCTAATGCGATGAATCATGCCTACTAGGGATTACAATTTCATTCATCTATACAGAAGAGGGGAAGGAGCCTTGCTCCTAGGAATTTACAATCTAATGAGATGAATCCTGCCGACTAGGGATTACAATATGATTCATCTATACAGAACAGGGGAGGGAGCCCTGCTCCTAGGAGCTTACAATCTAATGAGATGAATCCTGCCCACTAGGGCTTACAATATGATTCATCTACACAGAACAGGGGAGGGAGCCCTGATCCTAGGAGCTTACAATCTAATGAGATGAATCCTGCCCACTAGGACTTACAATTTGATTCATCTATACAGAACAGGGGAGGAAGCCTTGCTCCTAGGAGCTTACAATCTAATGACATGAATCCTGCCCACTAGGACTTACAATTTGATTCATCTATACAGAACAGGGAAGGAAGCCCTGCTCCTAGGAACTTACAATCTAATGAGATGAATCTTGCCCACTAGGGCTTACAATTTGATTCATCTATACAGAACAGGGGAGAGAGCCCTGCTCAAAGGAGCTCACAATCTAATGAGATGAATCCTGCCCACTGGGGGAATATAATATGATTCATATATACAGAACAGGGGAGGGAGCACTGCTCCTAGGAGCTCACAATCTAATGAGATGAATCCTGCCCACTAGGGCTTACAATTTGATTCATCTATACAGAACAGGGGAGGAAGCCCTGCTCCTAGGAGCTTACAATCTAATGAGATGAATCCTGCCCACTAGGGCTTACAATTTGATTCATCTATACAGAACAGGGGAGGAAGCCCTGCTCCTAGGAGCTTACAATCTAATGAGATGAATCCTGCCCACTAGGGCTTACAATTTGATTCATCTATACAAAACAGGGGAGGGAGCACTGCTACTAGGAGCTCACAATCTAATGAGATGAATCCTGCCCACTAGGGATTTCAATTTGATTCATCTATACAGAATAGTGGAGGGATCCTGCCCAATAGGGCTTACAATTTGATTCATCTATACAGAACAGGGGAGGAAGCCCTGCTCCTAGGAGGTCACAATCGAATGAGATGAATCCTGCCCACTAGGGCTTACAATATGATTCATCAATACAGAACAGGGGAGGGAGCCTTGCTCCTAGGAGCTTACAATCTAATGAGATGAATGCTGCCCACTAGGACTTACAATTTGATTCATCTATACAGAACAGGGGAGGGAGCCCTGCTCAAAGGAGCTCACATTCTAATGAGATGAATCCTACCCACTGGGGGATTACAATATAATTCATCTATACAAAACAGGGGAGGGAGCCCTGCTCCTAGGAACTCACAATCTAATGAGATGAATCCTACCCACTGGGGGATTACAATATAATTCATCTATACAAAACAGGGGAGGGAGCCCTGCTCCTAGGAACTCACAATCTAATGAGATGAATCCTGCCCACTAGAGTTTACAATTTGATTCATCTATACAGAACAGGGGGGGAAGCCCTGCTCCTAGGAGCTTACAATCTAATGAGATGAATCCTGCCCACTAGGGCTTACAATATGATTCATCTATACAAAACAGGGGAGGGAGCCCTGCTACTAGGAGCTCACAATCTAATGAGATGAATCCTGCCCACTAGGGCTTACAATTTGATTCATCTATACAGAACAGCGGAGGAAGCCCTGCTCCTAGGAGCTTACAATCTAATGAGATGAATCATGCCTACTAGGGATTACAATTTCATTCATCTATACAGAAGAGGGGAAGGAGCCTTGCTCCTAGGAATTTACAATCTAATGAGATGAATCCTGCCGACTAGGGATTACAATATGATTCATCTATACAGAACAGGGGAGGGAGCCCTGCTCCTAGGAGCTTACAATCTAATGAGATGAATCCTGCCCACTAGGGCTTACAATATGATTCATCTACACAGAACAGTGGAGGGAGCCCTGATCCTAGGAGCTTACAATCTAATGAGATGAATCCTGCCCACTAGGACTTACAATTTGATTCATCTATACAGAACAGGGGAGGAAGCCTTGCTCCTAGGAGCTTACAATCTAATGACATGAATCCTGCCCACTAGCACTTACAATTTGATTCATCTATACAGAACAGGGGAGGAAGCCCTGCTCCTAGGAACTTACAATCTAATGAGATGAATCTTGCCCACTAGGGCTTACAATTTGATTCATCTATACAGAACAGGGGAGAGAGCCCTGCTCAAAGGAGCTCACAATCTAATGAGATGAATCCTGCCCACTGGGGGAATACAATATGATTCATATATACAGAACAGGGGAGGGAGCCCTGCTCCTAGGAGCTCACAATCTAATGAGATGAATCCTGCCCACTAGGGTTTACAATTTGATTCATCTATACAGAACAGGGGGGGAAGCCCTGCTCCTAGGAGCTTACAATCTAATGAGATGAATCCTGCCCACTACGGCTTACAATATGATTCATCTATACAAAACAGGGGAGGGAGCCCTGCTACTAGGAGCTCACAATCTAATGAGATGAATCCTGCCCACTAGGGCTTACAATTTGATTCATCTATACAGAACAGGGGAGGAAGCCCTGCTCCTAGCAGTTTACAATCTAATGAGATGAATCCTGCCCACTAGGGATTACAATTTGATTCATCTATACAGAATAGGGAAGGGAGCCCTGCTCCTAGGAGCTCACAATCTAATTAGATGAATCCTGCCCACTAGGGCTTACAATTTGATTCATCTATACAGAACAGGGGAGGAAGCCCTGCTCCTAGGAGGTCACAATCTAATGAGATGAATCCTGCCCACTAGGAATTACAATTTTATTCATCTATACAGAACAGGGGAGGAAGTCCTGCTCCTAGGAGCTTACAATCTAATGAGATGAATCCTGCCCACTAGGGCTTACAATATTATTCATCTATACAGAACAGGGAAGGGAGCCCTGCTCCTAGGAGCTTACAATCTAATGAGATGAATCCTGCCCACTGGGGGATTACAATATGATTCATCTATACAGAACAGGGGAGGGAACCCTGCTCCTAGGAGCTCACAATCTAATGAGATGAATCCTGCCCACTAGGGTTTACAATTTGATTCATCTATACAGAACAGGGGGTTAAGCCCTGCTCCTAGGAGCTTACAATCTAATGAGATGAATCCTGCCCACTAGGGCTTACAATATGATTCATCTATACAAAACAGGGGAGGGAGCCCTGCTACTAGGAGCTCACAATCTAATGAGAAGAATCCTGCCCACTAGGGCTTACAATTTGATTCATCTATACAGAACAGGGGAGGAAGCCCTGCTCCTAGCAGTTTACAATCTAATGAGATGAATCCTGCCCACTAGGGATTACAATTTGATTCATCTATACAGAATAGGGAAGGGAGCCCTGCTCCTAGGAGCTCACAATCTAATTAGATGAATCCTGCCCACTAGGGCTTACAATTTGATTCATCTATACAGAACAGGGGAGGAAGCCCTGCTCCTAGGAGGTCACAATCTAATGAGATGAATCCTGCCCACTAGGGATTACAATTTTATTCATCTATAGAGAACAGGAGAGGAAGCCCTGCTCCTAGGAGCTTACAATCTAATGAGATGAATCCTGCCCACTAGGGCTTACAATATTATTCATCTATACAGAACAGGGAAGGAAGCCCTGCTCCTAGGAGCTTACAATCTAATGAGATGAATCCTGCCCACTAGGGCTTACAATATGATTCATCTATACAGAACAGGGGAGGGAGCCCTGCTCCTAGGAGCTTACAATCTAATGAGATAAATGCTGCCCACTAGGACTTACAATTTGATTCATCTATACAGAACAGGGGAGGAAGCCCTGCTCCTAGGAGCTCACAATCTAATGAGATGAATCCTGCTCACTAGGGCTTACAATTTGATTTATCTATACAAAACAGGGGAGGGAGCCCTTCTCCTAGGACCTTACAATCTAATGAGATGAATCCTGCCCACTAGGGCTTACAATTTGATTCATCTATACAGAACAGGGGAGGAAGCCCTGCTCCTAGGAGTTTACAATCTAATGAGATGAATCCTGCCCACTAGGGATTACAATTTGATACATCTATACAGAACAGGGGAGGAAGCCCTGCTCCTAGGAGCTCACAATCTAATGAGATGAATCCTACCCTCTGGGGGATTTTAATTTGATTCATCTATACAGAATAGGGGAGGGAGCCCTGCTCCTAGGAGCTCACAATCTAATGAGATAAATGCTGCCCACTAGGACTTACAATTTGATTCATCTATACAGAACAGGGGAGGAAGCCCTGCTCCTAGGAGCTCACAATCTAATGAGATGAATCCTGCCCACTAGGGCTTACAATTTGATTCATCTATACAGAACAGGGGAGGAAGCCCTGCTCCTAGCAGTTTACAATCTAATGAGATGAATCTTGCCCACTAGGGATTACAATTTGATTCATCTATACAGAATAGGGAAGGGAGCCCTGCTCCTAGGAGCTCACAATCTAATTAGATGAATCCTGCCCACTAGGGCTTACAATTTGATTCATCTATACAGAACAGGGGAGGAAGCCCTGCTCCTAGGAGGTCACAATCTAATGAGATGAATCCTGCCCACTAGGAATTACAATTTTATTCATCTATACAGAACAGGGGAGGAAGTCCTGCTCCTAGGAGCTTACAATCTAATGAGATGAATCCTGCCCACTAGGGCTTACAATATTATTCATCTATACAGAACAGGGAAGGGAGCCCTGCTCCTAGGAGCTTACAATCTAATGAGATGAATCCTGCCCACTGGGGGATTACAATATGATTCATCTATACAGAACAGGGGAGGGAACCCTGCTCCTAGGAGCTCACAATCTAATGAGATGAATCCTGCCCACTAGGGTTTACAATTTGATTCATCTATACAGAACAGGGGGTTAAGCCCTGCTCCTAGGAGCTTACAATCTAATGAGATGAATCCTGCCCACTAGGGCTTACAATATGATTCATCTATACAAAACAGGGGAGGGAGCCCTGCTACTAGGAGCTCACAATCTAATGAGAAGAATCCTGACCACTAGGGCTTACAATTTGATTCATCTATACAGAACAGGGGAGGAAGCCCTGCTCCTAGCAGTTTACAATCTAATGAGATGAATCCTGCCCACTAGGGATTACAATTTGATTCATCTATACAGAATAGGGAAGGGAGCCCTGCTCCTAGGAGCTCACAATCTAATTAGATGAATCCTGCCCACTAGGGCTTACAATTTGATTCATCTATACAGAACAGGGGAGGAAGCCCTGCTCCTAGGAGGTCACAATCTAATGAGATGAATCCTGCCCACTACGGATTACAATTTTATTCATCTATAGAGAACAGGAGAGGAAGCCCTGCTCCTAGGAGCTTACAATCTAATGAGATGAATCCTGCCCACTAGGGCTTACAATATTATTCATCTATACAGAACAGGGAAGGAAGCCCTGCTCCTAGGAGCTTACAATCTAATGAGATGAATCCTGCCCACTAGGGCTTACAATATGATTCATCTATACAGAACAGGGGAGGGAGCCCTGCTCCTAGGAGCTTAAAATCTAATGAGATAAATGCTGCCCACTAGGACTTACAATTTGATTCATCTATACAGAACAGGGGAGGAAGCCCTGCTCCTAGGAGCTCACAATCTAATGAGATGAATCCTGCTCACTAGGGCTTACAATTTGATTTATCTATACAAAACAGGGGAGGGAGCCCTTCTCCTAGGACCTTACAATCTAATGAGATGAATCCTGCCCACTAGGGCTTACAATTTGATTCATCTATACAGAACAGGGGAGGAAGCCCTGCTCCTAGGAGTTTACAATCTAATGAGATGAATCCTGCCCACTAGGGATTACAATTTGATACATCTATACAGAACAGGGGAGGAAGCCCTGCTCCTAGGAGCTCACAATCTAATGAGATGAATCCTACCCTCTGGGGGATTTTAATTTGATTCATCTATACAGAATAGGGGAGGGAGCCCTGCTCCTAGGAGCTCACAATCTAATGAGATGAATCCTGCCCACTAGGGCTTACAATTTAATTCATCTATACAGAACAGGGGAGGGAGCCCTGCTCAAAAGAGCTCACAATCTAATGAGATGAATCTTGCCCACTGGGGGAATACAATATGATTCATCTATACAGAACAGGGGAGGGAGCCCTGCTCCTAGGAGCTCACAATCTAATGAGATAAATCCTGCCCACTAGGGCTTACAATATGATTTATCTATACAGAACAGGGGAGGGAGCCCTGCTCCTAGGAGCTCACAATTTAATGAGATGAATCCTGCCCACTAGGGCTTACAATTTGATTCATCTATACAGAACAGGGGAGGAAGCCCTGCTCCAAGGAGCTTACAATCAAATGAGATGAATGCTGCCCACTAGGGCTTATAATATGATTCATCTCTACAAAACAGGGGAGGGAGCCCTGCTACTAGGAGCTCACAATCTAATGAGATGAATCCTGCCCACTAGGGCTTACAATTTGATTCAGCAATATAGAACATGAGAGGAAGCCCTGCTCCTAGGAGTTTACAATCTAATGAGATGAATCCTGCCCACTAGGGATTACAATTTGATTCATCTATACAGAATAGGGGAGGGAGCCCTGCTCCTAGGAGCTCACAATCTAATGAGATGAATCCTGCCCACTAGGGCTTACAATTTGATTCATCTATACAGAACAGGGGAGGAAGCCCTGCTCCTAGGAGGTCACAATCTAATGAGATGAATCCTGCCCACTGGGGGATTACAATATGATTCATCTATACAGAACAGGGGAGGGAGCCCTGCTCCTAGGAGCTTACAATCTAATGAGATGAATCCTGCCCACTATGGCTTACAATTTGATTCATCTATACAGAACAGGGGAGGGAGCCCTGCTCCTAGGAGCTCACAATCTAATGAGTTGAATCCTGCCCACTAGGGATTACAATTTGATTCATCTATACAGAATAGGGGAGAAAGCCCTGCCCCTAGGAGTTTACAATCTAATGAGATGAATCCTGCCCACTAGGGATTACAATTTGATTCATCTATACAGAATAGGGGAGGGAGCCCTGCTCCTAGGAGCTCACAATCTAATGAGATAAATCCTGCAAACTAGGGCTTACAATTTGATTCATCTATACAGAACAGGGGAGGAAGCCCTGCTCCTAGGAGGTCACAATCTAATGAGATGAATCCTGTCCACTAGGGATTACAATTTGATTCATCTATACAGAACAGGGGAGGAAGCCCTGCTCCTAGGAGCTTACAATCTAATGAGATGAATCCTGCCCACTAGGGCTTACAATATGATTCATCTATACAAAACAGGGGAGGGAGCCCTGCTACTAGGAGCTCACAATCTAATGAGAAGAATCCTGCCCACTAGGGCTTACAATATGATTCATCTATAGAGAACAGGGGAGGGAGCCCCGCTCCTAGGATTTTACAATCTAATGAGATGAATCCTGCCCACTAGGGATTACAATTTGATTCATCTATGCAGAACAAGGGAGGAAGCCCTGCTCCTAGGAGCTCACAATCTAATGAGATGAATCCTGCCCAATGGGGGATTATAATTTAAGTAATCTATACAGATTAGGGGAGGGAGCCCTGCTCCTAGGAGCTCACAATCTCTTGAGATGAATCCTGCCCACTAGGGCTTACAATTTGATTCATCTATACAGAACAAGGGAGGAAGCCCTGCTCCTAGGAGCTCACAATCTAATGAGATGAATCCTGCCCACTAGGGATTACAATTTGATTCATCTATGCAGAACAGGGGAGGGTGCCCTACTCCTAGGAGCTCACAATCAATTAAGATGAATCTTGCCCACTAGGGTTTACAATATGATTCATCTATACAGAACAGGGGAGGGAGCCCTGCTCCTAGGAGCTTACAATCTAATGAGATAAATGCTGCCCACTAGGACTTACAATTTGATTCATCTATACAGAACAGGGGAGGAAGCCCTGCTCCTAGGAGTTTACAATCTAATGAGATGAATCCTGCCCACTAGGGATTACAATTTGATTCATCTATACAGAATAGGGGAGGAAGCCCTGCTCCTAGGAGCTCACAATCTAATGAGATGAATCCTGCCCACTAGGGATTACAATTTGATTCATCTATACAGAACAGGGGAGGGAGCCCTGCTCCTAGAAGCTCACAATCTAATGAGATGAATCCTGTCCACTAAGGCTTACAATTTGATTCATCTATACAGAATAGGGGAGGAAGCATTGCTCCTAGGAGCTTACAATCTAATGAGATGAATCCTGCCCACTAGGGCTTACAATATGATTTATCTATAGAGAACAGGGGAGGGAGCCCCGCTCCTAGGAGTTTACAATCTAATGAGATGAATCCTGCCCACTAGGGATTACAATTTGATTCATCTATGCAGAACAAGGGAGGAAGCCCTGCTCCTAGGAGCTCTCAATCTAATGAGATGAATCTTGCCCAATGGGAGATTATAATTTAAGTAATCTATACAGATTAGGGGAGGGAGCCCTGCTCCTAGGAGCATACAATCTAATGAGATGAATCCTGCCCACTAGGGCATACAATTTGATTCATTTATACAGAACAGGGGAGGAAGCCCTGCTCATAGGAGCTTACAATCTAATGACATGAATCCTGCCCACTAGGACTTACAATTTGATTCATCTATACAGAACAGGGGAGGAAGCCCTGCTCAAAGGAGCTCACATATTAATGAGATGAATCCTGCCCACTGGGGGATTATAAAATGATTCATCTATACAGAACAGGGGAGGAAGCCCTTCTCCTAGGAGCTCACAATCTAATGAGATGAATCCTGCCCTCTAGGGCTTACAATTTGATTTATCTATACAGAACAGGGGAGGAAGCCCTGCTCCTAGGAGCTTACAATCTAATGCGATGAATCATGCCTACTAGGGATTACAATTTCATTCATCTATACAGAAGAGGGGAAGGAGCCTTGCTCCTAGGAATTTACAATCTAATGAGATGAATCCTGCCGACTAGGGATTACAATATGATTCATCTATACAGAACAGGGGAGGGAGCCCTGCTCCTAGGAGCTTACAATCTAATGAGATGAATCCTGCCCACTAGGGCTTACAATATGATTCATCTACACAGAACAGGGGAGGGAGCCCTGATCCTAGGAGCTTACAATCTAATGAGATGAATCCTGCCCACTAGGACTTACAATTTGATTCATCTATACAGAACAGGGGAGGAAGCCTTGCTCCTAGGAGCTTACAATCTAATGACATGAATCCTGCCCACTAGGACTTACAATTTGATTCATCTATACAGAACAGGGAAGGAAGCCCTGCTCCTAGGAACTTACAATCTAATGAGATGAATCTTGCCCACTAGGGCTTACAATTTGATTCATCTATACAGAACAGGGGAGAGAGCCCTGCTCAAAGGAGCTCACAATCTAATGAGATGAATCCTGCCCACTGGGGGAATACAATATGATTCATATATACAGAACAGGGGAGGGAGCACTGCTCCTAGGAGCTCACAATCTAATGAGATGAATCCTGCCCACTAGGGCTTACAATTTGATTCATCTATACAGAACAGGGGAGGAAGCCCTGCTCCTAGGAGCTTACAATCTAATGAGATGAATCCTGCCCACTAGGGCTTACAATTTGATTCATCTATACAAAACAGGGGAGGGAGCACTGCTACTAGGAGCTCACAATCTAATGAGATGAATCCTGCCCACTAGGGATTTCAATTTGATTCATCTATACAGAATAGTGGAGGGATCCTGCCCAATAGGGCTTACAATTTGATTCATCTATACAGAACAGGGGAGGAAGCCCTGCTCCTAGGAGGTCACAATCGAATGAGATGAATCCTGCCCACTAGGGCTTACAATATGATTCATCTATACAGAACAGGGGAGGGAGCCTTGCTCCTAGGAGCTTACAATCTAATGAGATGAATGCTGCCCACTAGGACTTACAATTTGATTCATCTATACAGAACAGGGGAGGGAGCCCTGCTCAAAGGAGCTCACATTCTAATGAGATGAATCCTACCCACTGGGGGATTACAATATAATTCATCTATACAAAACAGGGGAGGGAGCCCTGCTCCTAGGAACTCACAATCTAATGAGATGAATCCTGCCCACTAGGGTTTACAATTTGATTCATCTATACAGAACAGGGGGTTAAGCCCTGCTCCTAGGAGCTTACAATCTAATGAGATGAATCCTGCCCACTAGGGCTTACAATATTATTCATCTATACAGAACAGGGAAGGGAGCCCTGCTCCTAGGAGCTTACAATCTAATGAGATGAATCCTGCCCACTGGGGGATTACAATATGATTCATCTATACAGAACAGGGGAGGGAACCCTGCTCCTAGGAGCTCACAATCTAATGAGATGAATCCTGCCCACTAGGGTTTACAATTTGATTCATCTATACAGAACAGGGGGTTAAGCCCTGCTCCTAGGAGCTTACAATCTAATGAGATGAATCCTGCCCACTAGGGCTTACAATATGATTAATCTATACAAAACAGGGGAGGGAGCCCTGCTACTAGGAGCTCACAATCTAATGAGAAGAATCCTGCCCACTAGGGCTTACAATTTGATTCATCTATACAGAACAGGGGAGGAAGCCCTGCTCCTAGCAGTTTACAATCTAATGAGATGAATCCTGCCCACTAGGGATTACAATTTGATTCATCTATACAGAATAGGGAAGGGAGCCCTGCTCCTAGGAGCTCACAATCTAATTAGATGAATCCTGCCCACTAGGGCTTACAATTTGATTCATCTATACAGAACAGGGGAGGAAGCCCTGCTCCTAGGAGGTCACAATCTAATTAGATGAATCCTGCCCACTAGGGATTACAATTTTATTCATCTATAGAGAACAGGAGAGGAAGCCCTGCTCCTAGGAGCTTACAATCTAATGAGATGAATCCTGCCCACTAGGGCTTACAATATTATTCATCTATACAGAACAGGGAAGGAAGCCCTGCTCCTAGGAGCTTACAATCTAATGAGATGAATCCTGCCCACTAGGGCTTACAATATGATTCATCTATACAGAACAGGGGAGGGAGCCCTGCTCCTAGGAGCTTACAATCTAATGAGATAAATGCTGCCCACTAGGACTTACAATTTGATTCATCTATACAGAACAGGGGAGGAAGCCCTGCTCCTAGGAGCTCACAATCTAATGAGATGAATCCTGCTCACTAGGGCTTACAATTTGATTTATCTATACAAAACAGGGGAGGGAGCCCTTCTCCTAGGACCTTACAATCTAATGAGATGAATCCTGCCCACTAGGGCTTACAATTTGATTCATCTATACAGAACAGGGGAGGAAGCCCTGCTCCTAGGAGTTTACAATCTAATGAGATGAATCCTGCCCACTAGGGATTACAATTTGATACATCTATACAGAACAGGGGAGGAAGCCCTGCTCCTAGGAGCTCACAATCTAATGAGATGAATCCTACCCTCTGGGGGATTTTAATTTGATTCATCTATACAGAATAGGGGAGGGAGCCCTGCTCCTAGGAGCTCACAATCTAATGAGATAAATGCTGCCCACTAGGACTTACAATTTGATTCATCTATACAGAACAGGGGAGGAAGCCCTGCTCCTAGGAGCTCACAATCTAATGAGATGAATCCTGCCCACTAGGGCTTACAATTTGATTCATCTATACAGAACAGGGGAGGAAGCCCTGCTCCTAGCAGTTTACAATCTAATGAGATGAATCCTGCCCACTAGGGATTACAATTTGATTCATCTATACAGAATAGGGGAGGAAGCCCTGCTCCTAGGAGGTCACAATCTAATGAGATGAATCCTGCCCACTAGGAATTACAATTTTATTCATCTATACAGAACAGGGGAGGAAGTCCTGCTCCTAGGAGCTTACAATCTAATGAGATGAATCCTGCCCACTAGGGCTTACAATATTATTCATCTATACAGAACAGGGAAGGGAGCCCTGCTCCTAGGAGCTTACAATCTAATGAGATGAATCCTGCCCACTGGGGGATTACAATATGATTCATCTATACAGAACAGGGGAGGGAACCCTGCTCCTAGGAGCTCACAATCTAATGAGATGAATCCTGCCCACTAGGGTTTACAATTTGATTCATCTATACAGAACAGGGGGTTAAGCCCTGCTCCTAGGAGCTTACAATCTAATGAGATGAATCCTGCCCACTAGGGCTTACAATATGATTCATCTATACAAAACAGGGGAGGGAGCCCTGCTACTAGGAGCTCACAATCTAATGAGAAGAATCCTGCCCACTAGGGCTTACAATTTGATTCATCTATACAGAACAGGGGAGGAAGCCCTGCTCCTAGCAGTTTACAATCTAATGAGATGAATCCTGCCCACTAGGGATTACAATTTGATTCATCTATACAGAATAGGGAAGGGAGCCCTGCTCCTAGGAGCTCACAATCTAATTAGATGAATCCTGCCCACTAGGGCTTACAATTTGATTCATCTATACAGAACAGGGGAGGAAGCCCTGCTCCTAGGAGGTCACAATCTAATGAGATGAATCCTGCCCACTAGGGATTACAATTTTATTCATCTATAGAGAACAGGAGAGGAAGCCCTGCTCCTAGGAGCTTACAATCTATGAGATGAATCCTGCCCACTAGGGCTTACAATATTATTCATCTATACAGAACAGGGAAGGAAGCCCTGCTCCTAGGAGCTTACAATCTAATGAGATGAATCCTGCCCACTAGGGCTTACAATATGATTCATCTATACAGAACAGGGGAGGGAGCCCTGCTCCTAGGAGCTTACAATCTAATGAGATAAATGCTGCCCACTAGGACTTACAATTTGATTCATCTATACAGAACAGGGGAGGAAGCCCTGCTCCTAGGAGCTCACAATCTAATGAGATGAATCCTGCTCACTAGGGCTTACAATTTGATTTATCTATACAAAACAGGGGAGGGAGCCCTTCTCCTAGGACCTTACAATCTAATGAGATGAATCCTGCCCACTAGGGCTTACAATTTGATTCATCTATACAGAACAGGGGAGGAAGCCCTGCTCCTAGGAGTTTACAATCTAATGAGATGAATCCTGCCCACTAGGGATTACAATTTGATACATCTATACAGAACAGGGGAGGAAGCCCTGCTCCTAGGAGCTCACAATCTAATGAGATGAATCCTACCCTCTGGGGGATTTTAATTTGATTCATCTATACAGAATAGGGGAGGGAGCCCTGCTCCTAGGAGCTCACAATCTAATGAGATGAATCCTGCCCACTAGGGCTTACAATTTAATTCATCTATACAGAACAGGGGAGGGAGCCCTGCTCAAAAGAGATCACAATCTAATGAGATGAATCTTGCCCACTGGGGTAATACAATATGATTCATCTATACAGAACAGGGGAGGGAGCCCTGCTCCTAGGAGCTCACAATCTAATGAGATGAATCCTGCCCACTAGGGCTTACAATATGATTTATCTATACAGAACAGGGGAGGGAGCCCTGCTCCTAGGAGCTCACAATTTAATGAGATGAATCCTGCCCACTAGGGCTTACAATTTGATTCATCTATACAGAACAGGGGAGGAAGCCCTGCTCCAAGGAGCTTACAATCAAATGAGATGAATGCTGCCCACTAGGGCTTATAATATGATTCATCTCTACAAAACAGGGGAGGGAGCCCTGCTACTAGGAGCTCACAATCTAATGAGATGAATCCTGCCCACTAGGGCTTACAATTTGATTCAGCAATATAGAACATGAGAGGAAGCCCTGCTCCTAGGAGTTTACAATCTAATGAGATGAATCCTGCCCACTAGGGATTACAATTTGATTCATCTATACAGAATAGGGGAGGGAGCCCTGCTCCTAGGAGCTCACAATCTAATGAGATGAATCCTGCCCACTAGGGCTTACAATTTGATTCATCTATACAGAACAGGGGAGGAAGCCCTGCTCCTAGGAGGTCACAATCTAATGAGATGAATCCTGCCCACTGGGGGATTACAATATGATTCATCTATACAGAACAGGGGAGGGAGCCCTGCTCCTAGGAGCTTACAATCTAATAAGATGAATCCTGCCCACTATGACGTACAATTTGATTTATCTATACAGAACAGGGGAGGGAGCCCTGCTCCTAGGAGCTCACAATCTAATGAGTTGAATCCTGCCCACTAGGGATTACAATTTGATTCATCTATACAGAATAGGGGAGAAAGCCCTGCCCCTAGGAGTTTACAATCTAATGAGATGAATCCTGCCCACTAGGGCTTACAATTTGATTCATCTATACAGAATAGGGGAGGGAGCCCTGCTCCTAGGAGCTCACAATCTAATGAGATAAATCCTGCAAACTAGGGCTTACAATTTGATTCATCTATACAGAACAGGGGAGGAAGCCCTGCTCCTAGGAGGTCACAATCTAATGAGATGAATCCTGCCCACTAGGGATTACAATTTGATTCATCTATACAGAACAGGGGAGGAAGCCCTGCTCCTAGGAGCTTACAATCTAATGAGATGAATCCTGCCCACTAGGGCTTACAATATGATTCATCTATACAAAACAGGGGAGGGAGCCCTGCTACTAGGAGCTCACAATCTAATGAGAAGAATCCTGCCCACTAGGGCTTACAATTTGATTCATCTATACAGAACAGGGGAGGAAGCCCTGCTCCTAGCAGTTTACAATCTAATGAGATGAATCCTGCCCACTAGGGATTACAATTTGATTCATCTATACAGAATAGGGAAGGGAGCCCTGCTCCTAGGAGCTCACAATCTAATTAGATGAATCCTGCCCACTAGGGCTTACAATTTGATTCATCTATACAGAACAGGGGAGGAAGCCCTGCTCCTAGGAGGTCACAATCTAATGAGATGAATCCTGCCCACTAGGGATTACAATTTTATTCATCTATAGAGAACAGGAGAGGAAGCCCTGCTCCTAGGAGCTTACAATCTAATGAGATGAATCCTGCCCACTAGGGCTTACAATATTATTCATCTATACAGAACAGGGAAGGAAGCCCTGCTCCTAGGAGCTTACAATCTAATGAGATGAATCCTGCCCACTAGGGCTTACAATATGATTCATCTATACAGAACAGGGGAGGGAGCCCTGCTCCTAGGAGCTTACAATCTAATGAGATAAATGCTGCCCACTAGGACTTACAATTTGATTAATCTATACAGAACAGGGGAGGAAGCCCTGCTCCTAGGAGCTCACAATCTAATGAGATGAATCCTGCCCACTAGGGCTTACAATTTGATTTATCTATACAAAACAGGGGAGGGAGCCCTTCTCCTAGGACCTTACAATCTAATGAGATGAATCCTGCCCACTAGGGCTTACAATTTGATTCATCTATACAGAACAGGGGAGGAAGCCCTGCTCCTAGGAGTTTACAATCTAATGAGATGAATCCTGCCCACTAGGGATTACAATTTGATACATCTATACAGAACAGGGGAGGAAGCCCTGCTCCTAGGAGCTCACAATCTAATGAGATGAATCCTACCCTATGGGGGATTTTAATTTGATTCATCTATACAGAATAGGGGAGGGAGCCCTGCTCCTAGGAGCTCACAATCTAATGAGATGAATCCTGCCCACTAGGGCTTACAATTTAATTCATCTATACAGAACAGGGGAGGGAGCCCTGCTCAAAAGAGCTCACAATCTAATGAGATGAATCTTGCCCACTGGGGGAATACAATATGATTCATCTATACAGAACAGGGGAGGGAGCCCTGCTCCTAGGAGCTCACAATCTAATGAGATGAATCCTGCCCACTAGGGCTTACAATATGATTTATCTATACAGAACAGGGGAGGGAGCCCTGCTCCTAGGAGCTCACAATTTAATGAGATGAATCCTGCCCACTAGGGCTTACAATTTGATTCATCTATACAGAACAGGGGAGGAAGCCCTGCTCCAAGGAGCTTACAATCAAATGAGATGAATGCTGCCCACTAGGGCTTATAATATGATTCATCTCTACAAAACAGGGGAGGGAGCCCTGCTACTAGGAGCTCACAATCTAATGAGATGAATCCTGCCCACTAGGGCTTACAATTTGATTCAGCAATATAGAACATGAGAGGAAGCCCTGCTCCTAGGAGTTTACAATCTAATGAGATGAATCCTGCCCACTAGGGATTACAATTTGATTCATCTATACAGAATAGGGGAGGGAGCCCTGCTCCTAGGAGCTCACAATCTAATGAGATGAATCCTGCCCACTAGGGCTTACAATTTGATTCATCTATACAGAACAGGGGAGGAAGCCCTGCTCCTAGGAGGTCACAATCTAATGAGATGAATCCTGCCCACTGGGGGATTACAATATGATTCATCTATACAGAACAGGGGAGGGAGCCCTGCTCCTAGGAGCTTACAATCTAATGAGATGAATCCTGCCCACTATGGCTTACAATTTGATTCATCTATACAGAACAGGGGAGGGAGCCCTGCTCCTAGGAGCTCACAATCTAATGAGTTGAATCCTGCCCACTAGGGATTACAATTTGATTCATCTATACAGAATAGGGGAGAAAGCCCTGCCCCTAGGAGTTTACAATCTAATGAGATGAATCCTGCCCACTAGGGATTACAATTTGATTCATCTATACAGAATAGGGGAGGGAGCCCTGCTCCTAGGAGCTCACAATCTAATGAGATAAATCCTGCAAACTAGGGCTTACAATTTGATTCATCTATACAGAACAGGGGAGGAAGCCCTGCTCCTAGGAGGTCACAATCTAATGAGATGAATCCTGCCCACTAGGGATTACAATTTGATTCATCTATACAGAACAGGGGAGGAAGCCCTGCTCCTAGGAGCTCACAATCTAATGAGATGAATGCTGCCCACTAGGGCTTACAATATGATTAATCTTTACAGAACAGGGGAGGGAGCCCTGCTCCTAGGAGCTTACAATCTAATGAGATAAATGCTGCCCACTAGGACTTACAATTTGATTCATCTATACAGAACAGGGGAGGGAGCCCTGCTCAAAGGAGCTCACAATCTATTAAGATGAATCCTGCCCACTGGGGTATTACAATATGATTCATCTATACAGAACAGGGGAGGGAGCCCTGCTCCTAGGAGCTTACAATCTATTGAGATGAATCCTGCCCACTAGGGCTTACAATTTGATTCATCTATATAGAACAGGGGAGGGTGCCCTGCTCAAAGGAGCTCACAATCTAATGAGATGAATCCTGCCCACTGGGGGATTACAATATGATTCATCTATACAGAATAGGGGAGGAAGCCCTGCTGCTAGGAGCTCACAATCAATTGAGATGAATCCTGCCCACTAGGGTTTACAATTTGATTCATCTATACAGAACAGGGGAGGAAGCCCTGCTCCTAGGAGCTCACGATCTAATGAGATGAATCCTTCCCACTAGGGCTTACAATTTGATTCATATATACAGAATAATATGTGAGGAAGCCCTGCTCCTAGGAGCTTACAATCTAATGAGATGAATCCTGCCCACTAGGGCTTACAATTTGATTCATCTATACAGAACAGGGGAGGGAGCCCTGCTCCTAGGAGTTTACAATCTAATGGGATGAAACCTGCCCACTAGGGCTTACAATTTGATTCATCTATACACGAACAGGGAAGTAAGCATTGCTCCTAGGAGTTTACAATCTAATGAGATGAATCCTGCCCACTAGGGATTACAATTTGATACATCTATACAGAATAGGGGAGGAAGCCCTGCTACTAACAGCTCAAAATCTAATGAGATGAATCCTACCCACTGGGGGATTTTAATTTGATTCATCTATACAGAACAGGGGAGGGAGCCCTGCTCCTAGGAGCTTACAATCTAATGAGATGAATCCTGCCCACTAGGGCTTACAATATGATTCATCTATACAGAACAGGGGAGGGAGCCCTGCTCCTAGGAGCTTACAATCTAATGAGATGAATGCTGCCCACTAGGACTTACAATTTTATTCATCTATACAGAACAGGGGAGGGAGCCCTGCTCAAAGGAGCTCACAATCTAATAAGATGAATCCTGCCCACTGGGGGAATACAATATGATTCATCTATACAAAACAGGGGAGGAAGCCCTGCTCCTATGAGTTTACAATCTAATGAGATGAATCCTGCCCACTTGGGATTACAATTTGATTCATCTATACAGAATAGGGGAGGGAGCCCTGCTCCTAGGAGCTAAGAATCTAATGAGATGAATTCTGCCCACTAGGGCTTACAATTTGATTCATCTATACAGAACAGGGGAGGGAGCCCTGCTCCTAGGAGCTTACAATCTAATGAGATGAATCCTGCCCACTAGGGCTTACAATATGATTCATCTATACAGAACAGGGGAGGGAGCCCTGCTCCTAGGAGCTTACAATCTAATGAGATGAATGCTGCCCACTAGGACTTACAATTTTATTCATCTATACAGAACAGGGGAGGGAGCCCTGCTCAAAGGAGCTCACAATCTAATAAGATGAATCCTGCCCACTGGGGGAATACAATATGATTCATCTATACAAAACAGGGGAGGAAGCCCTGCTCCTATGAGTTTACAATCTAATGAGATGAATCCTGCCCACTTGGGATTACAATTTGATTCATCTATACAGAATAGGGGAGGGAGCCCTGCTCCTAGGAGCTAAGAATCTAATGAGATGAATTCTGCCCACTAGGGCTTACAATTTGATTCATCTATACAGAACAGGGGAGGAAGCCCTGCTCCTAGGAGGTCACAATCTAATGAGATGAATCCTGTCCACTAAGGATTACAATTTGATTCATCTATACAGAACAGGGGAGGGAGCCTTGCTCCTAGGAGCTTACAATCTAATGAGATGAATCCTGCCCACTAGGGCTTACAATATGATTCATCTATACAGAACAGGGGAGGGAGCCCTGCTCCTAGGAGCTTACAATCTAATGAGATGAATGCTGCCCACTAGGACTTACAATTTGATTCATCTATACAGAACAGGGGAGGGAGCCCTGCTCAAAGGAGATCACAATCTAATGAGATGAATCCTGCCCACTGGGGGATTACAATATGATTCATCTATACAGAGCAGGGGAGGGAGCCCTGCTCCTAGGAGCTTACAATCTATTGAGATGAATCCTGCCCACTAGGGCTTACAATTTGATTCATCTATACAGAACAGGGGAGGGAGCCCTGCTCAAAGGAGCTCACAATCTAATGAGATGAATCCTGCCCACTGTGGGATTACAATATGATTCATCTATACAGAACAGGCATGGGAGCCCTGCTCCTAGGAGCTTACAATCTAATGAGATGAATCCTGCCCACTAGGGCTTACAATTTGATTCATCTATACAGAACAGGGGAGGGAGCCCTGCTCCTAGGAGCTTACAATCTAATGAGATGAATCCTGCCCACTAGGACTTACAATTTGATTCATCTATACAGAACAGGGGAGGAAGCCCTGCTCCTAGGAGCTTACAATCTAATGACATGAATCCTGCCCACTAGGGCTTACAATTTGATTCATCTATACAGAACAGGGGAGAGAGTTCTGCTCAAAGGAGTTCACAATCTAATAAGATGAATCCTGCCCACTGGGGGAATACAATATGATTCATCTATACAGAACAGGGATGGGAGCCCTGCTCCTAGGAGCTCACAATCTAATGAGATGAATCCTGCACACTAGGGCTTACAATATGATTCATCTATACAAAACAGGGGAGGGAGCACTGCTACTAGGAGCTCACAATCTAATGAGATGAATCCTGCCCACTAGGGCTTACAATTTGATTCCTCTATACAGAATAGGGGAGGAAGCCCTGCTCCTAGCAGTTTACAATCTAATGAGATGAATCCTGCCCACTAGGGATTACAATTTGATTCATCTATACAGAACATGGGATGGAACCCTGCTCCTAGGAGATCACAGTCTAATGAGATGAATCCTGCCCAATAGGGCTTACAATTTGATTCATCTATACAGAACAGGGGAGGAAGCCCTGCTCCTAGGAGGTCACAATCTAATGAGATGAATCCTGCCCACTAGGGATTACAATTTGATTCATCTATACAGAACAGGGGAGGAAGCCCTGCTCCTAGGAGCTTACAATCTAATGAGATGAATCCTAAACATTAGGGCTTACAATATGATTCATCTATACAGAACAGGGGAGTGAGCCCTGCTCCTAGAAGCTTACAATCTAATGAGATGAATGCTGCCCACTAGGACTTACAATTTGATTCATCTATACAGAACAGGGGAGGAAGCCCTGCACAAAGGAGCTCACATTCTAATGAGATGAATCCTGCCCACTGGGGGATTACAATATGATTCATCTATACAGAACAGGGGAAGGAGCCCTGCTCCTAGGAGCTCACAATCTAATGAGATGAATCCTGCCCACTAGGGCTTACAATTTGATTCATCTATACAGAACAGGGGAGGGAGCCCTGCTCCTAGGAGCTCACAATCAATTGAGATGAATCCTGCCCACTAGGGATTACAATTTGATTCATCTATACAGAACAGGGGAGGAAGCCCTGCTCCTAGGAGCTTACAATCTAATGAGATGAATCCTAAACATTAGGGCTTACAATATGATTCATCTATACAGAACAGG
Organism: Mixophyes australis; assembly: GCA_036250195.1. Classification (NCBI taxonomy): domain Eukaryota; kingdom Metazoa; phylum Chordata; class Amphibia; order Anura; family Limnodynastidae; genus Mixophyes; species Mixophyes australis. Next base: position 19,417,212 of record JAVHZZ010000002.1, on the reverse strand, counting down.
GGAGGGAGCCCTGCTCCTAGAAGCTTACAATCTAATGAGATGAATGCTGCCCACTAGGACTTACAATTTGATTCATCTATACAGAACAGGGGAGGAAGCCCTGCTCAAAGGAGCTCACATTCTAATGAGATGAATCCTGCCCACTGGGGGATTACAATATGATTCATCTATACAGAACAGGGGAAGGAGCCCTGCTCCTAGGAGCTCACAATCTAATGAGATGAATCCTGCCCACTAGGGCTTACAATTTGATTCATCTATACAGAACAGGGGAGGGAGCCCTGCTCCTAGGAGCTCACAATCAATTGAGATGAATCCTGCCCACTAGGGTTTACAATTTGATTCATCTATACAGAACAGGGGAGGAAGCCCTGCTCCTAGGAGCTTACAATCTAATGAGATGAATCCTGCCCACTAGGGCTTACAATATGATTCATCTATAGAAAACAGGGGAGGGAGCCCTGCTACTAGGAGCTCATAACCTAATGAGATGAATTCTGCCCACTAGGGCTTACAATTTGATTCATCTATACAGAACAGGGGAGGAAGCCCTGCTCTTAGCAGTTTACAATCTAATGAGATGAATCCTACCCACTGGGGGATTTTAATTTGATCCATCTATACAGAAAAGGGGAGGGAGTCCTGCTCCTAGGAGCTCACAATCTAATGAGATGAATCCTGCCCACTAGGGCTTAAAATTTTATTCATCTATACAGAACAGGGGAGGGAGCCCTGCTCAAAGGAGCTCACAATCTAATGAGATGAATCCTGCCCACTGGGGGAATACAATATGATTCATCTATACAGAACAGGGGAGGAAGCCCTGCTCCTAGGAGCTTACAATCTAATGAGATGAATCCTGCCCACTAGGGCTTACAATATGATTCATCTATACAAAACAGAGGAGGGAGCCCTGCTACTAGGAGCTCACAATCTAATGAGATGAATCCTGCCCACTAGGGCTTACAATTTGATTCAGCTATACAGAACAGGGGAGGAAGCCCTGCTCCTATGAGTTTACAATCTAATGAGATGAATCCTGCCCACTAGGGATTACAATTTGATTCATCTATACAGAATAGGGGAGGGAGCCCTGCTCCTAGGAGCTCACAATTTAATGAGATGAATCCTGCCCACTAGCGCTTACAATTTGATTCATCTATACAGAACAGGGGAGGAAACCCTGCTCCTAGGAGGTCACAATCTAATGAGATGAATTCTGCCCACTAGGGCTTACAATATGATTCATCTATACAGAACAGGGGAGGGAGCCCTGCTCCTAGAAGCTTACAATCTAATGAGATGAATCCTGCCCACTGGGGGATTACAATATGATTCATCTATACAGAACAGGGATGGGAGCCCTGCTCCTAGGAGCTCACAATCTAATGAGATGAATCCTGCCCACTAGGGCTTACAATTTGATTCATCTATACAGAACAGGGGAGGGAGCCCTGCTCCTAGGAGCTCACAATCAATTGAGATGAATCCTGCCCACTAGGGTTTACAATTTGATTCATCTATACAGAACAGGGGAGGAAGCCCTGCTCCTAGGAGCTCACAATCTAATGAGATGAATCCTGCCCACTAGGTATTACAATTTGATTCATCTATACAGGAAAAGGGGGGGAAGCCCTGCTCCTGGGAGCTCACAATCTAATGAGATGAATCCTGCCCACTAGGGCTTACAATTTGATTCATCTATACAAAACAGGGGAGGGAGCCCTGCTCATAGGACCTTACAATCTAATGAGATGAATCCTGCCCACTAGGGCTTACAATTTGATTCATCTATACAGAACAGGGGAGGAAGCCCTGCTCCTAGGAGTTTACAATCTAATGAGATGTATCTTGCCCACTAGGGATTACAATTTGATACATCTATACAGAATAGGGGAGGAAGCCCTGCTCCTAGGAGCTCACAATCTAATGAGATGAATCCTACCCACTGGGGGATTTTAATTTTATTCATCTATACAGAATAGGGGAGGGAGCCCTGCTCCTAGGAGCTCACAATCTAATGAGATGAATCCTTCCCACTAGGGCTTACAATTTGATTCATCTATACAGAACAGGGGAGGAAGTCGTGCTCCTAGGAGCTCACAATCTAATAAGATGAATCCTACCCACTAGGGATTACAATTTGATTCATCTATACAGAACAGGGGAGGAAGCCCTGCTCCTAGGAGTTTATAATCTAATGAGAACTGAATCCTGCCCACTAGGGCTTACAATATGATTCATCTATACAGAACAGGGGAGGGAGCCCTGCTCCTAGGAGTTTACAATCTAATGAAATGAATCCTGCCCACTGGGGGATTACAATATGATTCATCTATACAGAACAGGGAAGGAAGCCCTGCTCCTAGGAGTTTACAATCTAATGAGATGAATCCTGCCCACTAGGGCTTACAATTTGATTCATCTATACAGAGCAGGGGAGGGAGCCCTGCTCAAAGGAGCTCACAATCTAATGAGATGAATCCTGCCCACTGGGGGATTACAATATGATTCATCTATACAGAACAGGGGAGGGAGCCCTGCTCCTAGGAGCTCACAATCTAATGAGATGAATCCTGCCCACTAGTGATTACATTTTGATTCATCTATACAGAATAGGGGAGGAAGCACTGCTCCTAGGAGCTCATAATCTAATGACATGAATCCTGCCCACTAGGACTTACAATTTGATTCATCTATACAGAACAGGGGAGGGAGCCCTGCTCAAAGGAGCTCACAATCTAATGAGATGAATCCTGCCCACTGGGGGAATACAATATGATTCATCTATACAGAACAGGGGAGGAAGCCCTGCTCCTAGGAGCTTACAATCTAATGAGATGAATCCTGCCCACTAGGGCTTACAATATGATTCATCTATACAAAACAGAGGAGGGAGCCCTGCTACTAGGAGCTCACAATCTAATGAGATGAATCCTGCCCACTAGGGCTTACAATTTGATTCAGCTATACAGAACAGGGGAGGAAGCCCTGCTCCTATGAGTTTACAATCTAATGAGATGAATCCTGCCCACTAGGGATTACAATTTGATTCATCTATACAGAATAGGGGAGGGAGCCCTGCTCCTAGGAGCTCACAATTTAATGAGATGAATCCTGCCCACTAGCTCTTACAATTTGATTCATCTATACAGAACAGGGGAGGAAACCCTGCTCCTAGGAGGTCACAATCTAATGAGATGAATTCTGCCCACTAGGGCTTACAATATGATTCATCTATACAGAACAGGGGAGGGAGCCCTGCTCCTAGAAGCTTACAATCTAATGAGATGAATCCTGCCCACTGGGGGATTACAATATGATTCATCTATACAGAACAGGGATGGGAGCCCTGCTCCTAGGAGCTCACAATCTAATGAGATGAATCCTGCCCACTAGGGCTTACAATTTGATTCATCTATACAGAACAGGGGAGGGAGCCCTGCTCCTAGGAGCTCACAATCAATTGAGATGAATCCTGCCCACTAGGGTTTACAATTTGATTCATCTATACAGAACAGGGGAGGAAGCCCTGCTCCTAGGAGCTCACAATCTAATGAGATGAATCCTGCCCACTAGGGATTACAATTTGATTCATCTATACAGGAAAAGGGGGGGAAGCCCTGCTCCTGGGAGCTCACAATCTAATGAGATGAATCCTGCCCACTAGGGCTTACAATTTGATTCATCTATACAAAACAGGGGAGGGAGCCCTGCTCATAGGACCTTACAATCTAATGAGATGAATCCTGCCCACTAGGGCTTACAATTTGATTCATCTATACAGAACAGGGGAGGAAGCCCTGCTCCTAGGAGTTTACAATCTAATGAGATGTATCTTGCCCACTAGGGATTACAATTTGATACATCTATACAGAATAGGGGAGGAAGCCCTGCTCCTAGGAGCTCACAATCTAATGAGATGAATCCTACCCACTGGGGGATTTTAATTTTATTCATCTATACAGAATAGGGGAGGGAGCCCTGCTCCTAGGAGCTCACAATCTAATGAGATGAATCCTTCCCACTAGGGCTTACAATTTGATTCATCTATACAGAACAGGGGAGGAAGTCGTGCTCCTAGGAGCTCACAATCTAATAAGATGAATCCTACCCACTAGGGATTACAATTTGATTCATCTATACAGAACAGGGGAGGAAGCCCTGCTCCTAGGAGTTTATAATCTAATGAGAACTGAATCCTGCCCACTAGGGCTTACAATATGATTCATCTATACAGAACAGGGGAGGGAGCCCTGCTCCTAGGAGTTTACAATCTAATGAAATGAATCCTGCCCACTGGGGGATTACAATATGATTCATCTATACAGAACAGGGAAGGAAGCCCTGCTCCTAGGAGTTTACAATCTAATGAGATGAATCCTGCCCACTAGGGCTTACAATTTGATTCATCTATACAGAGCAGGGGAGGGAGCCCTGCTCAAAGGAGCTCACAATCTAATGAGATGAATCCTGCCCACTGGGGGATTACAATATGATTCATCTATACAGAACAGGGGAGGGAGCCCTGCTCCTAGGAGCTCACAATCTAATGAGATGAATCCTGCCCACTAGTGATTACATTTTGATTCATCTATACAGAATAGGGGAGGAAGCACTGCTCCTAGGAGCTCACAATCTAATGACATGAATCCTGCCCACTAGGACTTACAATTTGATTCATCTATACAGAACAGGGGAGGAAGCCCTGCTCCTAGGAGCTTGCAATCTAATGAGATGAATCCTGCCCACTAGGGCTTACAATTTGATTCATCTATACAAAGCAGGGGAGGGAGCCCTGCTCAAAGGAGCTCACAATCTAATGAGATGAATCCTGCCCACTAGGGCTTACAATTTGATTCATCTATACAAAACAGGGGAGGGAGCCCTGCTCCTTTGACCTTACAATCTAATGAGATGAATCCTGCCCACTAGGGCTTACAATTTGATTCATCTATACAGAACAGGGGAGGAAGCCCTGCTCCTAGGAGTTTACAATCTAATGAGATGTATCCTGCCCACTAGGGATTACAATTTGATACATCTATACAGAATAGGGGAGGAAGCCCTGCTTCTAGGAGCTCACAATCTAATGAGATGAATCCTGCCCACTAGGGATTACAATTTGGTTCATCTATACAGAACAGGGGAGGAAGCCCTGCTCCTAGGATCTTACAATCTAATGAGATGAATCCTGCCCACTAGGGATTACAATTTGTTTTATCTATACAGAATAGGGGAGGAAGCCCTGCTCCTAGGAGCTTACAATCTAATGAGATGAACCCTGCCCACTAGGGCTTACAATATGATTCATCTATACAGAACAGGGGAGGAAGCCCTGCTCCCTGGAGCTTACAATCTAATGAGATGAATCCTGCCCACTAGGGCTTACAATTTGATTCATCTATACAGTACAGGGGAGGGAGCCCTGCTCAAAGGAGCTCACAATCTAATGAGAAAAATCCTGCCCACTGGGGGATTACAATATGATTCATCTATACAGAACAGGGGAGGGAGCCCTGCTCCTAGGAGCTCACAATCTAATGAGATGAATCCTGCCCACTAGGGCTTACAATTTGATTCATCTATACAGAACAGGGGAGGAAGCCCTGCTCCTAGGAGCTCACAATCTAATGAAATAAATCCTGCCCACTAGGGCTTACAATTTGATTCATCTATACAGAACAGGGGAGGGAGCCCTGCTCCTAGGAGCTCACAATCTAATGAGATGAATCCTGCCCACTAGGGCTTACAATTTGATTCATCTATACAGAACAGGGGAGGAAGCCCTGCTCCTAGGAGTTTACAATCTAATGAGATGTATCCTGCCCACTAGGGATTACAATTTGATACATCTATACAGAATAGGGGAGGAAGCCCTGCTTCTAGGAGCTCACAATCTAATGAGATGAATCCTGCCCACTAGGGATTACAATTTGGTTCATCTATACAGAACAGGGGAGGAAGCCCTGCTCCTAGGATCTTACAATCTAATGAGATGAATCCTGCCCACTAGGGATTACAATTTGTTTTATCTATACAGAATAGGGGAGGAAGCCCTGCTCCTAGGAGCTTACAATCTAATGAGATGAACCCTGCCCACTAGGGCTTACAATATGATTCATCTATACAGAACAGGGGAGGAAGCCCTGCTCCCTGGAGCTTACAATCTAATGAGATGAATCCTGCCCACTAGGGCTTACAATTTGATTCATCTATACAGTACAGGGGAGGGAGCCCTGCTCAAAGGAGCTCACAATCTAATGAGAAAAATCCTGCCCACTGGGGGATTACAATATGATTCATCTATACAGAACAGGGGAGGGAGCCCTGCTCCTAGGAGCTCACAATCTAATGAGATGAATCCTGCCCACTAGGGCTTACAATTTGATTCATCTATACAGAACAGGGGAGGAAGCCCTGCTCCTAGGAGCTCACAATCTAATGAAATAAATCCTGCCCACTAGGGCTTACAATTTGATTCATCTATACAGAACAGGGGAGGGAGCCCTGCTCCTAGGAGCTCACAATCTAATGAGATGAATCCTGCCCACTAGGGCTTACAATTTGATTCATCTATACAGAACAGGGGAGGTAGCCCTGCTCCTAGGAGTTTACAATCTAATGAGATGAATCCTGCCCACTAGGGATTACAATTTGATTCATCTATACAGAACAGGGGAGGGAGCCCTGCTCCTAGGAGCTCACAATCTAATGAGATGAATCCTGAACACTAGGGCTTACAATTTGATTCATCTATACAGAACAGGGGAGAAAGCCCTGCTCCTAGGAGCTCACAATCTAATGAGATGAATCCTGCCCACTAGGGATTACAATTTGATTCATCTTTACAGAACAGGGGAGGAAGCCCTGCTCCTAGAATCTTACAATCTAATGAGATGAATCCTACCCACTAGGACTTACAATATGATTCATCTATACAGAACAGGGGAGGGAGCCCTGCTCCTAGGAGCTCACAATCTAATGAGATGAATCCTGCCCACTAGGACTTACAATTTGATGCATCTATACAGAACAGGGGAGAAAGCCCTGCTCCTAGGAGCTCACAATCTAATGAGATGAATCCTGCCAACTAGGGATTACAATTTGATTCATCTATACAGAACAGGGGAGGAAGCCCTGCTCCTAGTAGTTTACAATCTAATGAGATGAATCCTGCCCACTAGGGATTACAATTTGATTCATCTATACAGAACAGGGGAGGGAGCCCTGCTCCTAGGAGCTCACAATCTAATGAGATGAATCCTGCCCACTAGGGCTTACAATTTGATTCATCTATACAGAACAGGGGAGAAAGCCCTGCTCCTAGGAGCTCACAATCTAATGAGATGAATCCTGCCAACTAGGGATTACAATTTGATTCATCTATACAGAACAGGGGAGGAAGCCCTGCTCCTAGAATCTTACAATCTAATGAGATGAATCCTGCCCACTAGGACTTACAATATGATTCATCTATACAGAACAGGGGAGGGAGCCCTGCTCCTAGGAGCTTACAATCTAATGAGATGAATGCTGCCCACTAGGGCTTACAATTTGATTCATCTATACAGAACAGGGGAGGGAGCCCTGCTCAAAGGAGCTCACAATCTAATGAGATGAATCCTGCCCACTGGGGGATTACAATATGATTCATCTATACAGAACAGGGGAGGGAGCCCTGCTCCTAGGAGCTCACAATCTAATGAGATGAATCCTGCCCACTAGGGCTTACAATTTGATTCATCTATACAGAACAGGGGAGGGAGCCCTGCTCCTAGGAGCTCACAATCTAATGAGATGAATCCTGCCCACTAGGGCTTACAATTTGATTCATCTATACAGAACAGGGGAGGGAGCCCTGCTCCTAGGAGCTTACAATCTAATGAGATGAATCCTGCCCACTAGGGCTTACAATTTGATTCATCTATACAGAACAGGGGAGGAAGCCCTGCTCCTAAGAGTTTACAATCTAATGAGATGAATCCTGCCCACTAGGGATTACAATTTGATTCATCTATACAGAATAGGGGAGGGAGCCCTGCTCCTAGGAGCTCATAATCTAAAGAGATGAATCCTGCCCCCTAGGGCTTACAATTTGATTCATCTATGCAGAACAGGGGAGGAAGCCCTGCTCCTAGGAGCTCACAATCTAATGAGATGAATCCTGCCCACTTGGGCTTACAATATGATTCATCTATACAGAACAGGGGAGGGAGCCCTGCTCCTAGGAGCTTACAATCTAATGAGATGAATCCTGCCCACTGGGGGATTACAGTATGATTCATCTATACAGAACAGGGAAGGAAGCCCTGCTCCTAGGAGTTTACAATCTAATGAGATGAATCCTGCCCACTAGGGCTTACAATTTCATTCATCTATACAGAGCAGGGGAGGGAGCCCTGCTCAAAGGAGTTTACAATCTAATGAGATGAATCCTGCCCACTTAGGGATTACAATATGATTCATCTATACAGAATAGGGGAGGGAGCCCTGCTCCTAGGAGCTCACAATCTAATGAGATGAATCCTGCCCACTAGGGCTTACAATTTGATTAATCTATACAGAACAGGGGAGGGAGCCCTGCTCCCAGGAGATCACAATCTAATGAGATGAATCCTGCCCACTAGGGATTACAATTTGATTCATCTATACAGAATAGGGGAGGAAGCACTGCTCCTAGGAGCTCACAATCTAATGACATGAATCCTGCCCACTAGGACTTACAATTTGATTCATCTATACAGAACAGGGGAGGAAGCCCTGCTCCTAGGAGCTTACAATCTAATGAGATGAATCCTGCCCACTAGGGCTTACAATTTGATTCATCTATACAGAACAGGGGAGGGAGCCCTGCTCAAAGGAGCTCACAATCTAATGAGATGAATCCTGCCTACTGGGGGATTACAATATGATTCATCTATACAGAACAGGGGAGAAAGCCCTGCTCCTAGGAGGTCACAATCTAATGAGATGAATCCTGCCCACTAGGGATTACAATATGATTCATCTATAAAGAACAGGGGAGGGAGCCCTGCTCCTAGGAGCTTACAATCTAATGAGATGAATGCTGCCCACTAGGACTTACAATTTGATTCATCTATAAAGAACAGGGGAGGGAGCCCTGTTCAAAGGAGCTCACAATCTAATGAGATGAATCCTGCCCACTGGGGGATTACAATACTATTCATCTATACAGAACAGGGTAGGAAGCCCTGCTCCTAGGAGCTTACAATCTATTGAGATGAATCCTGCCCACTAGGGCTTACAATTTGTTTCATCTATACAGAACAGGGGAGGGAGCCCTGCTCAAAGGAGCTCACACTTTAATGAGATGAATCCTGCTTACTGGGGGATTACAATATGATTCATCTATACACAACAGGGGAGGGAGCCCTGCTCCTAGGAGCTCACAATCTATTGAGATGAATCCTGCCCACTAGGGCTTACAAATTGATTCATCTATACAGAACAGGGGGAGGGAGCCCTGCTCCTAGGAGCTCACAATCAATTGAGATGAATCCTGCCCACGAGGGTTTACAAGTTTATTCATCTATACAGAACAGGGGAGGAAGCCCTGCTCCTAGGAGCTCACAATCTAATGAGATGAATCTTGCCCACTAGGGCTTACAATTTGATTCATCTATACAGAATAGGGGAGGAAGCCCTGCTCCTAGGAGCTTACAATCTAATGAGATGAATCCTGCCCACTAGGGCTTACAATTTGATTCATCTATACACGAACAGGGAAGTAAGCCCTGCTCCTAGGAGTTTACAATCTAATGAGATGAATCCTGCCCACTAGGGATTACAATTTGATTCATCTATACAGAAAAGTGGAGGAAGCCCTGCTCCTAGGAGCTCACAATCTAATGAGATGAATCCTGCTCACTAGGGCTTACAATTTGATTCATCTATACAAAACAGGGGAGGGAGCCCTGCTCCTAGGACCTTACAATCTAATGAAAAGAATCCTGCCCACTAGGCCTTACAATTTGATTCATCTATACAGAACAGGGGAGGAAGCCCTGCTCCTAGGAGTTTACAATCTAATGAGATGAATCCTGCCCACTAGGGATTACAATTTGATACATCTATACAGAATAGGGGAGGAAGCCCTGCACCTAGGAGCTCACAATCTAATGAGATGAATCTTACCCACTGGGGAATTTTAATTTGATTCATCTATACAGAATAGGGGAGGGAGCCCTGCTCCTAGGAGCTCACAATCTAATGAGATGAATCCTGCCCACTAGGGCTTACAATTTGATTCATCATTACAGAACAGGGGAGGGAGCCCTGCTCAAAGGAGCTCACAATCTAATGAGATGAATCCTGCCCACTGGGGGAATACAATATGATTCATATTTACAGAACAGGGGAGGGAGCCCTGCTACTAGGAGCTCACAATCTAATGAGATGAATCCTGCCCACTAGGGCTTACAATTTGATTTATCTATACAGAACAGGAGAGGGAGCCCTGCTCCTAGGAGCTCACAATCTAATGAGATGAATCCAGCCCACTAGGGCTAACAATTTGATTCATCTATACAGAACAGGGGAGGAAGCCCTGCTCCTAGGAGCTCACAATCTAATGAGATGAATCCTGCCCACTAGGGCTTACAATATCATTCATTTATAGAAAACAGGGGAGGGAGCCCTGCTACTATGAGCTCACAATCTAATGAGATGAATCCTGCCCACTAGAGCTTACAATTTGATCAAGCTATACAAAACAGGGGAGGAAGACCTGCTCCTAGGACCTTACAATCTAATGAGATGAATCCTGCCCACTAGGGCTTACAATTTGATTCATCTATACAGAACAGGGGAGGGAGCCCTGCTCAAAGGAGCTCACAATCTAATGAGATGAATCCTGCCCACTAGGGCTTACAATATGATTCATCTATACAGAACAGGGGAGGAAGCCCTGCTCCCTGGAGCTTACAATCTAATGAGATGAATCCTGCCCACTAGGGCTTACAATTTGATTCATCTATACAGTACAGGGGAGGGAGCCCTGCTCAAAGGAGCTCACAATCTAATGAGAAAAATCCTGCCCACTGAGGGATTACAATATGATTCATCTATACAGAACAGGGGAGGGAGCCCTGCTCCTAGGAGCTCACAATCTAATGAGATGAATCCTGCCCACTAGGGCTTACAATTTGATTCATCTATACAGAACAGGGGAGGAAGCCCTGCTCCTAGGAGCTCACAATCTAATGAGATGAATCCTGCCCACTAGGGCTTACAATTTGATTCATCTATACAGAACAGGGGAGGGAGCCCTGCTCCTAGGAGCTCACAATCTAATGAGATGAATCCTGCCCACTAGGGCTTACAATTTGATTCATCTATACAGAACAGCGGAGGTAGCCCTGCTCCTAGGAGTTTACAATCTAATGAGATGAATCCTGCCCACTAGGGATTACAATTTGATTCATCTATACAGAACAGGGGAGGGAGCCCTGCTCCTAGGAGCTCACAATCTAATGAGATGAATCCTGCCCACTAGGGCTTACAATTTGATTCATCTATACAGAACAGGGGAGAAAGCCCTGCTCCTAGGAGCTCACAATCTAATGAGATGAATCCTGCCCACTAGGGATTACAATTTGATTCATCTTTACAGAACAGGGGAGGAAGCCCTGCTCCTAGAATCTTACAATCTAATGAGATGAATCCTACCCACTAGGACTTACAATATGATTCATCTATACAGAACAGGGGAGGGAGCCCTGCTCCTAGGAGCTCACAATCTAATGAGATGAATCCTGCCCACTAGGGCTTTCAATTTGATTCATCTATACAGAACAGGGGAGAAAGCCCTGCTCCTAGGAGCTCACAATCTAATGAGATGAATCCTGCCAACTAGGGATTACAATTTGATTCATCTATACAGAACAGGGGAGGAAGCCCTGCTCCTAGTAGTTTACAATCTAATGAGATGAATCCTGCCCACTAGGGATTACAATTTGATTCATCTATACAGAACAGGGGAGGGAGCCCTGCTCCTAGGAGCTCACAATCTAATGAGATGAATCCTGCCCACTAGGGCTTACAATTTGATTCATCTATACAGAACAGGGGAGAAAGCCCTGCTCCTAGGAGCTCACAATCTAATGAGATGAATCCTGCCAACTAGGGATTACAATTTGATTCATCTATACAGAACAGGGGAGGAAGCCCTGCTCCTAGAATCTTACAATCTAATGAGATGAATCCTGCCCACTAGGACTTACAATATGATTCATCTATACAGAACAGGGGAGGGAGCCCTGCTCCTAGGAGCTTACAATCTAATGAGATGAATGCTGCCCACTAGGGCTTACAATTTGATTCATCTATACAGAACAGGGGAGGGAGCCCTGCTCAAAGGAGCTCACAATCTAATGAGATGAATCCTGCCCACTGGGGGATTACAATATGATTCATCTATACAGAACAGGGGAGGGAGCCCTGCTCCTAGGAGCTCACAATCTAATGAGATGAATCCTGCCCACTAGGGCTTACAATTTGATTCATCTATACAGAACAGGGGAGGGAGCCCTGCTCCTAGGAGCTCACAATCTAATGAGATGAATCCTGCCCACTAGGGCTTACAATTTGATTCATCTATACAGAACAGGGGAGGGAGCCCTGCTCCTAGGAGCTTACAATCTAATGAGATGAATCCTGCCCACTAGGGCTTACAATTTGATTCATCTATACAGAACAGGGGAGGAAGCCCTGCTCCTAGGAGTTTACAATCTAATGAGATGAATCCTGCCCACTAGGGATTACAATTTGATTCATCTATACAGAATAGGGGAGGGAGCCCTGCTCCTAGGAGCTCATAATCTAATGAGATGAATCCTGCCCCCTAGGGCTTACAATTTGATTCATCTATGCAGAACAGGGGAGGAAGCCCTGCTCCTAGGAGCTCACAATCTAATGAGATGAATCCTGCCCACTTGGGCTTACAATATGATTCATCTATACAGAACAGGGGAGGGAGCCCTGCTCCTAGGAGCTTACAATCTAATGAGATGAATCCTGCCCACTGGGGGATTACAGTATGATTCATCTATACAGAACAGGGAAGGAAGCCCTGCTCCTAGGAGTTTACAATCTAATGAGATGAATCCTGCCCACTAGGGCTTACAATTTGATTCATCTATACAGAACAGGGGAGAAAGCCCTGCTCCTAGGAGCTCACAATCTAATGAGATGAATCCTGCCAACTAGGGATTACAATTTGATTCATCTATACAGAACAGGGGAGGAAGCCCTGCTCCTAGAATCTTACAATCTAATGAGATGAATCCTGCCCACTAGGACTTACAATATGATTCATCTATACAGAACAGGGGAGGGAGCCCTGCTCCTAGGACCTTACAATCTAATGAGATGAATGCTGCCCACTAGGGCTTACAATTTGATTCATCTATACAGAACAGGGGAGGGAGCCCTGCTCAAAGGAGCTCACAATCTAATGAGATGAATCCTGCCCACTGGGGGATTACAATATGATTCATCTATACAGAACAGGGGAGGGAGCCCTGCTCCTAGGAGCTCACAATCTAATGAGATGAATCCTGCCCACTAGGGCTTACAATTTGATTCATCTATACAGAACAGGGGAGGGAGCCCTGCTCCTAGGAGCTCACAATCTAATGAGATGAATCCTGCCCACTAGGGCTTACAATTTGATTCATCTATACAGAACAGGGGAGGGAGCCCTGCTCCTAGGAGCTTACAATCTAATGAGATGAATCCTGCCCACTAGGGCTTACAATTTGATTCATCTATACAGAACAGGGGAGGAAGCCCTGCTCCTAGGAGTTTACAATCTAATGAGATGAATCCTGCCCACTAGGGATTACAATTTGATTCATCTATACAGAATAGGGGAGGGAGCCCTGCTCCTAGGAGCTCATAATCTAATGAGATGAATCCTGCCCCCTAGGGCTTACAATTTGATTCATCTATGCAGAACAGGGGAGGAAGCCCTGCTCCTAGGAGCTCACAATCTAATGAGATGAATCCTGCCCACTTGGGCTTACAATATGATTCATCTATACAGAACAGGGGAGGGAGCCCTGCTCCTAGGAGCTTACAATCTAATGAGATGAATCCTGCCCACTGGGGGATTACAGTATGATTCATCTATACAGAACAGGGAAGGAAGCCCTGCTCCTAGGAGTTTACAATCTAATGAGATGAATCCTGCCCACTAGGGCTTACAATTTCATTCATCTATACAGAGCAGGGGAGGGAGCCCTGCTCAAAGGAGTTTACAATCTAATGAGATGAATCCTGCCCACTTAGGGATTACAATATGATTCATCTATACAGAATAGGGGAGGGAGCCCTGCTCCTAGGAGCTCACAATCTAATGAGATGAATCCTGCCCACTAGGGCTTACAATTTGATTAATCTATACAGAACAGGGGAGGGAGCCCTGCTCCCAGGAGATCACAATCTAATGAGATGAATCCTGCCCACTAGGGATTACAATTTGATTCATCTATACAGAATAGGGGAGGAAGCACTGCTCCTAGGAGCTCACAATCTAATGACATGAATCCTGCCCACTAGGACTTACAATTTGATTCATCTATACAGAACAGGGGAGGAAGCCCTGCTCCTAGGAGCTTACAATCTAATGAGATGAATCCTGCCTACTGGGGGATTACAATATGATTCATCTATACAGAACAGGGGAGAAAGCCCTGCTCCTAGGAGGTCACAATCTAATGAGATGAATCCTGCCCACTAGGGATTACAATATGATTCATCTATAAAGAACAGGGGAGGGAGCCCTGCTCCTAGGAGCTTACAATCTAATGAGATGAATGCTGCCCACTAGGACTTACAATTTGATTCATCTATACAGAACAGGGGAGGGAGCCCTGTTCAAAGGAGCTCACAATCTAATGAGATGAATCCTGCCCACTGGGGGATTACAATACTATTCATCTATACAGAACAGGGTAGGAAGCCCTGCTCCTAGGAGCTTACAATCTATTGAGATGAATCCTGCCCACTAGGGCTTACAATTTGTTTCATCTATACAGAACAGGGGAGGGAGCCCTGCTCAAAGGAGCTCACACTCTAATGAGATGAATCCTGCTTACTGGGGGATTACAATATGATTCATCTATACACAACAGGGGAGGGAGCCCTGCTCCTAGGAGCTCACAATCTATTGAGAGGAATCCTGCCCACTAGGGCTTACAAATTGATTCATCTATACAGAACAGGGGGAGGGAGCCCTGCTCCTAGGAGCTCACAATCAATTGAGATGAATCCTGCCCACGAGGGTTTACAAGTTTATTCATCTATACAGAACAGGGAAGGAAGCCCTGCTCCTAGGAGCTCACAATCTAATGAGATGAATCTTGCCCACTAGGGCTTACAATTTGATTCATCTATACAGAATAGGGGAGGAAGCCCTGCTCCTAGGAGCTTACAATCTAATGAGATGAATCCTGCCCACTAGGGCTTACAATTTGATTCATCTATACACGAACAGGGAAGTAAGCCCTGCTCCTAGGAGTTTACAATCTAATGAGATGAATCCTGCCCACTAGGGATTACAATTTGATTCATCTATACAGAAAAGTGGAGGAAGTTCTGCTCCTAGGAGCTCACAATCTAATGAGATGAATCCTGCCCACTAGGGCTTACAATTTGATTCATCTATACAAAACAGGGGAGGGAGCCCTGCTCCTAGGACCTTACAATCTAATGAAAAGAATCCTGCCCACTAGGCCTTACAATTTGATTCATCTATACAGAACAGGGGAGGAAGCCCTGCTCCTAGGAGTTTACAATCTAATGAGATGAATCCTGCCCACTAGGGATTACAATTTGATACATCTATACAGAATAGGGGAGGAAGCCCTGCACCTAGGAGCTCACAATCTAATGAGATGAATCTTACCCACTGGGGAATTTTAATTTGATTCATCTATACAGAATAGGGGAGGGAGCCCTGCTCCTAGGAGCTCACAATCTAATGAGATGAATCCTGCCCACTAGGGCTTACAATTTGATTCATCATTACAGAACAGGGGAGGGAGCCCTGCTCAAAGGAGCTCACAATCTAATGAGATGAATCCTGCCCACTGGGGGAATACAATATGATTCATATTTACAGAACAGGGGAGGGAGCCCTACTACTAGGAGCTCACAATCTAATGAGATGAATCCTGCCCACTAGGGCTTACAATTTGATTTATCTATACAGAACAGGAGAGGGAGCCCTGCTCCTAGGAGCTCACAATCTAATGAGATGAATCCAGCCCACTAGGGCTAACAATTTGATTCATCTATACAGAACAGGGGAGGAAGCCCTGCTCCTAGGAGCTCACAATCTAATGAGATGAATCCTGCCCACTAGGGCTTACAATATCATTCATTTATAGAAAACAGGGGAGGGAGCCCTGCTACTATGAGCTCACAATCTAATGAGATGAATCCTGCCCACTAGAGCTTACAATTTGATCAAGCTATACAAAACAGGGGAGGAAGCCCTGCTCCTAGGACCTTACAATCTAATGAGATGAATCCTGCCCACTAGGGCTTACAATTTGATTCATCTATACAGAACAGGGGAGGGAGCCCTGCTCAAAGGAGCTCACAATCTAATGAGATGAATCCTGCCCACTAGGGCTTACAATTTGATTCATCTATACAGAACAGGGGAGGAAGCCCTGCTCCTAGGAGTTTACAATCTAATGAGATGAATCCTGCCCACTAGGGATTACAATTTAATTCATCTATACAGAATAGGGGAGGGAGCCATGCTCCTAGGAGCTCACAATCTAATGAGATGAATCCTGCCCACTAGAGCTTACAATTTGATCAAGCTATACAAAAGAGGGGAGGTAGCCCTGCTCCTAGGAGCTCACAATCTAATGAGATGATTCCTGCCCACTAGGGCTTACAATTTGATTCATCGATACAGAACAGGGGAGGGAGCCCTGCTCCTAGGAGCTCACAATCTAATGAGATGAATCCTGCCCACTAGGGCTTACAATTTGATTCATCTATACAGAATAGGGGAGGGAGCCCTGCTCCTAGGAGCTCACAATCTAATGAGATGAATCCTGCCCACTACGGCTTACAATTTGATTCATCTATACAGAACAGGGGAGGAAGCCCTGCTCCTAGGAGCTCACAATCTAATGAGATGAATCCTGCCCACTAGGGATTACAATTTGGTTCATCTATACAGAACAGGGGAGGAAGCCCTGCTCCTAGGATCTTACAATCTAATGAGATGAATCCTGCCCACTAGGGATTACAATTTGTTTCATCTATACAGAATAGGGGAGGAAGCCCTGCTCCTAGGAGCTTACAATCTAATGAGATGAACCCTGCCCACTAGGGCTTACAATATGATTCATCTATACAGAACAGGGGAGGAAGCCCTGCTCCCTGGAGCATACAATCTAATGAGATGAATCCTGCCCACTAGGGCTTACAATTTGATTCATCTATACAGTACAGGGGAGGAAGCCCTGCTCCTAGGAGTTTACAATCTAATGAGATGAATCCTGCCCACTAGGGATTACAATTTGATTCATCTATACAGAACAGGGGAGGGAGTCCTGCTCCTAGGAGCTCACAATCTAATGAGATGAATCCAGCCCACTAGGGCTAACAATTTGATTCATCTATACAGAACAGGGGAGGAAGCCCTGCTCCTAGGAGCTCACAATCTAATGAGATGAATCCTGCCCACTAGGGCTTACAATATCATTCATCTATACAAAACAGGGGAGGAAGCCCTGCTCCTAGGAGTTTACAATCTAATGAGATTAATCCTGCCCACTAGGGATTACAATTTAATTCATCTATACAGAATAGGGGAGGGAGCCATGCTCCTAGGAGCTCACAATCTAATGAGATGAATCCTGCCCACTAGAGCTTACAATTTGATCAAGCTATACAAAACAGGGGAGGGAGCCCTGCTCCTAGGAGCTCACAATCTAATGAGATGAATCCTGCCCACTAGGGCTTACAATTTGTTTCATCTATACAGAACAGGGGAGGGAGCCCTGCTCCTAGGAGCTCACAATCTAATGAGATGAATCCTGCCCACTAGGGCTTACAATTTGATTCATCTATACAGAATAGGGCAGGGAGCCCTGCTCCTAGGAGCTCACAATCTAATGAGATGAATCCTGCCCACTACGGCTTACAATTTGATTCATCTATACAGAACAGGGGAGGAAGCCCTGCTCCTAGGAGCTCACAATCTAATGAGATGAATCCTGCCCACTAGGGATTACAATTTGGTTCATCTATACAGAACAGGGGAGGAAGCCCTGCTCCTAGGATCTTACAATCTAATGAGATGAATCCTGCCCACTAGGGATTACAATTTGTTTCATCTATACAGAATAGGGGAGGAAGCCCTGCTCCTAGGAGCTTACAATCTAATGAGATGAACCCTGCCCATTAGGGCTTACAATATGATTCATCTATACAGAACAGGGGAGGAAGCCCTGCTCCCTGGAGCATACAATCTAATGAGATGAATCCTGCCCACTAGGGCTTACAATTTGATTCATCTATACAGTACAGGGGAGGAAGCCCTGCTCCTAGGAGTTTACAATCTAATGAGATGAATCCTGCCCACTAGGGATTACAATTTGATTCATCTATACAGAACAGGGGAGGGAGCCCTGCTCCTAGGAGCTCACAATCTAATGAGATGAATCTTGCCCACTAGGGCTTACAATTTGATTCATCTATACAGAACAGGGGAGAAAGCCCTGCTCCTAGGAGCTCACAATCTAATGAGATGAATCCTGCCAACTAGGGATTACAATTTGATTCATCTATACAGAACAGGGGAGGAAGCCCTGCTCCTAGAATCTTACAATCTAATGAGATGAATCCTGCCCACTAGGACTTACAATATGATTCATCTATACAGAACAGGGGAGGGAGCCCTGCTCCTAGGATCTTACAATCTAATGAGATGAATGCTGCCCACTAGGGCTTACAATTTGATTCATCTATACAGAACAAGGGAGGGAGCCCTGCTCAAAGGAGCTCACAATCTAATGAGATGAATCCTGCCCACTGGGGGATTACAATATGATTCATCTATACAGAACAGGGGAGGGAGCCCTGCTCCTAGGAGCTCACAATCTAATGAGATGAATCCTGCCCACTAGGGCTTACAATTTGATTCATCTATACAGAACAGGGGAGGGAGCCCTGCTCCTAGGAGCTCACAATCTAATGAGATGAATCCTGCCCACTAGGGCTTACAATTTGATTCATCTATACAGAACAGGGGAGGGAGTCCTGCTCCTAGGAGCTCACAATCTAATGAGATGAATCCAGCCCACTAGGGCTAACAATTTGATTCATCTATACAGAACAGGGGAGGAAGCCCTGCTCCTAGGAGCTCACAATCTAATGAGATGAATCCTGCCCACTAGGGCTTACAATATCATTCATCTATACAAAACAGGGGAGGGAGCCCTGCTACTATGAGCTCACAATCTAATGAGATGAATCCTGCCCACTAGAGCTTACAATTTGATCAAGCTATACAAAACAGGGGAGGAAGCCCTGCTCCTAGGACCTTACAATCTAATGAGATGAATCCTGCCCACTAGGGCTTACAATTTGATTCATCTATACAGAACAGGGGAGGGAGCCCTGCTCAAAGGAGCTCACAATCTAATGAGATGAATCCTGTACACTAGGGCTTACAATTTGATTCATCTATACAGAACAGGGGAGGAAGCCCTGCTCCTAGGAGTTTACAATCTAATGAGATTAATCCTGCCCACTAGGGATTACAATTTAATTCATCTATACAGAATAGGGGAGGGAGCCATGCTCCTAGGAGCTCACAATCTAATGAGATGAATCCTGCCCACTAGAGCTTACAATTTGATCAAGCTATACAAAACAGGGGAGGGAGCCCTGCTCCTAGGAGCTCACAATCTAATGAGATGAATCCTGCCCACTAGGGCTTACAATTTGTTTCATCTATACAGAACAGGGGAGGGAGCCCTGCTCCTAGGAGCTCACAATCTAATGAGATGAATCCTGCCCACTAGGGCTTACAATTTGATTCATCTATACAGAATAGGGCAGGGAGCCCTGCTCCTAGGAGCTCACAATCTAATGAGATGAATCCTGCCCACTACGGCTTACAATTTGATTCATCTATACAGAACAGGGGAGGAAGCCCTGCTCCTAGGAGCTCACAATCTAATGAGATGAATCCTGCCCACTAGGGATTACAATTTGGTTCATCTATACAGAACAGGGGAGGAAGCCCTGCTCCTAGGATCTTACAATCTAATGAGATGAATCCTGCCCACTAGGGATTACAATTTGTTTCATCTATACAGAATAGGGGAGGAAGCCCTGCTCCTAGGAGCTTACAATCTAATGAGATGAACCCTGCCCATTAGGGCTTACAATATGATTCATCTATACAGAACAGGGGAGGAAGCCCTGCTCCCTGGAGCATACAATCTAATGAGATGAATCCTGCCCACTAGGGCTTACAATTTGATTCATCTATACAGTACAGGGGAGGAAGCCCTGCTCCTAGGAGTTTACAATCTAATGAGATGAATCCTGGCCACTAGGGATTACAATTTGATTCATCTATACAGAACAGGGGAGGGAGCCCTGCTCCTAGGAGCTCACAATCTAATGAGATGAATCTTGCCCACTAGGGCTTACAATTTGATTCATCTATACAGAACAGGGGAGAAAGCCCTGCTCCTAGGAGCTCACAATCTAATGAGATGAATCCTGCCAACTAGGGATTACAATTTGATTCATCTATACAGAACAGGGGAGGAAGCCCTGCTCCTAGAATCTTAAAATCTAATGAGATGAATCCTGCCCACTAGGACTTACAATATGATTCATCTATACAGAACAGGGGAGGGAGCCCTGCTCCTAGGATCTTACAATCTAATGAGATGAATGCTGCCCACTAGGGCTTACAATTTGATTCATCTATACAGAACAAGGGAGGGAGCCCTGCTCAAAGGAGCTCACAATCTAATGAGATGAATCCTGCCCACTGGGGGATTACAATATGATTCATCTATACAGAACAGGGGAGGGAGCCCTGCTCCTAGGAGCTTACAATCTAATGAGATGAATCCTGCCCACTAGGGCTTACAATTTGATTCATCTATACAGAACAGGGGAGGGAGCCCTGCTCCTAGGAGCTCACAATCTAATGAGATGAATCCTGCCCACTAGGGCTTACAATTTGATTCATCTATACAGAACAGGGGAGGGAGCCCTGCTCCTAGGAGCTCATAATCTAATGAGATGAATCCTGCCCACTAGGGCTTACAATTTGATTCATCTATGCAGAACAGGGGAGGAAGCCCTGCTCCTAGGAGCTCACAATCTAATGAGATGAATCCTGCCCACTAGGGATTACAATTTGATTCATCTATACAGAACAGGGGAGGAAGCGCTGCTCCTAGGATCTTACAATCTAATTAGATGAATCCTGCCCACTAGGACTTACAATATGATTCATCTATACAGAACAGGGGAGGGAGCCCTGCTCCTAGGAGCTTACAATCTAATGAGATGAATCCTGCCCACTAAGGCTTACAATTTGATTCATCTATACAGAACAGGGGAGGGTGCCCTGCTCAAAGGAGCTCACAATCTAATGAGATGAGTCCTGCCCACTGGGGGATTACAATATGATACATCTATACAGAACAGGGAAGGGCGCCCTGCTCCTAGGAGCTCACAATCTAATGAGATGAATCCTGCCCACAAGGGCTTACAATTTGATTCATCTATACAGAACAGGGGAGGGAGCCCTGCTCCTAGGAGCACACAATCTAATGAGATGAATCCTCCCCACTAGGGCTTACAATATGATTCATCTATACAGAACATGGGAGGGAGCCCTGCTCCCAGGAGCTTACATTCTAATGAGATGAATCCTGCCCACTAGGGCTTACAATTTGATTTATCTATACAGAACAGGGGAGGAAGCCCTGCTCCTAGGATCTTACAATCTAATGAGATGAATCCTGCCCACTAGGGATTACAATTTTATTCATCTATACAGAATAGGGGAGGAAGCCCTGCTCCTAGGAGCTCACAATCTAATGAGATGAATCCTGCCCACTTGGGCTTACAATATGATTCATCTATACAGAACAGGGGAGGGAGCCCTGCTCCTAGGAGCTTACAATCTAATGAGATGAATCCTGCCCACTGGGGGATTACAGTATGATTCATCTATACAGAACAGGGAAGGAAGCCCTGCTCCTAGGAGTTTACAATCTAATGAGATGAATCCTGCCCACTAGGGCTTACAATTTGATTCATCTATACAGAGTAGGGGAGGGAGCCCTGCTCAAAGGAGTTTACAATCTAATGAGATGAATCCTGCCCACTTAGGGATTACAATATGATTCATCTATACAGAATAGGGGAGGGAGCCCTGCTCCTAGGAGCTCACAATCTAATGAGATGAATCCTGCCCACTAGGGCTTACAATTTGATTAATCTATACAGAACAGGGGAGGGAGCCCTGCTCCCAGGAGATCACAATCTAATGAGATGAATCCTGCCCACTAGGGATTACAATTTGATTCATCTATACAGAATAGGGGAGGAAGCTCTGCTCCTAGGAGCTCACAATCTAATGACATGAATCCTGCCCACTAGGACTTACAATTTGATTCATCTATACAGAACAGGTGACGAAGCCCTGCTCCTAGGAGCTTACAATCTAATGAGATGAATCCTGCCCACTAGGGCTTACAATTTGATTCATCTATACAGAACAGGGGAGGGAGCCCTGCTCAAAGGAGCTCACAATCTAATGAGATGAATCCTGCCTACTGGGGGATTACAATATGATTCATCTATACAGAACAGGGGAGAAAGCCCTGCTCCTAGGAGGTCACAATCTAATGAGATGAATCCTGCCCACTAGGGATTACAATATGATTCATCTATAAAGAACAGGGGAGGGAGCCCTGCTCCTAGGAGCTTACAATCTAATGAGATGAATGCTGCCCACTAGGACTTACAATTTGATTCATCTATACAGAACAGGGGAGGGAGCCCTGTTCAAAGGAGCTCACAATCTAATGAGATGAATCCTGCCCACTGGGGGATTACAATACTATTCATCTATACAGAACAGGGTAGGAAGCCCTGCTCCTAGGAGCTTACAATCTATTGAGATGAATCCTGCCCACTAGGGCTTACAATTTGTTTCATCTATACAGAACAGGGGAGGGAGCCCTGCTCAAAGGAGCTCACAATCTAATGAGATGAATCCTGCTTACTGGGGGATTACAATATGATTCATCTATACACAACAGGGGAGGGAGTCCTGCTCCTAGGAGCTTACAGTCTAATGAGATGAATCCTGCCCACTAGGACTTACAATTTGATTCATCTATACAGAACAGGGGAGGAAGCCCTGCTCCTAGGATCTTACAATCTAATGACATGAATCCTGCCCACTAGGACTTACAATTTGATTCATCTATACAGAACAGGGGAGGAAGCCCTGCTCCTAGGAGCTTACAATCTAATGAGATGAATCCTGCCCACTAGGGCTTACAATTTGATTCATCTATACAGAATGGGGGAAGGAGCCCTGCTCCTAGGAGCTCACAATCTA
Source organism: Mixophyes australis (assembly GCA_036250195.1). NCBI lineage: Eukaryota > Metazoa > Chordata > Amphibia > Anura > Limnodynastidae > Mixophyes > Mixophyes australis. The sequence goes on along the minus strand of JAVHZZ010000002.1, from coordinate 19,393,547 downwards.
ATGTGATGAATCCTGCCCACTAGGGCTTACAATTTGATTCATCTATACAGAACAGGGGAGGGAGCCCTGCTCCTAGGAGCTCACAATCTAATGAGATGAATCCTGCCCACTAGGGCTTACAATTTGATTCATCTATACAGAACAGGGGAGGGATCCCTGCTCCTAGGAGCTCACAATCTAATGAGATGAATCCTGCCCACTAGGGCTTACAATTTGATTAATCTATACAGAACAGGGGAGGAAGCCCTGCTCCTAGGAGTTTACAATCTAATGAGATGAATCCTGCCCACTAGGGATTACAATTTGATTCATCTATACAGAATAGGGGAGGGAGCCCTGCTCCTAGGAGCTCACAATCTAATGAGATAAATCCTGCCCACTAGGGCTTACAATTTGATTCATCTATGCAGAACAGGGGAGGAAGCCCTGCTCCTAGGAGCTCACAATTTAATGAGATGAATCCTGCCCACTAGGGATTACAATTTGATTCATCTATACAGAACAGGGGAGGAAGCGCTGCTCCTAGGATCTTACAATCTAATGAGATGAATCCTGCCCACTAGGACTTACAATATGATTCATCTATACAGAACAGGGGAGAAAGCCCTGCTCCTATGATCTTACAATCTAATGAGATGAATCCTGCCCACTAGGACTTACAATATGATTCATCTATACAGAACAGGGGAGGGAGCCCTGCTCAAAGGAGCTCACAATCTAATGAGATGAATCCTGCCCACTGGGGGATTACAATATGATTCATCTATACAGAACAGGGGAGGGAGCACTGCTCCTAGGAGCTCACAATCTAATGAGATGAATCCTGCCCACTAGGGCTTACAATTTGATTCATCTATACAGAACAGGGGAGGGAGCCCTTTTCAAAGGAGCTCACAATCTAATGAATTGAATCCTGCCCACTGGGGGATTACAATATGATTCATCTATACAGAACAGGGGAGGGAGCCCTGCTCCTAGGAGCTCACAATCTAATGACATGAATCCTGCCCACTAGGGCTTACAATTTGATTCATCTATACAGAACAGGGGAGGGAGCCCTGCTCCTAGGAGCTCATAATCTAAAGAGATGAGTCCTGCCCACTAGGGCTTACAATTTGATTCATCTATACAGAACAGGGGAGGGAGCCCTGCTCCTAGGAGCTCACAATCTAATGAGATGAATCCTGCCCACTAGGGCTTACAATTTGATTCATCTATACAGAACAGGGGAGGAAGCCCTGCTCCTAGGAGTTGACAATCTAATGAGATGAATCCTGCCCACTAGGGATTACAATTTGATTCATCTATACAGAATAGGGAAGGGAGCCCTGCTCCTAGGAGCTCACAATCTAATGAGATGAATCCTGCCCACTAGGGCTTACAATTTGATTCATCTATGCAGAACAGGGGAGGAAGCCCTGCTCCTAGGAGTTTACAATGTAATGAGATGAATCCTGCCCACTAGGGATTACAATTTGATTCATCTATACAGAAAAGTGGAGGAAGCCCTGCTCCTAGGAGCTCACAATCTAATGAGATGAATCCTGCCCACTAGGGCTTACAATTTGATTCATCTATACAAAACAGGGGAGGGAGCCCTGCTCCTAGGACCTTACAATCTAATGAAAAGAATCCTGCCCACTAGGCCTTACAATTTGATTCATCTATACAGAACAGGGGAGGAAGCCCTGCTCCTAGGAGTTTACAATCTAATGAGATGAATCCTGCCCACTAGGGATTACAATTTGATACATCTATACAGAATAGGGGAGGAAGCCCTGCACCTAGGAGCTCACAATCTAATGAGATGAATCTTACCCACTGGGGAATTTTAATTTGATTCATCTATACAGAATAGGGGAGGGAGCCCTGCTCCTAGGAGCTCACAATCTAATGAGATGAATCCTGCCCACTAGGGCTTACAATTTGATTCATCATTACAGAACAGGGGAGGGAGCCCTGCTCAAAGGAGCTCACAATCTAATGAGATGAATCCTGCCCACTGGGGGAATACAATATGATTCATATTTACAGAACAGGGGAGGGAGCCCTGCTACTAGGAGCTCACAATCTATTGAGATGAATCCTGCCCACTAGGGCTTACAATTTGATTTATCTATACAGAACAGGAGAGGGAGCCCTGCTCCTAGGAGCTCACAATCTAATGAGATGAAGCCAGCCCACTAGGGCTAACAATTTGATTCATCTATACAGAACAGGGGAGGAAGCCCTGCTCCTAGGAGCTCACAATCTAATGAGATGAATCCTGCCCACTAGGGCTTACAATATCATTCATTTATAGAAAACAGGGGAGGGAGCCCTGCTACTATGAGCTCACAATCTAATGAGATGAATCCTGCCCACTAGAGCTTACAATTTGATCAAGCTATACAAAACAGGGGAGGAAGCCCTGCTCCTAGGACCTTACAATCTAATGAGATGAATCCTGCCCACTAGGGCTTACAATTTGATTAATCTATACAGAACAGGGGAGGAAGCCCTGCTCCTAGGAGTTTACAATCTAATGAGATGAATCCTGCCCACTAGGGATTACAATTTGATTCATCTATACAGAATAGGGGAGGGAGCCCTGCTCCTAGGAGCTCACAATCTAATGAGATAAATCCTGCCCACTAGGGCTTACAATTTGATTCATCTATGCAGAACAGGGGAGGAAGCCCTGCTCCTAGGAGCTCACAATTTAATGAGATGAATCCTGCCCACTAGGGATTACAATTTGATTCATCTATACAGAACAGGGGAGGAAGCGCTGCTCCTAGGATCTTACAATCCAATGAGATGAATCCTGCCCACTAGGACTTACAATATGATTCATCTATACAGAACAGGGGAGAAAGCCCTGCTCCTAGGATCTTACAATCTAATGAGATGAATCCTGCCCACTAGGACTTACAATATGATTCATCTATACAGAACAGGGGAGGGAGCCCTGCTCAAAGGAGCTCACAATCTAATGAGATGAATCCTGCCCACTGGGGGATTACAATATGATTCATCTATACAGAACAGGGGAGGGAGCCCTGCTCCTAGGAGCTCACAATCTAATAAGATGAATCCTGCCCACTAGGGCTTACAATTTGATTCATCTATACAGAACAGGGGAGGGAGCCCTTTTCAAAGGAGCTCACAATCTAATGAATTGAATCCTGCCCACTGGGGGATTACAATATGATTCATCTATACAGAACAGGGGAGGGAGCCCTGCTCCTAGGAGCTCACAATCTAATGACATGAATCCTGCCCACTAGGGCTTACAATTTGATTCATCTATACAGAACAGGGGAGGGAGCCCTGCTCCTAGGAGCTCACAATCTAATGAGATGAGTCCTGCCCACTAGGGCTTACAATTTGATTCATCTATACAGAACAGGGGAGGGAGCCCTGCTCCTAGGAGCTCACAATCTAATGAGATGAATCCTGCCCACTAGGGCTTACAATTTGATTCATCTATACAGAACAGGGGAGGAAGCCCTGCTCCTAGGAGTTGACAATCTAATGAGATGAATCCTGCCCACTAGGGATTACAATTTGATTCATCTATACAGAATAGGGAAGGGAGCCCTGCTCCTAGGAGCTCACAATCTAATGAGATGAATCCTGCCCACTAGGGCTTACAATTTGATTCATCTATGCAGAACAGGGGAGGAAGCCCTGCTCCTAGGAGTTTACAATCTAATGAGATGAATCCTGCCCACTAGGGATTACAATTTGATTCATCTATACAGAAAAGTGAAGGAAGCCCTGCTCCTAGGAGCTCACAATCTAATGAGATGAATCCTGCCCACTAGGGCTTACAATTTGATTCATCTATACAAAACAGGGGAGGGAGCCCTGCTCCTAGGACCTTACAATCTAATGAAAAGAATCCTGCCCACTAGGCCTTACAATTTGATTCATCTATACAGAACAGGGGAGGAAGCCCTGCTCCTAGGAGTTTACAATCTAATGAGATGAATCCTGCCCACTAGGGATTACAATTTGATACATCTATACAGAATAGGGGAGGAAGCCCTGCACCTAGGAGCTCACAATCTAATGAGATGAATCCTGCCCACTAGGGCTTACAATATCATTCATTTATAGAAAACAGGGGAGGGAGCCCTGCTACTATGAGCTCACAATCTAATGAGATGAATCCTGCCCACTAGAGCTTACAATTTGATCAAGCTATACAAAACAGGGGAGGAAGCCCTGCTCCTAGGACCTTACAATCTAATGAGATGAATCCTGCCCACTAGGGCTTACAATTTGATTCATCTATACAGAACAGGGGAGGGAGCCCTGCTCAAAGGAGCTCACAATCTAATGAGATGAATCCTGCCCACTAGGGCTTACAATTTGATTCATCTATACAGAACAGGGGAGGAAGCCCTGCTCCTAGGAGTTTACAATCTAATGAGATGAATCCTGCCCACTAGGGATTACAATTTAATTCATCTATACAGAATAGGGGAGGGAGCCATGCTCCTAGGGGCTCACAATCTAATGAGATGAATCCTGCCCACTAGAGCTTACAATTTGATCAAGCTATACAAAACAGGGGAGGTAGCCCTGCTCCTAGGAGCTCACAATCTAATGAGATGATTCCTGCCCACTAGGGCTTACAATTTGATTCATCGATACAGAACAGGGGAGGGAGCCCTGCTCCTAGGAGCTCACAATCTAATGAGATGAATCCTGCCCACTAGGGCTTACAATTTGATTCATCTATACAGAACAGGGGAGGGAGCCCTGCTCCTAGGAGCTCACAATCTAATGAGATGAATCCTGCCCACTAGGGCTTACAATTTGATTCATCTATACAGAATAGGGGAGGGAGCCCTGCTCCTAGGAGCTCACAATCTAATGAGATGAATCCTGCCCACTACGGCTTACAATTTGATTCATCTATACAGAACAGGGGAGGAAGCCCTGCTCCTAGGAGCTCACAATCTAATGAGATGAATCCTGCCCACTAGGGATTACAATTTGGTTCATCTATACAGAACAGGGGAGGAAGCCCTGCTCCTAGGATCTTACAATCTAATGAGATGAATCCTGCCCACTATGGATTACAATTTGTTTCATCTATACAGAATAGGGGAGGAAGCCCTGCTCCTAGGAGCTTACAATCTAATGAGATGAACCCTGCCCACTAGGGCTTTCAATATGATTCATCTATACAGAACAGGGGAGGAAGCCCTGCTCCCTGGAGCATACAATCTAATGAGATGAATCCTGCCCACTAGGGCTTACAATTTGATTCATCTATACAGTACAGGGGAGGAAGCCCTGCTCCTAGGAGTTTACAATCTAATGAGATGAATCCTGCCCACTAGGGATTACAATTTGATTCATCTATGCAGAACAGGGGAGGGAGCCCTGCTCCTAGGAGCTCACAATCTAATGAGATGAATCCAGCCCACTAGGGCTAACAATTTGATTCATCTATACAGAACAGGGGAGGAAGCCCTGCTCCTAGGAGCTCACAATCTAATGAGATGAATCCTGCCCACAAGGGCTTACAATATCATTCATCTATACAAAACAGGGGAGGGAGCCCTGCTACTATGAGCTCACAATCTAATGAGATGAATCCTGCCCACTAGAGCTTACAATTTGATCAAGCTATACAAAACAGGGGAGGAAGCCCTGCTCCTAGGACCTTACAATCTAATGAGATGAATCCTGCCCACTAGGGCTTACAATTTGATTCATCTATACAGAACAGGGGAGGGAGCCCTGCTCAAAGGAGCTCACAATCTAATGAGATGAATCCTGCCCACTAGGGCTTACAATTTGATTCATCTATACAGAACAGGGGAGGAAGCCCTGCTCCTAGGAGTTTACAATCTAATGAGATTAATCCTGCCCACTAGGGATTACAATTTAATTCATCTATACAGAATAGGGGAGGGAGCCATGCTCCTAGGAGCTCACAATCTAATGAGATGAATCCTGCCCACTAGAGCTTACAATTTGATCAAGCTATACAAAACAGGGGAGGGAGCCCTGCTCCTAGGAGCTCACAATCTAATGAGATGATTCCTGCCCACTAGGGCTTACAATTTGATTCATCTATACAGAACAGGGGAGGGAGCCCTGCTCCTAGGAGCTCACAATCTAATGAGATGAATCCTGCCCACTAGGGCTTACAATTTGATTCATCTATACAGAATAGGGGAGGGAGCCCTGCTCCTAGGAGCTCACAATCTAATGAGATGAATCCTGCCCACTACGGCTTACAATTTGATTCATCTATACAGAACAGGGGAGGAAGCCCTGCTCCTAGGAGCTCACAATCTAATGAGATGAATCCTGCCCACTAGGGATTACAATTTGGTTCATCTATACAGAACAGGGGAGGAAGCCCTGCTCCTAGGATCTTACAATCTAATGAGATGAATCCTGCCCACTAGGGATTACAATTTGTTTCATCTATACAGAATAGGGGAGGAAGCCCTGCTCCTAGGAGCTTACAATCTAATGAGATGAACCCTGCCCATTATTGCTTACAATATGATTCATCTATACAGAACAGGGGAGGAAGCCCTGCTCCCTGGAGCATACAATCTAATGAGATGAATCCTGCCCACTAGGGCTTACAATTTGATTCATCTATACAGTACAGGGGAGGAAGCCCTGCTCCTAGGAGTTTACAATCTAATGAGATGAATCCTGCCCACTAGGGATTACAATTTGATTCATCTATACAGAACAGGGGAGGGAGCCCTGCTCCTAGGAGCTCACAATCTAATGAGATGAATCCTGCCCACTAGGGCTTACAATTTGATTCATCTATACAGAACAGGGGAGAAAGCCGTGCTCCTAGGAGCTCACAATCTAATGAGATGAATCCTGCCAACTAGGGATTACAATTTGATTCATCTATACAAAACAGGGGAGGGAGCCCTGCTACTATGAGCTCACAATCTAATTAGATGAATCATGCCCACTAGAGCTTACAATTTGATCAAGCTATACAAAACAGGGGAGGAAGCCCTGCTCCTAGGACCTTACAATCTAATGAGATGAATCCTGCCCACTAGGGCTTACAATTTGATTCATCTATACAGAACAGGGGAGGGAGCCCTGCTCAAAGGAGCTCACAATCTAATGAGATGAATCCTGCCCACTAGGGCTTACAATTTGATTCATCTATACAGAACAGGGGAGGAAGCCCTGCTCCTAGGAGTTTACAATCTAATGAGATTAATCCTGCCCACTAGGGATTACAATTTAATTCATCTATACAGAATAGGGGAGGGAGCCATGCTCCTAGGAGCTCACAATCTAATGAGATGAATCCTGCCCACTAGAGCTTACAATTTGATCAAGCTATACAAAACAGGGGAGGGAGCCCTGCTCCTAGGAGCTCACAATCTAATGAGATGATTCCTGCCCACTAGGGCTTACAATTTGATTCATCTATACAGAACAGGGGAGGGAGCCCTGCTCCTAGGAGCTCACAATCTAATGAGATGAATCCTGCCCACTAGGGCTTACAATTTGATTCATCTATACAGAATAGGGGAGGGAGCCCTGCTCCTAGGAGCTCACAATCTAATGAGATGAATCCTGCCCACTACGGCTTACAATTTGATTCATCTATACAGAACAGGGGAGGAAGCCCTGCTCCTAGGAGCTCACAATCTAATGAGATGAATCCTGCCCACTAGGGATTACAATTTGGTTCATCTATACAGAACAGGGGAGGAAGCCCTGCTCCTAGGATCTTACAATCTAATGAGATGAATCCTGCCCACTAGGGATTACAATTTGTTTCATCTATACAGAATAGGGGAGGAAGCCCTGCTCCTAGGAGCTTACAATCTAATGAGATGAACCCTGCCCATTAGGGCTTACAATATGATTCATCTATACAGAACAGGGGAGGAAGCCCTGCTCCCTGGAGCATACAATCTAATGAGATGAATCCTGCCCACTAGGGCTTACAATTTGATTCATCTAAACAGTACAGGGGAGGAAGCCCTGCTCCTATGAGTTTACAATCTAATGAGATGAATCCTGCCCACTAGGGATTACAATTTGATTCATCTATACAGAACAGGGGAGGGAGCCCTGCTCCTAGGAGCTCACAATCTAATGAGATGAATCCTGCCCACTAGGGCTTACAATTTGATTCATCTATACAGAACAGGGGAGAAAGCCCTGCTCCTAGGAGCTCACAATCTAATGAGATGAATCCTGCCAACTAGGGATTACAATTTGATTCATCTATACAGAACAGGGGAGGAAGCCCTGCTCCTAGAATCTTACAATCTAATGAGATGAATCCTGCCCACTAGGACTTACAATATGATTCATCTATACAGAACAGGGGAGGGAGCCCTGCTCCTAGGAGCTTACAATCTAATGAGATGAATGCTGCCCACTAGGGCTTACAATTTGATTCATCTATACAGAACAGGGGAGGGAGCCCTGCTCAAAGGAGCTCACAATCTAATGAGATGAATCCTGCCCACTGGGGGATTACAATATGATTCATCTATACAGAACAGGGGAGGGAGCCCTGCTCCTAGGAGCTCACAATCTAATGAGATGAATCCTGCCCACTAGGGCTTACAATTTGATTCATCTATACAGAACAGGGGAGGGAGCCCTGCTCCTAGGAGCTCACAATCTAATGAGATGAATCCTGCCCACTAGGGCTTACAATTTGATTCATCTATACAGAACAGGGGAGGGAGCCCTGCTCCTAGGAGCTCATAATCTAATGAGATGAATCCTGCCCACTAGGGTTTACAATTTGATTCATCTATGCAGAACAGGGGAGGAAGCCCTGCTCCTAGGAGCTCACAATCTAATGAGATGAATCCTGCCCACTAGGGATTACAATTTGATTCATCTATACAGAACAGGGGAGGAAGCGCTGCTCCTAGGATCTTACAATCTAATGAGATGAATCATGCCCACTAGGACTTACAATATGATTCATCTATACAGAACAGGGGAGGGAGCCCTGCTCCTAGGAGCTTACAATCTAATGAGATGAATCCTGCCCACTAAGGCTTACAATTTGATTCATCTATACAGAACAGGGGAGGGTGCCCTGCTCAAAGAAGCTCACAATCTAATGAGATGAGTCCTGCCCACTGGGGGATTACAATATGATACATCTATACAGAACAGGGAAGGGCGCCCTGCTCCTAGGAGCTCACAATCTAATGAGATGAATCCTGCCCACAAGGGCTTACAATTTGATTCATCTATACAGAACAGGGGAGGGAGCCCTGCTCCTAGGAGCACACAATCTAATGAGATGAATCCTCCCCACTAGGGCTTACAATACGATTCATCTATACAGAACATGGGAGGGAGCCCTGCTCCCAGGAGCTTACATTCTAATGAGATGAATCCTGCCCACTAGGGCTTACAATTTGATTTATCTATACAGAACAGGGGAGGAATCCCTGCTCCTAGGATCTTACAATCTAATGAGATGAATCCTGCCGACTAGGGATTACAATTTTATTCATCTATACAGAATAGGGGAGGAAGCCCTGCTCCTAGGAGCTCACAATCTAATGAGATGAATCCTGCCCACTTGGGCTTACAATATGATTCATCTATACAGAACAGGGGAGGGAGCCCTGCTCCTAGGAGCTTACAATCTAATGAGATGAATCCTGCCCACTGGGGGATTACAGTATGATTCATCTATACAGAACAGGGAAGGAAGCCCTGCTCCTAGGAGTTTACAATCTAATGAGATGAATCCTGCCCACTAGGGCTTACAATTTGATTCATCTATACAGAGCAGGGGAGGGAGCCCTGCTCAAAGGAGTTTACAATCTAATGAGATGAATCCTGCCCACTTAGGGATTACAATATGATTCATCTATACAGAATAGGGGAGGGAGCCCTGCTCCTAGGAGCTCACAATCTAATGAGATGAATCCTGTCCACTAGGGCTTACAATTTGATTAATCTATACAGAACAGGGGAGGGAGCCCTGCTCCCAGGAGATCACAATCTAATGAGATGAATCCTGCCCACTAGGGATTACAATTTGATTCATCTATACAGAATAGGGGAGGAAGCTCTGCTCCTAGGAGCTCACAATCTAATGACATGAATCCTGCCCACTAGGACTTACAATTTGATTCATCTATACAGAACAGGCGACGAAGCCCTGCTCCTAGGAGCTTACAATCTAATGAGATGAATCCTGCCCACTAGGGCTTACAATTTGATTCATCTATACAGAACAGGGGAGGGAGCCCTGCTCAAAGGAGCTCACAATCTAATGAGATGAATCCTGCCTACTGGGGGATTACAATATGATTCATCTATACAGAACAGGGGAGAAAGCCCTGCTCCTAGGAGGTCACAATCTAATGAGATGAATCCTGCCCACTAGGGATTACAATATGATTCATCTATAAACAACAGGGGAGGGAGCCCTGCTCCTAGGAGCTTACAATCTAATGAGATGAATGCTGCCCACTAGGACTTACAATTTGATTCATCTATACAGAACAGGGGAGGGAGCCCTGTTCAAAGGAGCTCACAATCTAATGAGATGAATCCTGCCCACTGGGGGATTACAATACTATTCATCTATACAGAACAGGGTAGGAAGCCCTGCTCCTAGGAGCTTACAATCTATTGAGATGAATCCTGCCCACTAGGGCTTACAATTTGTTTCATCTATACAGAACAGGGGAGGGAGCCCTGCTCAAAGGAGCTCACAATCTAATGAGATGAATCTTGCTTACTGGGGGATTACAATATGATTCATCTATACACAACAGGGGAGGGAGTCCTGCTCCTAGGAGCTTACAGTCTAATGAGATGAATCCTGCCCACTAGGACTTACAATTTGATTCATCTATACAGAACAGGGGAGGAAGCCCTGCTCCTAGGATCTTACAATCTAATGACATGAATCCTGCCCACTAGGACTTACAATTTGATTCATCTATACAGAACAGGGGAGGAAGCCCTGCTCCTAGGAGCTTACAATCTAATGAGATGAATCCTGCCCACTAGGGCTTACAATTTGATTCATCTATACAGAATGGGGGAGGGAGCCCTGCTCCTAGGAGCTCACAATCTAATGTGATGAATCCTGCCCACTAGGGCTTACAATTTGATTCATCTATACAGAATAGGGGAGGGAGCCCTGCTCCTAGGAGCTCACAATCTAATGAGATGAATCCTGCCCACTAGGGCTTACAATTTGATTCATCTATACAGAACAGGGGAGGGATCCCTGCTCCTAGGAGCTCACAATCTAATGAGATGAATCCTGCCCACTAGGGCTTACAATTTGATTAATCTATACAGAACAGGGGAGGAAGCCCTGCTCCTAGGAGTTTACAATCTAATGAGATGAATCCTGCCCACTAGGGATTACAATTTGATTCATCTATACAGAATAGGGGAGGGAGCCCTGCTCCTAGGAGCTCACAATCTAATGAGATAAATCCTGCCCACTAGGGCTTACAATTTGATTCATCTATGCAGAACAGGGGAGGAAGCCCTGCTCCTAGGAGCTCACAATCTAATGAGATGAATCCTGCCCACTAGGGATTACAATTTGATTCATCTATACAGAACAGGGGAGGAAGCGCTGCTCCTAGGATCTTACAATCTAATGAGATGAATCCTGCCCACTAGGACTTACAATATGATTCATCTATACAGAACAGGGGAGAAAGCCCTGCTCCTAGGATCTTACAATCTAATGAGATGAATCCTGCCCACTAGGACTTACAATATGATTCATCTATACAGAACAGGGGAGGGAGCCCTGCTCAAAGGAGCTCACAATCTAATGAGATGAATCCTGCCCACTGGGGGATTACAATATGATTCATCTATACAGAACAGGGGAGGGAGCCCTGCTCCTAGGAGCTCACAATCTAATGAGATGAATCCTGCCCACTAGGGCTTACAATTTGATTCATCTATACAGAACAGGGGAGGGAGCCCTTTTCAAAGGAGCTCACAATCTAATGAATTGAATCCTGCCCACTGGGGAATTACAATATGATTCATCTATACAGAACAGGGGAGGGAGCCCTGCTCCTAGGAGCTCACAATCTAATGACATGAATCCTGCCCACTAGGGCTTACAATTTGATTCATCTATACAGAACAGGGGAGGGAGCCCTGCTCCTAGGAGCTCACAATCTAATGAGATGAGTCCTGCCCACTAGGGCTTACAATTTGATTCATCTATACAGAACAGGGGAGGGAGCCCTGCTCCTAGGAGTTTACAATCTAATGAGATGAATCCTGCCCACTAGGGCTTACAATTTGATTCATCTATACAGAACAGGGGAGGAAGCCCTGCTCCTAGGAGTTGACAATCTAATGAGATGAATCCTGCCCACTAGGGCTTACAATTTGATTCATCTATGCAGAACAGGGGAGGAAGCCCTGCTCCTAGGAGCTCACAATCTAATGAGATGAATCCTGCCCACTAGGGATTACAATTTGATTCATCTATACAGAACAGGGGAGGAAGCGCTGCTCCTAGGATCTTACAATCTTATGAGATGAATCCTGCCCACTAGGACTTACAATATGATTCATCTATACAGAACAGGGGAGGGAGCCCTGCTCAAAGGAGCTCACAATCTAATGAGATGAATCCTGCCCACTGGGGGATTACAATATGATTCATCTATACAGAACAGGGGAGGGAGCCCTGCTCCTAGGAGCTCACAATCTAATGAGATGAATCCTGCCCACTAGGGCTTACAATTTGATTCATCTATACAGAACAGGGGAGGGAGCCCTGCTCCTAGGAGCTCACAATCTAATGAGATGAATCCTGCCCACTAGGTTTTACAATTTGATTCATCTATACAGAACAGGGGAGGAAGCCCTGCTCCTAGGAGCTTACAATCTAATGAGATGAATCCTGCCCACTAGGGCTTACAATTTGATTCATCTATACAGAACAGGGGAGGAAGCCCTGCTCCTAGGATCTTACAATCTAATGAGATGAATCCTGCCCACTAGGGATTACAATTTTATTCATCTATACAGAATAGGGGAGGAAGCCCTTTGTCCTAGGAGCTCACAATCTAATGAGATGAATCCTGCCCACTGGTTGATTACAATATGATTCATCTATACAGAACAGGGGAGGGAGCCCTGCTCCTAGGAGCTCACAATCTAATGAGATGAATCCTGCCCACTAGGGCTTACAATTTGATTCATCTATACAGAACAGGGGAGGGAGCCCTGCTCCTAGGAGCTTACAATCAAATGAGATGAATGCTGCTCACTAGGACTTACAATTTGATTCACCAATACAGAACAGGGGAGGAAGCCCTGATCCTAGGAGCTCACAATCTAATGAGATGAATCCTGCCCACTAGGGCTTACAATTTGATTCATCTATACAGAACAGGGGCGGAAGCCCTGCTCCTCGGAGCTCACAATCTAATGAGATGAATCCTGCCCACTAGTGATTACAATTTGATTCATCTATACAGAATAGGGGAGGAAGCCCTGCTCCTAGGAGCTTACAATCTAATGAGATGAACCCTGCCCACTAGGGCTTACAATATGATTCATCTATACAGAAGAGGGGAGGGAGCCCTGCTCCTAGGAGCTTACAATCTAATGAGATGAATCCTGCCCACTAGTGCTTACAATATGATTCATCTACACAGAACAGGGGAGGTAGCCCTGCTCCTAGGAGCTTACAGTCTAATGAGATGAATCCTGCCCACTAGGACTTACAATTTGATTCATCTATACAGAACAGGGGAGGAAGCCCTGCTCCTAGGATCTTACAATCTAATGACATGAATCCTGCCCACTAGGACTTACAATTTGATTCATCTATACAGAACAGGGGATTAAGCCCTGCTCCTAGGAGCTCACAATCTAATGAGATGAATCCTGCCCACTAGGGCTTCCAATTTGATTCATCTATACAGAACAGGGGATGGAGCCCTGCTCAAAGGAGCTCACAATCTAATGAGATGAATCCTGCACACTGGAGGATTACAATATGATTCATCTATACAGAACAGGGGAGGGAGCCCTGCTCCTAGGAGCTCACAATCTAATGAGATGAATCCTGCCCACTAGGGCTTACAATATGATTCATCTACACAGAACAGGGGAGGAAGCCCTGCTCCTAGGAGCTTACAATCTAATGAGATGAATCCTGCCCACTAGGGCTTACAATTTGATTCATCTATACAGAACAGGGGAGGGAGCCCTGCTCAAAGGAGCTCACAATCTAATGAGATAAATCCTGCCCACTGGGGGATTACAATATGATTCATCTATACAGAACAGGGGAGGGAGCCCTGCTCCTAGGAGCTCACAATCTAATGAGATGAATCCTGCCCACTGGGGCTTACAATATGATTCATCTACACAGAACAGGGGAGGGAGCCCTGCTCCTAGGAGCTCACAATCTAATGAGATGAATCCTGCCCACTAGGGCTTACAATTTGATTCATCTATACAGAACAGGGAAGGGAGCCCTGCTCCTTGGAGGTCACACTCTAATGAGATGAATCCTGCCCACTAGGGCTTACAATTTGATTCATCTATACAGAACAGGGGAGGAAGCCCTGCTCCTAGGAGTTTACAATCTAATGAGATGAATCCTGCCCACTAGGGATTACAATTTGAATCATCTATACAGAATAGGGGAGGGAGCCCTGCTCCTAGGAGCTCACAATCTAATGAGATGAATCCTGCCCACTAGGGCTTACAATTTGATTCATCTATACAGAACAGGGGAGGAAGCCCTGCTCCTAGGAGCTCACAATCTAATGAGATGAATCCTGCCAACTAGGGATTACAATTTGATTCATCTATAAAGAACAGGGGAGGAAGCGCTGCTCCTAGGATCTTACAATCTAATGAGATGAATCCTGCCCACTAGGACTTACAATATGATTCATCTATACAGAACAGGGGAGGGAGCCCTGCTCCTAGGAGCTCACAATCTAATGAGATGAATGCTGCCCACTGGGGCTTACAATATGATTCATCTACACAGAACAGGGGAGGGAGCCGTGCTCCTAGGAGCTTACAGTCTAATGAGATGAATCCTGCCCACTAGGACTTACAATTTGATTCATCTATACAGAACAGGGGAGGAAGACCTGCTCCTAGGATATTACAATATAATGACATGAATCCTGCCCACTAGGACTTACAATTTGATTCATCTATACAGAACAGGGGAGGGAGCCCTGCTCAAAGGAGCTCACAATCTAATGAGATGAATCCTGCACACTGGGGAATTAATTTATGATTCATCTATACAGAATAGGGCAGGGAGCTCTGCTCCTAGGAGCTCACAATCTAATGAGATGAATCCTGCCCACTAGGGCTTACAATATGATTCATCTACACAGAACAGGGGAGGAAGCCCTGCTCCTATGAGCTCACAATCTAATGAGATGAATCCTGCCCACTAGGGCTTACAATTTGATTCATCTATACAGAACAGGGGAGGAAGCCCTGCTCCTAGGATCTTACAATATAATGACATGAATCCTGCCCACTAGGACTTACAATTTGATTCATCTATACAGAACAGGGGAGGGAGCCCTGCTCCTAGGAGCTTACAATCTAATGAGATGAATCCTGCCCACTAGGGCTTCCAATTTGATTCATCTATACCTAACAGGGGATGGAGCCCTGCTCAAAGGAGCTCACAATCTAATGAGATGAATCCTGCACACTGGGGGATTACAATATGATTCATCTATACAGAACAGGGGAGGGAACTCTGCTCCTAGGAGCTCACAATCTAATGAGATGAATCCTGCCCACTAGGGCTTACAATATGATTCATCTACACAGAACAGGGGAGGAAGCCCTGCTCCTAGGAGCTTACAATCTAATGAGATGAATCCTGCCCACTAGGGCTTACAATTTGATTCATCTATACAGAACAGGGGAGGGAGCCCTGCTCAAAGGAGCTCACAATCTAATGAGATAAATCCTGCCCACTGGGGGATTACAATATGATTCATCTATACAGAACAGGGGAGGGAGCCCTGCTCCTAGGAGCTCACAATCTAATGAGATGAATCCTGCCCACTAGGGCTTACAATTTGATTCATCTGTACAGAACAGGGGAGGGAGCCCTGCTCCTAGGAGCTCACAATCTAATGAGATGAATCCTGCCCACTAGGGCTTACAATTTGATTCATCTATACAGAACAGGGGAGGGAGCCCTGCTCCTAGGAGCTCTCAATCTAATGAGATGAATCCTGCCCACCAGGGCTTACAATTTGATTCATCTATACAGAACAGGGGAGGGAGCCCTGCTCAAAGGAGCTCACAATCTAATGAGATAAATCCTGCCCACTGGGGGATTACAATATGATTCATCTATACAGAACAGGGGAGGGAGCCCTGCTCCTAGGAGCTCACAATCTAATGAGATGAATCCTGCCCACTGGGGCTTACAATATGATTCATCTACACAGAACAGGGGAGGGAGCCCTGCTCCTAGGAGGTCACAATCTAATGAGATGAATCCTGCCCACTAGGGCTTACAATTTGATTCATCTATACAGAACAGGGGAGGGAGCCCTGCTCCTTGGAGGTCACACTCTAATGAGATGAATCCTGCCCACTAGGGCTTACAATTTGATTCATCTATACAGAACAGGGGAGGAAGCCCTGCTCCTAGGAGTTTACAATCTAATGAGATGAATCCTGCCCACTAGGGATTACAATTTGAATCATCTATACAGAATAGGGGAGGGAGCCCTGCTCCTAGGAGCTCACAATCTAATGAGATGAATCCTGCCCACTAGGGCTTACAATTTGATTCATCTATACAGAACAGGGGAGGAAGCCCTGCTCCTAGGAGCTCACAATCTAATGAGATGAATCCTGCCAACTAGGGATTACAATTTGATTCATCTATAAAGAACAGGGGAGGAAGCGCTGCTCCTAGGATCTTACAATCTAATGAGATGAATCCTGCCCACTAGGACTTACAATATGATTCATCTATACAGAACAGGGGAGGGAGCCCTGCTCCTAGGAGCTCACAATCTAATGAGATGAATGCTGCCCACTGGGGCTTACAATATGATTCATCTACACAGAACAGGGGAGGGAGCCGTGCTCCTAGGAGCTTACAGTCTAATGAGATGAATCCTGCCCACTAGGACTTACAATTTGATTCATCTATACAGAACAGGGGAGGAAGACCTGCTCCTAGGATATTACAATATAATGACATGAATCCTGCCCACTAGTACTTACAATTTGATTCATCTATACAGAACAGGGGAGGGAGCCCTGCTCAAAGGAGCTCACAATCTAATGAGATGAATCCTGCACACTGGGGGATTAATTTATGATTCATCTATACAGAATAGGGCAGGGAGCTCTGCTCCTAGGAGCTCACAATCTAATGAGATGAATCCTGCACACTGGGGGATTAATTTATGATTCATCTATACAGAACAGGGGAGGAAGCCCTGCTCCTAGGATCTTACAATATAATGACATGAATCCTGCCCACTAGGACTTACAATTTGATTCATCTATACAGAACAGGGGAGGGAGCCCTGCTCCTAGGAGCTTACAATCTAATGAGATGAATCCTGCCCACTAGGGCTTCCAATTTGATTCATCTATACAGAACAGGGGATGGAGCCCTGCTCAAAGGAGCTCACAATCTAATGAGATGAATCATGCACACTGGGGGATTACAATATGATTCATCTATACAGAACAGGGGAGGGAACTCTGCTCCTAGGAGCTCACAATCTAATGAGATGAATCCTGCCCACTAGGGCTTACAATATGATTCATCTACACAGAACAGGGGAGGAAGCCCTGCTCATAGGAGCTTATAATCTAATGAGATGAATCCTGCCCACTAGGGCTTACAATTTGATTCATCTATACAGAACAGGGGAGGGAGCCCTGCTCAAAGGAGCTCACAATCTAATGAGATAAATCCTGCCCACTGGGGGATTACAATATGATTCATCTATACAGAACAGGGGAGGGAGCCCTGCTCCTAGGAGCTCACAATCTAATGAGATGAATCCTGCCCACTAGGGCTTACAATTTGATTCATCTGTACAGAACAGGGGAGGGAGCCCTGCTCCTAGGAGCTCACAATCTAATGAGATGAATCCTGGCCACTAGGGCTTACAATTTGATTCATCTATACAGAACAGGGGAGGGAGCCCTGCTCCTAGGAGCTCTCAATCTAATGAGATGAATCCTGCCCACCAGGGCTTACAATTTGATTCATCTATACAGAACAGGGGAGGGAGCCCTGCTCCTAGGAGCTCTCAATCTAATGAGATGAATCCTGCCCACTTGGGCTTACAATTTGATTCATCTATACAGAACAGGGGAGGAAGCCCTGCTCCTAGGAGTTTACAATCTAATGAGATGAATCCTGCCCACTAGGGATTACAATTTTAATTATCTATACAGAATAGGGGAGGGAGCCCTGCTCCTAGGAGCTCACAATCTAATGAGATGAATCCTGCCCACTAGGGCTTACAATTTGATTCATCTATACAGAACAGGGGAGGAAGCCCTGCTCCTAGGAGCTCACAATCTAATGAGATGAATCCTGCCAACTAGGGATTACAATTTGATTCATCTATACAGAACAGGGGAGGAAGCGCTGCTCCTAGGATCTTACAATCTAATGAGATGAATCCTGCCCACTAGGACTTACAATATGATTCATCTATACAGAACAGGGGAGGGAGCCCTGCTCGTAGGAGCTTACAATCTAATGAGATGAATCCTGTCCACTAGGGATTACAATTTGATTCATCTATACAGAACAGGGGAGGAAGCGCTGCTCCTAGGATCTTACAATCTAATGAGATGAATCCTGCCCACTAGGACTTACAATATGATTCATCTATACAGAACAGGGGAGGGAGCCCTGCTCCTAGGAGCTTACAATCTAATGAGATGAATGCTGCCCACTAGGACTTACAATTTGATTCATCTATACATAACAGGGGAGGGAGCCCTGCTCAAAGGAGCTCACAATCTAATGAGATGAATCCTGCCCACTGGGGGATTACAATATGATACATCTATACAGAACAGGGGAGGGAGCCCTGCTCCTAGGAGCTTATAATCTAATGAGATGAATCCTGCCCACTAAGGCTTACAATTTGATTCATCTATACAGAACAGGGGAGGGTGCCCTGCTCAAAGGAGCTCACAATCTAATGAGATGAGTCCTGCCCACTGGGGGATTACAATATGATACATCTATACAGAACAGGGAAGGGCGCCCTGCTCCTAGGAGCTCACAATCTAATGAGATGAATCCTGCCCACAAGGGCTTACAATTTGATTCATCTATACAGAACAGGGGAGGGAGCCCTGCTCCTAGGAGCACACAATCTAATGAGATGAATCCTCCCCACTAGGGCATACAATATGATTCATCTATACAGAACATGGGAGTTAGCCCTGCTCCCAGGAGCTTACATTCGAATGAGATGAATCCTGCCCACTAGGGCTTACAATTTTATTCATCTATACAGAATAGGGGAGGAAGCCTTGCTCCTAGGAGCTCACAATCTAATGAGATGAATCCTGCCATCTAGGGTTTACAATTCGATTCATCTATACAGAACAGGGGAGAAAGCCCTGCTTCTAGGATCTTACAATCTAATGAGATGAATCCTGCCCACTAGGACTTACAATATGATTCATCTATACAGAACAGTGGAGTGAGCCCTGCTCTAAGGAGCTCACAATCTAATGAGATGAATCCTGCCCACTGGGGGATTGCAATATGATTCAGCTATACAGAACAGGGGAGGGAGCCCTGCTCCTAGGAGCTCACAATCTAATGAGATGAATCCTGCCCACTAGGGCTTACAATTTGATTCATCTATACAGAACAGGGGAGGGAGCCCTGCTCCTAGAAGCTCACAATCTAATGAGATGAATCCTGCCCACTAGGTTTTACAATTTGATTCATCCATACAGAACAGGGGAGGAAGCCCTGCTCCTAGGAGCTCACAATCTAATGAGATGAATCCTGCCCACTAGGGCTTACAATTTGATTCATCTATACAGAATAGGGGAGGAAGCCCTGGTCCTAGGAGATCACAATCTAATGAGATGAATCCTGCCCACTGGTTGATTACAATTTGATTCATCTATACAGAAAAGGGGAGGGAGCCCTGCTCCTAGGAGCTCACAATCTAATGAGATGAATCCTGCCCACTGGTTGATTACAATTTGATTCATCAATACAGAAAAGGGGAGGGAGCCCTGCTCCTAGGAGCTCACAATCTAATTAGATGAATCCTGCCCACTAGGGCTTACAATTTGATTCATCTATACAGAACAGGGGAGGGAGCCCTGCTCCTAGGAGCTTACAATCAAATGAGATGAATGCTGCCCACTAGGACTTACAATTTGATTCATCAATAAAGAACAGGGGAGGAAGCCCTGATCCTAGGAGCTCACAATCTAATGAGATGAATCCTGCCCACTAGGGCTTACAATTTGATTCATCTATACAGAACAGGGGGGGAAGCCCTGCTCCTCGGAGCTCACAATCTAATGAGATGAATCCTGCCCACTACGGATTACAATTTGATTCATCTATACAGAATAGGGGAGGAAGCCCTGCTCCTAGAAGCTTACAATCTAATGAGATGAACCCTGCCCACTAGGGCTTACAATATGATTCATCTATACAGAGCAAGGGAGGGAGCCCTGCTCCTAGGAGCTTACAATCTAATGAGATGAATCCTGCCCACTAGGGCTTACAATATGATTCATCTACACAGAACAGGGGAGGGAGCCCTGCTCCTAAGAGCTTACAGTCTAATGATATGAATCCTGCCCACTAGGACTTACAATTTGATTCATCTATACAGAACAGGGGAGGAAGCCCTGCTCCTAGGAGCTTACAATCTAATGAGATGAATCCTGCCCACTAGGGCTTCCAATTTGATTCATCTATACAGAACAGGGGATGGAGCCCTGCTCAAAGGAGCTCACAATCTAATGAGATGAATCCTGCACACTGGGGGATAACAATATGATTCATCTATACAGAACAGGGGAGGGAGCCCTGCTCCTAGGAGCTCACAATCTAATGAGATGAATTCTGCCCACTAGGGTTTACAATTTGATTCATCTATACAGAAAAGGTAAGAAAGCCCTGCTCCTAGGAGCTTACAATCTAATGAGATGAATCCTGCCCACTAGGGCTTACAATATGATTCATCTATACAGAACAGGGGAGGGAGCCCTGCTCCTAGGAGCTTACAATCTAATGAGATGAATCCTGCCCACTAGAGATTACAATTTGATACATCTATACAGAATAGGGGAGGAAGCCCTGGTCCTAGGAGCTCACAATCTAATGAGATGAATCCTGCCCACTGGTTGATTACAATATGATTCATCTATACAGAACAGGGGAGGGAGCCCTGCTCCTAGGAGCTCACAATCTAATGAGATGAATCCTGCCCACTAGGGCTTACAATTTGATTCATCTATACAGAACAGGGGAGGGAGCCCTGCTCCTAGGAGCTTACAATCAAATGAGATGAATGCTGCCCACTAGGACTTACAATTTGATTCACCAATACAGAACAGGGGAGGAAGCCCTGATCCTAGGAGCTCACAATCTAATGAGATGAATCCTGCCCACTAGGGCTTACAATTTGATTCATCTATACAGAACAGGGGCGGAAGCCCTGCTCCTCGGAGCTCACAATCTAATGAGATGAATCCTGCCCACTAGGGATTACAATTTGATTCATCTATACAGAATAGAGGAGGAAGCCCTGCTCCTAGGAGCTTACAATCTAATGAGATGAACCCTGCCCACTAGGGCTTACAATATGATTCATCTATACAGAAGAGGGGAGGGAGCCCTGCTCCTAGGAGCTTACAATCTAATGAGATGAATCCTGCCCACTAGTGCTTACAATATGATTCATCTACACAGAACAGGGGAGGTAGCCCTGCTCCTAGGAGCTTACAGTCTAATGAGATGAATCCTGCCCACTAGGACTTACAATTTGATTCATCTATACAGAACAGGGGAGGAAGCCCTGCTCCTAGGATCTTACAATCTAATGACATGAATCCTGCCCACTAGGACTTACAATTTGATTCATCTATACAGAACAGGGGATTAAGCCCTGCTCCTAGGAGCTTACAATCTAATGAGATGAATCCTGCCCACTAGGGCTTCCAATTTGATTCATCTATACAGAACAGGGGATGGAGCCCTGCTCAAAGGAGCTCACAATCTAATGAGATGAATCCTGCACACTGGAGGATTACAATATGATTCATCTATACAGAACAGGGGAGGGAGCCCTGCTCCTAGGAGCTCACAATCTAATGAGATGAATCCTGCCCACTAGGGCTTACAATATGATTCATCTACACAGAACAGGGGAAGAAGCCCTGCTCCTAGGAGCTTACAATCTAATGAGATGAATCCTGCCCACTAGGGCTTACAATTTGATTCATCTATACAGAACAGGGGAGGGAGCCCTGCTCAAAGGAGCTCACAATCTAATGAGATAAATCCTGCCCACTGGGGGATTACAATATGATTCATCTATACAGAACAGGGGAGGGAGCCCTGCTCCTAGGAGCTCACAATCTAATGAGATTAATCCTGCCCACTGGGGCTTACAATATGATTCATCTACACAGAACAGGGGAGGGGGCCCTGCTCCTAGGAGCTCACAATCTAATGAGATGAATCCTGCCCACTAGGGCTTACAATTTGATTCATCTATACAGAACAGGGGAGGGAGCCCTGCTCCTTGGAGGTCACACTCTAATGAGATGAATCCTGCCCACTAGGGCTTACAATTTGATTCATCTATACAGAACAGGGGAGGAAGCCCTGCTCCTAGGAGTTTACAATCTAATGAGATGATTCCTGCCCACTAGGGATTACAATTTGAATCATCTATACAGAATAGGGGAGGGAGCCCTGCTCCTAGGAGCTCACAATCTAATGAGATGAATCCTGCCCACTAGGGCTTACAATTTGATTCATCTATACAGAACAGGGGAGGAAGCCCTGCTCCTAGGAGCTCACAATCTAATGAGATGAATCCTGCCCACTAGGACTTACAATATGATTCATCTATACAGAACAGGGGAGGGAGCCCTGCTCCTAGGAGCTCACAATCTAATGAGATGAATGCTGCCCACTGGGGCTTACAATATGATTCATCTACACAGAACAGGGGAGGGAGCCGTGCTCCTAGGAGCTTACAGTCTAATGAGATGAATCCTGCCCACTAGGCCTTACAATTTGATTCATCTATACAGAACAGGGGAGGAAGCCCTGCTCCTAGGAGTTTACAATCTAATGAGATGAATCCTGCCCACTAGGGATTACAATTTGAATCATCTATACAGAATAGGGGAGGGAGCCCTGCTCCTAGGAGCTCACAATCTAATGAGATGAATCCTGCCCACTAGGGCTTACAATTTGATTCATCTATACAGAACAGGGGAGGAAGCCCTGCTCCTAGGAGCTCACAATCTAATGAGATGAATCCTGCCAACTAGGGATTACAATTTGATTCATCTATAAAGAACAGGGGAGGAAGCGCTGCTCCTAGGATCTTACAATCTAATGAGATGAATCCTGCCCACTAGGACTTACAATATGATTCATCTATACAGAACAGGGGAGGGAGCCCTGCTCCTAGGAGCTCACAATCTAATGAGATGAATGCTGCCCACTGGGGCTTACAATATGATTCATCTACACAGAACAGGGGAGGGAGCCGTGCTCCTAGGAGCTTACAGTCTAATGAGATGAATCCTGCCCACTAGGACTTACAATTTGATTCATCTATACAGAACAGGGGAGGAAGACCTGCTCCTAGGATCTTACAATATAATGACATGAATCCTGCCCACTAGGACTTACAATTTGATTCATCTATACAGAACAGGGGAGGGAGCCCTGCTCAAAGGAGCTCACAATCTAATGAGATGAATCCTGCACACTGGGGGATTAATTTATGATTCATCTATACAGAATAGGGCAGGGAGCTCTGCTCCTAGGAGCTCACAATCTAATGAGATGAATCCTGCCCACTAGGGCTTACAATATGATTCATCTACACAGAACAGGGGAGGAAGCCCTGCTCCTATGAGCTCACAATCTAATGAGATGAATCCTGCCCACTAGGGCTTACAATTTGAATCATCTATACAGAACAGGGGAGGAAGCCCTGCTCCTAGGATCTTACAATCTAATGAGATGAATCCTGCCCACTAGGACTTACAATTTGATTCATCTATACAGAACAGGGGAGGGAGCCCTGCTCCTAGGAGCTTACAATCTAATGAGATGAATCCTGCCCACTAGGGCTTCCAATTTGATTCATCTATACAGAACAGGGGATGGAGCCCTGCTCAAAGGAGCTCACAATCTAATGAGATGAATCCTGCACACTGGGGGATTACAATATGATTCATCTATACAGAACAGGGGAGGGAGCTCTGCTCCTAGGAGCTCACAATCTAATGAGATGAATCCTGCCCACTAGGGCTTACAATATGATTCATCTACACAGAACAGGGGAGGAAGCCCTGCTCCTAGGAGCTTACAATCTAATGAGATGAATCCTGCCCACTAGGGCTTACAATTTGATTCATCTATACAGAACAGGGGAGGGAGCCCTGCTCAAAGGAGCTCACAATCTAATGAGATAAATCCTGCCCACTGGGGGATTACAATATGATTCATCTATACAGAACAGGGGAGGGAGCCCTGCTCCTAGGAGCTCACAATCTAATGAGATGAATCCTGCCCACTAGGGCTTACAATTTGATTCATCTGTACAGAACAGGGGAGGGAGCCCTGCTCCTAGGAGCTCACAATCTAATGAGATGAATCCTGCCCACTAGGGCTTACAATTTGATTCATCTATACAGAACAGGGGAGGGAGCCCTGCTCCTAGGAGCTCTCAATCTAATGAGATGAATCCTGCCCACCAGGGCTTACAATTTGATTCATCTATACAGAACAGGGGAGGGAGCCCTGCTCCTAGGAGCTCTCAATCTAATGAGATGAATCCTGCCCACTAGGGCTTACAATTTGATTCATCTATACAGAACAGGGAAGGAAGCCCTGCTCCTAGGAGTTTACAATCTAATGAGATGAATCCTGCCCACTAGGGATTACAATTTGATTCATCTATACAGAATAGGGGAGGGAGCCCTGCTCCTAGGAGCTCACAATCTAATGAGATGAATCCTGCCCACTAGGGCTTACAATTTGATTCATCTATACAGAACAGGGGAGGAAGCCCTGCTCCTAGGAGCTCACAATCTAATGAGATGAATCCTGCCAACTAGGGATTACAATTTGATTCATCTATACAGAACAGGGGAGGAAGCGCTGCTCCTAGGATCTTACAATCTAATGAGATGAATCCTGCCCACTAGGACTTACAATATGATTCATCTATACAGAACAGGGGAGGGAGCCCTGCTCCTAGGAGCTTACAATCTAATGAGAAGAATCCTGTCCACTAGGGATTACAATTTGATTCATCTATACAGAACAGGGGAGAAAGCGCTGCTCCTAGGATCTTACAATCTAATGAGATGAATCCTGCCCACTAGGACTTACAATATGATTCATCTATACAGAACAGGGGAGGGAGCCCTGCTCCTAGGAGCTTACAATCTAATGAGATGAATGCTGCCCACTAGGACTTACAATTTGATTCATCTATACATAACAGGGGAGGGAGCCCTGCTCAAAGGAGCTCACAATCTAATGAGATGAATCCTGCCCACTGGGGGATTACAATATGATACATCTATACAGAACAGGGGAGGGAGCCCTGCTCCTAGGAGCTTATAATCTAATGAGATGAATCCTGCCCACTAAGGCTTACAATTTGATTCATCTATACAGAACAGGGGAGGGTGCCCTGCTCAAAGGAGCTCACAATCTAATGAGATGAGTCCTGCCCACTGGGGGATTACAATATGATACATCTATACAGAACAGGGAAGGGCGCCCTGCTCCTAGGAGCTCACAATCTAATGAGATGAATCCTGCCCACAAGGGCTTACAATTTGATTCATCTATACAGAACAGGGGAGGGAGCCCTGCTCCTAGGAGCACACAATCTAATGAGATGAATCCTCCCCACTAGGGCATACAATATGATTCATCTATACAGAACATGGGAGGGAGCCCTGCTCCCAGGAGCTTACATTCGAATGAGATGAATCCTGCCCACTAGGGCTTACAATTTTATTCATCTATACAGAATAGGGGAGGAAGCCTTGCTCCTAGGAGCTCACAATCTAATGAGATGAATCCTGCCATCTAGGGTTTACAATTCGATTCATCTATACAGAACAGGGGAGAAAGCCCTGCTCCTAGGATCTTACAATCTAATGAGATGAATCCTGCCCACTAGGACTTACAATATGATTCATCTATACAGAACAGTGGAGTGAGCCCTGCTCTAAGGAGCTCACAATCTAATGAGATGAATCCTGCCCACTAGGGCTTCCAATTTGATTCATCTATACAGAACAGGGGATGGAGCCCTGCTCAAAGGAGCTCACAATCTAATGAGATGAATCCTGCACACTGGGGGATAACAATATGATTCATCTATACAGAACAGGGGAGGGAGCCCTGCTCCTAGGAGCTCACAATCTAATGAGATGAATTCTGCCCACTAGGGTTTACAATTTGATTCATCTATACAGAAAAGGTAAGAAAGCCCTGCTCCTAGGAGCTTACAATCTAATGAGATGAATCCTGCCCACTAGGACTTACAATATGATTCATCTATACAGAACAGTGGAGTGAGCCCTGCTCTAAGGAGCTCACAATCTAATGAGATGAATCCTGCCCACTAGGGCTTCCAATTTGATTCATCTATACAGAACAGGGGATGGAGCCCTGCTCAAAGGAGCTCACAATCTAATGAGATGAATCCTGCACACTGGGGGATAACAATATGATTCATCTATACAGAACAGGGGAGGGAGCCCTGCTCCTAGGAGCTCACAATCTAATGAGATGAATTCTGCCCACTAGGGTTTACAATTTGATTCATCTATACAGAAAAGGTAAGAAAGCCCTGCTCCTAGGAGCTTACAATCTAATGAGATGAATCCTGCCCACTAGGGCTTACAATATGATTCATCTATACAGAACAGGGGAGGGAGCCCTGCTCCTAGGAGCTTACAATCTAATGAGATGAATGCTGCAAACTAGGACTTACAATTTAATTCATCTATACAGAACAGGAAAGGAAGCCCTGCTCCTAGGAGCTCACAATCTAATGAGATGAATCCTGCCCACTGGGGGATTACAATATGATTCATCTATACAGAACAGGGGAGGGAGTCCTGCTCCTAGGAGCTCACAATCTAATGAGATGAATCCTGCCCACTAGGGCTAACAATTTGATTCATCTATACAGAACAGGGGAGGGAGCCCTGCTCCTAGGAGTTCACAATCTAATGAGATGAATCCTGCCCACCAGGGCTTACAATTTGATTCATCTATACAGAATAGGGGAGGGAGCCCTGCTCCTAGAAGCTCACAATCTAATGAGATGAATCCTGCCCACTAGGGCTTACAATTTGATTCATCTATACAGAACAGGGGAGGAAGCCCTGCTCCTTGGAGCTCACAATCTAATGAGATGAATCCTGCCAACTAGGGATTACAATTTGATTCATCTATACAGAACAGGGGAGGGAGCCCTGCTCCTAGGAGCTCACAATCTAATGAGATGAATCCTGCCCACTAGGACTTACAATATGATTCATCTATACAGAATAGGGGAGGGAGCCCTGCTCCCAGGAGCTTACATTCTAATGAGATGAATCCAGCCCACTAGGGCTTACAATTTGATTCATCTATACAGAACAGGGGAGGAAGCCCTGCTCCTAGGATCTTACAATCTAATGGGATGAATCCTGCCCACTAGGGATTACAATTTTTTTCATCTATACAGAACAGGGGAGGAAGCCCTGCTCCTAGGAGCTCAAAATCTAATGAGATGAATCCTGCCCACTAGGGATTACAATTTGATTCATCTATACAGAATAGGGGAGGGAGCCCTGCTCCTAGGAGCTCACAATCTAATGAGATGAATCCTGCCCACTAGGGCTTACAATTTGATTCATCGATGCAGAACAGGGGAGGAAGCCCTGCTCCTAGGAGCTCACAATCTAATGAGATGAATCCTGCCAACTAGGGATTACAATTTGATTCATCTATACAGAACAGGGGAGGAAGCGCTGCTCCTAGGATCTTACAATCTAATGAGATGAATCCTGCCCACTAGGACTTACAATATGATTCACCTATACAGAACAGGGGAGGGAGCCCTGCTCCTAGGAGCTTACAATCTAATGAGATGAATGCTGCCCACTAGGACTTACAATTTGATTCATCTATACATAACAGGGGAGGGAGCCCTGCTCAAAGGAGCTCACAATCTAATGAGATGAATCCTGCCCACTGGGGGATTACAATATGATACATCTATACAGAACAGGGGAGGGAGCCCTGCTCCTAGGAGCTTACAATCTAATGAGATGAATCCTGCCCACTAAGGCTTACAATTTGATTCATCTATACAGAACAGGGGAGGGTGCCCTGCTCAAAGGAGCTCACAATCTAATGAGATGAGTACTGCCCACTGGGGGATTACAATATGATACATCTATACAGAACAGGGAAGGGCGCCCTGCTACTAGGAGCTCACAATCTAATAAGATGAATCCTGCCCACAAGGGCTTACAATTTGATTCATCTATACAGAACAGGGGAGGGAGCCCTGCTCCTAGGAGCACACAATCTAATGAGATGAATCCTCCCCACTAGGGCTTACAATATGATTCATCTATACAGAACATGGGAGGGAGCCCTGCTCCCAGGAGCTTACATTCTAATGAGATGAATCCTGCCCACTAGGGCTTACAATTTGATTCATCTATACAGAACAGGGGAGGAAGCCCTGCTCCTAGGATCTTACAATCTAATGAGATGAATCCTGCCCACTAGGACTTACAATATGATTCATCTATACAGAACAGGGGAGGGAGCCCTGCTCCTAGGAGCTCACAATCTAATGAGATGAATCCTGCCCACTAGGGCTTACAATTTGATTCATCTATACAGAACAGGGGAGGGAGCCCTGCTCCTAGGAGCTCACAATCTAATGAGATGAATCCTGCCCACTAGGTTTTACAATTTGATTCATCTCTACAGAACAGGGGAGGAAGCCCTGCTCCTAGGAGCTCACAATCTAATGAGATGAATCCTGCCCACTAGGGCTTACAATTTAATTCATCTATACAGAACAGGGGAGGAAGCCCTGCTCCTAGGATCTTACAATCTAATGAGATGAATCCTGCCCACTAGGGATTACAATTTGATTCATCTATACAGAATAGGGGAGGAAGCCCTGGTCCTAGGAGATCACAATCTAATGAGATGAATCCTGCCCACTGGTTGATTACAATTTGATTCATCTATACAGAAAAGGGGAGGGAGCCCTGCTCCTAGGAGCTCACAATCTAATGAGATGAATCCTGCCCACTAGGGCTTACAATTTTATTCATCTATACAGAACAGGGGAGGGAGCCCTGCTCCTAGGAGCTTACAATCAAATGAGATGAATGCTGCCCACTAGGACTTACAATATGATTCATCTATACAGAACAGTGGAGTGAGCCCTGCTCTAAGGAGCTCACAATCTAATGAGATGAATCCTGCCCACTAGGGCTTCCAATTTGATTCATCTATACAGAACAGGGGATGGAGCCCTGCTCAAAGGAGCTCACAATCTAATGAGATGAATCCTGCACACTGGGGGATAACAATATGATTCATCTATACAGAACAGGGGAGGGAGCCCTGCTCCTAGGAGCTCACAATCTAATGAGATGAATTCTGCCCACTAGGGTTTACAATTTGATTCATCTATACAGAAAAGGTAAGAAAGCCCTGCTCCTAGGAGCTTACAATCTAATGAGATGAATCCTGCCCACTAGGGCTTACAATATGATTCATCTATACAGAACAGGGGAGGGAGCCCTGCTCCTAGGAGCTTACAATCTAATGAGATGAATGCTGCAAACTAGGACTTACAATTTGATTCATCTATACAGAACAGGAAAGGAAGCCCTGCTCCTAGGAGCTCACAATCTAATGAGATGAATCCTGCCATCTAGGGTTTACAATTCGATTCATCTATGCAGAACAGGGGAGGAAGCCCTGCTCCTAGGAGCTCACAATCTAATGA
This sequence comes from Mixophyes australis, assembly GCA_036250195.1. Lineage (NCBI taxonomy): Eukaryota > Metazoa > Chordata > Amphibia > Anura > Limnodynastidae > Mixophyes > Mixophyes australis. The sequence continues at coordinate 19,363,254 of JAVHZZ010000002.1, read as the reverse complement.
GAGGAATCCTGCCAACTAGGGATTACAATATGATTCATCTATACAGAACATGGGAGGGAGCCCTGCTCCCAGGAGCTTACATTCTAATGACATGAATCCTGCCCACTAGGGCTTACAATATGATTCACCTATACAGAACAGGGGAGGAAGCCCTGCTCCTAGGATCTTACAATCTAATGAGATGAATCCTGCCCACTAGGACTTACAATATGATTCATCTATACAGAACAGGGGAGGGAGCCCTGCTCCTAGGAGCTTACAATCTAATGAGAAGAATCCTGTTCACTAGGGCTTACAATATGATTCACCTATACAGAACAGGGGAGGAAGCCCTGCTCCTAGGATCTTACAATCTAATGAGATGAATCCTGCCCACTAGGACTTACAATTTGATTCATCTATACATAACAGGGGAGGGAGCCCTGCTCAAAGGAGCTCACAATCTAATGAGATGAATCCTGCCCACTGGGGGATTACAATATGATACATCTATACAGAACAGGGGAGGGAGCCCTGCTCCTAGGAGCTTACAATCTAATGAGATGAATCCTGCCCACTAAGGCTTACAATTTGATTCATCTATACAGAACAGGGGAGGGTGCCCTGCTCAAAGGAGCTCACAATCTAATGAGATGAGTACTGCCCACTGGGGGATTACAATATGATACATCTATACAGAACAGGGAAGGGCGCCCTGCTACTAGGAGCTCACAATCTAATAAGATGAATCCTGCCCACAAGGGCTTACAATTTGATTCATCTATACAGAACAGGGGAGGGAGCCCTGCTCCTAGGAGCACACAATCTAATGAGATGAATCCTCCCCACTAGGGCTTACAATATGATTCATCTATACAGAACATGGGAGGGAGCCCTGCTCCCAGGAGCTTACATTCTAATGAGATGAATCCTGCCCACTAGGGCTTACAATTTGATTCATCTATACAGAACAGGGGAGGAAGCCCTGCTCCTAGGATCTTACAATCTAATGAGATGAATCCTGCCCACTAGGACTTACAATATGATTCATCTATACAGAACAGGGGAGTGAGCCCTGCTCAAAGGAGCTCACAATCTAATGAGATGAATCCTGCCCACTGGGGGATTACAATATGATTCATCTATACAGAACAGGGGAGGGAGCCCTGCTCCTAGGAGCTCACAATCTAATGAGATGAATCCTGCCCACTAGGTTTTACAATTTGATTCATCTATACAGAACAGGGGAGGAAGCCCTGCTCCTAGGAGCTCACAATCTAATGAGATGAATCCTGCCCACTAGGGCTTACAATTTAATTCATCTATACAGAACAGGGGAGGAAGCCCTGCTCCTAGGATCTTACAATCTAATGAGATGAATCTTGCCCACTAGGGATTACAATTTGATTCATCTATACAGAATAGGGGAGGAAGCCCTGGTCCTAGGAGATCACAATCTAATGAGATGAATCCTGCCCACTGGTTGATTACAATTTGATTCATCTATACAGAAAAGGGCAGGGAGCCCTGCTCCTAGGAGCTCACAATCTAATGAGATGAATCCTGCCCACTAGGGCTTACAATTTTATTCATCTATACAGAACAGGGGAGGGAGCCCTGCTCCTAGGAGCTTACAATCAAATGAGATGAATGCTGCCCACTAGGACTTACAATTTGATTCATCAATAAAGAACAGGGGAGGAAGCCCTGATCCTAGAAGCTCACAATCTAATGAGATGAATCCTGCCCACTAGGTCTTACAATTTGATTCATCTATACAGAACAGGGGAGGAAGCGCTGCTCCTAGGATCTTACAATCTAATGAGATGAATCCTGCCCACTAGGACTTACAATATGATTCATCTATACAGAACAGGGGAGGGAGCCCTGCTCCTAGGAGCTTACAATCTAATGAGAAGAATCCTGTTCACTAGGGATTACAATTTGAATTATCTATACAGAACAGGGGAGAAAGCGCTGCTCCTAGGATCTTACAATCTAATGAGATGAATCCTGCCCACTAGGACTTACAATATGATTCATCTATACAGAACAGGGGAGGGAGCCCTGCTCCTAGGAGCTTACAATCTAATGAGATGAATGCTGCCCACTAGGACTTACAATTTGATTCATCTATACATAACAGGGGAGGGAGCCCTGCTCAAAGGAGCTCACAATCTAATGAGATGAATCCTGCCCACTGGGGGATTACAATATGATACATCTATACAGAACAGGGGAGGGAGCCCTGCTCCTAGGAGCTTATAATCTAATGAGATGAATCCTGCCCACTAAGGCTTACAATTTGATTCATCTATACAGAACAGGGGAGGGTGCCCTGCTCAAAGGAGCTCACAATCTAATGAGATGAGTCCTGCCCACTGGGGGATTACAATATGATACATCTATACAGAACAGGGAAGGGCGCCCTGCTCCTAGGAGCTCACAATCTAATGAGATGAATCCTGCCCACAAGGGCTTACAATTTGATTCATCTATACAGAACAGGGGAGGAAGCCCTGCTCCTAGGAGCTCACAATCTAATGAGATGAATCCTCCCCACTAGGGCATACAATATGATTCATCTATACAGAACATGGGAGGGAGCCCTGCTCCCAGGAGCTTACATTCGAATGAGATGAATCCTGCCCACTAGGGCTTACAATTTTATTCATCTATACAGAACAGGGGAGAAAGCCCTGCTCCTAGGATCTTACAATCTAATGAGATGAATCCTGCCCACTAGGACTTACAATATGATTCATCTATACAGAACAGTGGAGTGAGCCCTGCTCTAAGGAGCTCACAATCTAATGAGATGAATCCTGCCCACTAGGGCTTCCAATTTGATTCATCTATACAGAACAGGGGAGGGAGCCCTGCTCAAAGGAGCTCACAATCTAATGAGATGAATCCTGCACACTGGGGGATTACAATATGATTCATCTATACTGAACAGGGGAGGGAGCCCTGCTCCTAGGAGCTCACAATCTAATGAGATGAATCCTGCCCACTAGGGTTTACAATTTGATTCATCTATACAGAAAAGGTAAGAAAGCCCTGCTCCTAGGAGCTTACAATCTAATGAGATGAATCCTGCCCACTAAGGCTTACAATATGATTCATCTATACAGAACAGGGGAGGGAGCACTGCTCCTAGGAGCTTACAATCTAATGAGATGAATGCTGCCCACTAGGACTTATAATTTGATTCATCTATACAGAACCAGGGTGGAAGCCCTGCTCCTAGGAGCTCACAATCTAATGAGATGAATCCTGCCCACTAGGGCTTACAATTTGATTCATCTATACAGAACAGGGGAGGGAGCCCTGCTCAAAAGAGCTCACAATCTAATGAGATGAATCCTGCCCACTGGGGGATTACAATATGATTCATCTATACAGAACAGGGGAGGGAGTCCTGCTCCTAGGAGCTCACAATCTAATGAGATGAATCCTGCCCACTAGGGCTAACAATTTGATTCATCTATACAGAACAGGGGATGGAGCCCTGCTCCTAGGAGTTCACAATCTAATGAGATGATACCTGCCCACCAGGGCTTACAATTTGATTCATCTATACAGAATAGGGGAGGGAGCCCTGCTCCTAGAAGCTCACAATCTAATGAGATGAATCCTGCCCACTAGGGCTTACAATTTGATTCATCTATACAGAACAGGGGAGGAAGCCCTGCTCCTAGGAGCTCACAATCTAATAAGATGAATCCTGCCAACTAGGGATTACAATTTGATTCATCTATACAGAACAGGGGAGGGAGCCCTGCTCCTAGGAGCTCACAATCTAATGAGATGAATCCTGCCCACTAGGACTTACAATATGATTCATCTATACAGAACAGGGGAGGGAGCCCTGCTCCTAGAAGCTCACAATCTAATGAGATGAATCCTGCCCACTAGGGCTTACAATTTGATTCATCTATACAGAACAGGGGAGGAAGCCCTGCTCCTAGGAGCTCACAATCTAATGAGATGAATCCTGCCAACTAGGGATTACAATTTGATTAATCTATACAGAACAGGGGAGGGAGCCCTGCTCCTAGGAGCTCACAATCTAATGAGATGAATCCTGCCCACTAGGGCTTACAATTTGATTCATCTATACAGAACAGGGGAGGAAGCCCTGCTCCTAGGAGTTTACAATCTAATGAGATGAATCCTGCCCACTAGTGATTACAAATTGATTCATCTATACAGAATAGGGGAGGGAGCCCTGCTCCTAGGAGCTCACAATCTAATGAGATGAATCCTGCCCACTAGGGCTTACAATTTGATTCATCTATGCAGAACAGGGGAGGAAGCCCTGCTCCAAGGAGCTCACAATCTAATGAGATGAATCCTGCCCACTAGGGATTACAATTTGATTCATCTATACAGAACAGGGGAGGAAGCGCTGCTCCTAGAATCTTACAATCTAATGAGATGAATCCTGCCCACTAGGACTTACAATATGATTCATCTATACAGAACAGGGGAGGGAGCCCTGCTCCTAGGAGCTTACAATCTAATGAGATGAATGCTGCCCACTAGGACTTACAATTTGATTCATCTATACAGAACAGGGTAGGGAGCCCTGCTCAAAGGAGCTCACAATCTAATGAGATGAATCCTGCCCACTGGGGGATTACAATATGATACATCTATACAGAACAGAGGAGGGAGCCCTGCTCCTAGGAGCTTACAATCTAATGAGATGAATCCTGCCCACTAAGGCTTACAATTTGATTCATCTATACAGAACAGGGGAGGAAGCCCTGCTCCTAGGATCTTACAATCTAATGACATGAATCCTGCCCACTAGGACTTACAATTTGATTCATCTATACAGAACAGCGGATTAAGCCCTGCTCCTAGGATCTTACAATCTAATGAGATGAATCCTGCCCACTAGGGATTACAATTTGATTCATCTATACAGAATAGGGGAGGAAGCCCTGCTCCTAGGAGCTCACAATCTAATGAGATGAATCCTGCCCACTAGGGCTTACAATTTGATTCATCTATGCAGAACTGGGGAGGAAGCCCTGCTCCTAGGATTTTACAATCTAATGAGATGAATCCTGCCCACTAGGACTTACAATATGATTCATCTATACAGAACAGGGGAGGGATCCCTGCTCAAAAGAGCTCACAATCTAATGAGATGAATCCTGCCCACTGGGGGATTACAATATGATTCATCTATACAGAACAGGGGAGGAAGCCCTGCTCCTAGGATCTTACAATCTAATGAGATGAATCCTGCCCACTAGGGATTACAATTTGATTCATCTATACAGAATAGGGGAGGAAGCCCTGGTCCTAGGAGCTCACAATCTAATGAGATGAATGCTGCCCACTAGGACTTACAATTTGATTCATCAATACAGAACAGGGGAGGAAGCCCTGATCCTAGGAGCTCACAATCTAATGAGATGAATCCTGCCCACTAGGGCTTACAATTTGATTCATCAATACAGAACAGGGGGGGAAGCCCTGCTCCTCGGAGCTCACAATCTAATGAGATGAATCCTGCCCACTAGGACTTACAATATGATTCATCTATACAGAATAGGGGAGGGAGCCCTGCTCCCAGGAGCTTACATTCTAATGAGATGAATCCAGCCCACTAGGGCTTACAATTTGATTCATCTATACAGAACAGGGGAGGAAGCCCTGCTCCTAGGATCTTACAATCTAATGGGATGAATCCTGCCCACTAGGGATTACAATTTTTTTCATCTATACAGAACAGGGGAGGAAGCCCTGCTCCTAGGAGCTCAAAATCTAATGAGATGAATCCTGCCCACTAGGGATTACAATTTGATTCATCTATACAGAATAGGGGAGGGAGCCCTGCTCCTAGGAGCTCACAATCTAATGAGATGAATCCTGCCCACTAGGGCTTACAATTTGATTCATCTATGCAGAACAGGGGAGGAAGCCCTGCTCCTAGGAGCTCACAATCTAATGAGATGAATCCTGCCAACTAGGGATTACAATTTGATTCATCTATACAGAACAGGGGAGGAAGCGCTGCTCCTAGGATCTTACAATCTAATGAGATGAATCCTGCCCACTAGGACTTACAATATGATTCACCTATACAGAACAGGGGAGGGAGCCCTGCTCCTAGGAGCTTACAATCTAATGAGATGAATGCTGCCCACTAGGACTTACAATTTGATTCGTCTATACATAACAGGGGAGGGAGCCCTGCTCAAAGGAGCTCACAATCTAATGAGATGAATCCTGCCCACTGGGGGATTACAATATGATACATCTATACAGAACAGGGGAGGGAGCCCTGCTCCTAGGAGCTTACAATCTAATGAGATGAATCCTGCCCACTAAGGCTTACAATTTGATTCATCTATACAGAACAGGGGAGGGTGCCCTGCTCAAAGGAGCTCACAATCTAATGAGATGAGTACTGCCCACTGGGGGATTACAATATGATACATCTATACAGAACAGGGAAGGGCGCCCTGCTACTAGGAGCTCACAATCTAATAAGATGAATCCTGCCCACAAGGGCTTACAATTTGATTCATCTATACAGAACAGGGGAGGGAGCCCTGCTCCTAGGAGCACACAATCTAATGAGATGAATCCTCCCCACTAGGGCTTACAATATGATTCATCTATACAGAACATGGGAGGGAGCCCTGCTCCCAGGAGCTTACATTCTAATGAGATGAATCCTGCCCACTAGGGCTTACAATTTGATTCATCTATACAGAACAGGGGAGGATGCCCTGCTCCTAGGATCTTACAATCTAATGAGATGAATCCTGCCCACTAGGACTTACAATATGATTCATCTATACAGAACAGGGGAGTGAGCCCTGCTCAAAGGAGCTCACAATCTAATGAGATGAATCCTGCCCACTGGGGGATTACAATATGATTCATCTATACAGAACAGGGGAGGGAGCCCTGCTCCTAGGAGCTCACAATCTAATGAGATGAATCCTGCCCACTAGGGCTTACAATTTGATTCATCTATACAGAACAGGGGAGGGAGCCCTGCTCCTAGGAGCTCACAATCTAATGAGATGAATCCTGCCCACTAGGTTTTACAATTTGATTCATCTATACAGAACAGGGGAGGAAGCCCTGCTCCTAGGAGCTCACAATCTAATGAGATGAATCCTGCCCACTAGGGCTTACAATTTAATTCATCTATACAGAACAGGGGAGGAAGCCCTGCTCCTAGGATCTTACAATCTAATGAGATGAATCCTGCCAACTAGGGATTACAATTTGATTCATCTATACAGAATAGGGGAGGAAGCCCTGGTCCTAGGAGATCACAATCTAATGAGATGAATCCTGCCCACTGGTTGATTACAATTTGATTCATCTATACAGAAAAGGGCAGGGAGCCCTGCTCCTAGGAGCTCACAATCTAATGAGATGAATCCTGCCCACTAGGGCTTACAATTTTATTCATCTATACAGAACAGGGGAGGGAGCCCTGCTCCTAGGAGCTTACAATCAAATGAGATGAATGCTGCCCACTAGGACTTACAATATGATTCATCTATACAGAACAGTGGAGTGAGCCCTGCTCTAAGGAGCTCACAATCTAATGAGATGAATCCCGCCCACTAGGGCTTCCAATTTGATTCATCTATACAGAACAGGGGATGGAGCCCTGCTCAAAGGAGCTCACAATCTAATGAGATGAATCCTGCACACTGGGGGATAACAATATGATTCATCTATACAGAACAGGGGAGGGAGCCATGCTCCTAGGAGCTCACAATCTAATGAGATGAATTCTGCCCACTAGGGTTTACAATTTGATTCATCTATACAGAAAAGGTAAGAAAGCCCTGCTCCTAGGAGCTTACAATCTAATGAGATGAATCCTGCCCACTAGGGCTTACAATATGATTCATCTATACAGAACAGGGGAGGGAGCCCTGCTCCTAGGAGCTTACAATCTAATGAGATGAATGCTGCAAACTAGGACTTACAATTTGATTCATCTATACAGAACAGGAAAGGAAGCCCTGCTCCTAGGAGCTCACAATCTAATGAGATGAATCCTGCCATCTAGGGTTTACAATTCGATTCATCTATGCAGAACAGGGGAGGAAGCCCTGCTCCTAGGAGCTCACAATCTAATGAGAGGAATCCTGCCAACTAGGGATTACAATTTGATTCATCTATACAGAACAGGGGAGGAAGCGCTGCTCCTAGGATCTTACAATCTAATGAGATGAATCCTGCCCACTAGGACTTACAATATGATTCACCTATACAGAACAGGGGAGGGAGCCCTGCTCCTAGGAGCTTACAATCTAATGAGATGAATGCTGCCCACTAGGACTTACAATTTGATTCATCTATACATAACAGGGGAGGGAGCCCTGCTCAAAGGAGCTCACAATCTAATGAGATGAATCCTGCCCACTGGGGGATTACAATATGATACATCTATACAGAACAGGGGAGGGAGCCCTGCTCCTAGGAGCTTACAATCTAATGAGATGAATCCTGCCCACTAAGGCTTACAATTTGATTCATCTATACAGAACAGGGGAGGGTGCCCTGCTCAAAGGAGCTCACAATCTAATGAGATGAGTACTGCCCACTGGGGGATTACAATATGATACATCTATACAGAACAGGGAAGGGCGCCCTGCTACTAGGAGCTCACAATCTAATAAGATGAATCCTGCCCACAAGGGCTTACAATTTGATTCATCTATACAGAACAGGGGAGGGAGCCCTGCTCCTAGGAGCACACAATCTAATGAGATGAATCCTCCCCACTAGGGCTTACAATATGATTCATCTATACAGAACATGGGAGGGAGCCCTGCTCCCAGGAGCTTACATTCTAATGAGATGAATCCTGCCCACTAGGGCTTACAATTTGATTCATCTATACAGAACAGGGGAGGAAGCCCTGCTCCTAGGATCTTACAATCTAATGAGATGAATCCTGCCCACTAGGACTTACAATATGATTCATCTATACAGAACAGGGGAGTGAGCCCTGCTCAAAGGAGCTCACAATCTAATGAGATGAATCCTGCCCACTGGGGGATTACAATATGATTCATCTATACAGAACAGGGGAGGGAGCCCTGCTCCTAGGAGCTCACAATCTAATGAGATGAATCCTGCCCACTAGGGCTTACAATTTGATTCATCTATACAGAACAGGGGAGGGAGCCCTGCTCCTAGGAGCTCACAATCTAATGAGATGAATCCTGCCCACTAGGTTTTACAATTTGATTCATCTATACAGAACAGGGGAGGAAGCCCTGCTCCTAGGAGCTCACAATCTAATGAGATGAATCCTGCCCACTAGGGCTTACAATTTAATTCATCTATACAGAACAGGGGAGGAAGCCCTGCTCCTAGGATCTTACAATCTAATGAGATGAATCCTGCCCACTAGGGATTACAATTTGATTCATCTATACAGAATAGGGGAGGAAGCCCTGGTCCTAGGAGATCACAATCTAATGAGATGAATCCTGCCCACTGGTTGATTACAATTTGATTCATCTATACAGAAAAGGGCAGGGAGCCCTGCTCCTAGGAGCTCACAATCTAATGAGATGAATCCTGCCCACTAGGGCTTACAATTTTATTCATCTATACAGAACAGGGGAGGGAGCCCTGCTCCTAGGAGCTTACAATCAAATGAGATGAATGCTGCCCACTAGGACTTACAATTTGATTCATCAATAAAGAACAGGGGAGGAAGCCCTGATCCTAGAAGCTCACAATCTAATGAGATGAATCCTGCCCACTAGGTCTTACAATTTGATTCATCTATACAGAACAGGGGGGGAAGCCCTGCTCCTCGGAGCTCACAATCTAATGAGATGAATCCTGCCCACTAGGGATTACAATTTGATTCATCTATACAGAATAGGGGAGGAAGCCCTGCTCCTAGAAGCTTACAATCTAATGAGATGAACCCTGCCCACTAGGGCTTACAATATGATTCATCTATACAGACCAAGGGAGGGAGCCCTGCTCCTAGGAGCTTACAATCTAATGAGATGAATCCTGCCCACTAGGGCTTCCAATTTGATTCATCTATACAGAACAGGGGAGGGAGCCCTGCTCAAAGGAGCTCACAATCTAATGAGATGAATCCTGCACACTGGGGGATTACAATATGATTCATCTATACAGAACAGGGGAGGGAGCCCTGCTCCTAGGAGCTCACAATCTAATGAGATGAATCCTGCCCACTAGGGTTTACAATTTGATTCATCTATACAGAAAAGGTAAGAAAGCCCTGCTCCTAGGAGCTTACAATCTAATGAGATGAATCCTGCCCACTAAGGCTTACAATATGATTCATGTATACAGAACAGGGGAGGGAGCCCTGCTCCTAGGAGCTTACAATCTAATGAGATGAATGCTGCCCACTAGGACTTACAATTTGATTCATCTATACAGAACCAGGGTGGAAGCCCTGCTCCTAGGAGCTCACAATCTAATGAGATGAATCCTGCCCACTAGGGCTTACAATTTGATTCATCTATACAGAACAGGGGAGGGAGCCCTGCTCAAAAGAGCTCACAATCTAATGAGATGAATCCTGCCCACTGGGGGATTACAATATGATTCATCTATACAGAACAGGGGAGGGAGTCCTGCTCCTAGGAGCTCACAATCTAATGAGATGAATCCTGCCCACTAGGGCTAACAATTTGATTCATCTATACAGAACAGGGGAGGGAGCCCTGCTCCTAGGAGTTCACAATCTAATGAGATGAATCCTGCCCACCAGGGCTTACAATTTGATTCATCTATACAGAATAGGGGAGGGAGCCCTGCTCCTAGAAGCTCACAATCTAATGAGATGAATCCTGCCCACTAGGGCTTACAATTTGATTCATCTATACAGAACAGGGGAGGAAGCCCTGCTCCTAGGAGCTCACAATCTAATAAGATGAATCCTGCCAACTAGGGATTACAATTTGATTCATCTATACAGAACAGGGGAGGGAGCCCTGCTCCTAGGAGCTCACAATCTAATGAGATGAATCCTGCCCACTAGGACTTACAATATGATTCATCTATACAGAACAGGGGAGGGAGCCCTGCTCCTAGAAGCTCACAATCTAATGAGATGAATCCTGCCCACTAGGGCTTACAATTTGATTCATCTATACAGAACAGGGGAGGAAGCCCTGCTCCTAGGAGCTCACAATCTAATGAGATGAATCCTGCCAACTAGGGATTACAATTTGATTAATCTATACAGAACAGGGGAGGGAGCCCTGCTCCTAGGAGCTCACAATCTAATGAGATGAATCCTGCCCACTAGGGCTTACAATTTGATTCATCTATACAGAACAGGGGAGGAAGCCCTGCTCCTAGGAGTTTACAATCTAATGAGATGAATCCTGCCCACTAGTGATTACAATTTGATTCATCTATACAGAATAGGGGAGGGAGCCCTGCTCCTAGGAGCTCACAATCTAATGAGATGAATCCTGCCCACTAGGGCTTACAATTTGATTCATCTATGCAGAACAGGGGAGGAAGCCCTGCTCCAAGGAGCTCACAATCTAATGAGATGAATCCTGCCCACTAGGGATTACAATTTGATTCATCTATACAGAACAGGGGAGGAAGCCCTGCTCCTAGAATCTTACAATCTAATGAGATGAATCCTGCCCACTAGGACTTACAATATGATTCATCTATACAGAACAGGGGAGGGAGCCCTGCTCCTAGGAGCTTACAATCTAATGAGATGAATGCTGCCCACTAGGACTTACAATTTGATTCATCTATACAGAACAGGGGAGGGAGCCCTGCTCAAAGGAGCTCACAATCTAATGAGATGAATCCTGCCCACTGGGGGATTACAATATGATACATCTATACAGAACAGAGGAGGGAGCCCTGCTCCTAGGAGCTTACAATCTAATGAGATGAATCCTGCCCACTAAGGCTTACAATTTGATTCATCTATACAGAACAGGGGAGGAAGCCCTGCTCCTAGGATCTTACAATCTAATGACATGAATCCTGCCCACTAGGACTTACAATTTGATTCATCTATACAGAACAGCGGATTAAGCCCTGCTCCTAGGATCTTACAATCTAATGAGATGAATCCTGCCCACTAGGGATTACAATTTGATTCATCTATACAGAATAGGGGAGGAAGCCCTGCTCCTAGGAGCTCACAATCTAATGAGATGAATCCTGCCCACTAGGGCTTACAATTTGATTCATCTATGCAGAACTGGGGAGGAAGCCCTGCTCCTAGGATTTTACAATCTAATGAGATGAATCCTGCCCACTAGGACTTACAATATGATTCATCTATACAGAACAGGGGAGGGATCCCTGCTCAAAAGAGCTCACAATCTAATGAGATGAATCCTGCCCACTGGGGGATTACAATATGATTCATCTATACAGAACAGGGGAGGAAATCCTGCTCCTAGGAGCTCACAATCTAATGAGATGAATCCTACCCACTAGGGCTTACAATTTGATTCATCTATACAGAACAGGGGAGGAAGCCCTGCTCCTAGGATCTTACAATCTAATGAGATGAATCCTGCCCACTAGGGATTACAATTTGATTCATCTATACAGAATAGGGGAGGAAGCCCTGGTCCTAGGAGCTCACAATCTAATGAGATGAATGCTGCCCACTAGGACTTACAATTTGATTCATCAATACAGAACAGGGGAGGAAGCCCTGATCCTAGGAGCTCACAATCTAATGAGATGAATCCTGCCCACTAGGGCTTACAATTTGATTCATCAATACAGAACAGGGGGGGAAGCCCTGCTCCTCGGAGCTCACAATCTAATGAGATGAATCCTGCCCACTAGGGATTACAATTTGATTCATCTATACAGAATAGGGGAGGAAGCCCTGCTCCTAGGAGCTTACAATCTAATGAGATGAACCCTGCCCACTAGGGCTTACAATATGATTCATCTATACAGAACAGGGGAGGGAGCCCTGCTCCTAGCAGCTTACAATCTAATGAGATGAATCCTGCCCACTAGGGCTTACAATATGATTTATCTATACAGAACAGGGGAGGGAGCCCTGCTCCTAGGAGCTTACAATCTAATGAGATAAATCCTGCCCACTAGGGCTTACAATATGATTCATCTACACAGAACAGGGGAGGGAGCCCTGCTCCTAGGAGCTTACAGTCTAATGAGATGATTCCTGCCCACTAGGACAGTGATGGCTAACCTTTTCAGCTTGGTGTGTAAAAAATCGTAAAAAAGTGTAGCCTTCCTCGGGTCGCGTGTCATTTAAAAAAAAAACAAAACGAAAGTGTGTATATGTGTATATATATATATATATATATATATATATTTTATATTCTTTTTTTAAAAATATATAATTTAATAATAATATAAATATAAAACACTACATAAGATTGCTTGTGGCCAGTATCTGGTTTCACCCTGTAGCCCAATGACACTATATATATATATATATATATATATATTTGTCACTGGGCTGCAGAGTGAAACCAGATACTGGCCACAATCAATCTTATGTAGTGTTTTTATTATTAGACAAAAGACTCCATTTCTGGCGAGCCTCAGGGCCGGATTTACCGCTAGGCAACCTAGGCACCTGCCTAGGGCCTAGCGGCTCTCGGGGGGCACAGCTGGGGGGGACAGGAGTCATTTTTAAAAAAAGGAAAAAAAAATTCGACCCCTCCCCCGACTCGCGGCACCCCCCCCTTCGCGACTCGTGCGGGGGAGGGGGGTGCCGCGAATCGGGTCCCGGCGGCCTCTTATCCTCTCAGTGTCTCAGTGATAGAGAGAGGAGGAGAGGCTGCCGGGACCCGACTAGCGATCACGTGACTCTTTCTTTTTTTTTCTTTTTTTTTTACATCTGGACTGACGGAGGAGGAGCAGCGCGCAATAGAAAGGTAAGTAAAACAAGGGACAGAAGTGGTGATGGTGAAGGGGCACAGAAGTGGTGATGGTGAAGGGGCACAGAGGTGGTGAAGGGCACAGAGATGGTGATTGGCACAGAAGTGGTGATGGTGATTGGCACAGAAGTGGTGATGGTGAAGGGCACAGAGGTGGTGATGGTGAAGGGCACAGAGATGGTGATTGGCACATTGGTGGTGATGGTGATTGGCACAGAGGTGGTGATGGTGATGGGCACAGAGGTGATGGGGAAAGGGCACATGTAATATTGTGAAGGGGCAAAAGTGACAATGAAGGGGCACAGTGTGATGATAGAGGGACAAAAGTGACAAGAGCACATACTTGGATTTATGCGTATTATTTTTGCAAACAACTTAAGTAAGTATTTCTGCCCTGACTTTAATATTTATTATGTTGTTTTGACCGAACTACTTAAAAAAACGGGACTGCTTGGTAATTATTTAGGGGTGCCTTTTTCTGCAGCAGGGTGGCCTTGCTCTTTTCACATGTTAGGTACGCCCCCAAAGATGCAAGCCACGCCCTCACCTCCTTTGGCGGCGTGCCGGCACTGCGCGGTGGCACATGCTTTCATATCTACTTAACTATAGGGGTATATGGTAGGCATGCGGCGGCACATGCTTTCACTTCTATGTAACTATAGGGGTATTTGGTAGGCTGCAAAAATATAGTGCTATGGATTGTTTCAGGGAGGGGGCCCAAAAACAGTATCCTGCCTAGGGCCCTATGAGGTCTAAATCCGGCTCTGGTGAGCCTGCAGAGTATGCAGAGCTGTGTGTGTGTGATTATATATAAATATTGTATTATAGGATTAATAAAGTAGAGGAATCCTCTACTTTTTTTAATCCTATAATACAATATATATAATCACACAACTCTGCATACCCTGCAGGCTCACCAGAAATGGAGTCTTTTGTCTAATAATAAAAACACTACAGAAGATTGATTGTGGCAGGATCTAAAGATAATATATCAAATATTAAATTGTAAAATAAATACAAGTCCTACTGTGTTCCAGGTAATCCAGCCAGTGATGCCGGGAGATATGAAAGGGAGGAGGTGCTGCGAGCCTATACAGGGATTAAATTAGGGGAGCCTATACAGATTAAATTAATGCTTCTCACTTACCTCTACCTTAGCGAGAACTGGATACAATGTGATTGGATCTTGCCTATAGGGCTCACACAATCCTGCATAGAAGAGAGCAGGGGATCCCACGCAGTAACTGTTATAAGAACAAGTTACTTGAGCAACCCTGATCTTCATTCTCTTCGCTGGTGTCAGTGATCCTCAGCGTCACCCTCCCAACTGACTTCCTGATTGACTGACTGCAGCAGGTTCTGGTCCTTATATCAGTCTCATGAACATTCCATCATAATGGTCTCCATGGAAACTATGTCACCTGCTCTGATGTCATAATAGGCTCTGACCTCATGTTACTGATAAGTGATGAAAGTATAACCAGAGGTGGTGGAGGGTGTAAGCCTAAAATATAAATACAGAAATCTCATTCATGTCATGTCTACATCAGGTCTATGAGTGGATGGAAGGTTTGTGACCCCCGTGGCCCTTTCTTACTGTGTTACCCCTTCTCCCAGATTGGTCTCAGAGATCCATGGCCCAAACCTCCACCACATTCCATGTGTATAATACTATAAATCATCTATTCTGCCGGTAGTAACAATGTACCTGTTCCTCCATCCTATCAGAATTACAGTCTCCATCCTATTAGAAAATACAAATGAAACAAAAGAGTCATTTCTGTTATTTTGCTCTTATATAGTCTTATGTGACATTTCCACTAATCCACCCTGCAGATAATTAAAATAACTGTACAATTTACCCTTAATTTACAGAAGTTGAACCGATATAAAAAGAGGAAATATACTAGTATATAAAATGTGACGTGTATGACCTCATATACCCAACAAAAGAATATATATCTAGTACCACTATTTAAAACACCAAAAATAAAAAAGCATTTATGAATTGCAAGTATTTAAAATGAATAATCTTGTTCTATATAATCAAATTAATAATTTATTAATTAAAAAATAAATGCAAATGAAAATAAAATAAAATAAATAAAAATAGCGGGTGGGGGGGCTAGGGGGCGATCAAAAACATTGTTGATCAGTGGACAGCATAGCAGTTGGCTGCCTGTTGCTGTACGGGGTCCCAAAATACTATGCGGCAGACAGGAAGTCTGACATCACTTCCCGTCTGCCTGATCTAAGAAGTGATGATGGGCAACTGAAATTATAGTAAGTGAGCGGGGAAGAAGGAGGGGAGGGCTATACTAAACTATGGGGGGGTCTGCCTGTTCTAAAATATAGTGGGGGCTACCTATGCTAAACTATGGGGGAGCTGCCTATATTAAACTATAGGGGATCTGCCTATATTAAATTATGGGAGGGGGCTGCCTGTTTTAAACTATGGCGGGCTTCCTATATTAAACTATAGGGGGGGCTGCCTATATTAAACTATAGGGGAGCTGCCTATACTAAACTATAGGGAGGGGGCGGGCTGTCTCAGTATAGGAGTGAGATGGGAGCTGCCATACCAAACTATAATGAGCGGGTGGGGGCTATCATACAAAGCTATATTGCCATACAAAACTATAGGGAGGAAAAGGGGGGCTGCTATACCAGACTATTGGGAGGGGGCCTGCTATAATGTGTGAGGGAGTGGGGGGGTCTTATTATATTGTGTGATATGAAAGAAGGGAGGGGGGCTATATTAATAGCACTAGGGTGGGAGGTAGGCTATTAATATATTGGTGGAGTTTAGGTGGGGGCTAAATATTTAATGGGTGCTATTTTATTTGTGGGATGATGGTGGGGGCATTTTCATTTAATGGTTGAGACCTATTAACTTAAGATGGGGTGACAGGACTTTTAATTTAATGCTGAGGTGGTTTGGGGTGATTAATTAAATGTGGGGCTGAGTTTAGGGAGGATGGGTATTTATTAAAAGTGAATATTATTTATTTAATGCCGGGGATGGTTGTGGGAAATGGATATATTAAACATAAATGCAATTAATTTATTGCTGGGGCTGTTTGGAGGAGGGAAATAGGTTTATTTATTAAATGGGAATACTATTACTTTTATATCAGGGCTGGTTGGAGGGAAATAGGTTTATTTATTAAATGAGTATGCTATTAACTTAATGTTGGGGCTAGTTGGAGGGAAATAGATCTATCTGTCAAATGTGAGTACTATTATTTTAATGTTTGGACTGGAGGGAGACCTAATTATTAAATGTGGGTGCTATTAATTTAATGCCGGGGCTGTTTGGAGTTTTCTATATTTCATTTACCGATTTTTTTTTCCAAATAGGGCCTCCAACATTCCAGGATCCAGACAAGCAGCAACTGATCTAAAGAAACCAGCAGCCACAGGTAGTGAAAGTGCCAAGAACAGGTAGGAGAGAGCAGGACAGTCTGCCAACTGTCCTGAATCTGGTGGGACAGTCCCGAATTTGGGTGACTGTCTCGCTTAGTCAGGATTTGGTCCGACTGCAAGGACAGTTGGGAGGTACGTCCCGCTTCACACTGTACTGCTTGTGAAGGCAGAGCTGTGTGTACCTAACAGTAGTGCGCACAGATTTGCCTGTGTATTTGTCTAAAATGTATCTAAAATTATAACCCTCTTGTCTTAAGTGCCCCAGGCCCCCCAGAGCCTTACTCAGCTCTGGTGATACTTTAGTGGTTCTTGCATTGATTCCATTGTCTCCTTCTACCTTGCACTGGTCCCATTCTCAGATCACTTTGTAGAGCATATGGCCAGCCAGCCCCCATTGCACTGACAATAGTATTAATCCTTCCTCCTTTGTACTTAGTATGTCACCAACAAACCCTTGGAATAGCTCTCCCCTTCACTTATGCCATTGTCTGCCAACCCTCCCTGCACTGTTATTAATTCAAACCAAACCCAATCACTGGGCACATTTATGGCTCATACACAATTGTTACAACAGAAGTGTTTTCTTGCAGATTCTTGCAAAATTTCACCTTTGTGGTGATCACACTGGATAGCCATTTATTATAAGGAGTATTTTTAATGCCTGTTTGAAACACACAGTACACATATTCATATATTATATATAGAGAGATATGACTGGTAGTTTGCATCTCAGGACATCAGAGAAAGATGCAACAGTGGGGTAAGGTGCTCATACGCTGCTCTGGCAGACTGATCAAATATAATTGTGCCAACAGGTTTCATATTAGTTAAACATATTAATCAAAATCAGATATGTTTCTATGAAGGGAATTTCGGAAGGATGTGTTAGTAGGAAACTAAACAAGTTTGAGCACAGAAGCATAAACCAGTCGCAGATAATGTAAAAGGATTCATGTATTTTTATAGCACAGGACTGGCAGCTTTTTCCCTGCATGGCTTTAGAGATGGCCCACTGTGTCTTAAGTCATCACATCCAGGTTTTCCTAAATGTTACCACAACTAACATCCAGTGGTTCTAAATCCCGCTTACTTTTGTGTTGGCCACACCTCCAGTTGACTTGGTCCCACCCACATGAGGCCACTTTAAGAATTTTTTCAAGGGCCACTTTAAGTTCCCAATACACCCCTTCCTGGGGACCACCTCTGCTGCAAGTATCGGACAGTCCCTGTTGGACGAAACTTACACCGGGGCAATGATTTTTCAGCCCTCCCTCTAACATAAATATTTACAAGTCCCCTGGTATGATTCAGAAGGGCAGCATTACGGCACAGATTAGGACAACAGTGGACAACTACGGACAGCGGCATTAGTAGACATTTATAGATGATGAGAGGCACAATGTTAAATGGTGCAAGTCCTTGGAGAGAGTTACATCTGTTCTTTGCCAGGTCCAAAATCTGTCCTGTTAATTTCTCCGAATGTGGACTTTCAATTGCATTGTCAAGACATGTTTTGGGCAACCAAATCTGCATCAATGTTAGTATTATACATAATTATATGTGTGGGAAGGGTGACTATTGGTTTATCTGAACAGTCTCTTTTACATATTTCTTACACGTCACTAATAGAACATATAAATATAATTATATACAATCCATAGTTATATCCATGAGTCTAGGGGACCACCTCTGCTGCATGTCTCAGGCAGTCCCCTCAACTCTAATGATTTTTCCTCCCTCCCTCCCCATAAATATTTACAAGCCCCCTGGTATGATTCAGAAGTGCAGCATTATGGCACAGAGCATATATGTAAAACAAGGTAATGAAAGCCATGTTCTTGGCCACCGATGAGTACTCTGGTCAGGGCCTGATCAACCAATAGGCTGATCAAGCTGCAGTCGAGGGCGCTGGGACTTGGGGGGCGACATTGTGATTCAGGGGGGGCAGAGTAATGCAGGTGGGGCAGTGTGTGCTGCAGGGGGACAGTGTGTCCTGAAGGGGGGCAGCAGAGTGTAGAGTAAGGGGGAAGTATGATCAAGAGGGACTGAGTGTGCTGCAAGGGGGACATTGTGCTGAGGGGCAGAGTGTGAAAAAGGGCACAGTGTATTGAAGGTGCCGTATGATAAGGGGCACAGTGATTTAGCCTAGGCCGGCTAGAACCATTAATAAGGCTCTGCCAACAAGAGCTAATAAAACAAACATAAGAGTTATAAAGTAAAAGAGCTACAAGAACACAAGATCAAACATTTGAAACAAGAACATAAAGAAATAACTTAAACATCACAGCTTCTATAATTTGGGGGATATAAAACACCACCCACATTCTGTGACACATCCCCTATCTGAAAAAACACTCCAAGAATTATCTACTGAGCAAGTACAGCAATCCCAAGAAGGGGAACCGATTCACTCAGGAGGAACACCAACAAGCCAATCCGGGACCACCCAATCTGCGAACAGTTACAAACGAGAGGAGCGTCTTCCGACAACTTCTACTCTCCAAAGGAACAAGTAAGTGGTGAACGGCTAATACACCACAACTGTTCCTCTAGATCACACCAGGTTGTTCCCTGACACCTCATTCGCTTCCCGCAAAGGCCAATCCCTATCTCAGCGTGAGCATGTCATCTCTTTGTGTGTCCGTTATTTTACTCATTGCTTCCCTTATTTGGTCCAGCTCTCTGTCTATCCATATGTTCCACTTTAATAATTTATGAAGGAACATTTGGATAGGCAGAGAGCTGGAGAAGTTTTTAAGAGCACATGATTTTCCAAGGGTTAATGGCTGAGCGTTGCTTTATGGTGGTACAGTGGAGTTGGGTCGCTTTTCTGCAAGAAGAAAATAGTGTCACAACAACGTGGGAAGTCTCCACTGGCAGCCAGTATAGCTGGGGAGACGAGCATCACTGGGCTGCTACGGCGATATTTTCTAAGCAAGTCGCAGTGATACAAGACTCTCTATCAATGTATAACAGCCCTATAAATGCTAATTGTAGTGCTATGTTCAATGCACATTGTATTCAAAGTATAAGGTTATATGTTATGTGATAGTAACTCCCAGCAGATTACAGACACAAACACGTTCTTGCTTGGATAAAATGGTGCTTTTTATTGTTCGTGTCACAAAATAGCAGAGCAGTCACTTGTTAGGATCTTTAGCTAGACACAGTTCACGATGCCTAGTCACTGGTCAGCTAACTGGCATCGGTCACTCCGCCCACAAGAACAGACAGTGTTTTATCCTCCACCCAAGCACTACAAACCAATCACAGGAAACAACAATCCAATTACACCCACGTGAAGCACTTGTGAGTTTATGTGCTGCATGAGAAACCCAGAGGGAATTTAACCCTCTCTGCAGCCTGTTCCTGCAGGCTCCTTGGGTTTTTACCTATCCCTCTGTAAGAGCAGTGTGGCAAATAAGCCTCTTTGTCACAGTTACTACTGTTATATGCACATTATTGAGTATTGGTGATATGTCTGTGTGCCGATACCTATATTATTATTTCTGAAATGCAATAAGGGAAAAACTTACGTGCTCTCCAGGGTCTTCTTCTCCCAATGTGTTCACTGTCCTGTAAGAGGGACCTACCTCGTCTCGGCCTGTCCACTGGATGGAAATCACTGACCTTACCCGCAAACCTCTCTGGATGCACCGGCAGCTTGTTACCTAGGAAGGAAACACAAGTGATTATCTGGAAGTGATAAGGGAGAAAGGGAATGTTGGAGACACTCAGATGGAATGAGGTATCTGCACCCTACCTCAGACACTAATACCTCAAGTATGTTCTGGTCTGGGATGGGTGGGGGGCTACAGGTATTCGCCACAGGGAAGATCCCTACTCTCTGTTAGTGAGGGGCAACCAAGAGCACAAGAAAAATGAAACAGGAGACACATACCATGATAACTGTAGTCTTCTCTTGATTTGAGTCGGTCAGTATAATTGATGACTCCTGCAAAGGGGTCAGACACATTCGCCCTTCACAAAGGACTAAGCAATCAGTAGTATAAGTCACCCACTCCAGTGCCAGCTAACAAAACCAACAAGCTAACAATGGTCTATGTGACCAGTAGGCCGCACAAATCTAACTCCTAGCACTATGGTATAAAGTACTACCCTGACTAAGGCCTAACAGTAACATCCACAATGCAGCTAAATGTCACACACCAGGCTCTCAGGTCCTGTCACTTACCTCTCCGCTCTCTTTCTATGGTGTCCCTGCGGTCCTCAGGCTCTGCTGGTTTCAGACCTCTCTGCAAGTTGCTGTCCAGTCTGTCACCACTCCAGAGATCCCTCCAGAATCAGGGTATGGGCGCTGCCATCTTGGATTTGGTCACATGATTCCTCTCAGGCAATCAGGTGATAACATCCTCCATTTCAGTTTCCCTCCAAAACCAGTTCCTGGGAGCTGCCATCTTGGATATAGTCACCGGATCCATCTCAGCTACTCAGAGTGCTGCTTCTGCCCAGTTGACCGCAGTCTCCAAACAGGAAACAACAACTACTATAAAAGAACTTTCTGGAGCCCTTACTTGTTGCCAGTGCAATGGTGTATTTCCAAACACCAACCTGGTTCCCAGCAGTTTTTCTATCTTTCTAACTCACACAGTGCAATCTGCAATCTGGTTCCAGTCCGGTTCCGTTCTGGTTCCAGCATCCAGCATTCTGTTTCCATTTCAGTTCCAGCATTCCGGTTCCATTCCGAGTTCAGCAATCTAGTTCCTGCCTGGTCTCCTCTGCTAATTCATCACCACCTGTACTTGTCCTTTCATTTACTTACAAAGGAACATAATCAGGCCACCCAGCTTTGTGTACATAGTCACCAGCCTAACTCCAGACACACCACCCAGTCTGGGTACAGACAGATCCTCAGGTGTGACACTAAACAGACAATGGAAAGCAAATCAGTGCCATACCTCACAACATCCAGGACAGGGAACATGGCCACATCGCGATGGGGGCGTGACCCACGGTGCAACGGAGATGTGGTCACGCCCCCAGAGGGCTGTAAAGCTCAAGGCTGCCCATTACATACCTCCCCTCCCCTCCCCCAACATTATTACCTGCAGACATGCATGTTCCTGGGGGGACAGTGGAACAGACCTAAAATCTGGACTGTCCCACTGAAATCAGGACAGGTGGGAGGTACGCAGTACAATGTATGCAAACAAGGAAGATACCAAAAGCCTTTAATGGGGGCCTAACTAACGGGTAATATTTAAAGGTGGGAACAGTGAGATGTAGAGGGGAATATAAGTGGGCCTACATGGCTACTGTACACAATTGGCAACAGTGTATGACAGAAAGGCGGTAAATGGAAAACGCGGCATGGGAGCGGCCCAGCATGTTGGGACTAGGTGGGCAGCGGCCAACTCTACCTGGAGGCTAATCATAGCCAGATTAAGGGGGGGGGCACAGGGGGCACATGCCCCGGGCCCCCCTCTCTCTGAGGGACCCCCACCACCGCGCACATAACCTCTAATGATTTTTTTTTACTCTTTTTTTTTTTACCGCGGGGGGAGGAGTTAGGTTGCGGGCCGGCGGGTTTGGGGCTCCCTTCGTTGGTGGGGGGAGCAGGGTGGTGGTAAAAAAAACTGAAAAAAAACTAGATACACTACTCACCTGATCGCAGCGCCGGCGTCCTTCCTCTCTGCACTGTTAACACTGAATGACAGGTGTGACGTCATCACGCCTGTCATTCAGTGAGGAGCAGCGTGGAGAGGACCAAGAAAGAAACAAGAAGACAGAAGAGAAGAGAAGAGAATTTCAGAAAGGTAAGTAAGTAAAAAGGGAATAATGCAGAAAGGCACACTATGAGGAAAAAGGAAAGAAGAGAGGCACAGTAAGAAAAAAGGGGGAGAAGAGAGGCACAGTAAGAAAAAAGGGGGAGAAGAGAGGCACAGTAAGAAAAAAGGGGGAGAAGAGAGGCACAGTAAGGAAAAAGGGGGAGAAGAGAGGAGGTACAGTAAGGAAAAAGGGGGAGAAGAGAGGCACAGTAAGGAAAAAGGGGGAGAATAGAGGCACAGTAAGGAAAAAGGGGGAGAAGAGAGGCACAGTAAGGAAAAAGGGGGAGAAGAGAGGCACAGTAAGAAAAAAAGGGGGAGAAGAGAGGCACAGTAAGAAAAAAGGGGGAGAAGAGAGGCACAGTAAGGAAAAAGGGGGAGAAGAGAGGCACAGTAAGGAAAATGGGGGAGAATAGAGGCACAGTAAGGAAAAAGGGGGAGAAGAGAGGCACAGTAAGGAAAAAGGGGGAGAAGAGAGGCACAGTAAGAAAAAAAGGGAGAGAAGAGAGGCACAGTAAGAAAAAAGGGGGAGAAGAGAGGCACAGTAAGGAAAAAGGGGGAGAAGAGAGGCACAGTAAGGAAAAAAGGGGAGAGAAGAGAGGCACAGTAAGGAAAAAGGGGGAGAAGAGAGGCACAGTAAGAAAAAAGGGGGAGAAGAGAGGCACAGTAAGGAAAAAAAGGGGGAGAAGAGAGGCACAGTAAGAAAAAAAAGGGGGAGAAGAGAGGCACAGTAAGAAAAAAAGGGGGAAAAGAGAGGCACAGTAAGGAAAAAGGGTGAGAGACACAGCATGAGGAAAAAAGGGGGGGGAGAGAGGCACAATAGTGAGGACAATTAATTAATTTAAGATGGGGTGCTTTGGGCACTACTGAATGTGGGGGTGAGTTTGGGGAGAATGAGGTCCCTTTATTAAATGTGCCTATGAATTATTTAATTACAGTGACGGTTGCGGGAAATAGGTATATTTCTGAAATGTAAATACTATTAATTTATTGCTTATTTATTATTATTTTAATGTTGGGGCTGGAGGAAGGCCTAATTAATAATCATGGGTGGTACCGATTTAATGCCGGGGATGGCTGTAATTTTCTAAATGTACCCATTTTTTTTCCCAAATAGGGCCCCTAACATTCCAGGATCCAGACAAGCCGCAACTAAAGAAACCTGCAGCACAGGTGGTGAAAATGAGAAGAACAGGTAGGAGAGAGCAGCAAAGTCTGTGAAATGTTGTGATTCTAGTGGGACAATCCCAATTTTTGGTGACCATTCAATGGTGTACACAACAATGCAGGATTTTTGTCTGTAGGAGGGTGGCCTGGCATGCCCAATGGTATCAATGGTAACAAGCGGTATCATTGTTAGTTTTAATGTGCATTATAAATTTTATTTTTAAAGTGCGGTATCATTGCTAGTTAATGTGTGATATCATTGCTAGTTTTAATGTGTGGTGTCAATACCCATTTTAATGTGGTGTTTTGATGATTGTTTAAATGTACAGTATTTTAGTTTGTGGAAGCAATGATTTTTCTTATGCAGACAACCTAAGCGAGCCCTCTGGGAGAGCTGTAAGTGTCATACAGTGGGCTGTAGGTGATGTAATGCAGGATGTGTCACTATGCCCTTAATTTTTTTAGATCTTAGGGGCCCCCCTGTCTTAAGTGCCCCGGGCCCCCCGAAGCCTTAATCCAGCTCTGAGGCTAATGGAACTCGCTGTGACACTCGAAGAACGGCAGGAAAAACAAAGAGGGGGAACTCTTAATGCATACAGGCCTGTCAACATTCGTGCAATGATTAGAGGTATATATATATATATATATATATATATATATATATATATATATATATATATATATGTATGCTGCATTTTGCTACATAGCTCCCTAAGTGTTGTCTGGCTGTATAGATTCTGAGTCAGCTTACCCCATGTGCTGAATGTTATACAATGTGTCACCCTGTGGATAGAATTGTCCCCTGATTGGATCAAACTCATGTTTGTTTAAAAAAAAAAAAGAGGGACGGGTAAACACAGCAGGAGAGAGGGGGCGGGGCATACAGCTGGAGAGAGGGGAAGGGGCATACAGCTGGGGAGAGGGGCGGGGGCAGACAGCAGGAGAGAGGAGGTGGGGCATACAGCAGGGGAGAGGGGCGGAGGGCACAGTGCAGGGGAGAGAGAGGCGGGGGACACAGCAGAGGAGAGATGGGTGTGAACAGTGCAGACAGAACAAGCTGCAAAGTGGCTTGACCCGGGGGAGCCACCTCAAGCTTATAGTGCTCCAGACTGGAAGGGGGGTTTCCAGGCACTAAACACACCCCCTCCCCCCTGGGCCTATGATATGTAGGTCCTTGTGTAAGGCAAAGAAAACAGATTTGTTGTCATCATTCACAGGAAACAACATGGCAAAGAGAATATTAATTGTGAGGATTTTTATCCTGGTCATGATAGTTAAACACTTGGGGCAAAAAGGAAGAGGGGTTGTAATCCAGCTGGTGGTGATTAGCTGAGATCCCTGTAGGTAGACAAGTTATTTAAATGTTATGTTGGAAAGTTGAACAAAATAAAATGAAAATGGCCTTTTTGGGGCCTAAAAATGTGTGGGGTTTTTTGAGGCGCCTCCACTTCACCTTATGATTTAGGACGTTGTTGATTAAAGGACAACATAGATGGCCACATATAATTCTCATTTCTTCTCTACCCTGTCTACTGCAAGCGTGTGCACAATACAGGGTTGGTGGGATGAGTGGCAGCTAAGGGGGGCAAGAGCTTCAGGTGGGAAAAAGTCCATAGATTGCTATAAAACAATGCTGCATTATTTGATGGAATATGGTAATATCAGCATTATCCAGATGACCTTAGATTATCCTGTCACACTTAGATCATGTCAAATGATCCAGAAGAAAGAAGTGCTAGATGTATGTTTCATATGGAAAAGTCAAGTTCCTAGAGAAAATAATTTCATGATTTAAACAGGGCAACAGAACATATAGAAAAGGAGTTGATGCCCTTCTTTTTATTTTCTCTCATAATAAAAAGCTGAGAAGCAGAAACAAATGGAGACATACAGTTCAGTTGTATCAATCAGAGCTAAACGATCCAACATTATTCTCTTGTAATGTAAAAATGTAACACATTTTGTAATCAGAGGACTATTGTTTAACTTACAGCGCCACCTAGTGTACGTTGTTGTTTATCTCATCCTCAAAATATAAATAAAAAGTCTTCTTATGATGTTACCAGGATTGGCCCTCTTCATCTTCTTTCTTGTTCTCTCTCTACTTCTATCGCATCTTCTCTCTCTCCCCTATCTCTCATTCTTTCTCCCTCTCTCACTTCTCTTTCCTTTCTCTCTTCTTCTCTCTCTTCTATTTCCACCTCTCTCCCCTTTTTCTCCCTCTCTCTCCCTCTCTTCTTCTCTCTCTCCCTCTATCTTCACCCTCTCTCTTCTCTCTCTTGTCCTCTCTCTCTTCTTCTCCCTCTCCCTTTTTCTCTCTCTCTAGTCCTCTCTCTTCTTCTCCCTCTTTCTTCTTTTCTCTCTCTCGTCCTCTCTCTTCTTCTCTCTCCCCCATTTCAACTATCGCCTTCTCTCTCTCCTTCTCCCCCTCTCTCCTTTTCTCTCTCCCTCTGATTCTCTCTCTTCTACTCTATCTCTCTCTTTTTCCCTCTCTCTTCTTTCTCTACCTCTTTTCCTCTCTCCATTTCTCTTCCTCTTTCTTCTTCTCTCCTTCTCTCTCTTCTTCTCGCCTCTCTCTTTCTTTTTCTTCCTCTGTTATTCTCTATCCCACTCTCTTTTTATCTCTCCCTCTCATTCTCTCTTCATCTCTCTTTCCCTCTTTTTCCAACTCTCTTCTTTTCTCTCTCTCGTTCTCTCTCTTCTTCTCTCTCCCTCTTTTCAACTCTTGCCTTCTCTCTCTTCCTCTCTCTCTCTCTCATTCTCTCTTCCTCACTCTCTCTCTCTTCCTCTCTTTATCTCTATCCCACTCTTTTTCTCTCTCCCTCTCATTCTCTCTCTTCTTCTAAATCTCTCTCTTTTTCCCTCTCACTTCTTCTTCCTCTCTTCTTCTCTATCTCACTCTCTTGTTCTATCTCCCTCTCATTCTCTCCATCTCTCTCCACTTTCTCTTGCTCTCTGTCTTCTTCTCTCTTTCTGCTTTTTTGCCTTTTCTCTCTCCCTCTCTTCTCCTCTCTCTTCTTTCTCCTCTCTATCCTCTTCTCTCTTCTCCTCTTCCTAACTGGAGATCACTATGCTGTAACCAGTGATAGAGATGATATTGCTTCCTCTAGTAGTGCCTCTGTCTTCTCCAGCGATGTCTGATATTCATTTGATTTGGGCTCAGTCTCTTTCATACAGAATCTGCCCCAGCGATAAAAATATAAAATCATTAAAAGTTTTTTTTATTTTAATGTATTAAGGATTTTAATTATTTCCCAACAATTTTGCAATTATATCTATTTTTAAACTATTTATTTTCCCCCCACATTAGTGGAACTGAGAACCAAAATCTGGGCATACTTCTTATCCCGTATCTGCAAAGACTGGCGAAGCGCTAAGTTATTTTTGATAAGATATTTTTGTTCAAAAATCGTAAATATCCTGTAAAAAATTAAACTTTTTGCGGTATGATTCTAGATGGTATTATATTAACCTGTTCCTGTCTGCCCCGTGTAAATATATGAGGGTAGATTGTAAGCTCATTTTAGCAGGGTTTTCTTTACCCTCGGTTTCATGTCATTGTATGTAATTTTACGATCCCCGCAATGTACAGCGCTACATAATATGGCAGCACTTTATAAATAAAAAGATAATAATAATAATAGTGGGTGAGCTTTCTTCTGATTCTATGTTTATAATACCACCTTCGGGTTCTAATAATATGACCAGGAGCCGTTACTTTCAGTCCTTGTCCACCCAAATTCTGTATACAGCATCCAAAGTCAATATCAGTTCACACTTATTTACAGGGTGCTGACACAGTGATCTGGTTCAAGGTGAGTGCTACTTTTCTGGCACATATTGAGATTAAAGAGAATGTCACAGGAATATGGCAATGTGTGGTGAGCAAGTTCACAATCATGTTTAGACCTGTTCTAATAAGAATGAAATATCAGTACAATATTTTCTATATAATGTCCCAAAAGTTTGGTTCTGTTCAGTTCCATTTTCAGGAAATGAGAGGTCTCATTGTGGGACTGTATGTGGGTTCCAAGATGTTGTTTTATATAAAATATACCTCTCAATTGTTTATCTCAACAAATATCTACTAATTTTATTAAATTATATTCATAATAAAAGTTGGATATTAGGGGGTAAATGTATTATACTCCAGCAAGTTTGCCTTTACAAGCCAGCGCCGCTTTAAATTTTAGCTGTAAACTTGCCAATTTCCTGGGCGAGTTGAAAAAGCCGGAGTATAATACATTTACCCCTAGACCTTTGTTTCATATGGCATCTCTAACTTCCCACTTGTCCCCATTTACCTCCTTACTACCCCTCATATGAAGCCAGTGTCAAGTGTACAAGTTGCTACCTTCCACAAGTACACTGTAGTCATAGAACACTTTGTGCTGCTGTGCACATTTTGATGATCAACTAGAGGATCAGGAAGTAACCGAACCCTTGGTCCACCTGCTCATCATGTCTCACCTCGACTACTGTAAGCTCCTCCCCCTCTACAATCCATCCAGAATGCTGCAGATAGGTGATCTTCCTCTCCCGTCCTCCGCTTCTGTTGATTCCCTCTGTAAATCTCCTGACTGGGTCCCTCTACCTTCCAGAATTTAGTTCAAGCTGCTCACCCTCACTTACAAGGCTCTCGCTGATACCCCCCTCCTTACATCTCTGACCTGGGCACCATGTACACCCCTGCTTCACCTTTCTGCTCTGCTGCTAACCCTCGCCTCTCTGAGAACACAACAGACGAGCTGGAGATGAAGATTTAATACAAGAAGACTCTCAGTCATGCCCAGGGCTGTCAACAGGTGATACCAGAGAGAGCCGCGTACAATGCCCAGAAGATTGAGGTAGAGGGTCTCAGCGATATAAACCTTGGTAGTCGGCCGGTCACTTGCTCACTACTCATAGCTGTAGATGCTGAGAACTGTCAGTGACATGTAGCTGACAGCTCTCAGCGGTCTCCCCTATGAATAATTAGCAACTGATGGGTAGCAGACACTACCCACCAGATTTCTAGGTCTTTACATACACTAGCCACCAGATTTCTAGATCCTGACATACACTAGCCACCAGATTTCTAGATCTTTACATACACTAGTCACCAGATTTCTAGGTCCTGACATACACTAGTCACCAGATTTCTAGGTCTTTACATACACTAGCCACCGGATTTCTAGGTCCTGGCATAAACTACCCACCAGATTTCTAGGTCCTGGCATACACTAGCCACCAGATTTCTAGGTCCTGGCATACACTAGCCACCAGATTTCTAGGTCATAGAATACACTAAAGACCAGATTGGATAATTAACAGTCTACAATGAGTCATCTTGCACAGTATATACTTTAGATACAGCGGGTCAGGATGAATCAATCCTGTTTTGTATACAATATAAATTACTTTCCAGTTATTTCACAATATTTTGTTAAGATAATGCTTTAGATAAGCCTTGAAAACGTCACGCACTCCCCCTGCCGAGAACGAAAATAGTCTATTTACATTTACTGTCACTATAGTCCATTTCCGGGAGTCTCTCTCACTTCTTTATTTTGTTATATATTGGATACATTGCGGGAGCATATATGGAGATTATTCATAGCCATAACATACTCACAGAAATCCTTACTTAAAGGGATTTTTCAGGTTATAAAATAAACGCTGATACGTTCTCGACTTCATATCGCCAAATACTACAATCAACTTTATTTGGCCAACTTTCCACCTTTACGGGAAAACATCTCAACAGATGGAATAAACTCTTTATCGCCTGGATAGGCCATTATACTTCTGTTAAGATGAATTTACCATTAATACATGTTATACAGACCCTGCCAGTTAAAGTCACATAGCTATTTAGAGGGGGTCTGATTCCGCTTGGTACGTAAGTCCATTCACGTGTCGTATCTTGTGTGAAATATCTCCACACTTGCTCTGAAAAGTACCTTACACCAATGACAATTACATGCAATTCATGTCCGAAAGAAAATTACACTTATGACTGACTACAACTTGAAGGGTGTAACGGGGGTGGAAAGGGGTGGACGGACGTAAACATCGTACATTATGGCGTGCTAACACAGATACGGCTGATTGAAGTCCTGGGTTTCTCTTATGTACATGTGTTTTACCCGTATCATTTGCACCAGCTACAGTGCAGATGTAAGTGCCGACTCATAGTAATGACTACACATATGTGCAGGGCTGCCAAGAGGAATTCAGGGCTCCGGTACAACAATTTCATGGGGCCCTTATAGTTGAGAATGTAATAAAATTTTGCGCCGCCGCTAAGTGACGGCGCAAAATTGCAAATAGGTGTGTTCATACAATTGGGGGTGTAGCTATGCATCATTGGGCGTGGCCAGGCCACCCTCCATTGAACGGTCACCAAAAATTGGGATTGTCCCACTAGAAGCACAACATTTCACAGACTCTGCTGCTCTCTCCTACCTGTTCTTCTCACTTTCACCACCTGTGGCTGCTGGTTTCTTTAGTTGCGGCTGGTCTGGATCCTGGAATGTTGGGGGCCCTATTTGTAAAAAAAAATAAATGGGTACATTTAGAAAATTACAGCCAGCCCCGGCGTTAAATCAATAGCACCCACCATTAATAATTAGGCCTTCCTCCAGCCCCAACATTAAAATAATAGTATTCACATTTAATAAATAAACCTATTTCCCTCCCTGCAAAAAGCCCCAGCAATAAATTAATAGTATTTACATTTCAGAAATATACCTATTTCCTGCAACCATCACTGACATTAAATAATTCATAGGCACATTTAATAAAGAGACCTCATTCTCCCCAAACTCAGGCCCACATTCAGTAGCCCCCAAACCTTCCCAATTTAAATTAATAGTCCCACTATTGTGCCTCTCTCCCCCATTTTCCTCATACTGTGCCTCTCTCCCCTCTTTTTCCTCATA
Organism: Mixophyes australis; assembly: GCA_036250195.1. NCBI lineage: Eukaryota > Metazoa > Chordata > Amphibia > Anura > Limnodynastidae > Mixophyes > Mixophyes australis. The sequence goes on along the minus strand of JAVHZZ010000002.1, from coordinate 19,332,057 downwards.
TTTTGCCTCTCTACCCCTTTTTTCTCATGCTGTGCCTCTCACCGGTTTTTTCTCATACTGTGCCTCTCCCCTACTTTTTTCTCATGCTGTGTCTCTCCCCCTTTTTCCTTACTGTGCCTATCCCCCCTTTTTCCTCATACTGTGCTTTTCTGCTTTCCTCCCTTTTTTAACTTACCTTTCTATTAGCTTCTTTCTTCTCTTCTCTTCTGTCTTCTCTCTTCTTGCTTCTTTCATGGTCCTCTCTGCGCTGTTCCTCACTGAATGTCAGGCGTGACGACATTCAGCGTAAACAGAGCAGAAAGGAAGGAGGAGGGACACGGTCGCAGCGATCACGTGAGTATATCTATTTTTTTTTTTACTACCCTGACCCCCACACCAATCAAATGGCTGAGCCCCGAACTCAGCCACAATAGCCCCAACATCCATCCCCCCCCCCCCCCCCCCGCTGCAAAAGAAAAAAAAAACCTGGGTAATTAGCAACCACTCCTCCCCCCTCTCGGCGGCCCTGCATATGTGTGTCACTAGATAGCATAGAACATGTTTTTGCAAGTAAGAGAAAACATGTAAAAAGTTAAACACATTTTTATTCATGATTATAGTATTAATAGTAGTTCATTTGTTGTATAAAAATATTTTTTTTTGCATGCGTTCTGATAGGACTTTATATTGCAAGTTACATGCGTTTTTCCTAAGCGCATGCTGCATTCAGGTTCCATCCAAAGATTAATCAGTACCACGGTCTCCAAAAACTGATCTGTTGATTTGTGTGGGCCTTTAGGAAGTTGCACATTAGAATGGGGACTGAAAATGGGAGTCTTAATATGCCAGATTTTAATATTATTTTGCCTCCCATATCACCTAGTTTCACAAGATGTAGTCTCTCCCTAATGCTAATGCTGTTATGATCTGCCTTGTGTCTCTGTGGTTATATTACCCTGCAGTACCTGTGATCCTCCAGAGGTGCTGCTGTTCTGCCTTTCCCACTACAGAGGCTAACCAGCACAGCTAGTTAATCATCCACACCTGACTGTGTCTTATATATGCCGGCCTATCCCAGTATGCTTTGCTGGTCATTGATGTTGCTGAACCTGCTTATGTTTGTTCCCTGGGTCACTGCCAGTTCCCGTTTCCTTGTAAACATATTTCAATCACCTGTATCTCTCCTGGAGGTAACCTGACAATTGCATTTCTCCTGCTATCTGCTATTCCTAAAAATCTGATTATATTCTGACCTGGGGGTAAATGTATGAAGGTCCGGGTTCTTCAAAACCCGCGAGTTCGGCGTCTTCAGCGCTTAAATTTAAAGCGGCGCTGCCTTGTAAAGGGAAGTTTCCCTTTACAAGGCAGCGCCGCTTCAAATTTAAGCGTTGAAGACGCCGAACTCGCGGGTGTTGAAGAACCCGGAGCATCATACATTTACCCCCTGGTCTGTGTTCATTGCATCCTGGATTGCTATTTTCTCTGCAATAAACTGTACAATGTTTTTCACCACATGCCAGGCTCCGTGGCTATAATTGCAAGACATAGTTTGTGGAACAGTTTCGTAGCAAATGCTCTACATACAATTTATTCTTTGACTCTTGATGTACTATTATACTGGATAGGTCTGTGTCTTCAATTCAAGCATAGTCGGCAAAGACAAATGCAATTGGTGTAAAGTCTATACCACTGCGCATGCACACAACCTGTATTTGCCGTTGAGCGTATCTTATGGTCGTGTTTAGTTGTAATTGGAGAGGTGGTTCAGGGGTATGGAAGTCAACAATGATCCATTACTGTACTGATGGGAATCCCCCAGATCCACCTCTCCAATCACAACTGGACGTGACCATAAGATGCCCTACAATGATCCTTACAGATGCCCCTTTAAGATGTGCCTATTAGGAGATATCCCATAGGCTGGTGTACATTTCTGAGTTGCTGTTGATGATGGCGACATGTTCTGTGGATACAGGAACCCTTGCTACAAGCTTTATTTTGGTCTATTACTGATACAGTATTTATGCAAAAAATATGCCAGTTTTCTAGTGATATGTTTGCATTATTCTATGAATTAGCAGTTGATCTTAGTGCAATGATTCCTATACTTAGTATTTAACGATTAGTTCTGGGTAACTGTGTTTTATAATTGTTATGTTCTCCCTTACTGATAACATGTATTAATCATTTGCACACACAAATAATGTAAGAATTAGTTTAGAACATCACTGTTTGCACTCGGGGTTATAGAATGTCCTCTCATTGCCATTAGAGAGGATTATTCGTCACCTTCAGTGTGTACACCTCTTGTGGATTTAGCCTGAGTAGATTACATAGAGGGATTTAAGCACTTTGTAAACTCTTTTGCGCAAATCCCCTGAATTTAGAATATTATACATTCCTTGTGGTTTGATGTAACCACGTCAGTGTGTCAGCTGCTTGTACTGCGTGATGTTTGGGTTCCGTTCTGTGTCCCAGTCTTTCAGCATAATCCTAAATTTTTTGATTACGTTACAATTCTTACCCAGGTCAGCAATGCCAATGCATTCTTTGCCCTATGAGTCATCTCAGCTTTACACCAAATTAGCAATAGAATATTTTATTATAAAACACACCTGATAGACTTCTAGTGAATACACTGGGAGAACTGCAAATACAATATTTCCTTCCTTCTAGATCACATAAACCAGCTCTTAACCCTTAACGTATAGCCGACATGTCTGCAGAAAACTGTTCCAATTTATACAACCTTAACAGGGGCGAACGGAGGATTGTTCGCTCCGTTTCTTCAGCGCTGTCCTATACAGCAGCCGCGGCGCTGTCTAAGAAGCGTCCGCGGCGGTGCTGTATACACTACAGCACCGCCGCGGACGCTGCGGTGGTGGTGGGTGGTGAGAGACAGTAGGGGCAACTGGGATAGAGTGGAAATGGTGGGAAAAGGAAGAGGAGGACAAGATGTTCAAGAGATAGCAGGATACAGAGAGGAGCAGTGGTGGAGGAGCGCCAGGAGAGGAAGTTGAGCCTAGCCGCGGCATTGTGGATGGATTAAAGGTGGGCATGGTAGGAGTCGTGAGGCCAGTGAGGAGGTGGTTGCAGTAGTCGAGACGAGAAATTATGAGCCAATGGATCAGGATTTTTGTTGCTTCCTGAGAGAGGAAGGTCAGATCTTAGTAATATTACGAAGGAGGAGGTGGCAAGACTTGGAGAAAAGCTGAGGGTAAAAATCAAGGGTGAAGCCAAGGCAGCGGGCCTGGGTGACAGAAGAGAGAGTGATTTTATGGGGAAATATTAAGAGGGATAGGAACATTAACAGGAGGAAAGATGATGATTTGGATTTGAAAATGTTGAGCTTGAGGGAGCGACAGTCCGGTAGTGACATCAAAGAGACAGCTAGATTCTTGGGAAAGGAAGGAAATCAGCGAAGAGGTGGTATTGGAGGCAAAACATCAGGCCCTGCTCAATTTATAGTCTAAATTGCCTACCACACACACACAAAACGTACATTTTGTCAGAAGCCAATTAAACTACCAGTATATTTTTGGATGGTGGGAAGAAATCAGAGCACCCGTAGAAAACCCAGGCAAACATGGAGAGAACATATAAACTCACACAGAACTCACGACCCCAGCGCTGTGAGTCGGTAATGCTAACCACTGTGTCACCAAGCTGCCCAGACTAGGCAAAAAATATTGTCTGAATAGATCTATGAATAAAGAATGGCACCAAAACATCCTCCAAGAGCAACTTCTCCCAACCCTCCAAGAACAGTTTGGTGATGAACAATGCCTTTTCCAGCATGGTGGATCACCTTGCCATAAGACAAAAGTCATAACTAAGTGGCTCAGGGATCAAAACATCAAAATTTTGGGTCCATGGCCAGGAGACTCCCCAGACCTTAATCCCATTGAGAACTTGTGGTCAATCCTCAAGAGGCAGGTGGACAAACAAAACCCCACAAATTCTGACAAACTCCAAGCATTAATTAGGCATGAATGGGCGGCCATCAGTCAGTATGTGGCCCAGAAGTTGATTGACAGCATGCCAGGGAGAATTGCAGAGGCCTTTAAAAAAAAGGATCAACACTGCAAATATTGACTCTTTACATAAACTTAATGTAATTGTCAATAAAAGCCTTTGACACTTATGAAATGCTTGTAATGTTACTTCAGTATACCATAGCACGACTGTATGTAGAACAGGCATTAAGAATTTCCTGATTTACATATCTAATTTAAAAAAAAAAAAGATATACATGTTACGGGCCGCGGCGGTGCCCAGCCGCCGCGACTCTCCTACCTGCGTCCCGGCCGTCGCTAGGACGACCAGGACGTCCCTTCCGGGGGCCAGCCAACCGTTGCCGTATCAACGGCCGGACGCTTTCTTGATCAGCGCCGCGTCCCGGCACTGTGGGGCAGCCGGGCGCATGCGCAATCCCAATACAAGCCTGCAGGCTGATTTATTTAATTGCGGGGCACCCTGTGTGTAATTAGAGAGCTAGGCTCTCATTGGTCTGTTCCCTGCCGGTTATAGCTTCCAGCCCCCTGTGTTGCTGCCTGCTGCTGTACTATTGGTGTTTAACCTTGGACCTCTGTTGCCATGTATGACCCCTGCCTGACCTCTGGTTTTGCTTGTGCCCTTGATCTGTTGGCTTGTACCTTCGTTTCTGCTGATTTGCTCGTGACTTCGACCCCTGGCGTGTTTTCTGACGATTCTATCTAGCAAGTGACCCCTGACCTCGGCCTGTTCTCTGGATTCGCTGTCTGCCATTACCCTCTGCTCCTGGGTTCTCCACAGCTGGTACACATCACACGACCCTCTGTAGTCTGCAGCCAAGTCTGTCCCCACCACTAGGGACTCCAGTGAACACCTGACTGTCAGAGAAGACTCCGAGTGTTGTTGTACTGGCTGGAGGGGTTCCTGACAATATAATACTATTTTTATCACCCATACTTTTATTAATGATTATACTGTTTAGAGTTGTTAATTTATTTTTTAATATAATTTTTGGTATGCCTTCTGATGTGACCTTACAGTGCACATAAGCATGTGTGTAGCCTGCAGTCTGTTCTGTCTTGTTAATATACCGTACGTAACGTTTAGCCAAAGTGTAATTACACCCAGATTCAAATGGAAACACATCTTGTAATTAATTATGGTGGGAACTACTTTCCAGTTCCGTGCTCTTTTTGTAAACCGCAACTTGCGAGCAAGTTGAGTCCGAACTTGAGTCAAACCCGGAAACTCCTTTTAGTCAAATCACTAGAAGACAGAGATATGGGGGTAAATGTATTAACATGCGGGTTCTTCAACACCCGCGAGTTCAGCGTCTTCGGCGATTAAATTTAAAGCGGCGCTGCCTTGTAAAGGGAAACTTCCCTTTACAATGCAGCGCCGCTTTAAATTTAGTCGCCGAAGACGCTGAACTCGCGGGTGTTGAAGAACCCGCATGTTAATACATTTACCCCCTGCTCTTTTCTCTCCTGGTTAAGCCGTGTCCCTTTAAAAGTCTGACTACATCATCCTGCAATAAAGCAGAACTCTTTGTAAGAGATCTTTAGATATGGAAAGTATTCCTCAGAGGGTAACGAGACACGACGGTGACGCCGACGTAAGTATTGTGCAACAAAGAGAGACACATTTACGTAACACAGCAATCAGCGAATCCTGATCTTATACATAACATATAAACCATATGATTTTCCAGGCTGAGTGTACTGTGTGTGGGAGACTTTAGTAAATGAAAAGGCCATTTACATCACAGTTAGTAATAATTGTATGTATTAACCCCTTTCTGGATGCTAAAGGTATCACGGTGGTGGTAATTTGCACGAAACATTACAGCTGTCATTGAAGAGTACATTATAGTATTATATTTCATTAGGTATCACAGTTTAGCTGGGACAGTCCATTTTATAGGAGTGAATGTCTTGTAATCAGAATACTTATAATTTTTAATTCATTATTATTTTGTCTAAAAGTACCTATAGTTTTACCAGTGTTCTTAGGCAAAATTGTGAGTGAGGCCACTTCTTTGGCTGAGAAGCAGCCCTACACATAATTGGTCTCAGGATGCTTTACTTTTGGCATGACACAGGACTGATGGTAGCGCTCACCTTTCCTTCTCTGGACAAGTGTTTTTCCAGAAGCCCCAAACAATCTGAAAGGGGATTCATCAGAAAAAATGACTTTACCCCAGTCCTCAGTAATCCAATCCCTGTACATAGGCAAACCGAGGGGGGTTTCCTAGTGTCCGGAAACCCCTCTCCAAGCCTGGGGCACTGTATAATTGAGGTGGCTGGACCTTGCCCCCGATTTACACAGCTCTGCTTGAAAAGGGAGAGCTGTGTGCACCTAACAGTAGTGCATGCAGCATTGCCCATGTATATTATGGGGATAGGGAGAGTTGGAGAGCAGCCAAGCACTGTCTAATATTATAGCCACGCCCCCATGCATGCTGGTCACGCCCACTGGCGATGTGGTGTGGAAACCCCTTCTACCAATCCTGCGTTTGCCCCTGCTGTACCTTTTGCAGAATATCAGTTTGTCCCTGATGTTTATACTGGAGAGAAGTGGCTGCTTTGCTGGCCTTCTTGTTCTAAAATTGTTTTATATACGGAATCCTCACTGCAGCCTACTCACCGAATCTCCATACAGCTGTATCTATGAATAGGTGCACGTGAGGACATTTAATGTACGACTGACGTAAACCTCCTGCATATGCGACCGCTGCAGACCTGGATGCACCTTGAGGTATGTCTGACTCATCACACGTGCAGTATTATGTGAAATCCATCCAACCTTACAGCTCATGTATGTAACTCTCCTTTTCCTACTGACTGTAAGCTTGCAAGTAAGGCCCTCCGACCTCTTTGTCAGCTAATGCCCAGCTTTAATTTATTTATTACTGTGTTTAATCTCAAATGTACAGCCCTGCAGAGTATGTTGGCGATATAAAAATAAATGTTGATAAATAAGTAAATGATTATTGTATGTATACTTTTACACCACTAGAGAGAGACATTTGTTAACAGAAAGATCATGAAAAACAACACAGGATCCAGAGCGGAACTACTAATTCTCACATACAGATTAAATTCAGTCCTATGACCAATGTACCACATCTGTATCCAGTTAGACCGCATACCGTCGGCCAAATTGTACAACTCCAGCAGTTTGGTGGTCAGACAGAAACTAAAAGAAGGGACTGTACTCTGTTGTACAATTATATTATAATGTCTGAACAAATCGCCTATTGATAGATCTCTCCCTATGCATTTTAATGGAGCACAGCTGGATAACTTCTAACTGCATTTTATCCCTAAGGTTTTGCTTGTTTGCATTGTCCATAAGCAAACCGAGGGGGGGGGGGGGGGGTTCCTAGTGCCTGGAAAGCCCCCTCCAAGCCTGGGGCACAGTATAGTTGAGGTGGCTGGACCCTGCCCCCACTTCAAACAGCTCTGCTTGAAAATAGAGAGCTGCGTGCACCTAACAGTAGTGCACGCAGCATTGCCCATGTATATTATAGGGATAGGAAGAGTTGGAGAGCAGCCAAACACTGTCTAATATTATAGCCACGTCCCCATGCATGCTGGTCACGCCCACTGGTGGCGCATATCCTGCGTTTGCCCATGTTGTCCTATCTTTTTGAGAACTTGTGTTTCAGCCACAACTCATGATCGTATGCCCCTAAAACCAATTGTTGGTTTAAAGTTTATTTCCTGGCAAAATTATTGGGCTTCAGCAAGGTTTCAAAAGTGAGGTTATAATGTGGACTATAACATTACAGAAGTCCGGATCTTGGGATGCCTGAATCTGCTGAATCAATGTATATTTAAGTATTTATTATAGTTTGTTAATATAGTGCCAATCATATTATGCAGCGAAGTAGACAGAATATGTACTCATTCACATCAGTCCTTGCCCCATTGGAGCTTACAGGCTAAATTCCCTGACAGTATTTTAGAGGTGACCCAATTGATATGTATTAATTAAAGTCAATGCAAAGGTTTGTCCAACAAACTTTTCATACCAAGAGCCATATTATGGTTATCAGTTGCAAATGGGAGAGATGGTTTCTCCATGAACATAGGGAAGGATTTTTTACTGTAAGAGTGATTAAGCTTTGCAAGACCATACCCTATGAACTAGTGATGGTAAAATTCACTAACAACATTTAAAATTAGAGAGGATGCCTTTTCCAAAAACAGTATATGTGGCTACAATTAGTAGATGACATTATGGGGGTGATTTATGGAATGTATCCGATTTATATTATTTTTGGTAAAAGGTTTTTTTTCTAATCTCAGACTAATTTGACAACTGTTGCACTGAGAGTTTCCATTGTCTTCTCCTGGATCATCATGTTCACAATTTAAATTTATGAGTGGTTGATCTTGATTGATGCTATCGGATAGATTTACAGAGGGTTGCCCATAGCAACCAATCAGATTCTAACATTTATCTAGTACGTTCTAGAACACGACAGACAGAATCTGAACGGTTGCTATGGGCAACACCTCCACTTTCCCTTGTTCAAATGATTCATAAATCTGCCCCTAAGTGTTGTAAATAGAGGATTACTTTTTTTAAAATGCCAATATCCAACAATTTAAATTCTGAAACTGTTCCATTAATCTTATTTTATGGTCTTTCATCAAATTCCGTTTTTCTTGGCTACCTTTCAAAGGATTTTTTTCCAGCTTCTGATATATGTAAAGGACATAGTTGAAATAATTTGATATTTTCTGTTATCACAGCCCCTATCTTCAATATATCCAGGCGCCACTGACTTAACAGGTATGATGAGATGTTAACATTCGAACAGATGTAGAACATCTTGGCAAGTGTTTAGAAACAAACATGGAAAACTCCTTGTTCAGACATTTCCTGTAAATCAGAGAAAAAATATTTGTATTCCCACCGCTGTGTCTCCGTATCGCTGCCCACGTAGTATTAACAAGAGCTGGCATACGTCAGTCATTTTATTCCTGCCAAGATGGAAATGTGCAAACAGATATATTCACTTAGTACCACTGAATTTCCCATGGTGTTGGTGCACAATTCTGGGGGGGGTGACGGTGTCCACTTCTCTCAAGTCTTCCCCTGGTGTCTGCAGTCCCAACACACACATATATACATATAATATACATTATTATATTGCATTTAATTATTTTTTTTCTTGAATAAATAATCATTTTCAATGTACTCTTCCTGGTAATACCATCCTGAGATAGCGTTAACAGAATAGGTATTTGTGCCAGACTTGATAGCTAGACTCCCGCAAGCAACAGCACGTAGAAACGTCCACCGGCGATTGTCACAATTTTGGCCAATTACAGCAGGGGGAGGGGGGGGGGCTAAGATGATGCAATAATTGTGCCATTAAGCCCCGCCCCCTCCACTTATCTATTGTGGGGTCGAGAACCGGGAGGTTGCCCTGCTCTCACAGGAGCCCGGGAGGTCTCCCAGAAATGCTGGAGTCTCCAGTAGGCAACTATGCGTTAAAGAAAAACAGCTAATGAATCTCTAGAGACTGAAGTGTCTTTTACATTTCTGTCTCCATTACTGAAGTCATGTTGTCTTACCTGTCAGTCTTTGATTAAATCTTGGTCTCCATGAAAATGGCCACCTCCATAGGCATCAATACATGGACATAGGACACAATTTCTGAACTGTGTCATCATGCCACAGATGGCGAAGCCAACCACGTCTTGTACTGGCTCAGCATCAGGGAGAATGCCAGACTCTTCAGGGAGTGAGGGAGATCACCCCTATTTCAGGGAGTCTCCCTGACATTCAGGGAGAGTTGGCACGTATGCGTTATACCGCTGTGCTTTACCGAACAATGAGCGTTGGACTTAAGTCCATTTTTGCGGCGTAAATATACACAACTACAGACTGCGCAGACGTAACAAATGCATCCATATTGGAGATTTAAGGGTATCTAAGACTTGCAGGCTCTTACCCCTGCAGAGTGGGGGGAGGTTAAGAAGAAATTGAACGCAGTAAGTTCTAAGAAACATAAATTTGCATGAAAAGCACAACTGTGTGTTACAGGGATCTAGTATGACATTTGTTCTGCCATTCATTTCTGCAGTAATAACTCGGATGCTCCATAGAAAAAATATAAAACATATTATTATTATTATTATTATTATTATTATTATTATTATTGCCTCTTCACAGTATTCTTTATCTCACACAATCTTTTATTTTGCTTTGCAAGAAAGTCGACTTCCGCGCACAGTGTTGGTTCCCGCATCCACAACAGAGAGCAGACGCACAAAGGGCTTTTCATTAACTTGGCATAATAGAATTTACATGAAGAAAAGACAGATTGTGCTTACAATTAGATTTCTCTCACTCTGCAGAAACTGCCCATTTGACGGCGATAGGCTGGCGGCCTGTTCAGTATTAGATTAGATTCCGAGGAGTCTAAATATGAGCGAGATGAGAAATGTAAATATATACTGCAAATATGCAGGCAGAGTCCATTTTCAATGTGTTCAAATCGCATCCACATAGTACAGGCAGCCGTCCTGGTCATGACAATTTAGGGGGCTATTTATCAATAAGAGTATAAAATAAAGGCCAATTTTTGCAGTAAAGACACAAAGGGGTAGATTTATCCAACATTCTAAAAAGGAAAAGTACAGGTGTTGCCCATAGCAACCAATCAGATTCTAGCTGTCATTTATCTAGTACATTCTAGAAAAATTATCACTAGAATGTGATTGGTTGCTATGGGCAACACCTCCGTTTGATAAATCTATTCTAAAGTGCGCTTATATAATAGTGTGACTTAACATATTATTAATCCCACTTAGTGATATTGCTTGATTATAATTTAGATACCTACAGAATGTCCCTATATATACTATATATAGGGACCTATAGGGATATGGATAGGGGTAAACACATTACATCACATCAGAATTTATGGTACATTATACAATAGGTACTAGCAAGCCAGTAGGTCAGTGATACAGCAATTAAAACCGGCAACATCAAGGAGGGCATACTCTCAATGGGATATTCCCATCGGGAAACTATGTGGAATCTGACGAGGGTTCTATCAAGGTGAACTGTGAAAGGGGTAACAACGAATCAGCGCAAGCTCTAGTCGCCCCCTCACCCTCTGTAGTATACACGTGCCAGGAAAACCACTATTAGGGGTGATGAAGGGGAAGATGAATATGGCATCCCCCACGTCTCCATTTCGAAGCTAAACTAAACTTTGGCAATTACCTTGTTTAGTGCGGGCAGGTCCGGGGTTTTCCAGTTTTGAGCCAACGCTGCCCTAGCAGCTATCAAAATGTGACAGAACACATATCTAGCATGGAGAGGAAATTGTGGAGGAAAATGCTGTAGTAAAGCTACTTCTGGGGTGGGATCAACTTTTTGGGAGGTGATCTTATTAGCGAATTCAAACACCTGCTCCCAAAATGGACGGATGAGAGGGCAGCCCCAAAATATATGCATAATATCCCCCGTTAAGCCGCATTGTCTCCAACAAAATTTAGACTGAGCGGGCCACATCTTGTGAAGACGAGACGGCGTAATGTAGAGTCTATTAATTAATTTCACCATCATTTCCGAGTGATTCACACACTTGGACATTTGAAAAGAATTAACAAATATTTTTTTCCATTGGCTAGTGGTGAGCGTAATATCAAGGTCCATTTTCCATTGTGTTTGGGCTCTAGACTTAGTGTCCGATGTAGGAGGAAAGAGAAATTTATACCAAAAGGAAATACCTGCCCTGTTAGAACCCTTCGTCAACCTCGCAAATAATATAGCTGGGGCCCGAGACATCTCGAGTCCCTGTCCAGGGAGGGTAGAAAACCAGTGTCTAATCTGCAAGTATTTATAGAATTCCTGGGCAGGGATGCGAAATTTATCCCGTATCTGCGAGAATGACAAAAGCCTCTGCTCCTCAAGAAAATCTGACCAAAATTTATCCCCATTCTCAATCCAACGATTTAGGTTGAACTCTGGGATCAGTTTTGCCACAGTTACCAGAGAGATATTTGTAGTCGGGACAGTAAGATTTTGGCTATTAGCAGTAAACTTATCCCACACCGCCAGGGAGTCTTTAATCATCTTGGGCAGGAGAGCAGTTGCCGGGCGCCAGGATTTAGGGACCCAGATCAAGTCTTCTAGTGGGAACTTCAAACATAGTGCCCTTTCTAAGTCAACCCACGGTTTCTGGTTTGGGGGCAAGCCCCCCCCTTTACATCCCTTCTTACAATCTACTAATAATAAAATATACAAAAACAGAGCTTGGCAAATAAAGGAGTTTATTAAAATACAAAGATTGGATGGAGGAGGAGAAAGCGATTAGCGGTTCGCCTAGGTCCAATTTTCCTTATATTACAGTAAGGGTTATTACCCTCTTGATATCAATACATGGGGAACCACTTCACACTTATCTTTAAACTTAATCCCTTCTGGGCTGATGGAACGTAACCAACAAAGCTGCCCTGAGGGTGGTGCCTGTACCTACATCAAAGCCTAACTCTTCGAAAGTAGGACGTTTCTACCATTATATAAAATTAGGCTAATGTGCACACACTATGTATAAGGCCGCCAACTGCTCAATGTTTTCGGGCAAAACGCAATCATCAAAACAACTGGTATTGGCAGCCAAGATAAAACGCCACTGGGAGTACACATAGCTCACGGCAAACAAGCTGAAGGGTATTGGAGCCAAAGACCACCCCACCGGGAGTACCAATAAACACGTCCTGAGCAGATGTTGGCACCCATAGGATCCGCAAAGAAACTCCAAATCAGGGAAGGAGGGCGGGCAGCTTGTCCCGTAGACTAGAGGCAGAACACCACCAGCCAGGGAAACCTATAGTGTGGCCTCCCACAGTGACACAGCCATGGGCGTGTACAAGGTGCACTTTCCTGCCCACTTTAACCCCTTTAGAGAGGGGACAAATAAAGTTACAAACAGACACTTCAGCTTTTAATTTCCCTCAGGCTTAATTCAGCCCTCAGTTATAACAACCATTTAGATATTTTGGCTTGAGTGATTTAGAGGCCTATATATCCTTATGCAAATGGAAAATCGCAGCGATGGCATTAGTTTGCAGTGAAAAGCAAAGCTCTCTGTTGCTTAGTGAACTACTAACATTGCAGACACTATAGAGTTCTACTCTTCTGTGGCGTCCGAGGATGGCATTATCAGAGCAGGATGTACCTCCTAGATGCTTGATAGACTCTCCCAACAGGGTTTATAGCGGGTGGGGGGTAGTGGGGGATCACGGTGTATTAGATCAGATGGTCTCAATGTTCCACTCTCACTTGGGATTGTTATTCTTGTGACTTTTGCTTTTATACAGCATTCTAACCTCATGGCTGTTTAACAGTCTAATACTGTGAGATCCTTTCTTAGGTTTCTCTTCTGCAGCTCTTTAACGCTATCTGGGTGTCTGTGTCCTAGTCGTCTGTGCCGCACATAAATACAGTCATTGTGTCTGTGTGTGACTAATCACACCTGTTGTGTCGCATTGTGGAGACGATACAGGTTGGCTGTGGCTAATACTTTTCTTCCATTCTGGATAATGCACGTTATCTTGGAATTTGATAGTAAGCCCTTTAGCCACCATGCACCGTACAGACAATAGCCTGTCTTCCAATCTGGGGACATATAATACATCTTGTACTGATATTGGTAAATTACTGCCGTTTGCATTGCAGAATATGAGCAGACTGTGCCGTATACTATCCGCAGTTTTAACTCTCTGCTTGGACTTTTCCAAAATTAGTTTTTGCTGTTCTTCTGTTTTCCATATTGAGCAGTTTTTCTTTAAATGTCTTTAAAACATGCTAGTTCCCTTATTATGCAGTTGGGTATGTGTAATTTTAGGTGCTTTTTCTGTGTCACTTATGTTATCCTGTGTAATCTCTTTTCTCTGCTGATAATCATCTGTGAGTCTGGTTTTCACAAAATCTAGTGTGAGTTCTGCTTCAAGCCTTATCCAGAGTATCTATCAGTGCACTGTATGTGTCAGGCAAACTGCACACAAGTATGGCTACTATGTAGTTGCATTTTATAAATATTCTCCTATAGATCTGTGCTGTGCTACACTTTCCAGCAGTCTATTTATATGCTCCTGCACTTTCCTTTACTAAGTCTCATTGGTACAGCTTTCTTAGCAAGAAAAATTTGCTGTTTAAGCTGGATCTTTCGTGTAGTTTCTGTAATGTATCCCACAAACCCTTAGTGGTATTCTCATGTCTTATATTAATTAGCTGATCATCCTCAACTAATACGCTTCGGGTTGCATATGCCTGTCTGTTTTTCTTGTCCCATTCTTGATTATTAATCTCTTGTCTGTCTATGATTATATTTTTAGGCAGAGTACATTACTATAATACAAAGAGACAACACAATAACACACTTCGCAAAATGCAAATTAAAGTAGTGACAGAATAGTTCTGTGCAACTTGTGAGACAGATATACAGTCATGGCCATAAGAATTGAGAATGACACAAGTATTGGTTTTCACAAAGATTTGCTGCATTAGTGTTTTTAGACCCTTTTTGTCAGATGTTGCTATGGTCTACTGAAGTAAAATTACAAGCATTTCATAAGTGTCAAAGGCTTTTATTGACAATTACATTAAGTTTATACAAAGAGTGAATATTTGCAGTGTTGATCCTTCTTTTTGAAGACCTCTGCAATTCGCCCTGACATGTTGTCAGTCATCTTCTGTGCCACAAACTGACTGATGGCCGTCCATTCTTGCCTAATCAGTGCTTGGAGTTTGTCAGAATTTGTGGGTTTTTGTTTGTCCACCCGCCTCTTGAGAATTGACCACAAGTTCTCAATCGGATTAAAGTCTGGGGAATTTCCTGGCCATTGACCCAAAATTTCGATGTTTTGATCACCAAGCTACTTGGTTATCAATTTTGCTGTTCTTGGATGGCTGGTAGAAGTTGCTCTTGGAGGATGTTTTGGTACCATTCTTTATTCATGTTATGGGCAGCACAGTGGCCTAGTGGTTAGCACTTGTGCTTCGCAGGACTGGGGTCATGAGTTCGATTCCCGACCATGGCCTTATCTGTGTGGAGTTTGTATATTCTCCCTGTGTTTGCGTGGGTTTCCTCCGGGTGCTCCGGTTTCCTCCCAAACTCCAAAAACATACTGGTAGGTTAATTGGCTGCTATCAAAATTGACCCTAATCTCTACCTCTCTGTCTGTATGTATATGTCTATGTGTGTGAGTGTGTGTCTATATTAGGGAATTTAGACTGTAAGCTCCAATGGGGCAGGGACTGATGTGAGTGAGTTCTCTGTACAGCGCTGCAGAATTAGTGGTGCTATATAAATAAATGATGATGATGATGTTTGTGTTCTTAGGCAAAATTGTGAGTGAGCCCACTCCCTTGGCTGAAAAGCAGCCCCACACATGAATGGTCTCAGGATGCTTTACTGTTGGCATGACTCAGGGCTGATGGTAGCGCTCACCTTTCCTTCTCTGCTCAAGCCTTTCTCCAGATGCCCCAAACAATCTGAAAGGGGATTCACCAGAGAAAATTATTTTACCCCAGTCCTCAGCAGTCCAATCCCTGTACCTTTTGCAGAATATCAGTCTGTCCCTGATGTTTTTCTTGGAGAGAAGTGGATTCTTTGCTGGCCTTCTTGACACCAGGCCATCCTCCAAAAGTCTTCGCCTCACTGTGCGTGCAGATGTACTCACACCTGCCTGCTGCCATTCCTGAGCAAGCTCTACACTGGTGGTGCCCCGATCCCACAGCTGAACCAACTTTAGGAGACGGTCCTAGCGCTTGCTGGACGTTCTTGGGTGCCCTGAAGCCTTCTTCACAACTATTGAAGCCTCTCTCCTTGAAGCCGGGTCTCATCTAAGCTAAGTGTTACTGTTAGGGTTAGGTTTAGGGATCAGGACCCGGAATTGCCATTTTAAAACCACTAATATGACGTTCCCCATTTTAAATAACGCAAAATGACGTGCTGTGATTACTTGTCTTCAGAATGTAGGTGAACAGTGTCGGATACTTGGCTTTCTCATTATTAAGGTCAGTCTATATTTATTTAGTGTCGGGCATCTAACCATCAGACATTTTATGTCATTAAACTAAGCGTCGGTGATATTAGTACTGGGTAAACGTACCCAACCCACACAAATGGGCATCTTATCATTTTAATTTAATAAAGCGCCAATAGGACTTTATTAATAGAATTGTCAATTGCTGTTTCCATCAAACACTAGTAATTATGTTTTTTTTATTAACAGTTTGTTTTGTGACTAGATATATGCTCAATCTATTTAGATGTGTACGTCTCTAAGTAACCTTGTATAACAAGCTCAGACATTGGTTTTGATCGGTGATTGCTAGTTTACTTGCTTCAGCTGACATGCCGTTTGTTATAATGAGAATATTGGGCCTCATTAAGCGTTCAACGCGTTTCGCATCCTGAAAGTATGAGTAAACACTAGTCACAAAAATTGTGTTTTTCGCATGTATCTCAAGATACTTCCAACTCGAAACCCAGAAGTATATCTACGTTAGGCGTATATATCAGGCGTACAAATGCGTATTCTTTACGCTCAAATATAGAGATAGAGTTTGTGCCTGATCCCTGTGAAGTTCCTCCTGTGTACCAGACCCTGCTAGTGTCACCTTCCTGGATCTCCTGCTCTTGTGTACCGACCCGGCTTGTTGACCATTCTGTTTGCCTGTGACCCAAGATTAGTACTGAATCTAGCTAATTCGTTACACTGTGTTGCGAAAAGGGACCAGTTAGATTTGTAGCCTAAGGGATAGGTGAGAGCAAGATTGAGACTGGAATCCTGTGTATTCCCTTACAGTGAACATCCAAGTCACGAGTGTGCGCGGAGTGCGTTTCGTGACAGGTAAAGGTGGCCAGGCGCAATTTCCTGATAAAATAGAGGTCCTACATTGTTTGACTCTTTGAATATATAATAAGATATTAAATCAGGGAGCTGGCAGAGTGAAAAGCCCTATTTTCTAATTTCATCCTATACCAGAAAACATAATCACCAGTGATAACACGGCTATTTTTGTTCTAGAGTAAAGAAAGTATTTCTCTTATTTTGTACATAATTCTCAATATAAGTTCTTATTTTGTATGATACACACCTGGACCAGCTGGACAACATACCGGACGTCACTGCAGGCGGGACTCTCTCTCCCTCCAGCAGTGATTGGGTAATACCGACAAAGCAGCCCATCTATAATGTATCCACAGGTGGGCTATCCGCGGTAACAGCTGAAATATTGCCCACCTCATCCCTTTCACACAAACTTAAAAAGTCATATAGTAATTCAGACCCCCTTCAGGATACAAATATTGTCATTTTAGTCATTGGGGCTAGCAACAGGGTTGAAAGCATCACTTTAGACTTTGGTAACAATTGGCATTTGTAAATTAATTTATATATACTTTGCTATCCCTCAAAACCAGCTGTTTATATGATGCAATGAGATATGGGTGTGCTTAGTAATTCTGCCGCCGATAAGATGCCCTTTTTATCCATTATACAAAATACCATAAACATTTGTATAAGCATGTCGTGCACTTTAAAAGGCAGATATTGTGTCTGTCTGTCTGTCTGTCTGTGTGTGTGTGTTAAGGAATTTAGACTGTAAGCTCCAATGGGGCAGGGACTGATAGGAGTGAGTTCTCTGTACAGCGCTGCGGAATTAGTGGCGCTATAAAAATAAATGGTGATGATGATGATGATATTTCCATTTTTAAGCATTGGCAGATCTCATGGTAAATGCTACTAATCTGACAACTTTTGCACTAAAAAAAGTGTCATTTAAATAAAATAAAAATAATAAAAAAAATCTTTAATTCTGTTGCATCCCAAAACCTTTGCCTGAGACAGTTGCCTTAGATTGCAATATTGTAACCACACACCTGGATATGGTAGTCCTTGATCACCTTTAAAGACAAGCAAACAATAACTTCTCGTCCCAGAGGAAATACTACTTTAAAAAAAAAATGAATAAAGATGTTTCTGACTTGTTTACAATGATGTTATGTTAATGATTACCACTGAGAGTGATTAGCATGCCTCTCCCATGGACAGAGGTCACAGGATAGAGTATGATCTGTACCCCGATAAGTCTATGTTTGGTAACTACATTATCGCTGACATCAATAACATCTTAATTCACGTGTGCAATAGAGAGGCTTATCTATATAACACTGTCACTACTGACACGTGCTGTGTAAGACTTATTGTCAGCCTCGTGGTGATATTTTCTAAAGGATGTGGGGAAATATTATAGAATTGTCTTTAGACAAGAAATGATGCAGGCCAGAAATTTAGATTGTGCTAGAGTATAATTTTTAATAAATCAATATAACTGTATCGTTAATCGTCAGTTTGCTGTATATTACTATGGCGCTATATTTGTCTTGAGTAAGTAAGATAAAAAAACTAAGATTCCTATATTGAATAAAATATCTTTCATTCAGTCTCTCTGTCTTAAGCTACTTTGAATGTTAATTATACTCTTTTTTTTGTTCCCACATTATTATTAACCTCAATAACACTAATTTCAAGTCATTTGCAGTCAATTTTGACCACCTCACAGGTCACAATATTATTTTCATACACTTTTGGACAAATACTGCAGCGACCTGGCTGGATGGTAAGCGACAGAGCAATGACACAAACACACGGCAGTTCCTAGCACATCTAGGACACATTGGCACACAACAGTGGCAGAAAAGAAAAGTGGTGCAAGATGGAATTATCCTTGGTTCATGAAATCAGTTTTGAGTCATTTGATCGCTCCACCCGTTCTTTGGATAACTGTGGTAATTCTACAGCTAATACGTGGACAGAGTGAAGCGGGTGGTCATGTACTAGGAGACTCTCAAAGGTGGGAAAGGGATCCCAGATATCCCCACCATGCTGCGAGCCTTCTTTGTAACTGCATCCACAAAACTCCTATTGAAAAGAACGTTTGCTCTGCTGGGAAGTCCATGTCTCGCTTTTTTCTCCTGCCTCTTTGGAGGACCCTTGGTTGGGACAAGTGGGACAGCTCCTTCCCTTACAACTGTACTGCACCTTGGTTTGACCTGGATGTTGGACAATTTGTGAGGGAGCTCCATCTGGAGGGACTTAAACCAGACGTGTGGAAGCCAAAAACTGTCCACAAGCAAATCAGAGCTAAAGACATTATGGAGTCTGTTCCAGGGCTCCCTGCTGGAACAACAAAACACGTGTGGGAGAATGTGGCCTCTAAGAGGCTGACTAATAGACACAAAGACATTGCGTGGATGGCTATACAGGGGGGTCTGCCTCTCAGGACATTCATGCACTCCCGGAACCTGTGCCAATATGTCCACTGCCCCTTCTGCATCACCAGAAGGGAAACAGCACAGCATATTTTTTGGGACTGCCCCACTGTACAGGCATTGTTGGATGCCTTGGAACATGAACATAAGGAGAGTGTGCCCAAAACTTGCCTTTCATATCATTCAGTATTTTATGGATTATTTTCTGGGACCCACACCGTTGGGGCAATCTAGGAGGCCTGGAGCCTAATGAACTGATTTAAGGATGCTATTTGGCTTGCCAGGAATTGCCTCATCTTGAAAAAGGAGAAGATGACCATCCAGGACTGTCGCAGGCTGATGCACAGCCTACTAGGAGACTATAACACCATTGACAGTCCTGAGGAAGATGATTAATTTTCTGTCTCCCTCTTCTCCTTCTCCCCCTATGTGTCTGTTTATTCAATAAAATCTTGGGCTTGTGTCTCTCCCTCCCTTACGCCCTCCAACCCATTCCTCCATCACTGTTTGAAATTTTGTTGTATGTCTTGCCTTAATTTATGCACCCTTCCCTATATTTGTGTCTGTCTCAATAAAGCTTTGGTCTTCTGTGTACTGCTGTGAATGTATTTTGATAACACAGTACAATGTCACTGCAGATTTAGACCAAGACTGCCAGCCCGAGTATTTCTCTTTCCGCAATGACAATTAGCAATGGAGCAATGGAGCTCTCCTCTTTGTGTGTAACCTATATAACACCGTACAATTTGACTGCAAATTCAGAAAACCAAGCCTGCCAGCCCTAGTATTTGTATTTCAGCAATGACAATTAGCAATGGAGCTCTCCTCTTTGTGTGTTACCTATATAACACAGTACAATATGACTGCAGATTTACACCAAGCCTGCCAGCCCTATTATTTGTATTTCAACAATGACAATTAGCAATGGAGCAATGGAGCTCTTCTCTTTGTGTGTTACCTATATAACACAGTACAATGGGACTGCAGATTTACAACAAGCTTGCCAGCCCTAGTATTTGTATTTCAGCAATGACAATTAGCAATGGAGCAATGGAGCTTTCCTCTTTCTGTGTTACCTATATAACACTGCACATTATGGGACTGCAGATTTAGAAGTCCAAGCCTGCCAGACCTATTAATTCTATTTCAGCAATGACAATTAGCAATGGAGCAATGGAGCTCTCCTGAATGTCACTGTAGACTTTGAGGAACACTGCTACCCCCTTCTCTTTCTATTCTACCTTGACGCTGCCCAACTGCACTAGAGACTGCCAAGAGCTGTGCTACCCCTTCTGTGTCCCTCTGTGAAATGGCGCTGGATCGCCGTGGAGGGCGGTACATATAGAATACAAAAATTGCGAGATCTGAGATCCGCCGACATAACAATGACGTTTTACCTCATTTTCAATTCCGAGGGCATGCAAAAGTTCTGAGCCGGCTCGGTACTCGGATCTGCTAAGTTCGGGTGTTTTTGGTTCTCGGGGAACCGAGCCTGAGCATCTCTATTTTTTACAGCTGCTCCTGATTGGAAACACATGTTCTAGCTGCACACACAGCCGTCATCACTATCATTCTGCACTAACACCAGACCTGTAGCTGGTGCAAGTGATACAACAGAAAAACACGTACCTTAGAGATGCCCAAAGCTTGAATCAGATGCTGCTGTGTGCGCTCAAGCTTGGCACGTCTTTACTGTACATTGACTACGTGCATACACCCAGTCCCCTACCTGTTCCGCTCAGGAAATCAAAGGCTGCCATAACGGTCCTTTGCGCTCGAAGGTGAAATGGATGTTCTTGCGTTCACTGGCGTGTGCTCCGGTTCTCGGAGTGTGCAGAGCGATTTTACGCAAAATACGACACCTATCAGCATTTACATTCCTAAATAATAATGTCAACTATTCTGTGTTTTAGTTGCTGCCTAAACCCTTATTAAAGTAATTCTATCGTTTTCAAATAAGCATTACATAAGCGATTGTATTGTGTTTCCAAGGCACAAAGTAATTTATTTTAGCAGATGCAAAGTTTAACAATTCAACACATGATTATAATACAGTACAGCCAATACCAAAAGATAAATACATACCGCTGCATTCGCTTGCGCCAGCTGCGCTCCCACGGGTACCAGTGGACAGTATTTCACTCCAGAATACTATGGTCAGAGAATGACTGATGCCAGTGGGAGCACAGCTATATTATATACACTCAGTGTTACAGAGACAACAATGCAGATGACGTGGCTTGCTTCTATTGGTCCAGGTATCAGGAAGGTCCAGAGTGCTGCAGGTCATAGGCCAGTTCAAAGCAAAATATCCAAAGGTGGGGGTCATCTCTCCAGGGGTTGTGCTCTGATTTTTCCCGCCAAGGCTCCAGTTTCAACTAGTCTATTAGCATTTTATAGTCAGCATTACTTTAAGTATTTATTCCCTAACATCACTAACTAGAGTATGCAATGTGCGATCTATTCGGCGAATGAACTGGACAACTGCTAGTGAATAGGGGATTAATATGATACGAGACATGACACCTTTCCTCTAACCTGAACCTTAAATAACACTAAAGTGTATATATAATCATAATATATAAACTAATAATAAACTAAATAATATCTGCTCATAAATCACTGTATAACGGAAGCAATATAAATATGAAATATATAAATAACTAAATGTTGTAGTGCGAGTGTGTGTGTGCTGATTTTACCGTGCGATCGCAGTATGCCACGTGTAGCATGGCATACTGAGTGCAATTGCACAACAAAACAATATTAACCAATATACTTTCGTTCATCCAATTATACGACTTCGACACCCTGGTACCTAAACTCAGCCAAGACACAGATAAAACCACAGCTAGAAATGGGAACAAGGCACATTTATTACAAGGAAATAATCAAAGGAATAAACATACAGGGTTAAAAGTGGATAGCAATCCAATGCAAGGTAACTAAATACAGCTGAATCTGAATGATGTTTAAAGGTCACAATAACAATAGATTTGTATAATTGTGATAATTACAGTCTACTCATACTAAGGTGGAAACTAATAAATCTGTAGTGGCATATTCTGTAAATAAAATGTCAGGTTTCACACACACACAATATAGAGTGTAACTATCTCTATACAACATTGGCGGCATTTAGAGTCAAACCACAAAACTGTGTAGATGCAAAAATGCAACAGAACGTTTCTGCAGCTGTATTTTGAGTTTAACCATCCGCTCTGACACAGAGACACAGAGACAGAGAGACAGGAGAGTGCCATCCTTGATACGTTCAAAAGTCACCCATTTGAGGCCAGTGATTTGGGACGGTCATGCTAGGTCTGGTTTAACTAGGCAGAGCCGCCAAGAGGATTACCGAACCCGGTTGGTGCATATGTAGCATAAACGAGGTGGGACCAATAGCAATCTATTAATCCACACTGTAATTCCCCTCGGTCCACAATCTGGATCTATGGGGTCGTGGATGAGGCCAACACCCCATTCACCTAATTACCAATGCCAGGCCAAGGGGCAAACGCAGGATTTCCAGAGGGAGGTTTCCACACCACGCCACCAGCATGCATGGGGGCGTGGCTATAATTTTAGGGAGTGCTTGAATGCGATCCAACTCTTCCTATCCCCATAATATACATGGGCAATACTGCGTGCACTAGTTAGATGCACGCAGCTCTCTCTTTTTGAGCAGAGCCGTGTGAAGCGGGGGCAGGGTCGAGCCACCTCAATTATACAGTGCCCCAGGCTTGGAGGGGGTTTCCAGGCACTAGGAAGCCCCCGCCCCTTGGTTTGCCTATGAGGCCCCCCAGGGTGCCCCAAAGGAGAGCGGCTTTCTGGGCAATGACCTTGAATGAGACCAAATACAAGTCAATTACAAGCCTATAAAAACCTTGTGGTGTGTGACTTGGAAGCACACAGCATGATTACCGTCCCAGCCCGTGCACTCTCCACACTGACACTGTTTGTCTGTATAACAGCTAAATGGCTGACGGCCAAATCTCTATGTGCAGGAAGAGAGAGTAACCCACAGGAAACGTGCGATGTGGTCAGTATTGCTATGCATGACGTTTCCTCACGTCTTCACAGATGGGACCCGCTTCTCTTGTTGCCTCTTAGTTTATAAAATCTCTCTGTATTTTTTTTTTTATTATTAGCCAATTCAGTTGTCCATTACCAGCAGCAATTTATTTACATTAATGGTTACTCATTCACTCAGGAAGAGGATATCGCATTTGCAAAATGCTTTCATGCATAAAACAGGAAAAGTCACAATTTTACTACTGAGTCTTCATTTTTTTTATTTTCTGTCAGCCAGAAGGGTTTCAGGCAGAGTTTTCACCTCACAATTTATTAAGCAGGTATATGTTTCAGGACCATATTCTTAAAGGTGTCATCTGTCAAGCGAGGGCAGAGAGGCGGAAGGGGGGGCATTTGCTCCCACTGTCGGCCTTTCTTGTTTGCAGATGAGGACTGGCACTAAAGCTGTTGGGTGTTCCTTCTGTGCTGCAAATAATCAACTCTGCAGTCTACGTTCAGGAACTTGCATGAAGTTTCAAGCACCAATCCTTTACCACTAGCTATCCTTATAATCCTTCCCAGAATAGTTTATTATTGTAAATATGTAGCTGATGTTGTGGGCAGCACGGTGGCTCAGTGGTTAGCACTTCTGCCTCGCAGCACCTTGGTCGTGAGTTTGATTCCTTACCATGGCCTTATCTGTGTGGAGTTTGTATGTTCTTCCCGTGTTTGCGTGGGTTTCCTCCGGGTGCTGCTATTAAATTGACCTTAGTCTCTCTCAGTCTGTGTGTATATGTTAGGGAATTTAGACTGTAAGCTCCAATGGGGCAGGGATTGATGTGAGTGAGTTCTCTGTACAGCGCTGCGGAACTAGTGGCGCTATATAAATAGCTGCTTCTGATGCTATGGTTTGATGGGCCACTTACTTCTACTACCCCCCTTAGTCAATGGCTGTTTGCCATCCACTTTGTGCCATCTTTCATTTACTGCATCTCCAGACCATGAAAGGATGGCATAACTGCAGACTGCAATGACTGGAGGACTGAATCTTGCTAACAACTGGATCTCTTCCAAGACGAACAGTTGCTAAAGTCCGCTAATTCAAATACAGACATAAATGGGTTGTACTGCCTTCGCCCAATCACATGATTTAACTCCATTGGACGGAAAACAAACAGGCGTTTCTATAGCAGAGGTCATAAAATGATTTGATATGAGGTGATCATATAATCTTCACATTCAATTACACCCTCTGCTTAAGTTTCACATGGGTGATAGTATAAATGATGCTAATTGCCGTGTAGTCCAACCCCTTTGATCAACTAGAACAGATTGGGTTTAGTAGCAAAGACATAACTAACAATGGGATGTGCAGTGGTGTGCAGTCTCTTTAAACAGCGTGCTAAGGAAGCCCAAAAGGACAAAAGGCATCAGCATCCCATGACCAGCAAACTCTCTCCAATTGGGGATGGCATCAAGTAGTAATCAGAGACAAGCACGGACTGCAAACAACATGCAAACCAATGGAAAGAAAGAAACAGATAGAAAGTAATTCACTAAAAAGGGAGCTGAAAATTTTGAGATGGTCCTATTTTGATCATCTCTACTTAATTTACCCTATATAATTACTATACATGGGTCTTATTTACCTCAATTATATATTTAATTCCAAAGGATGGTTTGCAACCTTCACCTTTCTGTACCCCTGTTGTCCGAAAAGTAAACAATTTCTCTATTGACAGTATGTGCTTAGTCCATGATGATGAAAGTGCAGGAAGAGATCTTTGTCTTCATGGGTAAAACTATCACGACCCTGAGTGACTGTGACATCTCGTAGTGTGGGTAGGCATTTGCAGTATCATGGTGGATCCTTGGTGATTGTAGGTTGGTGTTCCAGTTCATTCATGGTGTCGGCTGGTGTATCTTTCAAGATAGTAAAAGATAGTTCCTCTTCTCACTTGGGGCCATCTGTCTGAGGGTTGGGCATAGGCAAACCGAGGGAGAGTTTTACTAGTGCCTGGAAACCCCCCTCCCAGCCTGGGGTACTGTATGGTTGAGGTGGCTGGACCCTGCCCCAGGACCAACCACTTTGCAGCTTGTGTGCAGATCGTTTCTGTCTGCACTATTCACAGCCATCTCTCCCCAACAAGTATTGAAAGCAGCAAGAACAGGTAGGAGAGAGCAGGACAGTCTGTCAACTGTTCTGACACACTCAGTCAGGACTTTGTCCTGATTGTAGGGACAGTTGGAAGCAGGGCCGAATTAAACATAGGGCTAACTGGGCTACAGCCCAGGGGCCTATAGCATCCAGGGGGCCCTTGAAAGTGCTCAGCAGCAGTATTGATCGGTCGGGGGCAGGGGCGCCCCCAGCCTGATCAGTGCGGCTGAGCACTTTCACTGCAGTCCTTCCCCGGCGCGCTGTATTCTCCTTACTGAGGAGATCTTGTGAGCCTCACTCTCACGAGACCTCCTCAGTAAAAAGCGCACAGCGCGCCAGGGAAGGCGGTAAGTGCCGGGGGGGGGGGGGGGGGGGGCAGCTCGGATCACGGTGAGGGGGGCCCTCACGGGGAAATGGAGGCCCCCTTAGCCCAGGGGCCTCCATTCCCTTAATCCGGCACTGGTTGGAAGGCATGACCCGCTTCACACGGCTCTGCTCGAAAAGGGAGAGCTGTGTGCCCGTAACAGTAGTGCACACAGCATTGCCCATGTATGTATATGATGGGGATAGGAAGAGTTGGAGAACAGCCAAGCACTCTCTAAAATTATAGCGACGCCCCGAAGCATTCTGGCCACGCCCACTGGCGGTGATGCATGGAAATCCTTCTCTACAAATCCTGCGTTTGCCCCTGTTGGGATCTGACCCTATTCCAACAGTCACTTCAGGTTCTGCTGGGTGCCATCTGCACCTCCTGCCTCACCTCTTGGCTGAAATGTAAGCAGGACATTGGACTCATTCATTCTACTATAGAGAATCACTCCTTGTGGGACTTGAGGCTGGCTACTGTAGGGCACAGTGGACTCATAATACCCACGCTAACTGCAGTCACTGGCTTTCTGATCTTTTGGGGATTGACTTCTCTATTCTCTTGTGGAATACAAGAATCTGAAAACCTGTGATAGGTCAGAAGGAAAACCTGTGATAGGTCAGAAAGATTAGTATTCCTTTTCCTTCACACAGCCAAACTCTGTACTTTTTTCAGAAATAACACCCTGCATACCAGCTCTTTCAGCTGCTCCTTGTATTGGTTAGGAAATTCATATATCCCAGCTGATTCTCAAGCAGATCCCCAAACTACTCTTTAATTTCAGCCCCAAAGTTTGCACCTTCATACATACTACCCATAAGTTAGCCTTTTCTAGCTACAACAGCCACTGAAATGGCAAAAAAAACAGTCAATTGGCAGCAGAAGAACAGCGAAGTGGCTGCCAAGTTGAAGCAGAAGCCAGAGCAAGATGACAACTCGTCTGGTGGTGGAAGAGGAGTTAACTAAGCAAGTAGTTGCTGCTCCTCCGCCTTACTGACCAGATTGTCATCATTTATTTTTAAGACAAGACAAAACTCAGCAGCACCTAACAACCATAGTTACAAATCATAAAAGAATACAACTGCACATAAAAAAGGTACAACAAGTATGAGTGAGGTTGACGAAGAAGCAGAGACAAAGAGATCCATGCTCATAAGAGCTTACAGTCTAGAGGGAGTGGACAGTACAGGGACAATAAGGATTAGTGGAATTCGGAGTGGAGACTGGAGCTGGTAGAATGCACAGAGGGAGTAGTATACGGTGAAGGCAGGATGGGCAATAGTGAAGAGGTGGGTTTTGTGTGAGCACTTCAAAGATTGAGGGTTGAGAATCTGGTCAGGTGGGCTAAGAATTTCTAAGGAGTGGGGAACAGCTGGGAGAATTCTTAGAGGCAAAAGTGAGAGCTGGTTACCACAGAGGAGAAGAAATGTAGATCAAAGGCAAATTGAGGAGGACCAGAGGGAGTATATCACGTGACAAGGTCAGAGATGAATAAAGTGGAGGAGTTGATGAGGGATCTGAAAGTCCGATGAGAAGCTTTAAACAAATTTTGGAGGAACTGGGGAGCCAGTGTAAAGTTTTGCAGACTGTTGCAGCAGATGTGGGGTGGCGTGAGTGGAAGATCAGTCTAGCAGTGGAAATTAGGTCTGGTTGCAGAGGGGATAAACAAGTGAGGATTAGGTTGGGAGTAGGAGGTTGCAGTTGTCAAGGTGGGAGTTAATGAGAGAATGGATATATGTCTTGATAAGATCTTCGGTGAAAAATGGGTGTACTCTGGCAATTTTTTAAAGGAGGTGGCAGCACAGGGAACTAGATATGTGGAGTGAAGCTGAGCACAAGAATGTGACATCAAGGCAGTGGACTTGGGGGGCAGAGTGTGATGTTTTAAATGGTGATGGAGAAAAGAGTAATGATATTAGGAGGAGTGAAGATGATGGGTTCTGTTTTGGACACATAGAGGTTTAGGAAATGTTGGGACATCCAGGTGAAGATGGGACAGAGGCAGTTGGACACATGGGATAAAAGAGAAGGACAGTAGTCAAAGGATGAAAGGTAGATTTGTGTATTGTCTGCACTGAGGTGGTAGTGGAGGCCAGAGGACTGTATTAGTTCACTGAGAGGAGAGGTATAACAGATGGAAGGAGTCGAGGGGAGGATGTCTCAGTATTAGAGACACTGGAGGAGCATTCAGGAAAGTAAGAGGTGAACTATGTGAACAGTGCTGCAAAGGCCAAGAGAGTAAACTGAGTCGAGGGTGGTTAACTGTATCAGAAAGCGGCAGAGATATCAAGGAGGATGACTTGTGAGAAGAAAACTTAGCAGTGAGAAGATCATTGGGTAATTTAGTGGTGGCATGTTGAGGGCAGCAGGCTGATTGCAGAGGGCTGAGAAGCGAGTGAGAAAAAGTGGGTCAGGCGGTTGACCACAAGTCACTCAAGTACTTTAGAAGCAAATGGGTGAAGGGAAATGGGATGGTAGCTGGAGAGAGAGGTAGGGTCAAGCGGTGGTTTAATGGAGATACGTGAGATTAGTACATGTTTGAAGACGAAAGGAAAAGTGCCTTCTCCAATCCTTTGACCTTGGTTTTGTCTCCCATTAGTCTTCCTTCTCCAATCCCTTGACCTCGGCTTTGTTCATCACTATTCTACCGTCTACAATCTTTTGACTACAGCTTGTACCAGACATGGTATGTCTCTGATACCAACCCCAGCTAACTGGTTCTTTCCTGGGAGCTGCCAGCACTGTGACAGTTGGGAGGGAACAATATCAAGGGTACTGGTTCAGGTGGACGAGGAAGGATGAGGAAGAGAGACGTTGTCTTCCATAAAAGGAGAGAAATAAATGAGAGTTGGTAGGTGAGCGGAGGAAAATAAGACTGAAGGGGGATGAACCTAAGGAGAGATTTCTTGACATATGATGCTGATTTTAATTTGAAGTAGGTGGCAAAGTCATTAGCAGTGAAAGAAGAGCATCCTTGTGGAAAACAATACAGACAATATCCTAATGACCAATATAGAATACAAAGAGCATCCTAGTGACTGCGATACAATACAGAGAGCGTTCTGTTGACACATGTGTGTGTGTATATATATATATATATATATACATATATATAGCACAGAGTACATTCTGGATGGGGGAAGCATACGCAGTGGGGAATTTTTGTTTTTTTGGAGAGGGAGGAGTCCCCTCATGTCTGTGGGCCCCAGGGCACTAGTCCCAGGTGCCCCGCCCACAATCCAGCCTAGCTAATACAATTTTTTTTAAAATTAATCAACAAAGCAAAATTGTTTGTTTGGGGGGGTCAGGACAATAAACTCACATGTGTTATAGTTGTTCACTCTCTAAATGATAGAATCACTTATACAATTATTGCAAACCATTGTGCGAGGATGCAGAATTGTTCTGATAGCAAGAATATGCCACTGTTACATCTCAATCCGTACCTTTGTCACAGGTTTTCGTTATGTCCTAAACTCCTACCGCTGCTCAATGCGCTGCTTATTGTTACTTTATAAAATCTGCAAAGCACTAAAAATACACAATAATTTTTCTTTTTGCAATACAATTGCTTTATGTGTTGCATAGTCTATACTTGTTGTTTGTCCAATCCCAAAATGACACTTATTTTCTTATGCAAAAAAATTAATTAATTAAGGAAGACTATTTTTCTTATAGTATCTTAAATGACACTTTGAAATCTGCCAAGAATTATTCTATAAATAATGTTATCAGTCACTAGTTAATATCAATTTATCAATAACATTTTATGATAATTAATTTGCTTCTGCTTTGCTCCTTACTTTCACACCCTTAAATATTTGTGTAATAAGTATCCCAAATCAGAACGGCCTATCTGTATTAAATATCCTAGCACTATAGTGGGTTACTAAATACTGATGAAACAGCTGTTGTAATGTGTACTTTACTGCCAAGGTTTCAGGTGTGGTTACTGGTCAGGGTCTGTAGTCGCTTAGGATCTTGGGAACTGTTATGTACGTCTAGTCGCTATCCAAAAACGATTGTCCACCTCCAGTTATGTGGTTGCAAAGCACAATGCAATTTAATAGCATAAAGCCGGAAAGTAACAATTCAAATAAAATAAGTACAGCCGTTACATTCGCAGGCGTCCTGGATCCAGCATACAGTCATTCAGTCCTGAAGTTTGTGGTCAAAGAGACTGCTGGTTCCAGAGCCCCTGTTTATATACAATCAGTGATACAGTGAAAACAATACAGATGATTTGGCATGTTTCCATAGGTTCAGGCTTCAGGAAGGTCCAGTGTAATGCAGGTCATTGGCCAGTTCAAATGATGACCTCCAAGGGTGGGGGTCAGCTCTCCAACAGATGCATACTAATCTTCCCGCCAAGTTGAAACTGGTCTATTTACATTACACACTCAATGCCATTCATGATCATTTAATCGCTATAATCCATCTAGCATATGCAAGGTGTGATCCTTTAGGCGATTGAACTGGACGTCTGCGGATAAATAGGGGATTAGAATGATACCAGACATGATATGTTTCCTGTGACCTGAACCTTAGATCTCACTAAAGTGTATATAACATTTTAATATTTCACCATAAACTCTGCTACATTTCATTCCAAATAACTATGTGTTGCAACTACTTTTAATATGAACTAATTACAAATGTATGTGTTCGTGTAAATGTGTGTATAAGTGTTTGCACGTGTTTGCGGTAAACTCCGCTCCTCCACGCCATAGCGTGCTATTCGCATAGTTTCAGACATAGACAATCGGATTGACAGATATTAAATTGAAATGTTCATATCCACTTATTTGACATTGACAGAACAGTGTACATGCTGATGGCATTGAACTAATGGCCATGTAATAATTTTTACATCTTTTTATTGTACATGACCTCAGTGTATGGCTGGGTACACACTAGAGGTTCGCCCCGATAACGCATTAGTGTGTATGCTTCAACGATGAACGATTATCGCTCCAAAACTCATCGTATCGTTTGATTTGATTTTGAAACCAAACTAAAAATCTCGTTCAACGATGGAATGATGTTGTTCCAATTCTGCAGTGTGTAAGCACTTAGTATCCATAGATCTCTATGGAGTGTGCAGAGTCACCATCATTTCAACCAATGGTTATAACAGATGAAGAGCACAGATCTGATGGTAAATCTTGCACAATGTGTTTAGTGTGTACACATGAATGTCACGGGCACTAGGAGTCTTTACCCAGGGATCACCAGGTGATAGGCTTACCAGAACAGTATAGATGGTAATATGGTACTCTGGTAGCAGGGTGATCACGGAACAGGAAATAGCAGATGATAGAGATGCTCAGGAAAGTCTATGACTAGCAGCACTGGTAATATGGATGTAGTAATACACGAGGAACTGTATGGACAAAGGACACGTGAGGGTAGTCAGTGGTCTGCGGTAGCAAGTTGTACCACTGCTATAGTGAGGAGGAATGTCCAACAGAAACGAGGAGGTGATGAGAGTCAGCGGTCTGCGGATAGCAAGTTGTACCGCTGTCTGAGTGAAGGAATGGAATCCAAGTGGAGGTATCCAGGGAGTCAGTGGTCTGCGTTAGCAAGTTGTACCACTGCTATGTGAGAGGATACTGGAACAGGTGACACAGGAAACAGAGATCAGTGGTCTGCCTCTAGCAAGTTGTACCACTGAATATATATGTGAGGAGGAGCACGGGGAGAGACTGCAATACAGAGGATACACGGGCACCTTAAACTTGATCCACAATAACATGCACAATATAGTAATGACTGAACAGCACTGCAATAATAGAAAGTCACTGAAACTATCCGGGACAAAGATAACACAGTCAATGATGATAATAGTCTCAGCGGATAGTAAACTCCAGAGGAGAACAAACTCAGTCCAGCAAGATATGCAATACACCAGCACAGTCAATGAGAAGTATGCATACCGTGATTCAGGAGCAGGCTGTCAGACAGGAGTGCAGAGATACCTGAACGGCTGGAGGCCGGCAGGATGCGAAGTCCCAGAAGAGTGAAGCGGTAATCAAGTAGGTGCAGCGCACAGGTAGGTAGACCAGCAGGGGAACAAATACTCAGGAAGCAGTAGTATGTAGAACTGGACTCCTGGTGGACCCTGAAGAGTAGCGATGGTCTAGACGAGATGAAAGCAGTGAGGCGCAGATCCGATGCAGACTGGCGAGTAGAGACCAGCAGGAACACTGAGAAGCACGGAGAGCGGATCAGCTGTTGTAGACACGAGTAGAACTGAGGAGTAGCGGTCAGCAGGACTCTGCAGGTACACGGAGGTAGCGGGCAGCAACCAGCAGGTGCAGCCACGATGAAACACGGGAGAGCAGAGCTGAGCTGGAACTGTTGAGCACGGAGAGCAGCGGATAGGAATCAGTTGTAGCAGTCTCGAGGAAACACGGGAGAGATGAGATGAGCTGAAGACTGAAGCGCACGGAGGCAGCAGGTAGGAATCAGCCAAACAGTCACGATGAAACACAGGCGAGTAGAAGTAGATTGAAGACTGTAGTGCACGGAGGCAGCGGATAGGAATCAGCTAACAGTCACGATGACACACAGGTGAGTTGAAGTAGATTGAAGACTGTAGTGCACGGAGGCAGCGGATAGGAATCAGCTAACAGTCACGATGATACACAGCAGAGTTGAAGTGGTTTGAAGACTGTAGTGCACGGAGGCAGCGGATAGGAATCAGCTAACAGTCACGATGATACACAGGAGGGTTGAAGTGGTTTGGAAACCACAGGAGTAGAAGTGGTCTGGAAACCACAGGAGTAGAAGTGGTCTGGAAACCACAGGAATCAGCAGCGCTGAAAACACGAGGAAACTCAGGAACACCTTCAGAGGCTCATGGGGAATGAGACTCCAAGATCAGGCAACGTGGTATTGACCACAGGTGCTTAATATAGGGAGTGTTGCCTGATCTGCCAATTAAGTTAAAGGAACAGGTACTGAAGGGTTTGAAAGGGCTGCGCATGCGCAGACCCTCAGGATGGAGGACGGCCACGGTTCCTAAATATACGGGAAGAAGCACTCACAGTCCGGTGAGTGACAATGAATCAGCATTTACTAAGTAGCATTTTTTATTTTCTTTGCTCCTGCAACCACTGGCCCTTTTCACATCAGATTGGAGAGTGCAAGTTCAAACCACCAGTGTTGGGTGGTAGTTTCAAAACCCCAAAAGTGTTGGTGGCTTTGTCCACAAGCACTGGTCTTTGAAAAATGCTTTTTTTCTCATTGGCAGTGTTCCATTGGCCCTGAAAAGCAGTAAGATTTTGACATCAGAGACCCTTTAATAGCCTCTTCCTCGTAAGCTTTGTTAGAGGTATGAGGAACTAGGTTTGAGAGAGGACCATGTCAGTGTTGGTTGTCAGTGAGTACATTTGATATTTGAGACTGTTGAGCGGTGTATTGTTACGTTTATAGTCCTGTTCCTTATTTGTCTCTTTGCCTTATAGTTTGCTGTGCTTTTTTTGGTTTAAGTCTTGTCCTCATATTTTGTGTGTGAGTTTGGTGTGAATGTCAGTGTTGTTTGTCTACCCTGTGTTGTGCTTTTATTTCTCTGTGTTAAGTGTCTGTGTTGTGGTGTATATGGAGAGAGAGAGAGGAGAGAGGGGGCAGGTGTGGAGGGGGAAGAGAGGCAGTTAGGGTATTAAGTAACAGGGGGCCAGATGAGACCAGCCAGGTCCGGTGGTAGTCGAATTTCCCACGCTGAATCTGTCCGCAGTTAGGGTGTCAATACTAAAATGTTGACAGTCTACCTGTCGACAGATTCATTCTTATTACAATAAAAAGTAATTGATCTGATGTGGCGCTCCACTCAGTGTGCAGCCTGATGTATGTAGAGGAGTATCCACTGTTCTCCACAAATAAAGTACAGACATAAAATATAGTTAACATACACTTAGCACGCACCTTTTCACATCTCACAGGAGATAGGAACTCCTATACTCCCTTCACTGGATAGCTGACCCTTATCTCTCTCCTCAATGGGAGTTCCTATAGTCTGGGAATCAGACTCATGGAAATATAAAACAAATGGAGAAATAATAGTGCAGATTGTCTACAATGAGCATATAAAAGTCCACAAAGTTCCCGGAAAAAGAGTATATTCTTCAACCTCGTGATGAACCGAAGGAATACCACCGTAATTCTTGTGACTTTTTACACCATCTCCCCCAAAGGTATATGCTTACAAGATGTTGGCTTTAATAAAGCATCTCAAGTAATCCTTCCTGTATATCGCTTTCAAATTCCTCCACAGAGTAGTAACATGGTGTGCCAGATAAAAAGAAATAAAAACCAATCTGGTGCATTATCAGAGACCTGTATAAATAAAACATAACATCAAGAATATCCCAAAATGGTAATGTGTATACTCATACCAGATAAATTCAGGATATTCGTATGGAAAAAATTCCTCCACAATATCAGTCCACAATGTGACGAAATCCCGATATGCGAATATCCTGAATTTATCTGGTATGAGTATACACATTACCATTTTGGTATATTCTTGATGTTATGTTTTATTTATACAGGTCTCTGATAATGCACCAGATTGGTTTTTATTTCTTTTTAACTGGCACACCATGTTACTACTCTGTGGAGGAATTTGAAAGCGATATACAGGAAGGATTACTTGAGATGCTTTATTAAAGCCAACATCTTGTAAGCATATACCTTTGGGGGAGATGGTGTAAAAAGTCACAAGAATTACGGTGGTATTCCTTCGGTTCATCACGAGGTTGAAGAATATACTCTTTTTCCGGGAACTTTGTGGACTTTTATATGCTCATTGTAGACAATCTGCACTATTATTTCTCCATTTGTTTTATATTTCCATGAGTCTGATTCCCAGACTATAGGAACTCCAATTGAGGAGAGAGATAAGGGTCAGCTATCCAGTGAAGGGAGTATAGGAGGTCCTATCTCCTGTGAGATGGGAAAAGGTGCGCGCTAAGTGTATGTTAATGACAGATTCATTCTGTCTACATACTTATAAGGGATATAGGTCGACCAACCGGCGTCCCACGCAGTGAACTAATAAAGAAAGACTCTGAGACAAGTATTTGGCAAAAGTATTTTGGACACAGCTTTGTTAAACAATTTAATAAAATTTACTACCTTTTCCAGTTCCATTTGGAAAAATAGGGCGTGTTCTGCCTACCAACGTCCTCCGGAGACCAGCCCCTTGGCATAAATCACCCTCCAATTGCTGAAACCTGGCACGCCGGCTGTATTGGCCCAACCGTTGAAGGTGGAACCAGGCATGCGGCCATCAACCCAGGGTGATACTGCCTGGCGTTCTCTCTAGAAAAAAGTTACCACCTTCTTCAGTTCCATCTGGAAAAATAGGGCGTGTTCTGCCTACAAGGCACCGCAACAAGGTCCTGCGGAGACCAGCCGTCTTGGCATAAATCACCCTCCAATTGCTGAAACCTTATCGCTGCACCATTCCTCTCCACTGATGCACCACTGTCATTTTAGCCAAATATGTATCCCGTACTCCGAAACTTATGGGCCTTTGCCCTTGTGACTTCAATCCAAAAGCCTCATCATATCTCCATCATACTGACCCCCGTATTCTCTGTAAACTGAATGAATAACGTTTGTGTACTTTAGCATACACATTGCACTGCCTGGGAATGACCCCATGTAACAACCAGAGTACACAAACATCCTGCTGAGCCAATATATCTATAGTTTTGTACGCATCTGCTTGCGCTGCTCACTCTCTTTTTCCTTGAGTCTCACCTCGGTAAATGTAAATAGATCAACAAAATTACCCTTCTCAGTTTCCTTCCTGGTGTGTTTTGGCAAATGTCCCATCACTGCTCCCAACTCACAACCGACAGCTACGCTTCCCTGTACGAACAAACTTTATTTCTGCGACTCCACCTGCACAAGTCTATTCCTTACCGCATCCAGCCCGGGGCCCACTAGTTTCTTCTTCCTCCTATTATCCCTTACCACGTGCCGCTGCTCCTTCAACGACTTATACATCTGCTCACTCTCTGACTCGAATGAACTATCGTTACCTGAACTGTAAACTGCGCCCTCTCGATCCTTATAAACATCCCTAACCTTAATATTTGCATTACCTACATCCTTATCATCAGTTGTACATTACAATTTTACACAACGTTATTATTAATCTCACCATTCCCTTGCGATGAGATGAATGTTCTTCTGGCCACGCTGGAAATGGCGATGCACCGCTAGCTGCGCTTAACGTGGCGTCAGCTCTCCAGTGTACCCTCTCCTGTTATCCAATGAATGACCTTTTGGGTGCGCTGGAAATGGCGTCAGCTGTAGAAAATGTACCACCCACTGCGCTGGACATGCCGTCAGATTTTCGGTGGACCTTCCCCTGTGAGATGATGCACAAGCTGCTGCGCTGGGCATGGCATCAGCTGTCCGGTGTGCTGGTGTTGGAGTCCCCGCTGGACCGAGTGTGAATTCTGTTATGTTAATCAACAGCATCTGCTGCTATCGCTGAACACCTTGAAGGACAGATCTTGGTATGAGTGTGTCGGGTGATCTTGGTATGAGTGTGTCGGGTGATCTTGGTATGAGTGTGTCAGGTGGCTCAATGATGAGGTTTTAGCTGTATGGTGCAGACTTGTGTACTTTTTGCCACGAGTTGTGCTAAACTCTCGAATCACCAGGACTTCTGAAAAAGATGCTGTAATATTTTTCAGTTATCAGACAACTTTAATGGTACTTAGGCAAATTTACCGACCACAGGGTCTTTATGTAATATTAACTTATTAGTGCTATACAATATTTTAGCAGAGAATTTGTATATTCAGGAATAATAGCACTTGTAAATAGCTGTAATAAGACACCTCCCAGTACTATGTCCTTGTCCCCAAGTGCTTGTATGGCCATAAAACTCCCATGAGAATAAACAAACATATAGCACAAAGGGGTTTAACTTGCATCTTGTGCTTATAGGTGTGATGTGACAACCCCCTATTAAGTCTGTGCTAGCCCAACATATTCAAACCCATGCTATTCAAGATTTATTATATCTTACAGACTTCTGACCACACAGGATGAATTTGGTTGAATCAATAGTAAAATCAGAGCAATGAGGCATGCTAACTGCGTTATAACATTACTACTGTATTTCACCACAATAAATAATCTACAGCCTTCACTGACGTACCTATTTAGTTACTGTGTTACCTCAATATTTTACAAATTACACATATATATGCCAGACTTGCCAACTCTCCCGAAATATCCGGGAGACTCCCGCATTTTGCGAGAGTCTCCCGGGCTCCCGGGCGAGTGTGGCAATCCCCCGCATCTGGATAATTCTGCCCACTTCCTAGTGAAGTGGGCAGAATTAAGTCCCAAACGCCGCGATTCCCGGTGAATCGCGGCGTTTGGCCCCGCCCCCCGCTGTCAAATGACGCATTTTGCGTCATCACGTCATGGGGGCAGGTCCAAAATGACGCCACTTGGAGCCCCGCCCCCCCGTTACGCCCACCTCCTCTGCAGGCTCCCGGATTTCACCAACAGAAAGTTGGTAAGTATGATATATGCCTGCTATATTTAGCCCAACACCATAACATACATGCACTATTATTAATGCTGATAATGAGACCAGCTTATAAGTGATGACATCAATGCTGCTAATGATATATTTTAAAGGAGTCTAACAGCGTAATAAATTAACCTGTGCAGCATAAATATATTTTGCATTCACCTTGTAATGAAAATGCATTTCGTCGATGAAGGTTGAATACATTTAATAGTCTTACAGTATAATAATAAATAATATATGTATGCAGACCTGTACCTAATGTCTGTAATATAATAAGTATCAGTAAGGTAGTATCCTATATCTATATATATATCACCGTAGGGATAGTAGTAATTTAAGGTAGAGTATCTATAAGACTACATCAGCACAGGACAGACATGTGACCGGGAAGTGAAAGTAATAGCTAAAAGAAAAGAAACCACAGCATGTATATATTCTGAGTGACTACAAATCTTACTATTAATAAATAAATAATAATATAATAACATATATGATGATTCCTTATTGTAATTGTAACCACAGCCTGGATATAACCTTGTCCCCTCCTGGTAATCAGCCCGATCAACATACAATTTCACTCCCTGTCTCCTAACTAATCATGTCAAACAAAAGTCTGGGAAAGGGGGTGATTAATTATTTGTACCATCAGCATGCTGGTCTATGCATGAAGTAGATCAATATGAACATAAAAAACAAAAACAATACAATACGAAAAAACTAATTATGTCTCTGAACTAAGCAATTTTGCCTCTGCCTTGTCCCACCATAGACAGTATTATTTTGTTACACACATTGGACCTCATTTAGAGTTGGACGCAAAGTCCGTTTTAGGCGCATCGAAAAAAAGACACTATAACGCATGTGCAGCAAGCACCATATCCGCCTGCATCTTGAACGCAATTAACACTTGCGACAGCTTGCGACTCACTACGAGAGAATGGGAGGAACGCGGAATTGTGAAGACGTGACCCTATAAGTAAATCCTAGTCGCAGTGAGGCGCAGACGCAACACACGTCAAAAAAGGGCTAAAGCTGTGCAGCAGGAATTAGGTGGCGCAAGCGGTTAGCTAGCTGCAGGAACTGCTTGCAGCTCGGTAGGGTATTATGAGTGGGACGCAACTGGGGTTGCTTGCCACTCGTAATACCCTACAAAGCTGCGGCACACTCCCACTCCTACACTTCCTAGACGGACTTTGTGTCCGACTCTAAATGACGTCCATTAACTTCCAAGTCTCCTAACCCAGACATCTCTGCTTAACAATTGATATCTGAGTACAATACAATGCCTCTAACATTTATACTTTAGTTCACACTACATAGCTTCCCTATTTTACTTATTTTAATGTATTTACTTTGTAGCATTAAAAAGACTCACAATGTTAAATTAATCAAAATAAAATTAACGATTTTAGATTCTTTTTTTTAAGTTCATCATTTAAAATTTCTTTATCTTTCATTTGAATTTATGAATTCATATTTACCAGTCCCAGGGCTGATGCCCCAGAGCGTCCAGGTCTTCCTCTGTTAATTTAAAATCCTTGGAGGTCCAGAGGGTTGTTCAGAGTCCTTGCAAGATTGAAAAACTATGTATAATAAACTTCCTTCCCCCTCTCCTTTAACTACCCTCACCCTGTCTCGCCCCCTCCTTTCCCTGAGTGGCTACCTGTACTGCTTAGGTGTAACCAAATAGGACGGACTTCGTTGTCTGCCCCCCCTTTCTTCATGTCATTTGCATCAGGCCACCTAGCGACCATCCTCCCTTATCCCTCTTCGGCGCTATTCCTGCGATTCCTTAAATGTTTTTTTATTTTGCCAACCATGTTCCGGAGGATTATTTGGGTTTTACAAGCTGCAAGGAAAGAACATTTTTTGGGGGAATAATTTAAATGTTTTTTTTTTTTTACTTGGATAGCCACAGACCCTTGGAATATTGGGGGGTATTTGGGCCAGGAAAATGGGCCAGGAAAGAAGGGCACAGGTTGTTGGCAATGCACCCACATATAAGGAGGAGCGGAGTCAAATCCTTGCCACTGGAGAGGACAGAAGGCATTTATGTGCACTACTATGCCAGGCCACGGGCACAGCAATAGGCTGGTGAACATAGCTATGCCTTTTAAAAATAATAATTATTTTTTTTAAATACAATAATAAAGCATACACAGGTACCTCCTGTACCCCCTGATGGTAGCCCTCACACAACACAACCTAATTGACATGGCAGCTGCTGTGGCAGAATTTAGCAACACGCAAACACAATTTCTTCAGACCCAAAGCAAACACTTGATCCAAATTAATCAACACATTAAAAGGGCAGTAAAAAAAAAAAAACAAGTTACATACCGCTGTCCACAATTGGCCATTCAAATTCCATAGAGAGCATCAATAATAAGCTCACACTGATGACTGTGGCAAAAAAAATTTTTGACAGCCTCATCCAGAGAGCTCAACTCAACTGTCAAAAATGCAGTTTCAACAAATACACCAAGATTTGCTTGCACGCTTGCCTCCAACTGAAAGCAGTATAGCGAACACACCGTCCACTTCTGCCACAACTGTGCCAACATGGAGCTCTGTACCCACCAGGGGTGGCAGAGGAAGCGGGCACAGGGGTGCAAGCACGGAAGAACCAAGCTCTAAAATAAGAAAACAGACGTGTGGTATTATATTATTGAACAGCATATAGTTCTATTATTTTTACACAGTCATGTTAATAATAAAAAATGTATTGTTATACATTACAAATTCATCTTTATTGGCTTTCAGTTACACTGAACTACTTGATGGTCCATGTCTTTTAACAATGGTCTACTCAATATTATTGTAGTT
The DNA here is from genome assembly GCA_036250195.1 of Mixophyes australis. Classification (NCBI taxonomy): domain Eukaryota; kingdom Metazoa; phylum Chordata; class Amphibia; order Anura; family Limnodynastidae; genus Mixophyes; species Mixophyes australis. The sequence continues at coordinate 19,291,832 of JAVHZZ010000002.1, read as the reverse complement.
TGGTTAAAATGACAATTAAAGAGACCAATAAGATTTATATGAGTATTAATACCTAAATATTGCATCAACATACTATGCATCTGTGTACAATGCTATAACTTTAGTTAGGCAACACCCCAGTAGAGCAACCTATTTTGCATTACAAATACTATGACAAAGTGACAGAGGTAGAGTCCACAATAGACTCCTGACAAATGACCCATGCTCAAGAGTAAGGCAAGAATAAACGTTTATTATGCTTTGTATTTTGTTCTTGAAAGATCAGTTAAGTAAATGTTTATTTATTAAAAGCACATACACGTGAAGTAGGTTTGAATTAGTCTCTACCCCCCCCCCCCCCTCCCAATCTGTACCCTGCACCTCAGCTGATGGTACAAGCAACCCTGCAGAACAGTGGTCAGGGAACAGGGGTAAAAATGAAGTTCCTGGGGTAATGCTGCCGATTCACATGCCGTCACTTGGATTGTAGACCCCTTTAAATGTGAAATTGCTGTTGTACCAGAAGAGCCTCAAGGGTTGGCAGAGACACTTCTTGAGCTGCGATGCAATAATGAAGCACGTATTGCATTTGAAAACAAAGCAGATCTGTCATATATTTGGATGTCAACAGCTGCAAAGGCATCAAAATTGCACATGAGGAGGCAGTCAAAAAGTTGCTGCCTTTTGCAACAACCTACCTTGGTGAACAAGGATTTTCCACTCTAACGAACATAAAAACAAAGCAGAGAAATGGATTGGACGCTGAAGACTGTATCCAAATAGCTCTGACATCAAAATGCCCCAATATTGATGCTCTCGTATCAAAAATGAAGCAACATCATTTCTCCAAAACCTGAAGTTTTGAAGTTGAAGCTTTCAAAGAAATTTTGAATAGATTCAATAAAATTTTGAATTCCAATAATTAATAATATACGATTTCCTTCCTTTCAAATCAAGGGGGTAACGTCGGCGTATCTAAATATATTTGGGGGCAAAAGGTAAAAAAAGTTCCCTGACCCCTGCTGTAGAAGCACCCAACGTGATTGATCAAGGCATCTGAACCTGGTCTTCAATGGTACAAATTTGCATTCTATCACACACCAGCCCCTCATTACATTTGCGCTGGACAGGAGTGTGTCGATGCAACAGAGGTGTCATTAACCTTAAGCCACCTCCATATTCTAAATCAGGATTTATTTAACAAGCCATCTCTCCAGAATATCCCCCTTATCTCAAACTTTGCATAGAGGGATGACCGCTGCAAGATATATGAGGCTATGTATGAACCAGGATTGACAGACACAAAATTCCTATGTATGTTTGCATCACAGGTCACCTGCACATTCAGAGAGCGATCGTAGTGGCAGTTGATATTCACCTCTGCCCTGTGTATAAGTCCTCTCAGACCAATATGTGTACAATATATAGCACCAAGATATTAGGTAGTCCTGGGAGTGTCGAAGTCGTATAATTGGATGAACGAAAGTATATTGGTTGATATTGTTTTATTGGTCGATTGCACTCAGTATGCCACGGTACACGTGGCATATTGCGATCGCACGGTGAAATACGCACGTACACACACGCATTACAACATTTAGTTATTTATGTAATTCATATTCATATTGGTTCCGTTACACAGTCATTTATGAGCAGATAGTATTTAGTTTATTATTAGTTTATATAATATGATTATGTGTACACTTCAGTGTTATTTAAGGTTCAGGTTATAAGAAAGGTGTCTAGTATCATATTAAACCCCTTTTCACCAGCAGCTGTCCGGTGCATTCAGCGAAGAGATTGCACATTGCATACTCTAGTTATTGATGTTAGGGAATAAACCTTTAATATGATACTGACCATTAAATGCTAATAGACTAATTGTAACTGGAGAGTCAGGCAGGTATGCAACGCTTACGGTTTTCGGTTCCTCAACAAAGGGTGGATTAACGGACGTGTCTCATATGGGAAAGAACGCAATGTGTTTAAGACCTGTGGTTCACGTTGTGTTGCGGAACCGAATGTCCGTTGTTGCATAGTCTGAAGGAACGCTAACTAGAATTTAGAGACAAGAAAGAAAAATGTTTCTTTTTATTGTCGTTTTGCGTTTTAAAGGGTATTGCATTGCATAGGGTATGTGTACTTCCTACATTGAGTATGTGTACTCCCGGTATTGAGTATGTGTACTTCCGGTATTGTTGCCACGTGTGTAAACAATCATGATCATAGTCTGTTATCTATGCATAGTGTAATCACTTGGTAAAATCTCTGAAAAGATAGTGCCATTGTTTGGGAAATTTATTTCCTGTACAGAAAACAAAAGGTTGTGTGTGTGTGTATGCGAATGTTATGCATAAAGACAAAAGTATACTGGTAACGGAATATAGGGTTTTGCACGTGCACCCAATACTAATCTCGATGTTCACAGATAACTAGTATCTCTGAGTATCTGCGGTTAGACCGCATGGTAAGGCCTTGATTAAGTATTGGGAGGGCAGCGTGGAACTATTGAAGATAGATAGCGCTTTGGTACAGGTGTGTCTGATGGGGCACGATAAAAAGGGGACCTGACAACAAAGGTTCTGTTCTCGGTGTGAACAGGATATAAAGAAACCTTTGTGTGAAGTGGTGTTCTGTTCTAACAAAGAGCAGGGGATAAAGAGACACCACAGAGTATACATGGCAGGTATACTCAAAGCAAAAATAACAGGTTTTCGCGGCATTCCCAATAGTAATCACAAAGCTTACTGATAGTTAGTATCCGTAAGAGGTGCGATCGGACCGCATGGTTGATTTAGTGCAGCCGTGATTGCGACTTGGGAGATGTGGGCGGAAATACGCTGCAACCACTGATATTCTTGATTGATATCAGTTGCTAACAGTGGTAAAGTACTCAAACTAGGAAGGGCATTGATATTTTTAAGGGGACGTACCTGTTGACATCGTCCAGGGCCAAGAAGTCATGGCCAGTTGTGTGCTGCCTAATGAATGGCCGGTTGGGTCGGCAAAGCATGTTATGTATAATAAATACAGTGCATATGTAACGGCATACTGAGACAAATGGGTCAAGATTACCCGGGAGTGTGTGAAACCTTTCCCAAACATAGGTAGTTTTGTTAAGTAATGTTAGAGATAAAGTGCGGTTGATTAAATCAACAAAAACGAGAATTGAACATGATGACTGTTTAAAATTGTGGCAACAAGAAGGGTACACGTGGCAAGGGGACGCGTGCTCAGCGGAAGTAGGCGTGGCGCAAATCGCGCACACAACGGAAGTGAGCGGTGCAAAGCGTGGAGAACTGAGCGCATGCGCGCCCTCGCAGCCAAATGCGATTGAGGTGATAGGTACAGCCAATACCAAAAATGTTAAAAATGTAATGAGTAAGTTGTATGATGTCTTAAGTAATGTTTTAGTGGAAGAAGATGTGCCCACAGTCATTTCAGCCATTGCCCATGCCAGTAACATACACAAACAAAGAAAGGGAATGGTTCCACCAGCAGGGGCAGCAGCTGAAATTGGTGAGAATAATGTAAAGGTTATCAAAGGGGGAGACATTCATTGTACTGCATCAGCGATTCCAGCAACTAGTTCAGAACATAGTGATTTGGTAGGCTTATATCCTGTCCGCACAACAGCAGTTCCCAATGGGAAAGCGGACAGAGATGGTGTAGTTCCCATGAAACAGGTAGCAATGTATTGTCCATGGACTAAGACGGAACTATTTAAAATTATGTCTGATTTCCCTGATCCTAGAAAAGATTTGGCCAAGTGTCAGAAATTTATTAGACATTTAGGTAATGCACATGAGCCTACTAATAAAGATTGGCGAGTGTTGTTTAGAGCCTGTCGTCCTCTCGATAATGATATACAAAAGTTCATTAAGGATTGTAGGTTGGAGAAGGATAAACCCTTAGCTGAGGATGACAATCAGGATAATATTGGACGTATAATCACAGAGTTGGCCATATATTTTCCAGTGACAACGGAATAGGGCAAAATATTCACCATCAAACAAAAGAGTAATGAGATTACAACTGATTATTTTTCTAGGGCTCTAGCGGCCATGATTAAGTGCACAGGGATATCAGATATAAGGGTAAATCCACATCATAGGGAGGTAGCTGTTGCAGTACTAGTGGATGGCCTCCGGGAGGATCTAAGGACCTGGATACAAACCTCTTTTCCTAATTGGAGAGGTCTCACGGTAAATGAAATTAGAGAGAATGCTGTAGAACATGATAAAAATATATGTAAAAAGGAAAAAGCGCAGAGTGATAGGTTAATGATGTTGGGTATCCAGGCATTAGAAAAATTACATTCACAACCTCAGAATTATAAAAACCACTATAAGGGACGAAAGAAACAGAAATCTTTGAAGTGTTTTAACTGTCTTAAGAAGGGACATTTGAGGAAAGATTGTATAGAAAATATTAGAGCAAAAGCGGAAATTAGGACCAGCCAAGGCAAATAATAATCTGTGGTAAGTATTAATGTGCAAGGTTAGAGGAATAAAAAAACTTATTTAAAAGGTAATCTTTGTTGATTTTGCTTGTTTGTTTTATGTTGTCACATGCTTGCTTTTCTGATCACTGGCCGATGGAAAAGAATGGAAATGTTTGTTTTGTTTGCTGTTTTAAGATAACTGTCTTGTTTTCCTCTCACAGAAAAGGGTACACAGAAGAAATATAGACTTAGCGTTTAAAGGGGTGGGATAGAGAAATAGAAAGATTACTCTTGAAAGACTAATTAACAATGGATTAATGGAACACTCTTTGTTTTAGGCTGCAGTGACTCATGATAATTTGTTTGGCTGAGAATCATTATCCAAAAATGAAGTATGTACATACTTTGCTCCAAAATATCGTTTTATGTATCTCAGATGAGTCATCTAGAGTTAATTTATACATTTCTCTGTCATAAGTCAGAAAGTCAGTTGAAAAGGTATGTACTTAATGTGATACCGAGTTCTTAATGAACAAATGACGGACGACATTGGATTGCACGTTTGACGTAAGACCCGCTAGTCAAGTATGGGGAGGGGTCATAGTTTAGCAAATAGCTAAGGGGATTAGTGGAATGAATACAGCCGTTTTCCCATAGAGTCCAATCCAGCTGTCATTTTTGTTGTAAAATCTCCCTTTCTGCATGTATGTTTGTTTTCAAACCCTTGTATTCAAAGCTTTGTATTCCTATTATTCATTGCTTTCTTATTTCTCATTCTTTACATCTATGCTAGTCTCTCTCTCTCTCTCTCTCTCTCTCTCTCGCTCTGCTCTTGTATAGATACGAAAAAAGACAGACATAGTCTTATTAAGGGGGCTAAAACATATTTTTTTTACATAAGACAAATTCAGGGATACACACACTAGATTGACATGAGTTACAGAAACAGTCAGGGGTTTGGTGTTATTTGTATAGAAGCTGCTAATTTTAAGCAGAAAGTTTTTGTGTGAAAATACGAGTCATGTTTTTTTATAGATTGCATATCTGTTTTGGGTTTTTTTGTGTTTTATGCCTCCTGTACAAAAATGTGCCTTTATATGTATGCACAAAGGGTGGATAGGAGATTGCTGGAGGTTAGGTATACAGATATGCATCTCTGTGTAGAACATTGGAGTAGGATTTTTGCCACAAGATACGACACCCTAGAAAATGTAGAATTTTCGTGTTTAATATTTTTCTACTGTTAGACAGACATGTACTGGATACTGTTATATTTGAAGAAAGTGTTAAAGAAATAGACCCCTTTGCCTTTCTCACTTAGACAAGTAGCTGAATGTGGGGTACTGAGGATGGCATGGGAGTTGGCAGAGGGAAAATCGATTGATATACATTGGTCTTCAGCATTTTTCTAGTCTAGGGGGCGACGTTGAGTTGACTGAAAAATCTTTTTTATAGCAATACCAGCACATAAGTAGCACACTACATAGAGGACTTTATACAGTGACACAGTTACCAACTGAAGTAGCTGCTAGTAAAGTCCACACTTACACACACGACCATACATCGCTGTCACACCAGGGCAAACATAGCTGTCAAATAGACAGCAGGGTTTTATGTGACAGCTAACAAATCTATGTTTTGTTTTGTTTTTCGTTGTATTGTTTTAGTTTTAAAATGTGAACACACACACATGCACGCATACACATATTGGTTAATATATGAAGATTTGGGTTACCTGAAGAATTTCTCCAGATAAAACAAATCCACGTCATCCAATTACCACCATGCAGGATCCTCAAGTATACACTGGTGTACCAATGAAATATGTCTGGGTAAAGGTGTATTGAAATGTGTCTAATGTATTACTGTGTCATACTCAAAGCTTTTGTTATTCAATGTGATAGCCCTAGAGTTATAATAGGTGATAGGGGTATTCATGTTATTGATAATAGATGTATAATGTATGAGTAGTGGTAACAAATCACATAATTTCGATTAGCCACAAACCAGTGTGAACACAAAGTAACGGTACTCGGTAGAACAAATTGAATAGAATAAGAGTTGGAACTTAAAATAAATCACTTTGTAATACACTTTGCAATACAATCGCCTATGCAATGCTTATTTGAAAACGATAAAATTACTTTAATAGGAGCCTATAGAATGATGCCTTTAATTTATATGCCTCCTGGCTGGGGAAGCAAATATATGATTTAGAGCACTTAACACTTGAGAAAATGCCGGATATGTAAGGCTACAACTTGAGAACACACCGATGGAAATCACCTGTGGCCATAAAGTTTAAAGCACAAAATGATTTGTGCAGTCCGGACACTGCACTGGAGTGTGATGTTAAAGGCCCCAAATCATCTCACACATGCTCATAAAATCGCTGGTGTTTTATGAGATGAACTTAAATAGGCAATTTGTAATGTGGTGCCGGCAAACCTATGATTTGCCGGTTGTATTACAGTTGTTTAGACGTCAGTAAATCTTGCATTCTCAAAACCACCAAATAAATCACCAAACAGTGGTTTCACTAAACTGCACTTTAGCCTTGACCCCCTTGGTGGTTGTTTGGACTATATAAGTTCACCTGTTACTCCACCCTGGAGCTCTTGTCTATACTTTGGTATCCTGATACCCTGTACTCCTCAGATCCTGTACTCCTGATATCCTGTACTCCTGGTATCTAGTACTCCTGATATCCTGTACTCCTGGTATCCAGAACTCCTGATATCCTGTACTCCTGGTACTTCTGGTATCTAGAACTCCTGATATCCTGTACTCCTGGTACTTCTGGTATCAGAACTCCTGATATCCTGTACTCCTGGTACTTCTGGTATCCAGTACTCTTGGTATTTCTGGTATTCAGAACTCCTGACATCCTGTACTCCTGATACTTCTGGTATCCAGAACTCCTGGTATCCAGTACTCCTGATATCCTGTACTCCTGATACTTCTGGTATCCAGCACTCCTGATACTTCTGGTATCTAGAACTCCTGATATCCTGTACTCCTGGTACTTCTGGTATCTAGAACTCCTGATATCCTGTACTCCTGGTACTTCTGGTATCAGAACTCCTGATATCCTGTACTCCTGGTACTTCTGATATCCAGTACTCTTGGTATTTCTGGTATTCAGAACTCCTGACATGCTGTACTCCTGATACTTCTGGTATCCAGAACTCCTGGTATCCAGTACTCCTGATATCCTGTACTCCTGATATCCTGTACTCCTGATACTTCTGGTATCTAGAACTCATGATATCCTGTACTCCTGGTACTTCTGGTATCCATAACTCCTGGTATCCAGTACTCCTGATATCCTGTACTCCTGATACTTCTGGTATCCATAACTCCTGGTATCCAGTACTCCTGATATCCTGTACTCCTGATACTTATGGTATCTAGAACTCCTGATATCCTGTACTCCTGATACTTATGGTATCTAGAACTCCTGATATCCTGTACTCCTGATACTTATGGTATCTAGAACTCCTGGTACTTCTGGTATCTAGAACTCCTTATATCCTGTACTCTTGGTACTTCTGGCATCCAGAACTCCTGATATTTTGTACTCCTGGTACTTCTGGTATTCATAACTCCTGGTATCCAGTACTCCTGATATCCTGTACTACTGATACTTCTGGTATCCTGTACTCCTGATATCCTGTGCTGCTGATACTCTGGTATCCATAACTCCTGGTATCCAGTACTCCTGATATCCTGTACTCCTGATACTTCTGGTATCCAGCACTCCTGATACTTCTGGTATCCAGAACTCCTGATATCCTGTACTCCTGGTATTTCTGGTATCTAGAACTCCTGATATCCTGTACTCCTGGTACTTCTGGTATCCAGTACTCCTGGTATTTCTGGTATCCAGAACTCCTGATATCCTGTACTCCTGGTACTTCTGGTATCCAGTACTCCTGGTATTTCTGGTATCCAGAACTCCTGATATCCTGTACTTCTGGTATTTCTGGTATCTAGAACTCCTGATATCCTGTACTCCTGGTACTTCTGGTATCCAGTACTCCTGGTATTTCTGGTATCCAGAACTTCTGATATCCTGTACTCCTGGAACTTCTGATAACACGTATTTTTGTCACTTCTATTACTCTGCTAGTCCTGGAGTCTTTTTATAATTGAGTTCACCATTTGCTTGTCGCTATCACCAGACTCTGGCTGACTGTTTTGTGAGCACATCTTTAAATAAAAGCATCATCTCAAAACAAAGGTCTGTCAGAAATTTCCTTAATATGTAACAGGTTTCTGTGATTTCTGCCCTCATGTTAGTGGTTTGGGTTCATACTACAATCCTGTGTATTGTGCTCTTTATTTTATGGCTGTTACCTTTATATAAACATCCCAGAGTTTAGCTTATTGTGGAAGTTAAGGCTGTCTAGGGAGGTTCTAATGCTTTGGACTCTTGCTCCTTTGGCATATTCCATTGTGTTGTAAAATAATAATTGAATGATCTCAGGAATTCCATCGTCTTTCCGATTTGTAGTTAGGAGGAACTGAGCTCTTACTGAGACTAACTGAAATTATACTGACGGTTAGCATTGCCCACACTTTTGAGAATTTATGTGAGAAGTCTTCCATAGTTCTCAGTGAAATCACTGCATTGTTTTCTCCTCTGTGTCACTTGCCAATCAAAGTCACCGTATGCTGGTGATTGGAAGGAGGAGCTGGGTCCCACCCGCTCTCTTCATTCACGTGGTAGGTAAGATCTTATTCAGGTGGTATTTAAACCCTGACATAGTCCACAAGTTCAGGCAATTGATTCCCCATTTTTTCAAATGTTCCATTCGAAGCTCAATGAGAAACCTCTGGTTGGCCTACCCTATAGCAAAGGCATTTTGGCTTGATGATGACTCTCTGATCAATAGCATATTGGAATCTGATTCATTACACCCTATTTGAAGCTAAATGGACAGCTAATGATTTAAGCCAACTCATGGTTAGAAGTCAGTTCTAAGAGGCGATGACACATGAGAAACTGGTGGGTTTCATGGAGAATGGTCACTTTTCTGTCTGGAATCCTTGGATACAGTGGAAGCCTGTGGTCTACAGGAGCAGAGTCTGAGTAACAATAGTATAACAATCCAGCATTTAATCTTGTTATTTCTGGGTGGCAGGAGGACGGGTGAGGGGATCGCTGCCTCACTTCAAAATTATTTTAGCTTCTGTTATTTTACCCTTTCGCAGTTCTCTGTCCCTTCTGCTTCGATGTACAGATTATTGTGTTAGAACACATGTCTAGGAGTGATGCAAGATGTTAGATGGACCATGAAATGAAAGCTGACGTACCTGCTGGATACTGTCGGAGGACAGTTTTGAACATAATAACACTCTGCTGCTTGGGACAAAGCTGAAAATGTGACAGGTACCGATGGTCACTGGTGTACATGGTTTGGATGTTGGGGAGTGTATAAACCGAGCACATACCCACTATTAATAGGAAAAGTATATATATATATATATATATATATATATATATATATATATTACACTGTTATATATAGATCAGTATGTTTAAGTCAATCCATGTTAATCAAAAAGTTATCAGTGCTGTTTCATCCCAGTACAGTGGTCACTTTATTAGTTATACCTGTACACCTGCTGCTTAATGCAAATATCTAAACAGCCAATTATGAGGCCGAAACTCATTGCATAAAAGCATGCAAGCGTGGTCAGCATATCGTGAGTTCTGGATACCAGAACTACAAATTATTAGGAGCTCTGTATACCAGGAGTACAGGATATTAGGTGTTCTGTATACCAGGAGTACAGGATATTAGGAGTTCTGGATACCAGGAGTACAGGATATTAGGAGTTCTGGATACCAGGAGTACAGGATATTAGGAGTTCTGTATACCAGGAGTACAGGATATTAGGAGTTCTGTATACCAGGAGTACAGGATATTAGGAGTTCTGGATACCAGGAGTAAAGGATATTAGGAGTTCTGGATACCAGGGGTACAGGATATTATGAGTTCTGGATACCAGGAGTACAGGATATTAGGAGTTCTGGATACCAGGAGTACAGGATATTAGGAGTTCAGGATATCAGGAGTACAGGATATCAGAAGTTCTGGTGTCACGATGAATGGTTTGACTATCTCCGAAACTGCTGATCTCCTGGGATTTTCATGCACAACAGTCTCTAGTGTTTACAGGGAATGGTAGCAAAATTAAAAAACATCCAGTGAGCGGCAGTTCTGTGGGTGAAAATGTCCTGTTAATGAGAGAGGGGTACAGGAGGATGGCCAAACTGGTTCAAGCTAACAGGAAGGTGACAGTAACTCAGATAACCATGTGCTACAACAGTGGTTTGCAGAAGAGCATCTCTGAACGCACAGCACGTCCGACCTTGAAGTGGATGGGCAGCAGAAGACCTCAACGAGATCCACTCCTGTCAGCTAAGCCCAGGAACAGAGGCTACAGTGGGCAAAAGCTCACCCAAACCGAACAGAAGAAGAAAAATGTTGTCTGGTCTGAAGAGCCTTCATTTTTTCTGTGATATGCAGATGGTAGGGTCAGAATTTGGCATAAACAACATGGATCCATACTACCTTGTGTCAACAGTGCAGGCAAGTGGTGTAACGGTGTGGCAAACATTAGGCCTCTTTATACCATCATTCACATGTCACAGCCTACCACAGTATTGTTGCTGTCCATGTGCATCCCTTCATGGCCACAGTCTACCCTTCTTCTAATGACTACTTCCAGCAGGATAACGCACCATGTCACAAAACACGCGTCATCTTACGCTGCTTCCACCAACATGACAATGAGTTCAGTGTACTACAATGGCCTCCACAGTCACCAGATCTTGTATAAGATTTATCTATTCTTCTCTTTGAATATAATATTTCTATTCTTTATTAAAATATATTATGCATAGATACAGCCATTACTGGACGAAGCAGACATACGCCCAGGGTCTCAAATGCCAATTGACAATCTATATTTGATTAAGTCATTCTTTTATAGAAAAATCTTACTTATCATTACCAAAAACATTACCAAAAACATTACTTGTACTTTGACCTAGGTCAAAGCTGACATTCCATCATTAAAGTGACATTTTCTTGGAGGGGCCTTTTGGAAGGGTCTTTTTGACCTTATTTTGAGCAAACATTGGCTTTGTCCGGTCATTGTGAAGTAAGGGAGATTTACAAGAAGTGTGTCTCTCGTCCTCTGTTGTGTAATATGTAAAATAAATGTCAGTACTTTTCCTCTTAACAGCACAGGCACATAAACTTAGATTAGTTCTGTATATCCGACCATGGCCTTATCTGTGTGGAGTTTGTATGTTCTCCCTGTGTTTGCATGGGTTTCCTCCGGGCGCTCCGGTTTCCTCCCACACTCCAAAAAACATACTGGTAGGTTAATTGGTTGCTATCAAAAATTGACCCTAGTCTCTCCTTCTCTGTCTGTCTGTGTCTGTGTGTGAGTGTGTGTCTATATTAGGGAATTTAGACTGTAAGCTCCAATGGGGCAGGGACAGATGTGAGTGAGTTCTCTGTACAGCGCTGCGGAATTAGTGGCGCTATATAAATAAATGATGATGATGATGACGATATTAGTAAAATATATAAGTTTATATTTGATTTATATATATTTTGTTAATTATTACTTCAACAATCGCTAACTAGTAGAGCACCTTTAGTATGTGGTGGAACTGAACATGAATGCGCATCCGATAGACCTGCAGCAACTGTGTGATATCATGTCACCATGGACCTGAATCTCTAACGCACGTTTCCAGTACTTTGTTGAATCCATGCCATAAAGTATTCAGGCTGATCTGGGGGCAAAGGGTGATCCTACCCAGTACAAAGTATATATAGTTTTATATAAGTCATATTAACCTTCAAGCTATCAGAGCAAAGTTCTGTTTCATCCTTATCTTTTTTTTTTTTTTATAAACAGTTTTTATTGAGGTATACAATATCACATATACAATTGAATGCATTATGAAATAAATACATATTTTCACATTTTTTAAACAATTCAATAAGTCATTAACATCCTCTATCTCCTATTCTCAAATAATCCATCTTGTCTAGGACTTAACCATTAGAAGGTGGAGATAAGTCAATCGGAGGGTCCGCTGAGACCATTCTTAACCCGTACCACTCAGTATTGTGGAAGCTATTCCAAAGTTGTGTACGTATGATACGGGGTAAGAGAGTTATAAAGCTCTCCCATGCGTCAAAGAACTGCTTTACTCTAACCTCTTTCTGCAAAGACGTCTCTCATCCTTATCTTTTATGCAGTTGTTGATGCCTTTTCTAGAAATGCTTCTACCAGGTAGTAAATATTTCTATTAGGAACTGTTACAGTATCTGCAGAAGAGCTCTCACAAGTTGCATCTTCGCATGAACTGCTCACTTATCTTCAACACTAACACTGAGCCTAGGATACGGTGAGAACACAATCTGCAATGTCGAGAAAGAGACAAATCTAACCAAAGTTCTGCGCGATTGTGTCGTCATTATCCGTTGACTCTAAAGGTGAACATGAGCGTGCACTTGAATGGAGATGCATACGCTGAAGAGTTTGAAAAAATTCTACTCGGTATGTGATAATGAAGCAAAAACCAAATGGGCTACATAATAATTTGAATCATAGGAGAGCTGATTATCCAATGTGTTCCCCGATATGCCCAAGTTGAACCAACTGTTCCAGGCATAGATTTGCAAAAGAGCCATTTTAACGCTAAAGAATGATGCCACTAAGTGAGCACCTGCTACATTATTTCCCTGGTAAGGAGATGCTACTCAGTGAAGACCCACATCATAGAAGCTACCATAATAACGGGCCTTGCCAAAGGGCAGGGCATGCCACATATACCATGTATTCACAGAAACTATCCCTTTGAGTTAAAGCACCTGAGTTTCCCTTTTCCACCACCCTCTTAATTAATATCAACTTTTCTATCTTTCTCCTTAAATACTAATCCATCGATCCTCATTTATGTCCTAATAAGTCATGAGAGTAAGGTGACATTGGGACTGTATTTTCAAAGTCATATTTAATATTATTACCTTTATAACACTGCAATCACTCAGCAATTTTCGTTCACTTGTAAAAGGCATTGGGGAGTGCTGACAAACCACACAACATCCGTTGAGCAGTACAAAAGCAGTTTTGGACCTGCTACACTTCTCGATTTGTGTAAGTGCGGCTATATGTACACCAATGCACATGGGTGTACCGGGCAAGATGGAGGTGCTTGCGGACAAGCGGTAGTGTGCAGAGAACAGGAGTTGGGTAGAGTGAAACGAGAGGGATGCGCCGTCTTTTCCACTCCATGGAAGGACTTTTTGCACCAGATCACGATTGGCGGTCTTTGGGTCTTGCCCAATACTGTTAATGAGGCTCATTTTAGGCTATGCTACACTTTGATGGAACAGCGTATAACTGGGTGCAGGTAAAAAAAACAAAAACCTCAAACACACAAAATCGCCACATGCACTGAAGTATGTACCAATGACCCCTCACTCTCATGATTAATTAAATAGTAAGCCAAAGAGAGGATGCTAGCCGTGCGAAACTTGATGTGCGCTGGGTAGACCATCCAGACACACTAGATCATAACCAAGCTGTTTTTGCGGATTGCATCAAGTGCATTTTATAGATCACCTTAATTCTGTTGAGGAAAAAAGCTTCTGACTCCACCAGCTTAATCAGAAAGGTCCACCTAAGGGTGGTCACTGACTACCCTTTAACAAAAATACCAGTGACTACCACACCTAGACAACGGGTCATGTTCCTTGGCACAATTCTCAGGAAATTACTAACATATATACATGCCGTCGCCAGCATGATATCCTTAATAATGATCAGTATCTTGTAAACAACAAGAAGCAAAAGTTCTCAGAATAAGAATTTATCCTGAAAATTACAGAATGTCCAGCATACAGTACAAGAGAGTTAGCACTGTGCGGTTGTCCTACATATAGGTCGATAAGAGCAGATTTTAATACATAACAACTTTTAAACTTATAGGGCCTGATTCATTAAGGAAAGGAAATCAGAAAAAAGAGTAACTTTGCACCTTGGCAAAACCATGTTGCATTGGAGGGGGAGGTAAATTTAAAATGCGATGGCAGATTTATAGTTGGTGTAGGGCATGTCCTAGATCAACTTTAAATTTCAGTGTAAAAATTGAGCCATCAAGTATTTGTGTGCTACATGACAAAAACAGTCAGTATTTAACTTACGTGCAAAAATAATAAACTCATTTGCACCCCTTGCATTGTAACATGGTTTTGTCCAGGAGAAAAACTCATTTTTTTGCCTTACTTTCCTTTATGAATCAGGCTCATACAGTGCAGCAATCACCATCTTATTGTAAGACACAATCACTGCTTTGGTCGGAGACGCAGAGACTTCCAGGTACATAATCTTCCTGGGGGCAGAACCCCTGATAAGGGGTATTGACCGTGAAAAATGGGGACATCAGGCTCATCTGGATAGACCAAACTTTTTTGCTTTCCCACGTACAAAATGTTTACATATATATATATCTCTTGTGGAAAAATAAAAGGACACAAGGCTCCTCCTAGTACAATACTATTGGGACAAGAAACTGTGATATTGCTGTTCATGATATCTGATGTACTGTCCGTCAGCTAAGTGCTTGCTCCTATATGCTTTGATTTTCCTTCTTTCTCCAATTGATGGAGCTGAGATCTGTATGTGAAGTAGAGGATCATCATTACAGACGGACCATATATGATGATATACGCTGTATGCAATTCCATATATGCCATAAAAGATCCAGTCTATACAGGTTCAGGGGCTGGAGCCTGAGGAAGGATACCTGATCCCACGTGGAAAGATGACGCCCACCTCAAGGAACAATGACCAGAGGAATCAACCAATGGGGCGTCAAGTTCTTGGGAGGTCATGACCCATCGACCTATGGATGTGGAACTTAATACTGTATCTGTGTGATGTCACTGCTTTTTGTGACTGCACAGTGTAAAAATTGTTCATCTCTGGCCTGGGCTGCCAAGAGGAATTCAGTGGCTCTGGTACAACAACTTCATTTGGCCCCCTTTATAGTTGAGCATGGGAAAAAAAATTGCGCTGACACAAAAGTAGCTGTAGGTGTCTTCATGCGATTGGGGGCGTGGCTATGCATCATTGGGGCATGGCTAGCAGGAGAAAAACGCTAAGCCACCCTCCTACAGAAAAAAAAACCTGCATTGTTGTGCACTCCTGACTTTCAGGACATTTAGCACCATAGTGTAGTATATAAAAAATGCAGTGTGTATATAAAGAGTTAATAGTCTTGGACTGCCCTTTACATTGGGCAGAACAGTCGCCAAAAATTGGGATTGTAGCACTAGAATCAGAATATTTCACAGACTGTCCTGCTCTCTCCTACCTGTTCTTGTCACTTTCACCACCTGTGGCTGCTGGTTTCTTTAGTTGCAGCTTGTCTGGATCCTGGAATGTTGGGGGCCCTAAATGGCTACATTTAGAAAATTCCAACCAGCCCCAGCGTTAAATCAATAGCACCCACACATAAAAATTAAGCCTTCCTCTAGCCCCAGCAATAAATTAATAGTATTTACATTTCATAAATATACCTATATCCCGCAACCATCACTGCCATTAAATAATTCATAGTCACGTTTAATAAAGAGACCTCATTCTCCCCAAACTTGCCCCCACATTCAATAGCCCCCAAACCACCCCATCTTAAATTATTAGTCCCCAGTATTAAATTGCCTAATCATCACCCCACAAACAAAATAGCACCCATTAATTAGCCACCACCTACCTCACATTACATTGCCACAAGCCCCCTGTACATTACTGTTGCCCTTCATCATCACCACGCTGTGCCCCCTTATGATCACACTGCACTCTTCATGCTGCTTTTCCCCCCTTCACCTGGCCCCCCTTCATCAGACTGTACCATGCTAAGCACCCCTTCACACTGTGCCTGCCCCCCTTCTTCATCACACTGTACCATGCTGCTTCCCCCCCTTCTTCATCACACTGTGCCTCTCCCCCTTTTTCATCACACTGTGCCTTCCCCCCCCTCCTTTTTCATCACACAGTGCCCCCCTTTCCATCACACCATGCCCCCCCTTTTCATCACACTGTAACCCCCCTTTTCATCACACTGTGCCTTCACCCCCCTCCCTTTTCATCACACATGCCCCCCCTATTTTCATCACAACATGCCCCCCCTTTTCATCACACTGTGCCCTCCCTTTTCATCCCACTGTACCTCCCTCTTTTCATCACACTGTGCCCCCCCCCTCCTTTTTTATCACACTGTGCCCCCTCTTTTCATCACACTGAGCCTTTCTCTCCCCCCCTCCTTTTTCCTCACACTGTGCTTTTCTGCTTGCCTCCCCTTGCCTCCGTTCCTTTACTTGCCTCTGTGCTGGCTTCTTTCAACTCCTTTCTTTTCTTCTGTCTTCTTGCTGGATCCTCTCTGCGCCACTCCTCACTGAATGTCGGGCGTGTCTTGATGACATCACGCCCAACATTCAGTGTGAGCGGAGGAGGGAGGAGGGACGCTGGCGCCACGATCATGTGAGTATATGCTTTCCTTTTTTTTAACTAACCCCCCCACCCGCAACCCTCCCCCCGCAAAAGCAGAGAGGGCCCGGGTAATTAGTACCCCCCCCCCCCCCCCCACCCTTTCGGCAGCCCTGTCTCTCGCTTTAGCAACCAAAGCGTTCTCATAGAAGCTTGTTGTCGGAGCTGACCGCACAGGCGTATGCATGTGATACTTTGCCCTGCATCTAAAACTTTTGTGCTTTAGAACCACAGTGATCGCATCAGAAAATCTTTATCTCATACGATACAATGGACATATCACCATTTACGTTAAAAGAACTGACTTCATTATAACATTGATGATGATGATTCATTAGACAACACTCCAAGACTTTTAAAAAACTGTGGTATAAGCTCAGAAGAACTGTATCGTCAGTCACATTTCTTGTTATTTATATATATTTTGGTACAGTTTACTGTAAACTTCTTTATGTAATGATTTTTTTGCATTTAAAATGAGAGGTCGACTGCGATGAATACCCTGTGACTGAGCAGCTCTTTAACAGTCCTTCCCAATTCAGGCTCCAACAACAGTAAGGCTGGGTACACACTACAGAAATTTCAGACCACAACGATTGTACAAACGACTGGGGAAAAAAAAGTCCCGTTCAGCAGCCGATTCATGGGTGCACACTATACACATATTAAAAGATTTACCCTCAGATCTGTGCTCTTCATCTGTCATAACCATCAGCAGAAAAGATCATGACTCTGAAAACTCTATAGAGATCCTGATCGTAAGTGCATATGCACTGCAGGATTGGAACGACATTGGACCGACATTTAAAGTTCTGCTGAACAATCAAATGAAACGACGTTCGGTACTTTAAAACAACTGTCGATCACCGTCATCACTAATTTATATAGCGCCACTAATTCCACAGCGCTGTACAGAGAACTCACTCACATCAGTCCCTGCCCCATTGGAGCTTACACTCTAAATTGCCTAACATACAGAGAGAGAGAGAGAGAGAAACTAGGGTCAATTTGATAGCAGCCAATTAACCTACCAATATGTTTTTGGAATGTGGGAGGAAACCAGAGCACCTGGAGGAAACCCATGCAAACACGGGGAGAACATACAAACTCAACACAGATAAGGCCATGGTCTGGAATTGAACTCATGACCCCATTGCTGTGAGGCAGAAGTGCTAACCACTGAGCCACCGTGCTGATCATCGTTTAAGTATACACTCTAACGTGATATTGGCCCGAACGGTCATTTATCAAGTGATTGACCCAATGGTCGGCTGCAAACCTGTGGTATGTACCCAGCCTAACTCTAGTGAACAAGTTATCTTTCCCCAATGGTTCCTAAGATAATATGGGAAAGAGAGGTCAATTGAAGAGTTGAATATAATTCCTGTTCTATGTGTTATACAAACAGCAGTTGTCAATTTGTCTCTTTAAAGCACCTTCTGCTCTAATTTCGGTTCTATCCATCTAGTTTTGCGTGTAGTACAAAGAGTTAAAACAAAAATGTACTTACTTCACTGACTGCGCCAGGATCACCGACAGTTCTAACCATCCAAAGCTATAGTCCACTTTTTAATTGTCATACCTCCCAACATCAGAATTTTTGGAATTGGGTCAAAATTGCGCTTCCCTGACACCCTCAGGTTCAGTTATGTGGCGTTGGACACGGCCGCGCCGTGTCGCTACTGATCGACAGCCATCAGGACTGCATCGCCATAGTCTATAGACAGAGGAGAAAGAGGAAGGCAATGGGTGAATGGAGAGGTCCCAGTAAATTTGGTGTAAATGCTTTTTAAAAGTAAACAGTGTTCTGGGACATGGGGGCTCTAATTTTGTACGGTCACCTCTGTCTCTCATTGGCCCCCTCCCCTTTGTACGTCTCTCATTTTGTATTGTGTTTGTCCTTTATTTCTTCCCATTTGTTCTATGTATAAAATTAGTTATCTGCTCCAGTTTCATAGACCCCAACTGTCTCCCTTTACCCCTTTTATCATATCTATAATATCATATCATAATCAGACTTTCTCCCTTACAATCTATTTTGCACGCAGCGGCTAGATTGATTTTCCTTGCAATCCGTTCTTCCTCTGCTGATCTGCTCTGCCAGTCTCTACATTGGCTGCCTGTTTTTTACCGCATTAAGTATAAAATTCTTCTACTAACATACGAGGCCGTCAACAAAACTGCACCAACACACATCTCCTCACTGGTCTCAAAATATTTCACCTTCGTTCTGCACAAGATCTGCGTCTCTCTTCCACTCTCATCACATCCTCCCATTCCCGGTTACAGGACATTTTTCAGGCTGCACCAGCATTGTGGAATTCCCTACCTCGCACCAGAAGAATTTCCTCTGGTCTATAAATCTTCAAGTGTTCTCTGAAAACCCACCTCTTCAGACAAGCTTATAATATTCCTCAACCACCATCTTAACCTCCCTAGGTTACCCTATTACCACCCTCTACACAGCTAACACAAGACAACAACCCTCTGACTAAGCACTTTTTACCTTTGCAATTTGGCTGGACCAATATGCAATATGTAGAACTTACCCTCATGTATCAGAGTCCCATTGCTCCATAGATTGTAAGCTTGTGAGCAGGACCCTCTTACCTCTCTGACTGTCTGTATTACCCAGTATTGTTGTATTACTGTATTTGTTCCCAATTCTAAAGCGTTACGGAATTTCCAGGCTCTATATATAAAAATGATGATGATATCTATTTCTGCACTGTCTTCAACCAGTCGCCCCCATTATTGGCTTTTCCTCTTTCCCTGCAACTAATCCCACCCGTCCTTCTTCTTTCACTTCTATAAGGCCAATAGTATAGACTAAGCACAGGAAATATGGCACTGACGGAAGATTGCAAATTTAGCCACGGTGACCCCTTGCATGTTGTACCCTCGGTTGACCGCCCGCGCCTCGATCGATTAGCAGTAGCGCTGTGAATCATCATATGTTTGCAAACGTGTGTAACTAGGTCCATTGTATTCAGAAATAAGAGGCCATATTAATGACTCATTTTAGAGGTTGCCAGCAGTACACTGAGAGATGTGTGTTATTACAGGATATACATTCAGTATGGATTTAGCCGCAATAGGGCAAAATTATAGCTTTTGTTGAAATAAAGAAGAATCAGACATAAACAGCTACAAGGTTATACAATGAATCATTTTGCATCATTTGCATGTAGCCGGCACGGAGACCAAACTCATTGCGTTATGCTGCTGAACCAGACACCAAGGAGTGAAATTTAAAAATCAATTTCGCAATTGGAGAAAATCTCAGAAAGTAATATATTTTTCCAAACCACAAGCGGTGATTAATCACAGTATCTTTAGAGTTATAACACAGGTTGTCTGGTTTATGCTCCCTTGGATGTCAAAATAAACATCTTTTCCGGGGTTTAAGAATAACCAGAAAAATATGTTGGAAACAAAACAAACATAGACATTGGTAATTATTATGTAACAGGTTCGTAACTTTAAACAGTTCAACAAGTTGTATGTATGGAATTTGTTCCCTGCTCAGTCTCATCAACTGTCCTGATTTAGGTGGGATAGTCCACAGGGAACTTTCCCTGTCGCCCCGACAGTCAGGACTGTTTGGAAGCATTGTGCCTAAATTTATTGATAATATATATATATATATATATATATATATATATATATAAAACCATAAAGTATTAGGGCACATGTGCATGCAGAATAACTGAAATGTCAGACTAGATCTCTCAGTTTCACTAATAAAATAAATAAAAAAATTAAAAAAAATTGATAAATAATATTAAAAAAATAAAAATAATCCTGAGGTGGCAATACATCTATCACGTCAATGGTTGTTAAACAGTCTTCCCTGTTCAAACACCCACCATAGGGACATTCGTTCTTTTTCAAATATGCCTCTATGGAAGGGTAGGGGGTTTGGCGTGACATGCCCTTCTTCATCAGTATGCACACATTGGTTCTGATTGCTCTGTCCTCATTAGCACATCACTAATCTCCTGATATACTCTGTGCTGCTGGAGACCACGCTCCTTCCACTATATAACTCTCAGTCTGTGACTTCCTGCTGCCCTTATTCCTCTCCTCATATCATGTCACTGCCCCAGTCACATGCAGCCCTGTCCTCACTAACACATCACTCATCTCCTGATATACTCTGTGCTGCTGAGGACCCTGCTCCTTCCACTATATAACTCTCAGTTTGTGACTTCCTGCTGCCTTCATTCCCCTCCTCACATCATGTCACTGCCCCAGTCACATGCAGCCCTGTCCTCACTAACACATCAATCATCTCCTGATATACTCTGTGCTGCTGGGAGACCCTGCTCCTTCCACTATATAACTCTCAGTCTGTGGCGTCCTGCTGCCTCCATTCCACTCCTCACATCATGTCACGGCCCCTGTCACATGCAGCCCTGTCCTCACTAACACATCACTCATCCCCTGATATACTCTGTGCTGCTGGGGACCCTGCTCCTTCCACTATATAAGTCTGTCTGCGGCTTTCTGCTGCCTCCATTCCCCTCCTCACATTATATCACTGCCCCTGTCACATGCAGCCCTGTCCTCACTAACACATCACTCATCTCCTAATATACTCTGTACTGCTGGGTACCCTGCTCCTTCCACTATATAAGTCTGTCTGCGGCTTTCTGCTGCCTCCAGTCCCCTCCTCACATCATATCACTGCCCCCGTCACATGCAGCCCTGTCCTCACTAACACATCACTCATCTCCTAATATACTCTGTACTGCTGGGGACCCTGCTCCTTCCACTATATAAGTCTGTCTGCGGCTTTCTGCTGCCTCCATTCCCCTCCTCACATCATGTCACTGCCCCTGTCACATGCAGCCCTGTCCTTACTAACACATCACTCACCTCCTGATATAATCTGTGCTGCTGTGGATCATGCACCTTCCACTAGATAACTCTCAGTCTGTGGCTTCCTGCTGCCTCCATTCCCCTCCTCACATCATGTCACTGCCACTGTCACATGCAGCCCTGTCCTCACTAACACATCACTCATCTCCTGATATACTCTGTGCTGCTGGGAGACCCTGCTCCTTCCACTATATAACTCTCAGTCTGTGGCTTCCTGCTGCCTCCATTCCCCTCCTCACATCATGTCACTGCCCCTGTCACATGCAGCCCTGTCCTCGCTGAAACTATCACATGAAAGGACAAGTCACTACCTCCCACAAGACAAGCTCACTCACAACCTAAAATACTTCGTTCCGCTGAGACCAATCGGATGATCTTATTGGCTACCCGTTGTTCTATCTCCATCCCTTTCAAAACTGCAGACACATGAACAGGCAAGATATACTACTGAATACTAAAATTTGCACTGACACTCATTAAAAGCTACTGCTGTGTTGAGGTTTAGTAATTACTGCCATATATATCATTTTTTACTGAGTGATAGAGTACGATTTAACTAATGTAAGAAATCCCACTGACAGTTGTCACAGAAACTCTCCTGCACAGCACCTATTTTTAGCAAAAAAAAAGCCCTGACGTACCCAGGCTGCAGAATCTAGTGACACATTAAAATCAGTGTAAAAATTCTGCTTTTCCTGAAATTCTATCCATAGACAACACATTTTGCAGAACTCAGAATTACGAATACACTGCGTATTGCAGTCCCATGTCCCATCCCTGTTATACAGCGAAACTCAATTGCTTGAAATGTCATTAATATCTACATAGAACCATACAATGTGATATTGGCGTAGAACTAACCAGTCCAGCTAGGCTGCCCATTGCAAAGCCTGTTTCACAGGTAATATTTATATGTTCTTGCAGTGTTTGAATGTGGTGGTTTTATTTGCATTTGATTTTATTCTGCATGATTGGTCAACGGCACAATTTCATAGATGTTGTTCTGTATGAAAAAAATCATTCTGGGTCCTATTTATCAACCTATAATTAACGCACTGGAAAAGTAACGCAAGGCATTTTACTGATAGAGAACTGCAGCAGAAACCTCCGATATCTACCGCAGTTCCACCTTCTTCAATCGCAAAATCTCACTTCCCATTTCAATCCCCTAACCCCAGTAGCTAAATTATCTTAAGCTGGCGTTAGCCGTTGGGGACAGCATAACATGAGGGGGGTCTTCGTATGTAATACCGACAGGCTTCCTGCTTCTCTCCATCGCATTCTGGCTGGTCACATCATCACCAATTATTTATATAGCGCCACTAATTCCGCAGCGCTGTACAGAGAACTCATTCACATCAGTCCCTGCCCCATTGGGGCTTACAGTCTAAATTCTCTAACATACCCACAAAGAGACAGAGAGAGACTAGGGTCAATTTTGATAGCAGCCAATTAACCTACCAGTATGTTTTTGGAGTGTGGGAGGAAACCGGAGCACCCGGAGGAAACCCTTGCAAACACATGAACCTGTAAGTACAGTGATCGCAAATGCAAT
Organism: Mixophyes australis; assembly: GCA_036250195.1. Taxonomy (NCBI): domain Eukaryota; kingdom Metazoa; phylum Chordata; class Amphibia; order Anura; family Limnodynastidae; genus Mixophyes; species Mixophyes australis. The sequence continues at coordinate 19,268,382 of JAVHZZ010000002.1, read as the reverse complement.
CACTTTAATATAGATTATTGGCTGGCACAGGCTCCTGTCGGAGCCATTGTTCCAGCTAATCACTTTAAAAAAATTAACACGTTAATTCATTTCTTATCATTATGATAACAAATCAAAATGAAAGCGATTTGCGATTGGTCCTAAATAGACCCCTTTATTTCTATGAACTGCTGTCTATTATCACCTATGTGGTGGATGCAATTCACAGTCCCTGGTTTTTATTCCCTGGAATGGAGACTTGCACAGTACCTCTTCTCCTATTCTGCATTGTCTTATTTTCCCTGTGCAAACAATGGCACAGTACCACTTTTATTGTACCCTAGTTGCAATTCTCTGTGTGCAGCGATTACTGCGTAGCATTCTGTACACAGTGTATCACTCTCTCAGAGGGCACAGAATGTGTGACAGACACTGAAGCACCTGCAGTGTTTCTGCAAATTGAATTCAAATGTAGTCAATTATGCAAAGCCTTGAGCAAACAATGGAAATGCTGAATGCTTTAGTAAGCAGCATTTGATGTGTGAGCTGTCATTGTCATACATTGCTTTCTTTTGTAAGTAGAAGTGCGCTTATGTTTGCAGAGGGGTGGAAACATTTTAATAGGGGTACTATGCAAGAATATAGACCGCAGATCAAAGTCCATACTTCTACCACTTTATCACCAACCCTTTCATTAAATTAAATGTATCTGTTTTTCTCCTAAAATAATGTTCAGTTTGTCCGCAGTGATGGCTATCATTAACCATGAGAGTTGTGGGCACATTGGCGCTTTCCATATTAAATGTGGCAAGTCAGAAGCTCTCTATTATATTGTTCGTAGTGCATCGCGAAGGGGCCTAAGGGCAGGGGCGGACCTAGACTTTTTATTAGGGGGGTGGGGGGTGATTTAGGCTTTGAGGCTGAGAAACAATATCATCTTCTTGCCTCTCAGCCGATATGCATACATGTGGAAATGTAAAATGTAGACTTAACCTCATGTATCAAACTCCCATTGTCCCATAGATTGTAAGCTTGCGAGCAGGGCCTTCTCACCTCTTTGTCTGTTTTACCCAGTTTGTTTATTAGTTTATTATGTTTGTCCCCAATTGTAAAGCGCTACGGAATATGTTGGCGCTATATAAATAAATGATGATGATGATGTGTAGAGTATATGAAAAGTAAAGCACAAGGACAGGTGACCACTAGCTCAGAGCCTGTGCAAAATTCAAGTCCTTTGGCCGAGTGGAAATTGGCAACGATTCATTCAACAACTGGACTTCCAAAAGACCTTCTTGCTGTATTTCCCCTTTATCCGGCAATTCTTCTAGCTTTAACCGCTGCAGGATGGCTGCGGACGTGAGGTGTGAGCAGGAGGGCCAGTAAGAAGCTGTCAATTTTTTTTGCCCTGGTATGTGGGTTGTGCCACGGAGCTCTGGTAAAAACAGCTGCACATAGCAGACCACAGAGCTCCGGCTTCATTTTTCCTGCTACCTGGGAGCGCTGCAAAATATAGACATAGACCATGTTGATGACACGTTATGCTACACCGAAACTTAGGGGGCTATTTATTATCAAGCAGTGACAGGACTAGTTCACTATTGTTTATCGCAGCGATAGAAAACTTCCTGCAATTTACATTTACATTTTCAGAAACCCGTTTTCGCTGGAGAAATGGGTTATCTCCCAATAATAAATAGACCCTTGAGGGGAGATTCAATTGGCGGCGATGTGGTGCACGCACATTGCAGACTTGTTTTCCTTCACACCTCTATGGGGCCAATTCAATTCAGCCACCTTAGTCTAGGAATAACGCGGTGCTAATTGTATTACCGTTAATACGGTGATTTTAACACAGATTTGTGCTTGCGGCCCCGAGGGCTGCAAGCAAATATCAGCATTAAAATTAACGTACTATCGGTAATATTGCGCACTATTACCAGGGCCTGATTAAGCCTTCAGATCGTACCAGGCTAATAAGCCTTCCGCGACAGATTAAAATCCAGATTCCCTCACCTCTCCACCAATGTTTATGGTCCCGTGTTTTCGAAACTCAGCTCCACTTGGCTTTTTAAAAGGGTCATGACAATCTTTGCCACTCATATCACTTTCATTAAAAGCAGAACTGTATAGCAGGGTGGAGGCAAGCGCTACTGAATGTGAAAAGGGGGAGAGGTTTCCACACCCACCCCTGTCGCCTTCCTTGCATCTCCTACCTGCTTATCCTCAAGTGCCCGTCCTAGAGTGACTCATTGTCTTTACCATGGGAACACATCACGATTTAAACCTTACTAAATTTTCCGTTTAAATCTTCTTATTGCTTTGGAGAACAACTAATCTCTTATATTTTAAAATTAATCTCATTTTATACCTCTTCCAATTTTGCACCCCCCAAAAGCCTTGCGCTCTAGGCTACCGCCTAGTCAGTCTATTGGATAATCATGCCCTGACTTTTGCCGTAGCAACGGTAATAGTGCGCAGGCCGTGCCGAACTTAAATTGGCCCCTACGGGGCACAAGGAAAAATGAGCGGAGATTTCTGTCAGATCTCCGCCGCGAAGTGTCTTACGGACAATTCACGGCTAATTGAATCTCCCCCTTAGACATCATTGATAGAAGTTTAGGGTGGGGAGTCAGGGGATTGGAACATTACGAACTCAAAAATCCAACCACTGGGTGACATTTCTGTGTAAAAATGAGTAGTGTCAGTAGGATGTCACACTTTTACCGAGTTTTGAAGGGTGAAAATATTCTTTGATTTTCACTGTCCGTAAATATTCTGAGATTACCACCCTGCACCCCAAATAATAACGTTATTACCTCATAAACCTTGGGATGTATAGCTGCCAATCACAGTTATACTTTAAGGGGCATATTTACTAAACTGCGGGTTTGAAAAAGCGGAGATGTTGCCTGTAGCTACCAATCAGATTCTAGTTATCATTTATTAAGTACATTATACAAAATGACAGCTAGAATCTGATTGGTTGCTATAGGCAACATCTCCACTTTTTTCAAACCCGCAGTTTAGTAAATACACCCCTAAGTCCCTCCTTGTGGTGGGGATGCAGATGTCCCTCCTCAGGATGTTCTGCAGCAGCTGTATAATGTGACAGCAGCAGGAAGGGTGGCAGACATGACTCAAATATAACCCCCCACCCCCAGGTCTGTTATAAATAGGTTGGAGGCATAGACTGGGAGGCTGTGAATTCTGCATCAATTGCCAGGGTCTGTGCACAGCACCTAAGAAAAGAGAGATTTCCTCATCCCCAGCCCCAGGCACCTCCCCCAGTGGGATGGACGTGTCTGCACCGATCTGTATTACCCTCTACAATTACTGCACATGCATCAGTCACTATCAGGGCTCCAGCAAGCAAAGGTCAGAGGACTGCAGCGCAAAGGATTGTCAGCTCCAGGGCACAGGTCAGGAATACTGTGTGGTGGGGGGAGGTGGGTGGGGGGCAATGATTGCACATCCCACCTCCCACTTGTGTTTCTGCTTCGTTTGTCCATCTCATTCTTTTAACCCCCTAATTGGCTGCTTCACTGTTAACCCTTTAAAGATGTTCTGTGCTTGACATTGAGCTGTATATGGGGCTAATCCATTGTTTGACCAATTGCACGTTACAGCGCCCCCACGCGGCCATGTGTTGTAGACACAGCTAAGCCACTTGTGTGCATGGAGTGTACCCTGCTCACTTGCACTTTAAGGGGAGAGTGCTTGGCTCTTTTGGGTGCTGTGGGGTTAACCCCTTCTTAGGAGATTAAACCCTTCCTTAGGAGTAGTTACATTTTTTCAGTATTAATGTTATTTTCACACCATGACCTGTCCATGGTAATGATACTCTCCCTCCTGTATGCCAGGGTCTGCCAACCTGTGGCTCTTGGGTCTGTGGCTGATTTGGAACTACAAGTCCCAGCTTGCCCTAACAGCCAGATGGGCTTGCAGTCTGTCCGCAGAAGCTGGAGTGCCAGAGGTTGCCTGTCTCCGCTTTAACCTGTGGGAATTAAATATTAATCACAAGCATATGTCATAGATAGGCTTGGTAAAGATATTTCGTAGACTTGTTTTTCAAGGACATTTTGGTAAAATATGTTTAAAATTTACAGTTTGCAAAAAGAAGCTGCCCCAGAATGAGTGAATGAATTTTTGCCTTGGGTCATGTTGAATGAGTCCACTTAATGGTAACAATCCCTCTCTTTCTTTCTCCTTCCTTACTCACAAAAGCATTTTCATGTCTACTGTGCAGAGTTGCATTGATACCCCCAACTTTCCCTAAGTTTTAATATTTTGGGGTTCTTTTGTGAGCACAACTCAGTGCTACTTCTTGTTCTGTAATTTACTGAATATACTCTGAGTATTTTGGCTTGTGCTCAGGGCCTGAGAAATCTTATTCTATTCAAAATTAGTTTTGCAAATACAAGATTAACATGAGATTGAGCTGTGCGGCCTTTCTGTATGTACAAATTGTTATTGGGGGAGGGGGGACTTGTGGTTCTTTTCTCTATTGCAATTACTTGGAGTATTAGGCTTGCTGTGTATATTGCTAGATAATTGAGAGTGGGTATTCTAGAATTACGAGTGATCAGTCACTAATACAAGTATGTGGAATGAGGGTGCGTGAATTAGCCACTAGCCGGTACCTATTGTAGTTTTGTTTAAGCATTGTGATCTGTATTTGACTCTCAGTATCTGTTGATGGTGGGCAGCACGGTGGCTCAGTGGTTAGCACTTCTGCCTCACAGCACTGGGTTCATGAGTTCAATTCCCGACCATGGCCTTATCTGTGTGGAGTTTGTATGTTCTCCCCGTGTTTGCGTGGGTTTCCTCCGGGTGCTCTGGTTTCCTCCCACACTCCAAAAACATACTGGTAGGTTAATTGGCTGCTATCAAATTGACTCTACTCTCTGTCTGTCTGTCTGTGTGTGTGTGTGTGTGTGTTAGGAAGTTTAGACTGTAAGCTCCAATGGGGCAGGGACTGATGTGAATGAGTTCTCTGTACAGCGCTGCGGAATTAGTGGCGCTATATAAATAAATGGTGACGATGATGGTGATGATGCACAGCTTAGAAAGAATCTTTACCTTTCAATATCTCACAAACTAATAGAACATTTTGTAATGTGCTCTCATGAAACTAATGCTATCCATTCCCCAGAAGCATAGACCCTCTGCTCTTTCAGTCCACTCCTTACAAAAATAATCTTGCAATTCCACTCTCCTATATAACCTTTAGAGATATAGTTACTAAACTGCAGGATTGAAAAAGTGGAGATGTTGCCTATAGCAACCAATCAGATCCTAGCTGTCATTTTGTAGAATGTACTAAATTAATGATAGCTAGAATCTGATTGGTTGCTATAGACAACATCTCCACTTTTTTTTTTAAACCCACAGTTTAGTAAATATACCCCTTCGTGTTAGACTGAACATTCCACTTAGCTTACTGTACACATTAAAAAATGCCACAAAAATACACAATATATATTACATTGCTTTTAAAGTTCAGAAACAAAACGGATTTTTGTTTCTGAACTAAAAGCAATGTGGGACAGGTGGGATTTGGGATCAAAAGTGGGAGATTTGCGTAGTGTAATAGTAGTGTCTGGTCTGTAAATGAAAATGGTGTTTGTACTTTATAAGGAAAAATGGATATCTGTCCGTATTGTGTCCAGGAGCACTTGTACCATGTTACATAATGATATAAACAGAGGCAACATTTTGAGTTAAATCGGTACTTTTTATTGGCTGCTTTTAGAGGCGCACTGTACAAAATCGTAAATATCACATCGAAGACCAAACTCCTATCACTGAATTAAACTTTCAGTTTTTCTCCTAAAATACTGCTTTCTTTAGGATCACTGATGACTGTCTATATTACTTTTGTGTGTTTTGAAGTATTTTTTTTTTCTACATTTGGCAAAGTGGACACAGAAATGTGAACTTGTGCAAAAATCAAGTGCTAGTGTAAAAGCCTGTGCACCCCCTTAGCACGGCAAGGAACGCTCCTAAAAAGCCCCCTCTATCTAATTTCAGAAATCTCCCAAAACTAGGCCCACCGATACATAGAGATTGTTTTGCTTTTGTATAAGTTTATAATCCTTGATATAATTTTCTTATCCGCTATATCCTCTGACTAAATAATGAGGATATCCTCTATGTCCTGTGAATGAATAATGAGCATATCTTCTATATCCCTGACTAAATAATGAGCATATCCTCTATATCCCCTGGCTAAATAATGAACATATCCTCTATATCCCCTGACTAAATAATGAGCATATCCTCTATATCCCCTGCCTAAATAATGAGCATATCCTCTATATCCCCTGACTAAATAATTACCATATCCTCTATATCCCTGATTACATAATGAGCATATCCTCTATATCCCTGACTAAATAATTACTATATCCTCTATATCCCCTGACTAAATAATGAGCATATCCTCTATATCCCTGATTACATAATGAGCATATCCTCTATATCCCCTGACCAGCTAATGAGCATCGATCTAATTTCAGAAATCTTCCAAAACTAGGCCCACCAATACATAGAGATCGTTTTGCTTTTGTTTAAGGTTATAATCCTTGATAGAATGAGTTTATCCTCTATATCCACTGATTAAATAATGAGCAGATCCTCTATATCCTCTGACTAAATAATGAGCATATCCTCTATATCAATTACTAAATAATTACTATATCCTCTATGGTACCTGACTAAATAATGAGCATATCCTCTATATCCCCTGACTAAATAAAGAGCATATCCTCTATATCCCCTGACTAAATAATGAGCATATCCTCTATGTCCTCTGACTAAATAATGAGCATATCCTCTATATCCCTGATTACATAATGAGCATATCCTCTATATCCCCTGACTAAATAATGATCATATCCTCTATATCCTCTGACTAAATCATGAGCATATCCTCTATATCCCCTGACTAAATAATGAACATATCCTCTATATCCCCTGACTAAATAATGAGCATATCCTCTATATCCCCTGACTAAATAATGAGCATATCCTCTATATCCCTGACTAAATAATGAGCATATCCTCTATATCCCCTGACTAAATAATGAACATATCCTCTATATCCCTGATTACATAATGAGCATATCCTCTATATCCCTGACTAAATAATGAGCATATCCTCTATATCCCCTGACTAAATAATGAGCATATCCTCTATATCCCCTGACTAAATAATGAACATATCCTCTATATCCCTGATTACATAATGAGCATATCCTCTATGTCCTCTGACTAAATAATGAGCATATCCTCTATATCCTCTGACTAAATCATGAGCATATCCTCTATATCCCCTGACTAAATAATGAGCATATCCTCTATATCCTCTGACTAAATCATGAGCATATCCTCTATATCCCCTGACTAAATAATGAGCATATCCTCTATATCCTCTGACTAAATCATGAGCATATCCTCTATATCCCCTGACTAAATAATGAGCATATCCTCTATATCCCCTGACTAAATAATGAGCATATCCTCTATATCCCCTGACTAAATAATGAGCATATCCTCTATATCCCCTGACTAAATAATGAGCATATCCTCTATATCCCCTGACTAAATAATGAACATATCCTCTATATCCCTGATTACATAATGAGCATATCCTCTATATCCCCTGACTAAATAATGATCATATCCTCTATATCCTCTGACTAAATCATGAGCATATCCTCTATATCCCCTGACTAAATAATGAACATATCCTCTATATCCCTGATTACATAATGAGCATATCCTCTATATCCCCTGACTAAATAATGAGCATATCCTCTATGTCCTCTGACTAAATAATGAGCATATCCTCTATATCCCTGATTACATAATGAGCATATCCTCTATATCCCCTGACTAAATAATGAGCATATCCTCTATATCCTCTGACTAAATCATGAGCATATCCTCTATATCCCCTGACTAAATAATGAACATATCCTCTATATCCCTGATTACATAATGAGCATATCCTCTATATCCCCTGACTAAATAATGAGCATATCCTCTATGTCCTCTGACTAAATAATGAGCATATCCTCTATATCCCTGATTACATAATGAGCATATCCTCTATATCCCCTGACTAAATAATGAGAATATCCTCTATATCCTCTGACTAAATCATGAGCATATCCTCTATATCCCCGACTAAATAATGAGCATATCCTCTATATCCCCCGACTAAATAATGAACATATCCTCTTTATCCTCTGACTAAATAATGAGCATATCCTCTATATCCTCTGACTAAATAATGAACATATCCTCTATATCCCCGACTAAATAATGAGCATATCCTCTATATCCCCTGACTAAATAATGAGCATATCCTCTATATCCCCTGACTAAATAATGAGCATATCCTCTATATCCCCGACTAAATAATGAGCATATCCTCTATATCCCCGACTAAATAATGAGCATATCCCCTATATTTCCTGACTAAATAATGAGCATATCCTCTATATCCTCTGACTAAATAATGAGCATATCCTCTATATCCCCTGACTAAATAATGAGCATATCCTCTATATCCCCTGACTAAATAATGAGCATATCCTCTATATCCCCTGACTAAATAATGAGCATATCCTCTATATCCCCTGACTAAATAATGAGCATATCCTCTATATCCCCTGACTAAATAATGAGCATATCCTCTATGTCCTCTGACTAAATAATGAGCATATCCTCTATATCCCAGATTACATAATGAGCATATCCTCTATATCCCCTGACTAAATAATGAGCATATCCTCTATATCCTCTGACTAAATCATGAGCATATCCTCTATATCCCCTGACTAAATAATGAACATATCCTCTATGTCCCCTGACTAAATAATGAGTATATCCTCTATATCCCCTGACAAATAATGAGCATATCCTCTATATCCTCTGACTAAATCATGAGCATATCCTCTATATCCCCTGACTAATAATGAGCATATCCTCTATATCCTCTGACTAAATCATGAGCATATCATCTATATCCCCTGACTAAATAATAAGCATATCCTCTGTGGCCCCTGAGCCAGCCCCTGGGTGACATAGTCAGATAACAGTCAGCATTTCTTCCTCCTTTAGACTCGATTTGTTATCTGTGTTGATCTTGCATATTTGTGCATTTACTCCAGGTGGTCCGTCTTACTCCCAGTCTCCAGAGACATATTGGTAGGTTGATCGGCTTTTGAATAAAGGTGGCCTTTGTCTTTGTTCCACCAGTATTGAAAATAGATAGTGAGCTCAACTGGGACAGGGACTAATGTGTCTGAGGAAGTGTTTTTGATTGTATAGAACAATGTTTCTGATTGTGGAACATGTTGCATTATATAATGAACAGTATAGTAATATATATACAAATATGTATATGTAATGAGCTCTGAAATACTTTAGACTTGAATAAAAATCATCACACAACTATAGAAAATTTGGTAGTTTTTGCATCTTTTTTTTTACCTAGGGGGCAGTAGTGTTGGACATATCTGTAATGACCAAATATCTCTGATTCCATTCACACCTCTGCTTAGACTGCTCTCTGTATAATGCTGAGTGTTTTGTAAGCCCGGGCAGCCTGAACACAAGTGATATTTTTTCAATATTTCTGCAGTATTATGTGTGTAAAGTGGGATTAAGGATTTAATATAATGTGCCAGGCGGTGTTGGGAAATCCCCCGGCTGCCAGTGCTCTGTGACGGGGGGTGGGGGCTTAATTTCGGCTCCATGCTTCCTGAACATAATGGGCGTGGGTCCTGAGGTAGAGGACTACAGCAAAGTACTAGTGCGGAGGACAGGGAGTATATAACACATAATTTACTGTAGAAACCCCTTTTAAAGCACTTGGCAGCCACGTAGCCACAGAACACCTCAGCGATTTCACATATACTTATATTTGTACTGGGGGAATATTAACCCAGATATTACATTTAAATAAAGCATCTTCATTTACCTCTGAATCTTGATGACTTTCAAATGCAGATGGAACACAAATTTAAAGGAAAAAGATGTCTTGATCTGCAGAGTATTTCCCCTGCTCTCGTTAATAACAGGATTTATCTTTTATTGCTGGTGAACTTGTTAACTCCCCTTAGGGGAACATTATGGGTGGAAATGGCATCGAGTTGAGTGACCCACTTTATGTAATTATTATGGATTTTCTGTGTGCCTAAGCCAGTTCAAAAGACAATTTATTGTACTTGATGGGATGAAATTATTGGCAAGATCTGGCTGATTAACAGATTCAGTCTCTTTATCCACATTCGCTCTGAGATACGTTATGTCATGGAAAAACTGTTTTGTTGTCCGAAGCGAACTATTGTACTAATTAGAGGGGGGCTCCACATGCATTTCTTGTTGCTATAGTACTACATTATATACATACTGCGTGTGTAAGTATTAATATGTACTGGGTAGAACCCCCTTCTTTGTCCCCATAACAGTCTGAAGTTAATAAGGTGATGGAAACATCCCTTAGAGATTCTGGTCCATGTTGGCATGATGGCATCATGCAGATGCTGCAGATTTGTTAGCTGCACGTTCATGCTGCAAATCTCCCGTTTTACAACATCCTAAAGGTGCTGTTTTGGACTGAGATTTGGGGACTGGGGAATCCATTGGAGTAGACTGACCTCATTGTCATGTTGGTGGAAGCAGCATGAGATGACGCGGGGCAGCACGGTGGCTCAGTGGTTAGCACTTGTGCCTCACAGCGCTGGGGTCTTGAGTTCAATTCCCGACCATGGCCTTATCTGTGTGGAGTTTGTATGTTCTGCCCGTGTTTGCGTGGGTTTCCTCCGGGTGCTCCGGTTTCTTCTCACACTCCAAAAACATATTAGTAGGTTAATTGACTGCTATCAAAATTGACCCTAATCTATCTCTCTCTCTGTCTGTGTGTGTATATGTTAGGGAATTTAGACTGTAAGCTCCAATGGGGGCAGGGACTGATGTGAATGAGTTCTCTGTACAGCGCTGCGGAATCAGTGGCGCTATATAAATAAATGTTCATGATGATGATATGTGACATGGTGCGTTATCCTGTTGGACGTAGCCATCATCATCACCATTTATTTATATAGCGCCACTAATTCCACAGCGCTGTACAGAGAACACACTCACATCAGTCCCTGCCCCATTGGGGCTTACAGTCTAAATTCCCTAACATATACACACACACACACACTAGGGTCAATTTGTCAGCAACCAATTAACCTACCAGTATGTTTTTGGAGTGTCGGAGGAAACCGGAGCACCCGGAGGAAACCCACGCAAACACTGGGAGAACATACAAACTCCTCACAGATAAGGCCATGGTCAGGAATGGATCTCATGACCCCAGTGCTGTGAGGCAGAAGTGCTAACCACTGAGCCACCATGCTGATCATCGTTTAAGTAGCCATTAGAAGATGAGTAGACTGTGGCCATAGGGGGATAGACATGGTCAGTATCAATTGGTATTAAGCGACCCAATGTGTGCTACTCCCCACACCGTTATATCACCATCACCAGCCTGCACCATTGACAAAAGTTTGTATAGATCTATGGTTTTATGTTTACACCAAATTCTGGCCCTACTATCTGCAGGTCGCAGCAGAGATCCAGATTCTTCTGACCAGCGGATGTTTTTCCAATCTTCAACCTTACATTTCTGGTGAACCTGTGCCCACTGTATCCTCAGTTTTAGCTGGAACCCGGTGTGGTTCAACATTCTGTCCATTCAGAGATGCTCTACTGCATTCCACTGTAACGCATGGATATTTGACTCGCACCACCCCGTCTGGCACCAATAACCATTCCAATTAGATCACATTACTTCCCCATTCTGGTGTTTCGTCTGAACAACAACTGAACCTCTTGACCGTGTCTGCATGCTTTTATGCACTGAGTAGCTGCCACATAATTGGCTGATTAGACAGTTGCATTAATGGCAGGTTTACAGGTATAATAGTCTAATAGTGATATAATTTGTTTCTTTTATTTAAATTTTAAATGGGGTGTAGTGGATGTTGGATGTCGGGTTAAGTGGTGGGCAAAAGTAGAATGGGGTAGGTAAATATTTGAAATCTGGTTCTGCATGCTTTGCATAGAAACTACTGCTCCCCCTAGTGCCGAGCTTGGTAACTACACAAATCTAAAATCTGATTAAACATGTGAACCTATTATCCTCATGTGACAGTTGTTGAGTTTCAAGCCTCTATCTGGTATGGACACAAGGTTTAACTTCTCAACGTGACTTTTCCCTGTCACGCCTGAGGATCTGTCTGTACCCGGGCTGCGTTGTGTCTCTGGAACAGAACTGGTGACTGTGTAAAAAGGTGGGTTGCTTGATTAGGTTCCTTCGCATTAAGGAGAAGCAACTGGAAATCAGGAGACTAGAGGATATGAATGGCACTGGAGACTGGCAAGTAGTGAAGTATAGCAAGATGGTGTACAGATTCAGCAAAGGAGACCAGACTGAAACTGGATTGCTAGACTGGAACCGGAATGCTGGACCGGACTGTTGGACCGGTTGGCTGAACCAGACTGGAACTGGATTCATGGACTGGAGTGGGGCCAGATTGCAGACTGCATCTGAGCAGGAATAATTGGGAAGACTGCAGACTGCTGTGAACCAGTTTGGCGTCTGAAGAATCAACGTTCCACTGGCAACAGCTAGGGCTCCAGGAAGTCCCTTTATACTAACAGCCATCACCTGATTGCAGACTACGGTTAGCTGAGCTGAAGCAGCACTCTGATTGGCTGAGGGAGAGCAGGTGACTGAATCCAAGATGGCAGCACCCATGTACTGGTTTTGGAGGGATCTTCGGAGTGGAGAGAAACTGGGCAGCATCTTGCAGAGAGATCTGAGACCAGCAGAGCTTGCGGATCACAGGGGCAGCTTAGAAAGACAGCAAAAGGGTTAAGTAACAGGACCTGGGAACCTGGTGCATGACATTCCCTCTCAAAGCCAGTGGCAACCCTGTCTGTGCTGATGATAATATTGTGTCCTTATTTATAAGCTCCATATGCATATTGTACTTTTCAAAGCCTGTCCAGCCTTTCACATTTACTTGCTCATCATTTGGACCCTCTAAAGCCTTCCTGCGTGTATACACTGTTCAATGTGGAAAACCATTTAAAAATTATATATAATATAATATATAATATATATATATATATATATATATATATATATATAATATATATATATATATATATATATATATATATATATATATATATATATATATATATATATATATATATATATATATAGCAGTCTAGGAGACTTTCAAATAGTTCTGTTTCTAAACTTGAAAGACCTAACTATGTGTTGCCTCTGGGCAATACGTCACATAGTATTATCGCTTGGGTGGTTTCCAGTCAAAAGCAGTTGACTTCTCATGCCCCCAGCAGCTGTGTCACAATACAGAGATTCTATTGGTAAGCTGGTTACCTGCTCTTTGGACTTGGTTTTGACACTCCAACTCCTCCGAACTTTGCTTGGAATGTATTAAGTACTGCCCAGGATGTGGGTTTTGTTGAGCTCAGGATTTGGGATATGTTTTGCTCATACTGGAGAGGTAATGACCTTAAATATTGAATTCAAACTGGAAATGTTGGGCAGCATTGCTTTTATTCGTTGCAGTTTTATTTAGCTGTAGTTTTAAGCTTCTGAATAAAGAGTGGTGCGTACCTTAAACTAGTGATGGGCAACAGGCTATCCCTGGGCCGCATACAGCCCTCTGGCACTAGCTCCATCCGGCTTTATTGTCAGATGTCTCTGTTATTGCTTGTAATACTTGTTAAAAACACCTGCTTATAGGTTATTACAGATAGGTGTCTTTTCCTTTGATTATATTGTTTTAACTTATTGCTGAGATTAAGGATAATGTGTCTTTTTGAAGGTTAGAGGACTGCCAATGGGGCCCTTGAAGTATATCTGGTTGCCTATCACTCCCTTGAACAATCCATATTTTGGTTGGCCAGTCCAAATTTCCAGTGGCCATAGGGGGCAGGGTCTAAAGAATTGAGGTTTGTGGCACCAGCCACGTAGAGGTGTGGAACCGTTTCAGGAATGTTTGACTTCATATACGATACATCCACCATCTGATACTGTATGGAGTTGCGGCATTATGTAATCCACATTAATAGCTAGCTAGTGGTAGTACAGCTATTTATTGTTTGCAGCAAATGCGACAAGCTATTGAGACAGAGGAAGAAAAACTACAGAGATCACAGCTGCAGCATCACCACACAGGCAGAGTCATTGCACCAATAAAATAACAAATTGTATCAATGCAAAACAGCTATTTCCTCCTTAATGGAACCTTAATCAACCAACTTGTAAAAGAACAAAACAAACTTTGTTATGACCTACAAATATTGCCGTTTTAACTACATTATGAGGCTAGCCGTAGGCTACATCCAAAGAATCTTTTTTTAAAATGTAATTTTATTTATTGTCAGCGTATTTACAGTGCTAGAACTAAGGGGGGGTATTCAATTGTCAGCGAGTTGTTTTTTTTTTGACCGTTAAGTAATTTTAATGCTGTTTTTTTTTTTTATCATTTTCGAGCGGGTTAACTTTACCCACAATCCAATTCTATTTTTAACGCTACATTTTTTTCATCAAACGGTCCTCTCGCGCTCCAGTAGGTCTATTGAAAGTATAGGGTGTGCAAGAGGCAGCCGCGTTAAAAGCTATTCAGTTGTTTTTTAATGTGGCGGGTAAAACAGGAAAATATGCTGTTTTATCCCGCACCTCTTTGGGGTGTGTTAAAAATAGAAAAAACCTCTGAAAAGTATTTGAAATCATGTAAAAAATTGGAAAAAAAGTTAAACTTATGTTTATCACTAATGCCTAACTTGTGTAAATTGATTTTCTTGTGAAAAAATAAATAATGAAATAAAAAAATAAAATAAATCACTAATTATATTTATGTATGTTTTTGGTACAAATATGAATGTAGTAATGTGTTTTGACATGGTATAGATGATTGTATGGTAAAAAATAGTTCAATTAAAAAATATGCTAAAGAAAGCACTGTAATGTAGATATTATCATTGTGTAATGCAATCTAATGTATGGAAATGTATGCAAAACCTTTTATTTGTGTTATACATGAATGCGCTAAAACTCCCCTTCACTCCCCTAAAATCTCAGAAACAAAATTTTTACCGCGCTGGGGCAGCTTTCCCTCTTTTTCAATTGAATTACACAAGTTTTCCCGCTGCGCTAACTCAAAACGGTCGCTATTGCAGGCAAAAACCAGCTTTGTATGTTAGTAGAAGTATTTCATATTTGATTCTTTAAAACGCAGGCAACCAATGTAGTGACGGACGAGGGGAGCAGCAGTACAAGAATGTGTTGCAAGGAGAATTAGTCTAGCCGCTACGTGCTAAATAGATTATAGGGGTGAGAGTCTGGTTCGGGGAAGACCGATAAGGAGGGAATTGCAATAGTCGATGCGGGAGATGATGAGTGCATGTACTAAAGTTTTGGCAGTATATTGTGTGAGATATGTGCGTATTCTGGAAATGTTTTTTAGTTGTATGTAACAGGAGTTGAAGACAGACTGGATGTGAGGACAGTGGCGGATCCAGGGGGGGCGATCGCCCCCCCTTCCCCTAGCAGGGGCTTGCTGCCGGCGGCTGCATTGACACAATCAGAGCAGCCGGGCAGGACTCTCTCCCTAACTCTCTCTGCTGAACGGATCTGCACATAGTGTGCAGCCGTCAGCAGACTTAGGTGTCAAAAAGGGGGCGGGGCTTAACCACCCCCCCTAAATCGCCCCCGGTACAATTAACTTCTGGATCCGCCCCTGTGTGAGGAGCACACAACGGTTCTGAGTCAAAGATGACACCTAGGCCGCGAGCTTGAAGGGTTTATATTTATATATTTATATTGAGATATCGGTTATGTAACTTCAGTTGGTGGGTGGGTGGGAATATTATTAGCTCATTTTTTGAAATATTGAGTTTGAGGTGGGGAGAAGACGTTTAAGATGAACTGACACGTTGACTTTCCATAATTCCAACACAGATGTAAGAGATCAGGAGAGGATAGATAAATTCGGGAATTATCCACATAGAGACGATACTATTAGTTTTCCCAAGAAAAGTTGTGGTACTCCAACTGATAGAGAAAGAGATGGATCTCGAGAAGCAAACGCTAAAGGAACGGTTTTATAAGTAGGATGAGAACCAGGATTGGACAGTGCCTTGGAGACCTAGGGATCGTAGCGTCTGTATGAGAACAGATTGTTCTACGGTTTCAAATGCATCAGAGAGATCCAGGAGAATTAGAAGTGAGCAATGGCCTTTAGGTCTAGACTTAGCAAATCATTGAGCATCCTACTGTGCAGTCTCTGTGCAGTGTTGGGAAATCCTGACTGAAGAGGGTCCAATAGGGTTTGTGAAGGAAGGAAGCACGTAAGGCTTTGTACAAACCTCTCCAGAATTTAGAGGTATGGAAGTTGATAGATGGGACAGTATCTGCTAGAGAGTTTGGGTCAGAATTTTCGTTTCTTCAGGATAGGAGTAATTACTACATGCTTGAATAATGAGGGAAAGATACCAGTGAAGAGCGAGAGATTACAGATGTGGACAGGTAGTAGAGTAGGAAGATAAGAAGAGAACAAATGAAGAGAAGGGACCCAGGGTGCAGGAAAGGTATTGAGCAGGTTGTTGCTTGGGGAATAATTTGAACATTAAGAATGGTCTTGTATTTAGTGCTCCAAGTAGTATCCATTTATGAAATTTGATATTTTTTAAGGTTATAATAATAAATAATAGTTTTGCTCATATGAACGGTATGGTGATTTGGATGTTATATTAGCATTGGTGGGTTTATTCCCATCACTTTAGTGGGCGATACATTGTGATGGTATTCTGATTAAGGGGAGTCACCTAGGACTTACAGTGTGATTTGTGAAATAAAATCCTGGTGGTGGCAGTTTTGGAATTCATGGTAATCAGGTGATGTAAATGGGGATTTAATCATTGGTAGATAGACCAGGTGGTCTTGAAGTAATTAATCCCGTGTCACACACACGTCCCACTGGCTCAAATGAGTCCTGTTTTGTGACCAAAATAAATAGTGAGTGAGATTTCTGCAGCGATAGTCATTAACACGGCGATGTAAAACCCAAAAACTTTTTTAACGACAGGAGAATAACGATGGGTATATGCCCGACAGTAATAAAATCACTACTTACTGCATATCGGACGTTAAGTTTTTCCGAAGGTTTAAATCACTGTCCACTGTAAAATCACACGATTTCTGGGGGTGTGTGGACGCTTGGTAGATTCAGAGTGGAGAGGCTAAAGCTGGGTACACACTCTTAAAAATTACCACAGAGGCAATTTCTGTACCGATTTTACCAACAACTGAAAGTCCTGTTGAGTTTGCAGATTCCTGTGTACACACCTACACCATTTACCTTCAGATCTGTGATCTTCATCTCTCATAACCATCCGCTGAAAGGATCGTGACTCTGTACACTCTACAGATATCTGCCTACGCTGCTGGCCATGAGTGCGTACACACTTCCACTTTTGCCCGACGTCGTTCCATCCATGATGGTAATTTTAAGGAAGTTTAGAAAATTAAATGAAACAATACAATGTACTTTGGTGGGATAAAACATGATCGTTTCAGTAAGTGTTCACTCCAAGGTAACTGTATGGAATGTTTTCTCTGTGTCTACGAATGTTTCCTCCGAGGACTCTTCCCAACCTCCAGAAACAAACTGGTAGGTTATTGTTGATGTGTTCATGGGTTAGGAAACTTAGAGTGTAAGCTCCTCTGTGACATTCGCTGGAGGACGAAAGCAGTCTTTGTAAAGCGTTGCATAACATGTTGATGCTTTATAAATAAAGGATAATAATTCTGTTCGCATTCAACACGTGTGTGTGTGCTTAAGAAAAAGAAACCATAGAAAGAGCAGACTCTAATGACACCTCTAGAGATCACATTACAGCAATTAAGCAGAATAAAATAAAAGCATGCTGTCGCTGGGAAATAAACACAAAAGTAATCACCTTAAAAATATTTTAATATAATGTTAATGTATTAAAACAATAAAACATAATCATTGACCATCGTATACAGATCGATCTGATACCGCTACTACGAACATTTATGTTCTCAGAATTTGTGTTTTACAAAGAAACACTCCTGTTAGCGTAGAGTTCTGCGATAATAAAGAACATTGATATTGGACTATTCATATAGAAGGTTACATAAGCAACACGTTTACAGCTAACACAACCGTATTAGGAACACAACATAAATGGGCCAGATTCAACCAAAGAAGATCTTATTATCTTAATTGTTTAGGTTGTAAATGGATAGATACAGTTATGCGGAATAAGATCGCACTCAGAGTATATAATAGATGTCTGTCACCCTAGATCAAATAGATATAGAAAGTATTTGGTCACACAATGACCGCATTAAGAAGGTAATGTTATATGAATTCCTCCAAAAATTAATCGGTTGAAGATATTGGAGTCCCGACGATAATGCCTCTAGCAGGTGATAAGGAAATAGCTTCATCATCATCACTATTTATTTATATAGCGCCACTGATTCCGCAGCGCTGTACAGAGAACTCACTCACATCAGTCCCTGCCCCATTGGAGCTTACAGTCTAAATTCCCTAACACACACACACACACACACACACACACACACACACAGAGACTAGGGTCAATTTTGATAGCAGTCAATTAACCTACCAGTATGTTTTTGGAGTGTGGAAGGAAACCGGAGCACCCGGAGGAAACCCATGCAAACACGGGGAGAACATACAAACTTCACACAGATAAGGCCATGGTCGGGAATTGATCTCATGACCCCAGTGCTGTAAGGCAGAAGTGCTGACCACTAAGCCACCGTGCTGCTTCCAAACATGAATGTACATTAGTCCACCTCATATAGAAATTTCAATGATAATGCTACCGGACTTTAAATATTCCACTCTAATAGGCAATATCCAACATGCCGTGTAATCCCTGCAGTAAAGTTATTGGATCATACTGTACAGCTTATAGGATCCACCGTCCTGGACAGTTTTAAACAAAAGTTCATTCATTGCAGTAAAAGTCTGTAGATCTCTAGGTAATATCCGTAGTCACTTGCTAAATACTGCACACTAACTTGACGCGTTTCGTCATCTAGAATTGTGATTTCTTCAGAAGCATGAACCTGTGTATGTATGTATTTTTTTGCTTTTTTTCCTTATTTTCGAGCGCGGAAGCTTCTCCCGCAATTCTAATCTTTTTTTTACCGAAACGGGGTTATCGCGCTCCAACCGTTTGTCAATGTTAAAGTATAGGCTGGATGCGAACCCTCAGCGGAAAAAGCTATTCAATTGTTTTTTAACGCTGAGTGTGAAACAGGCAAATCTGCTGTTTTATCTCGCACCTCCTTGGTCTGCTCAAAGAAATTTTTTTTATTAAGTTAAGAAAAATATACATTAAACTGAAAAAATAGGTGTAAAAGTTCATAAAAACAACCTAAAAACTAAGAAGTACTTAAAAAAGTGTAATAATAATTAATAATTTTTGGAAAGTTCCCCCTTTAGAAAAAAACATTAGTGGTGCATGTATTTAAACTTTTTTATATAATTTTTTTTAAGGGGGGGGGGGGGGGGGGGGTGGTTGTGCCTGACCTCAGTCAGCTTTCGGTTTAAAGTAGCATGTTTTTTGTTTTTTTTTTAAAAACAAAATCGTTTGCTCCCCACTCTATTTAGTCTTAGCCCTAGTGCTGGCAGGCTATTGATGTGTGAGTTAAAATCTTTGAAAAATTTGGCGTAGGGTTCCCCCTATTTTTTGAACCAGCACTAGGCAAACCAGCCGGGGTGATAGGCACTATAGCAGGGGGGGGGGGGACGCAGTTTGGGTCCCACGGCCATAATGACTAAACACCCACAGACTGTCCAGCGCTGGCCTGGATTCCCTAGGGAGTGTGGTCCGCTGAAAAATGTAAGCGGGCCACCCCCCTAGGGACACCCAGCCCAATGCCGATAGCACTAGGGCTCTTCCTACTACCCCTGGGCTGTGGGTAGTAGGGTAATAAATGGGTATTTTGTATGAAAAAAATAAATAAATAAGTAAATGTTGATTTGTGGAACTACATGTCCCAGCCAGCCATGTTGGCCTAAATAGTGTGGGCATGCTGCTACTTGTCTAACTACAAGCACCAGCGTACCCATGACCCATGACACCCAGGGCATGTTTGCACTTGTACAACCACAAGTGCCAACATGCTCTTACACCCACGGCTGGCTGTGATCTGTAGTTCCACAAAGTAA
The DNA here is from genome assembly GCA_036250195.1 of Mixophyes australis. Classification (NCBI taxonomy): domain Eukaryota; kingdom Metazoa; phylum Chordata; class Amphibia; order Anura; family Limnodynastidae; genus Mixophyes; species Mixophyes australis. The sequence continues at coordinate 19,248,064 of JAVHZZ010000002.1, read as the reverse complement.
AATGTTAAATAAAAGCACAACACCCTCATTTCAACCACAAATCTTTATTAAAAATAATAAAACCCCAAGAAATACAGTAAACACCCTCATGTACATCATAGATTTTTATTGAAAAAAACGAAAAAACAAAATACTCACCATGGACGAAATCCTCAGTTTTATGATGCTTTACCTACACACACTCATTTACGCAAAGTCCCAAAAATTATTTGTACCTTCGAAGAAATGTCCGGCTTGCCCACTGTCCCACAAATATTTGTACCTTACAAATGTCCATGCTTGGCCAGTGTTCAAGAAATGTTTGTAAATGGCAAAAAATTTACCTCCTTGTAAAATCTTTTAATCTGCTGTCTGGAGGGGGGAGGGGCATTGTTGCTTGCAGTGCTGGGGCCCTTCTTGATTGCAGTGTGGGGGCCCATTCTCTTGCGCAGTGCTGGGGCCATTCTTGATTGCAGTGTAGGGGCCCAATCTCCTTTGCAGTGCTGGGGCCCTTCTTGATTGCATTAATTTGCATTAATTTTTTATACTAAAATGACTGCCTTAACTACTCCTCATTTCAAACTCGCTAGGACCAATAATAGAGGGCAAGGGGGTGGATGCAATATTAAAAATTGAATTGAGCGTTTTTTGTTTTAAAACGAGCGCTCAAACTGGAAAAAACGAGCGCGAATTGAATATGCCCCTATAAGTCTGTATTCATTATCCAAGTCATGAGAAACAACTTTTGCATTAAGATACTTATGGCTTGGTACTGCCTCATTTTTTTGTGTCTTACTGGAGAGTAAAATAATTGCCCCCCCTTACCCCCCCATGATCGCATTCCAGGGTTTTTGTTGATGATTTGTCCATCGGAGGCCTTTATACCTGTTGTTTTGTATGTATTTCTTTTTTGCACTTCATTTCGGAGCAAAAGATTATGCTTGCCTTCTCACCTGGAATGTCTGGGAGTTTTCTGAATTTTGGGGAGCCCTACCGGACTCCCGGGAAGAGCAGGCACTTCAGGACACATGTGGGGCTCACTGACGCGATTTTCATTGCAAAGCCCCGCCCCAAACAATGGTGATTTATGACAGGGGGAGGGGCTGTGGTGACACAATGGCTCCTCCTACACTCGCTAGCAGAGTCGTATTTTATTCTTGCCTCTGGGTGGGGGGCTTTATTAGAACATTTGATAAGGCAATACATTAAAGTAATATACAGTAAGATGGAAATTGCGTGTATCTATTGCAATATGTTCACTACCTTTATCCGCACGACACTGGCGCGCTGTCTCCCTATTCAGCGCTGTTGTTAGAACGCTCAGTGTCCTCCTTCATCACCAGCCAAAATATCTTGTTACATCGACATTGAACTCTGCCCAACTGGTATTAATAGAAAGCGTTTTCTGAAGCATTGGTACAAAGGCTTCCTGGTCATGTCCTAGTTCTAGAAAGAGAATTTATTCTAGAAAGTTACCTGAGATAAAAGCTTCACTTTTTCCTTGAAGTAGAATTACTGTGATTTGAAGAAGATCTCTGCACTTCGTTAGGAGTTGGATAATTGACCCCAAAGTCTAGGGGGGTAAGAAAGAAGGGAGAGACCAAAATGAAGACTAGGCAGTAGGAGAGTGGCCCCGGGGCCACATCTTACAGGGCTTATTTAGTGCACAGTCAGTGTATATGAACTCTGCACGCTTTTTATAGCTATTTACTAAACCTCACTGGTCAACACAAGCAGTTGTATAGATTTATCTGTGAGACTCAATGGGGATTCCCACCTTCAGATAACTTTCACTTATTTCACTTTATTGTATACAATGCAAAGAAAAAATAACAAAGCATAAAACAAATCATTATATCAAGCTGATATACTGTAGATTGTCTTGTTAAGTTTGTTGGTCCTTCTTCATTCTGTGGCTGAAGGATACTGTGAGGTAAATTAGACATTCTGAATAGGACCCTGGGATGTTTAAGCAGCTTAACTAAATAAACTTTCAAATAAAATGAATAAAAATATAAAACTTCTAGAAAAGATATAAAAATAAATGGATATAAGGAACACAAATCAAACTACAACCAACGTAATGTACATCGGGTATCCGCACGCCCGCATTCGGTAAGGAGCAGATGTAAAGTTACGTCTCTTGTTGAATACGGGTCTAGGTCCGCTCTGCTCTAACAGACAATACACAGCAGGATACGTCCAATACATATGTGGACTATAAAGTCCCAAAAGAACGCACAGGATTTTTAAATTTATTTAATTAATGTCACCTAAAAATAATATAGTCGTTAATAACAAAACATTAAAAAAAAAATATATATATTTTCTATAAATTTCATGTAGCATTAATGTCTACTGTACATAAAATAAATTTTTACAGTTGCTTCTGTTTGCAAACACATGTTCTAGCTGCATACACAGCCGTCATCACTAGTAATCGGCACTAAGACTAGACCTGTAGCTGGTGTAAGGGATACGGCTGATAAACATGTACCTAATAGATGCCCAAAGTTTGAATCGGACTCTGCTGTGTGCGCTGACCTTGGCACGCCTTTACTGTACATTGACTGCGGGCATACACCCAGTCCCCTCCCTGTTCCACCCATGAAATCGTAGGCTGTACGGAGTCCTTTGCGCTCTTAGATGAATTGGACGTTACTATGTTCTCAGGCATATGGTCCGTTTCAGGCCACGCAAAATAAGCAACGTATGGCCATTTACACTACTTAATAATCAGGTGCCTGATTAATTAAAAATCTTAACTTGAGAAAAAACAGTCAGTATTTAACTTCTGTGCAAAACAGAATACTAATTTGCACCCCTTGCATTGTACCATGGTTTTGTCCAGGAGACTGAAATAAGAAGTTGCTTAAGTTAAGATTCTTAATGAATCAGGCCCCTGGCCCTTAATCCTTAGCATGCTCAGTAGAGGAGGAATTGGGGGCGTCCTTTCCTTTAGTATCAGTTGCTTTGCGATGATCACTATTACTGTTAATATATGGGCAGCACAGTGGCTCAGTGGTTAGCACTTCTGCCTCACAGCACTGGGGTCATGAGGTCTATTCCCAACCATGGCCTTATCCATGAATTCTGGAATATCATCTGCAGCTTTATTACCTCCTCAATTACACTACCACTGATTATGATTGTGGTAGAGGGGGCATTTCACACACCAGGAAATGGACCGAAATCTCAATTTTAACAAACAACTAATGCTATGGCTGTAGCTACCTCGAAAAAAGGCAAGTCTTGCCCAATGGGTTTGACAAGATATAGGGCAGCACGGTGGCTAAGTGTTTAGCACTTCTGCCTTACAGCACTGGGGTCATGAGTTCAATTCCCGACTATGGCCTTATCTGTGAGGAGTTTGTATGTTCTCCCCGTGTTTGCGTGGGTTTCCTCCGGGTGCTCCGGTTTCCTCCCACACTCCAAAAACATACTGGTAGGTTAATTGGCTGCTATCAAATGGACCTTAGTCTCTCCTCCTCTCTGTGTGTGTGTGTGTATATTAGGGAATTTAGACTGTAAGCTCCAATGGGGCAGGGACTGATGTGAATGAGTTCTCTGTACAGCGCTGCGGAATCAGTGGTGCTATATAAATAAATGATGATGATGATGATGAATATACGGTACAGTCTGGAGGATGGTAAGTCTGATTTCCAGTGTTTGAAATCAGCCAATAGCAGAGCTTTGGTTTTTTTTTCCCAATTCCTACTCCAAGCAATTATGAATAAAATCACTAACCTTGTTCCAAAACTTTATTCCTGGTATTCCAAGGATTGTGTGTGATGGGAGCCTGACGTGTGTTTTACATGTTGGCCACATCCCCAATTACCCCTCCGCCACGTGTCTGCGTTGAGACAGGGACATTTAGGGGTAAATGTATCAAGCTGAGAGTTTTAAGGCGGGTTTGAAAAGACGATCAGATTCTAGCTATCATTTCTTTACCACATTCTAAAAGATGACAGCTAGAATCTGATTGGTTGGTATAGGCAACATCTCTACTTTTCAAACCCACCAGAAAACTCTCAGGTTGATACATTTAACCCATAATCTCGATTTAGTTAGTTATTCATAGGAATATACTGTAACCTGGCAGAACTGAGGGATTTTAATATGGACTCGAGTGATTCACCAAAGATTCTGAGTCATTTAAATATGGATATCCCCACGCCCCCTGGGCCTTTATCCAGGCAGCATTTACATCTGCATGAATGAGGTCTGTGTGTAAGGTAGCGTATTATATATGTATTTGATTTTACAAAATTAACTAGACACCAAAGCATCCTTCCTTTAATTGTTGTAAACTATATATATATATATATATATATATTTCCCGCTAAAAAATATATTTAATGTCTACTATACCTTTTTGTTTTTACAATTTAAGATCGTAGCGTTCCCTAGGCCAGGGGTCAATGCTGGATTCTCTTATCAGGATAAATCTAGATTGTTTAAAGTTTCTATCAGATCTTTTGATAATATAGATCCAGACTTTATAGATATTCTAATGGAACTCTAATGGAACTGTCGTGGGATAAGAGATTTTGGGGAGTGCAACAGTGTGTCAAGTACATAGGGAACCCATAGAACAGTTCATCTTCCAAAATATTATTGTGAAATGGCCAATCTGAGATATAAAAAGAGCTGGCCGTGTATAGGGACGTTATTTTAAGCAGTCCTATACTGCTGTGTGTTAAAGATAAGTTTTATTCTGGCTATCTGAGAATTTTTTTATTTTGCCAAAGGGTTTTGTTCATTTATAAACATTTGGTTTGGTTAAGCTCAGTGGTAGCATTTGAAGGTGGTGTGATAATCATCATGATCATCATCATTTATTTATATGGCGCCAACATATTCCGTAGTGCTTTACAATTGGGGACAAACATAGTAAATTAATAAACAAACTGGGTAAAACAGACAAAGAGGTGAGAAGGCCCTGCTCGCAAGCTTACAATCTATGGGATAATTTAAGGAACACTACACTCTTAACCCAAGAACGACGTGGCCAAGCAAAGTGGCGGCTTGTGCAGTATTTCCCAATTGGAGGGCTTTAAAAGTTGACGGTATGGTTAATGTACGCTTGTCGCCTACGCACACAAGCGACAACCGTTTTGTGAGCCGATCCTGTATTCCTGACAATGCAGCCTGTCCTTTCTCTTGAAACCAGCGACCGCACCGTTTAGGTGACTGGTGTTCTTTGAAAGTTGGTGTTTTACCTCTGAATGTCGTTACTTTGTAGCATGATGCCCTCAGTGTACAGGGCCGCGGAATATGTTGGCGCTTTATAAGAGATATTAGTAAGCGGGAGGATGTCGGCAGTCTGGTTCGATTCAAAATAGTAGCTAAAATATTTTTCTCCTCCAAAAAAATGTATTCACATTCAGCGTTTTTTTTAAAAAAAATAAATAAAGAAAATTGTGTTTTGAGCACCGAGGGGTATATTTACTAAACTGCGGGTTTGAAAAAGTGGAGATGTTGCCTATAGCAACCAATCAGATACTAGTCATTTTTGTAGAATGTATTAAATAAATGACAACTGGAATCTGTTTGGTTGGGGTCTAATAATTATGCTTCCAGGCTAATGGTAATATGCAAATATTCTATATAGATACTGTATATAAAGTGTTGTAGGCGTCCCACGGTGTTTGATGCTCTTGTGTTTGTCTGCAGACATGAGGGCGATGTGAGGCACCTCAGATGGGGACTTCATTCAAGAACCTCAGGAGGATACGTCTGGGGAAGCTGAAAATTGTGCGCAGACGCCTCCTGCAGCGCTACGAGCATCAGCCGTTCATCTCCCTGTTGGCCGGTCTGTACAGCTGCAGATGGAAGCGGTACCAGCGCCAGAGGGCGGAGCCTGGGCAATGCTGCTGCGTGAGGGTAAGAGACACTCCTAGGCATTCTGAGGCACTAGTCGGCGCAAGTTACCCACAGGGCGTAATGCTTGGCGCAGGCTACCCGTGGAGGGTAATGCTGGACGCAGTCTACCCATAGACAGGGCCACCAAGAGGATTTTCGGACCCCGGTACAGCAACTTCTTGGGGGCCTTTCCATAGCCGGTTGGTGGCTCCTCCCACTATGCCTGCCCCCCTTCCCTCCCCCCCGCCCTCTTGGCACACCAGCCCATAGAGCAGTGATGGCTAACCTGTGACACGCCAGGTGTTATGAAACTACAAGTCCCAGCATGCTTTGCCAGTAGATAACTAGCTGATAGCTGGCAGAGCATGCTGGGACTTGTAGTTTCACAACATCTGGAGTGTCACAGGTTAGCCATCACTGCCATAGAGGGTACTACTTTATGCCGAATACTAGCAGGTAATGGAAAAATAGTTTATATTTACAATAAACTAGTATTAACCAGTCAGGTCAAGATTTTGTTTGACCCTAGTTAAGAGGAACCCTGGCTTCCTATTAGTTCATGTGATTTAATGTTTGGGGTACATTTAAAATGGTTTTAATTGAACCTAATTGTTAAGGTTTACTAATGTATATTTGCCCTAATCTAACATTTCTCGGATAGAGCCCCCTGCATTATACAGCAGCCTAATATGTTGCTTCCTGGTTGTCATACACCTGAGCATCATACAATCCCCCAGCCTCCCCTTCGCCAACATCATCCCTGACATCAGGGAAACAGAACTGCCAGTGTGCCCCCTTAGCGGGCAGCGCCGACTCCCTGACGTCTGCGGAATGATCGGAGAAGGAGGCGTCTCAATAGCTGTTTGAATTCCCAGTCTTCACGGATGACGTGAGGAGCGGAGGTTATAATGTGATTTTCTCTATTCTTCTACATGGATGTACAATTGGAGTTTATTGACTCAGTGTCTGTCCTTGAGTTTATTTTACTTTACAATGGAAACTGTTGGACTATTGTTGGCTCATTGAACACACAGATACTGCAAGATATACAGCATAGCGGTGCTGACAGTCCTGAAACAGAGAGATAGACATGGGTTTATTTTCTTCTTGGTTTTATTTATTTCTTATAATCGTTCAACTCCTGTTATCTGTACAAAATGACTGCTGGTAAATCATAATACTGAGTGTGCAAAATAAACTGAGTTTTATTACCCACAGATGACAAAATACTGGCTGATATGGGAATGGAACCCATTGGTTCCAATGAGCTTATCCCCACTAGTGTTTGCACTTGCAGTTGGGAGACTTTTCTTGGCGGTGCTGTACTTTGGATGTCACCTGCTGTGTTTATTTGCTTAATTGGGGGTGGATGAAGCATCTCCCCCCTACCATCTGACTGCAAGTGCAAGTGCTCATCAGCACCGCAAAGCATTTGTCATGTGTGATCACTGGCGTGTAGCCTGTAGGAAAATATTTCATACTCCGTCCTTGCCAAAGCCCCAGCGCTCCTCTGTTTCGCTCACAGACCCAACCACTCACCCAGCGCTCCTCTGTTTCGCTCACAGACCCAACCACTCACCCAGCGCTCCTCTGTTTCGCTCACAGACCCAACCACTCACCCAGCGCTCCTCTGTTTCGCTCACAGACCCAACCACTCACCCAGCGCTCCTCTGTTTCGCTCACAGACCCAACCACTCACCCAGCGCTCCTCTGTTTCGCTCACAGACCCAACCACTCACCCAGCGCTCCTCTGTTTCGCTCACAGACCCAACCACTCACCCAGCGCTCCTCTGTTTCGCTCACAGACCCAACCACTCACCCAGCGCTCCTCTGTTTCGCTCACAGACCCAACCACTCACCCAGCGCTCCTCTGTTTCGCTCACAGACCCAACCACTCACCCAGCGCTCCTCTGTTTCGCTCACAGACCCAACCACTCACCCAGCGCTCCTCTGTTTTGCTCACAGACCCAACCACTCACCCAGCGCTCCTCTGTTTCGCTCACAGACCCAACCACTCACCCAACGCTCCTCTGTTTCGCTCACAGACCCAACCACTCACCCAGCGCTCCTCTGTTTCGCTCACAGACCCAACCACTCACCCAGCGCTCCTCTGTTTCGCTCACAGACCCAACCACTCACCCAGCGCTCCTCTGTTTCGCTCACAGACCCAACCACTCACCCAGCGCTCCTCTGTTTCGCTCACAGACCCAACCACTCACCCAGCGCTCCTCTGTTTCGCTCACAGACCCTTCCACTCACCCAGCGCTCCTCTGTTTCGCTCACAGACCCAACCACTCCACATCCATATTGCTGATGGAGGTACCTTCTTATGTAGCAAAATATATTGTTGCACCAGTTTTGTATAGAAAGACTCTTACTCAATATTCAAATTGTATTTTATTAGATACTTATTGGTGCTCTCGCAGAAACCCATATATGTACATTAATTATTGAATTATTGAGGTCCCATCCACCAGGTTAAACTAGATATGAAATTAAGAAGAAAGAACTGACTTTAACACGGTGCAATGACAGTCTTTAAGTTTCATCCTCCTGACTGATGATTATAAATCCCAACAGTTTTGTTAAAAAGTAACTTTTATTAATAAACTTTAAAATTGCATTGCTTAAAAACAGCAAAATAACAAGGTGAAATTGTGACTTAAAGTGATAATAAATTCTGCTCAGTATATCTTATGGTCCCTCTGTCTGTAATTCCTACCGAATTCATTTTTCAGTGAGCTTAACTATTGTCAAACTCGTTGTATTTATGACTGCCATCTAGACCTTATTTCTTACAGTTCTCACTCTCGTAGCCGTGTGAAACAGACTTACCGTTTTTTTGGCGTGAGTTACAGTAAATTAAAACAACAACACTAGGCTAAAATGTTCCATTTATTTATATAATTCCTGGTGAGTTGGTTTATAGGTTGGTCTCACCCAGTTATTACGAGATGTTTCTTAGATAGATAGATAGAGATATATATATATATATATATATATATATATATATATATATGGTTTTACACAGCTCATTCTGTTGTAACAATATTAGATATTCTATGAAAATGAATACACTTTAGCTATAAGACTAAACTGTAACAGTTGGAACAAGCCTTAGTTGCAATCACTACCTCCAATATTTAATCGGACTCAATACAGAGATAGTTAATAACAGTCTTGCAGAAGCATATAGAGTGAATTGCTCACTCCCTATCATTGCTCTACGAGTATTAGGGGCTAATTGGAGCTAGTTCACATTAAAAAAGTGACATAATACTTAATATCATCTTGCTCAAGCCCTAGTTAAGTTGTTATTTCATAGGAATAAGTAGATTGAATATGGATCAGACATACTTCGCAAACCAGGAGGTAAATGTATCAACCTGAGTTTTCCAGCAGGTTTGAAAAACCAATCAGATTCTAGCTGTCATTTATTTAGTGCATTCTACAAAATGACAGCTAGAATCTGATTGGTTGCTATAGGCAACATCTCCACTTTTCAAACCTGCCGGAAAACTCTCAGCTTGATACATTTGCCCCCAGATGTTATTATCAGATGTTAATTTAGAGGGGAGGAGGGTGGGATAGAGGGTATAGGGAGCAGAAGTAATCACCAGTTACTGCCTGTGGTGTAAACTCACTCACCTCTCTCACAGAATAATCTTTACTTTCAGTTTCCTGCACATAATACAAATAAGAGAAACCTTTGGAGCTTAGTGACACGTTAACCCTTAATGCGCTACAGGAATTGACCATCTTAAATTTTGTTTTCATCCGTGAGAAAGCAGAACAAAAAAATCTGCAGATCATATTATTATCAATTGGGGAAGGGGGGTATTTATTTAGTGGAAATGAGTGGACATTGCCTTTAGTTTGACACCCCTACATTCTCAGTGGTGTAGAGCTATCGTTCCTGATAACGAGAGCAGGTTATGAGTCTCTCTCTTTGCACCTTTTAGAAGGAAGCCCTGTTCTTCGTCCTCCTGATCGGAGCTTTCTGCCTCTCGTTGGTCTTTTTGTATTTCTGGGGGGAAGCAAAGAATGACTACAATGACTTTGACTGGTAAGTACCCCCGTTAGATATCAGCTGTGCCTAATGTTTTATACGAGTGATAACGAGCAGTGTTTGGTGTACAGCGTTAAGGAGACCTCATTTGTTTAGTACAACCGATTAGAAGCCTGATGGGCGTGGCCGTGATTAGCATGCTGGCCGGGGTGATTAGCATACTAGCCGATCACTTGGCATGCTGAAGGGCGGAGCTACAGGTTATTCAAAGCCTGCACTTGACAAAAGAGGTCATGCCCTCTTTAAATCTAAAAAATTAATTGATAAATGAATTTCTCCAGCCGAGTGAGAGATCTTACTACAGTATTACAGCTATGTCCATCCTTTTTTTTTTAAACTGGTCCTGTAAGAGAGATAAACAAAATCACTTGTTCTCTGTTCGTTTTCCCAGGTACACCTACAGAAGTCTGGGATATTGGTTCCTGTGGTCTATATTAATCCTGGTGGTGGTGGCTGTTTTGTTTACATATATCGGAATATTAGTGGTAAGTCCGGGCTGGCTAGTCTAATATTTTTTATTTTCATGCAAGTAGAACAATCCATGTGGCTTGTTGGGCAGCACAGTGGCCTAGTGGTTAGCACTTCTGCCTCACAGCGCTGGGGTCATGAGTTCAATTCCCGACCATGGCCTTATCTGTGTGTAGTGTGTATGTTCTCCCCGTGTTTGCGTGGGTTTCCTCCGGGTGCTCTGGTTTCCTCCCACACTCCAAAAACATAGTGGTAGGTTAAGTGGCTGCTAACAAATTGACCCTAGTCTGTGTGTGTGTGTGTTAGGGAATTTAGACTGTAAGCTCCAATGGGGCAGGGACTGATGTGAGTGAGTTCTCTGTACAGCACTGCGGAATTAGTGGCGCTATATAAATAAATGATGATGATGATAGATAAGTGTATTGTGACCAGGTAAAGGAGGGGGGTTATCACCATTGTAACTCCTAACAACCAGTTGTATATCTGCTTCCACTGTTCTAACTTGCACTGATTAAAGAACACAATTAAGTAAAGAAAAGATAATTTTTTTGCACAATTGCGCCAAGAACAAGTAATAAGGTATTCGCTAGACATAAAGGCTTATTAAAAACAGTGTAAACCCCCAGCACAAATGCGATTTTGTGAAGTCACGCCTTTGCGCCCAATTACCCGTATTTACCGCAGTTATCTGTGGACCAAGATGGTGGAATCTGCAGGGCTGCAAACATCTGCAATGTCTGATGAGAGGGTTACGGCAGACTGGGGATGTTCCACGCTAAGTGGAGTTTTGTTTTGCAGGAAACAATCTATTAAATGAGGTGGAGAGGGTGAATTTACATAGGACACATATGGACAACCTGTGGCTCTCTGGGGGTTGTGAAACTACACTAACCAGCATGCTTTGCCAGTCGATAGCCAGTCAATAGCTGACAGGGCATTCTGGTGTTTGTAGTTTCACCCACACAACCACAAGTCATCCATTTTTTTTTTGTTTTATCCCCCTCTCGGCACCTCTGAAGTGCTGGATATATTGTTTGAAGTTGAAAAATGAGCCACTTGTATTGATTATTTATATCAGTACAGGCTATAAGTCAGCTTTAGAGGCGGCGTTTCTCTCCCGCTGTCTGTAACGTTCCCAGAGCTATTCCTTCCATGTCTGTCACAGTCGCCTTAAACATTACAGCTCTGAACCTCTCCTCACCTTGTCGTCCATCTTCTTCCTAACTGGCCTTCAGCCAGGTAATAATACACAAATGGAAGTTATTCAATCAATGGATAGGGTGGGGTTGTCCAGAAAGGAACTAACACAGAGGAAAATCCCCCAGCACACTGCTATACAATACAGAAGTGGGAGTTGTCAATCAATTTATAGGTTCATGGTAGATGCCAGATATTATTTTTCTTCTAATTTACTTTTTATCTGTTTATGTGTGGATTTACATTATGGCTTAAATCCTTGCATGCAGTATACTCTACAGAAAAAAATACCTGACTGTCTGTCCTCTGTGTGGTGATGGGGCTACCTGGTATCATGTTGGGCTTATGTGGTGGAAATATGGGAGTATTTTCCTGGCATGGTAAGATTACGCGTTGGCATTATATGGCAGCATGCACTATTATACCACTACGGAGTGGTATAATAGGTTTCATGATGATCTTTATATCCGCAGCAGCCTCACAAAGGGCAGACGGCTTCTCTCTTTTGCAAGTTTTGAAATAATTGGCAACACTTGATTTCTTTCTGCATGATAATTACAATTTGTTTGCGTTTATGTATTATCTTATGCCTATGTATGCTGAAGGCTGTTTATTTTTAAAATATTATTTATCTTATTTATTTTGCTTTTAGGTGTTAGCAGTATGTTTGCTCTCAGAAGGTCAGCAATTATACCTTCACTGGAGCCACAAGGTACGATACATTACTGGTATAAGAAGTAGGAGGTCGTGATAATATCCATAGTGTACTTGTGCATATACTGAAAAAGTACTTAAGAAATATGTTTGAGTTAAAAGAATAAACCAAAACACAGTCTGTAGGTGTAATAGACAACTTGATACACTTCAGGGGCCGAATATGGCGTTCGTGACTCTGTACACTCTACAGATATCTGCCTACACTGCTGCTCGTGAGTGCGTACACACTGCCACATTTGCCCGACATCGTTCCATCATTGATGGTGATTTTTAGGAAGTTTATAAAACCAAATCAACAGACGCGACGTGTGTTGGACAATAAAACATGGTTGTGAGCACGCACACACTCTTGCACTATCTGAACAAATGGTCGTGCATTGTGTAATCTACACGATAATTGCATAGGTGTGTACCCAGCTTAAACGAAAATTTTAAGACAAAATTCACAAATGCCTGACTGTATTATAGTCTTGTTAACATTGTTTCAAAATCTATACGGCTGCCCTAAATTTGTATGTAATGGAAATCTTTTTTTATGTTAGCTATTTCATATGATCGTAGTCTTTACTGAAGTCAGGTCTGTCAGTCGGTCTTTTCTGTTAAAGTTATTTCACCTTAGAGGTCATCTATTATCTGGGGGGAAAAATGCAGAGGTGTGTTGCATATTAGGATTGGGGACATTGCTGCGACAGGAGCGCATTCAGCCAGAAACACGCTGATCGCCCAGCACTATCCAACGGAAGGAGCAATTTTTTTGCTAATCCTGGCGTGTCCCCCATCTGGATAAAGTGTCCTACACATCCTGTCCTATCACTGTAACAATGGGTGCAGTCGCACAGACGTCGAGAGAGAGAAGAAACAAAAAATTTTTTCGGTCGAGGGTCCATATTTTTCTGCGTTTGTAAATGACCCATAAGGAGTTTATTTTTTGACTCGTAAGTTAGTTTGTCCGTTTGTCGGTGTACAGTTGTGTTGTGTTGTTGTCTCTCTGATTGACACCTCTTATCGCCGACAGGTGGGGACGCTGGTTATTCTTTTATTCTTTATCGCTGCTCTTGGAGTCCTGTCTAATTTATGGGGTGAAGAATGGGCGACCGTGCGCCTCTCATTTCAGGTATACACTGTGGAAGTAACGTAAAGAGGAATAAAGAGCATTCTCCTCCCAAATGTATTTTTGTACCTATATGTCGATGCACCTGTCGCCCAACCAAAGCAGAGACGGCTGAACCGTTATTCATGACAATGCAGCCAATCAATTCGCTAGGAACAAGTGACATCACAGAAGCACGCTTCACTTTGTCCTCGTGGCTCAGTCACATCACTGGTTCAAAGCCAATGACTAGACGGAATGTTGTCCAATGTAAATATATATATGTGTGACTTCTCTTAGAGCTCTCTATGGATTGCTGCTGTGGTACACAAAAAGGGTATCACTAAACCTGAAACATATAGAGCAAGAAGGTATGTGTATCACCGGCACATGCCATCAATAAATACAAAAGAAATATTCCAAATAACAGGGTAAAAGTGGTTATAAGCTTTATATTCATGTAGTATGGGCAGCACGGTGGCTCAGTGGTTAGCATTTCTGCCTCACAGCACTGGGGTCATGAGTTCAATTCCCGACCATGGCCTTATCTGTGTGGAGTTTGTATGTTCTCCCCATGTTTGCGTGGGTTTCCTCCGGGTGCTCCGGTTTCCTCCCACACTCCAAAAACATACTAGTAGGTTAATTGGCTGCTAACAAATTGACCCCAGTCTCTCTCTCTGTCTGTGTGTGTTAGGGGATTTAGACTGTAAGCTCCAATGGGGCAGGGACTGATGTGAGTGAGTTCTCTGTACAGCGCTGCAGAATTAGTGACGCTATATAAATATGATGATGATGAAGTAGAGTATAAAAGTCACAAGTTTAGTCTTTATATTGTATCAAAGTCCATCAAATGATGAAGTCTTTATATTCCAGCAGGGTACTTGAACTACCAACGACCCGCATCTCAGGTTTTTGTCAAGGATTACCTCGACAAGGCAAGTGTATCACCGGCGCATAATATCAATAAATACAAAAGAATTACCTTGACAAAGACCCGGGACCCTGGGTTGAAACGCGTTGGGTTACAGCAGATCGTTGGTAGTTCAAGTACCCTGAAGGTCTAATCGGCAACAGAAAACTAGGCTGATTTCTCCATATGGGTCTGGTAGGACTGCATTAACTACCACCAAACAGAGAATTTTTTCACTAGAGTATTTCATTTGCTTTTATATTTAATAAATACTTGTTTTTAAGGTATTAGTCCAGATCTCATGCTTTATGTTTTTTTTACGTGTACTGCGTTCCAAGCATGAGATCGTAGAGAGCATTTCAAACGGGTGATACTACTACAATTGATGGGACTTGACTGCTCTAGACTACATTCGGCTATTGAGTAAGGGCTCCTTAAAGGGGCGAGACCCCTGTTATTTGCATGTTCCTTCTCTATTTGGGGACATTCCTCACGCGGTGTATTAACCATATATTACGATATAACCAGTCATCACGTAAAGGTTTTTTGGTATTAGAGTATGCCCATTATTTCTTGGCTGGTTACACTATTGTTTGTTTCTCTTTCTCTTTATGGTATTACGCCATTGAAGATGGCTAACCTAGGTTCACGTTTGTACAGGGCAGGTACCCATGTCAGCCAATCAGCAGCTTTGATCAGTCTTACACAAGTATGTGATGTTGCCAGTTAGTGACGGTTACTGTACTGTGGGAATTGGCACCAATACGGTGTAACTTACCCATATCGTGTGTGGGTGCAGCAATAACACATATTTGTTACTTAGGGGACCACAAGCCAATCACTCAGACCTAATGAAGCTTTAGGCTTCTCTTCTTTGCGCCTACCTTTCCTTTCTCATCCAAGAGAGGTGGAAGATAGGAAAGTACCTCCTCTGCATTCATATGTCACCTATTATCAAAGGGATGGGACAGATAGCATGATGAGTAAGTGATAATATTTACGTGAATGTCCCGGTTCCAAGTGTTATGAGCTGGATCTCGTGACATTAGTGCTCCAGAGGGGCAATCTCTGCATACGGTACCCCCTTTGGGTGACAGATTAAGGGGGTCCTATAGAAGGAGCTCTCACTAATCAGGTGAGCCAGGTGGGAAATTGTCTTTGAACACCACTTATCAGAACGTTGAATTATCCCTTATTGTATGGTAATCAGTTGCGGGCTGTTTAAATCCTGACCTGCTACTAGGGTAAACTATTGGGGTATGTTCCACAGGTCGGGCTCTGAGTGATTCAGTTATTTAGGGAATATTTGGAGATTAGGACTGGGATATTGGATATGTAATAATGTAATGCGATATCCAGTAAATTAAAATACCTTTGTTGCCTATACTCAGTATTTTTATTTTGAGAATGCACTCGGGAATGTGACAATACTGAGGCACTTTGTGTCACTGGTACCTGGTGAACGGATAGTTGACCCTCTAATGAACATTGGTTCTGCTAACAGAATTGCTGGCCCTCACTTAGCTTAATGATGGGTAAACTTTAAATGATATTTTATTGCATGCTCTACCATTGTCTCCATAGAATAAATAAGCCCACGCTCTGTTAATCCCATACTCTATATGGCACCAGGTGCATGGCAATATAAATGCCCTATATGTATCCGAAACAAAAAAGACAATTGTTGTCAGCGCTTATCCTCAGCACTGCATATCTGTGTGTATCTAGCAATATGAAAACATGAGGTATCGGTTCATATTTTGATCAAAACATTTAAGCCTGCATCCCTTCTCCATGCATTGTAGGTGACCGCTCCGTATCTACACATTGGTGCTGTAGCGGCGATGACTCTGCTGTCCTGGCCGGTAATGCTGTATTTTGTCAGGATGGAAAACAAACGTAAGATGGTCTCTGTTGTATGTATGTATGTATGTATGTATGTACTATAATGTAATGTAGTCAGGGATCTTAACCCACACTCTAGTGACAGAATCCCTCAAGCTAGTTTTATTCAAAAGTCTTTCAACAGTTTCTGGAATGATACGATATTATATTATTTCTAAATGGACTTACCTAGACATCACCATTTCAGATATCCATATAAACCGGTCAGACACAACATTAAAACCACCTGCCTAATATTGTGTAGGTCCCCTCGTGCCGCCAAAACAGCTCTGACCCGTCGAGGCATGGACTCCTCAAGACCTCTGAAGGTGTCCTGTGGTTCTGGCACCAAAACGTTATCAGCAGATCCTTTATTTTCTGGAAGTTGTGAGCTGGGGCCTCCATGGCTCAGACTTTTTTTTCCAGCACATCCCACAGATGCTCGATCGTATTGAGATCTGGGGAATTTGGAGGCCAAGTCAACACCTTGAACTCTTTGTCATGATACTCAAACCATTCCTGAACAATGTTTGCAGTGTGGCAGGGCGCAGTATACTGCTGAAAAAGGGCCACTGCCATCAGGGAATACCGCTGCCATGAAGGGGTGTACTTGGTCTGTAAGAATGTTTAGGTAGGTGGTACGTGTCAAAGTAACACCCACATGAATGCCAGGACCCAAGGTTTCCCAGTGGAACATTGCCCAGAGCATCACACTGCCTCCGGGGCTTGTTTTCTCCCATAGTGCCCAGGGGTCAGCATCAGCGCTCTGACCAGTCTGCGGCTACTCAGCCCCATACGCAGCAAGCTGCGATGCACACTGTGTCTGACACCTTTCTATCAAAGTCGGCATTAACTTTTTCAGCAATTTGTGCTACAGTAGCTCTTCTGTAGGACTAGTTGGGCTAGCCTTCGCTCCCCACACACATCAAGGAGCCTTGGACGCCCATGACCGCTGGTTCATTGGTTGTCCTTCCTTGGACCACTTTTGTTAAGTACTAACCACTCTGCCACTTCCGAGATGCTCTGACCCAGTCGTCACAATTTGGCTTTTGTCAAAGTTGCTCAGATCCCTACACTTGCCCATTTTTACCTGCATCAACTTGAAGATTTGACCGTTCACTTGCTGCCTAATATATCCCCCTGCCTGACAGGTGCCGTTGTAGCGAGATAATCAATGTTATTCAGTGATAACATTGTTTGTAAGTGATTTTAATGTTGTGGCTGATCAGTGTATACTTATTTGTTTATAATGTACGTGTATCAAATATTGTCATTAGAGAAGCAAAAATGTACAACCCCAAACCACGAACCCAAATTATGTCCAAATTCAAGTGCTATGTGGGCTACAGGTTGCTGTTTACCAGCTAGCCCCGGTGAGGCGGTGGTGTTTGGCACATCTGATCAGAGGAACGTCTTTATGATAAATTGGGCCATCCCCTATACGGCCATTTTGTGGACTCCACAAATATTCCTCTCAGTGTCGCCAGTTCACTCACTAGCCACCAACAACTTGAGGTAAACAGTGGAAGCAGCCATTTTGTGAGCTATTAATTACTAGGACTTAGTGGCCTCCATAAACTATTGGTGGTGTCGCTAATTCCTAGCGAATTGATATGTTGAACGTTGAGTCAG
The DNA here is from genome assembly GCA_036250195.1 of Mixophyes australis. NCBI lineage: Eukaryota > Metazoa > Chordata > Amphibia > Anura > Limnodynastidae > Mixophyes > Mixophyes australis. Next base: position 19,230,253 of record JAVHZZ010000002.1, on the reverse strand, counting down.
CCGACAAAATGGCCGACGCCACTCTGTGCGGTGTTCATTTTCTAAAACCATGGCATGAAATGTTTGCTTTAATTACAGTGCGGCCCTATATTGATTTATAGTTATTAGGGAAGTTGATGATGTTTATGTTTGCGTCACTGCAGTCTTTCAGGCGATAATTTTGGGCCCGTATCTCGCCCTGCTGCTCGTTCTGTATTTCATACCATTGGGAATGTACTCGCCGTGCATCAGAGAGGAAGGGACACTAGGAGCAAAACCGCTGCTGATTGGACACAGAGGATTGCCGACAGTAAGTGGCTGTACGCTGTAGCCTAATGTTTTTGTGTTTGTCTTTATGCCAATGATCCCCTGCAATGTGTTTGATGTGTGTTTCAATCATCTGAAGAAAAGGTTTTACATCACCGCCATAACTGACGGCGGTGACAGAATATTTGAAAACGTTTTTTTTGCCTCTAGTGCATGGTGAGAACTCCGGGAGACAAGCTTTGTCAACCTGTAGAACTAGATTTCCCAGCATGCCCTGAGTTTAATTGTCCTTAAAATGCTGTCCAAATATCCTATTAAACTCAACACTACTTTTACCACCAGTCTAGCACCACAAAATGTAAATCACGTACAAGTTAGTAGAATTCGTGTTTTGTTTTTCTTTCAAATACTCCAAAGACAGCACCGCTTTTGTAAAATATGTAGAATGGTCTTAAAATGAAAAAAAAAAAAAAGACAAAAAAATAAAAGGACACATTAAGCTTATTTTCTAGGCTCAACGCAACATTTTAAATGGTATTCTCTCAAAATATGTCACTTTGTTTTTTTCCTTCGAAATGCACCTTTTAAAACAATGTTTTTTGTCACCAATGACCTAAAAATAAATAGAATAGCATTTGCTTCAAGGCTTTTGAAATAACTTTTTCACTCAAACACTTAAGACACCCATCTTAGCGACACTTTTTACATGAAGAACTAGTTTTGCGGTACTTTGAGAAAAAGCATCATTGATAAAATATGCAGCTAATTTTATCCTTTATAAATTCTGACCTCCTTTTCCTGGGTAGGGCTGTAAGTCATTAAGTTAGCAGGACAAAGTGTTTTATGACACGGATCGAGTTAAAAGAAAAACACTTACCAAAGTTTAGAACTTTAGGGGAATAATTATCTTTTGTGGACCCTTACGATTTGTTTTTTTAATATATTATTGTTGTGTAAATGTATTGTAGCAAGGTTAGGAAAAATGTGCTTGTATGTTTGTTTATCTTGGTATATCATCATCATCATCATTTATTTATATAGCGCCACTAATTCCGCAGCGCTGTACAGAGAACTCACTCACATCAGTCCCTGCCCCATTGGGGCTTACAGTCTAAATTCCCTAACATACACACACACACACACACACAGACTAGGGTCAATTTGTTAGCAGCCAAATAACCTACCTGTATGTTTTTTGAGAGTGGGAGGAAACCAGAGCACCTGGAGGAAACCCACGTAAACACAGGGAGAACATACAAACTTCTCACAGATAAGGCCATAGTCGGGAATTGAACTCATGACCCCAGTGCTGTAAGGCAGAAGTGCTAAACACTTAGCCACCGTGCTGCCCTATATCTTGTCAAACCCATTGGGCAAGACTTGCCTTTTTTCGAGGTAGCTACAGCCATAGCATTAGTTGTTTGTTATCAAAATTGAGATTTCGGTCCATTTCCTGGTGTGTGAAATGCCCCCTCTACCACAATCATAATCAGTGGTAGTGTAATTGAGGAGGTAATGAAGATGCAGATGATATTCCAGAATTCATGGATTATGGGGTGTCAAGAATAGCCCCCTCTAGCTACTCACATATTTAATATCTTATCATATATTCACACAGTCACGAACCGCACTTGTGACTTGGAAGCTTACTGTAGGGGAACACACAGGAATCCAGCTCAAATCTCGCACTCACCTCTTCCTCTAAGGCTACAGGTTTACTGGTCCCTTTCCCAACACAGACACCTGCTTCCACACCTCTCCGCCAACTGCCACCAGCTACGTATAAGGCCAGTAGCAAACCTATGACTGAATTATCCAATTGTGCACACTCTGTGCTCTGGTAGCTAAACAGTTAACACTTCACACTCTGGTTTCTAAAGAGTTAACCCAGCCAAACAATCTCTCTCTTCTAAACTGGCAGTGAATTTGTTTTAGGGCAAAAAGGACATCACTATTAATTTTTTTGATTTAATATACAAAAAGTGCAATGCTTACAGGTTATGAAAACAATCACACATTGACATACAAATTAAGCATTGCATAACAGTTATAAAAACAAATGGGATGAAAGTACAGAGCATAACTCACGTATCTGTAAGCCTGGGCAGGCAGAAGAGATGGACAGTCCTTTAATTATCTTGATCCCCAAGAGCTGACAATTTGCCCTTCACAACACAGGTTTTTAAGCAAAATCAAATGGGACAGCATTCACAGGGGCAGTGTGGATGGTACTGTGTCGGCAGAAATGTCCCCTGGGTGTCACCTAGGATTTGTTCAAAACTATTCCTCAAGTTTTGACCTGTCCTAACTTTTCTCAGGTATATCCCAAAGACATAACTCTCCTGTCAAAAAAAGGTCATAATCTCCTGCACATTTAAGTAACGAACATGATGGAATTATAACAATATGACATACCTTTCCCAAGGACATGTGACTACAGGTGTTCCCTGTACCGCTGGTACCAATAATTCATAACCCTGGTGTGGTTTTTGCTCCTCAGTATGGAGTGCCACACGGATTTCCCAAAATATGAAATATGAAGGCATTTTCTTTGAAGTTCATATTTCTATATACCTGTATAAAGAGCCTTTAGGTGTTGCCTTTGTCTACTAGGATCTCACCTAGGCCCATGGGTTTCCCTAATTTACACCTAGTGGTTATTTTGTTTTTACAATACCTATTGAAAGGAAGTCTCCTCTAATTAGGAAGTGGAATACATGATCAAAGACAATGGATGTCTGTGATCTGCATGTCTTAAAGTTGGTTTTCTAACAGAGGGTCTGCTCAGCCTACTTGCCTCCCACTGGGCTAATTGACCAACTGTTTCAAAAAAACGAAGCAAAACTTTTATCTGAGTGAAAATCACGTTAATTTCAATTTATCAATTTAATATTTTATTTATGCTCTCATCCTGACATGGGACAATACCATAAATAATTGAAAAGTTAATTGTTAGGTGCCTGGTTTCTGTTATGACTGTTACTGCTGTATGATTAAGAAATCGAATCTTTGGAGTAAGACCAGCTCCAAGATTTTAAAGGTCATTTCTTTATATAAACTATGTACTCATTGTTTTTCAATTTTGTACGAGATTTGCTTCCACTTTTCTATACATCTGGTCGTAGAGTCTAAGTTCATTGTCTGTCTGGTGTGTACATGAATCACAGAAGTACGAAAGATGTTAAGGTTCAATCTCACAGAGCACCGCTAAGTGTACAATGTTTTTCTTTGAGGTTAAAGCATGTAAGATTTTCACAATATAACTTCCTGCTTGGAGATGAGCGAAAATAGGTATTGATATCGAGAATTTAGTTGGGAGAGGATCATATTCAAGAGATCTGAGTGTGGATCACAATAAAATAATTGGTAGAGGAGACAAAGGCAATGATCAAACTTTGTCTGATAAATTGTAGAAGATTGTGTGTGTGTGATGGTTGGGAATATCTAGTGAGTACACTGTGTGTGTGTGATGGTTGGGAATATCTAGTGAGTACACTGTGTTTGTGTGATGGTTGGGAATGTAATGTGAGTACACTGTGTGTGTGTGTGTGTGTGTGTGTGTGTGTGTGTGTGATGGTTGGGAATATGACGTGAGTACACTGTGTGTGTGTGTGATGGTTGGGAATATTACGTGAGTACACTGTGTGTGTGTGTGATGGTTGGGAATATGACGTGAGTACACTGTGTGTGTGTGTGATGGTTGGGAATATGACGTGAGTACACTGTGTGTGTGTGTGTGTGTGATGGTTGGGAATATTACGTGAGTACACTGTGTGTGTGATGGTTGGGAATATTACGTGAGTACATTGTGTGTGTGTGATAGTTGACAATAGTATGTGAGTACACTTTGGTTGTTGAGAATGTTATGTGAGTACACTGTGTGTGTGTGAGATGGTTGGGAATGTTACGTGAATACAGTGTGTGTGTGTGTGTGTGTGTGTGTGACGGTTGACAATAGTACGTGTGTACACTGTGTGTGTGTGTGTGATGGTTGGGAATGTTACGTGAATACAGTGTGTGTGTGTGTGTGTGTGATAGTTGACAATAGTATGTGAGTACACTTTGGTTGTTGGGAATGTTATTTGAGTACATTGTGTGTGTGTGATGGTTGGGAATGTTATGTGTGTACACTATGGGCTAGATTTACTAAGCTGCGGGTTTGAAAAAGTGGGGATGTTGCCTATAGCAACCAATCAGATTCTAGCTTTCATTTATTTAGTACCTTCTACAAAATGATAGCTAGAATCTGATTGGTTGCCATAGGCAACATCCCCACTTTTTCAAACCCGCAGCTTAGTAAATCTAGCCCTGTGTGTGTGTGTGTGTGTGTGTGTGTGTGTGTGTGTGTGTGTTCTATGTAGATGTAAAATTGTATGGTGGAAATGTTGAAATTTATGCCAGCGAACTAGGTGTGACTGCAGTCTGATCAAAGACTGACACACCATAGGTATACCAGTTCCTTTGTCTTATCTAATGTTGGTTTATTTATGTAGATGAATGTGCGTTATATCTTCTATATCATACCTTATACCATGTACTGAGATTTCACTGACTCTGGCCCCGGAATGTTTTACCGGTTCTGTGTGATTCCAGCTTCCTGTCTCTGCCGTGCAGTCAGTTGCTGCCTATTGAGGCTCGACCTGGGGGGGGGGGGAGGGCTGCAAACTGTGGGTTCCCCAAAGCAAAGTCCGTCTTGCCGGCAACTGTAATAAATTTACATACAGGGATGACTGTTTTTTAAAATCACTAATATAGCAACATTATTCTACTTCAACATCCATTTAACGTTTCTCTTCAAATCATTCTGATAATCTAGAACCGCGTTGGATGTCGTTTTAGTTTTATTAACATATTACGTACATAAGTGGCATTAATATACTGTATATATAAACTCTAATGTAAATATTCTTTATATAAACAGTGAGTTGTGATGCCATTACTTGGTGTATTGTCACTATTGTATTTATTAGGAAAACCTGGGTATTAGATGTACGCCAATGTAAATGATTACAGAATTTGTGAGGGGTAACCTTGAGATTTGATATTGGAACGTTACTCTTTGACCTCTGATACACTATATTTAAGGGGAAGTGTATATATCTATATAATGGGGCAGCACAGTGGCTCAGTGGTTAGCACTTCTGCCTCACAGCACTGTGGTCAAGAGTTCGAATCCCAACCATGGCCTTATCTGTGTGGAGTTTGTATGTTCTCCCTGTGTTTGCGTGGGTTTCCTCCGGGTGCTCCGGTTTCCTCCCACATTCCAAAAACATACTGGTAGGTTAATTGGCTACTCTTAAAAATTGCCCTTAGTCTATTTCAGTGTGTGTGTGTGTATATTAGGGAATTTAGATTGTAAGCTCCAATGGGGCAGGGACTGATGTGAATGAGTTCTCTGTACAGCGCTGCGGAATTAGTGGCGCTATATAAAGAAATAGATGATGATGATGATGATGATGTGCGTGTTCTAAATATTGTTTCATAAAATGTTGAGAATGATAAATTTATTTATATTTGTCTGTCTGCCCCCCCTCTACAGATGGCACCAGAAAACACCAAGATGTCATTTGAAAAAACAATTGAGTATGACGGCGATGGCTTAGAAACAGATGTGACTATGAGGTTTGTTCATTTCCCCATAAATCTCCAATATCCTCTTCCCCTTAGTGCTGCCTGATATCCTTCCACGACGACAATAAAATGAAGATTTTATCATAAACCAAGAAAGCTCAGGGAGATGGATATGTCAGATCTCAGGAAGATCGGCCTTTCTGATGCCCAGTGTTTCAATGTCCAGATCTTTGGCATTGATTACACACGGTCTAGTGTTTATCTGCAAATGAACTGATGGGATTATGGCCAGTGATGAATGCAGATCTCAGATAGAGGAGATACTTCATTAGTGCATGACCCAGCTTCAGGATCACCGTGTGAAATAGGTTGGAGACTAGACAGATACAACCTAATAGCAAAATGTCTAACTGTCCCTGTTTTGGATCAAATTCTCCTGTCCCTCCAAACCCTCCAAACCTTTTATGTCTATAGATTTATATGAATTGCCCCTCCGTTAACTGCAAAAGTAAAGCAGGTAAAAGTGCAAAGTGTACACAACTAGTACACACATGGATTGTATTACTATTATTTTTAATAAAATCATGTCCAAGCGAAGGATTTCCAATAAACAGTGGAAGTTATTGTTTATTAAAAATGTATTTAAATCAGCAAAGATTATAGCTGGTAGAATTAAGATCTGCAATACAGTTTTAGCTGATCGTTAAATGCAGAATTTTCACATTTGAATATTAGAAACACTTCTTGTATATAGCATAGATCTTCTTAGATAAATTGTCTTATTTCAAGATTAAAAGTATTGGATTCCTCTGTCCCATCTATTATTCTTGGTGGTGATATATAACTCTTTTATAAATGTTATATTACAGTGGACCTATCGTGCAGTTTTGAAAATTCTTAAACACACTTAGAAACGTCCTATTTGCAGTGTAAAGTTATTGTTTTACCTACAATTCTGATAAAATTAGAGATGCAAACCGAGCCCACTCGAACTTAGGGGATCTGAGTAGGCACGCGAGCCGGCTCAGTACTTTGGCGCGTCCTTGGATCTGAATCGAGGCAAAACGTCATTGTTGCTTTGTCGGATCTCGCAGGTTTTGGATTCCATAAGTACCTCCCTCCCCAGGAGATCCAGCGCCATTGCTCACACAGAAACAGGGCCAGCAGTGTTCTTGTCACTCTCCAGTCTCCAGTGACATTGTTCAGTGCCATTGCTCACACAGAAACAGGGGTAGCAGTGTTCTTGTCACTCTCCAGTGACATTGCTCAGTGCCATTGCTCACACAGAAACAGGGCCAGCAGTGTTCTTGTCACTCTCCAGTCTCCAGTGACATTGTTCAGTGCCATTGCTCACACAGAAACAGGGGTAGCAGTGTTCTTGTCACTCTCCAGTGACATTGTTCAGTGCCCTTGCTCACCCAGAAACAGGGGTAGCAGTGATCTTGTCACTCTCCAGTCTCCAGTGACATTCAGGGCCATCTTTTCCATTGGGCACGATGGGCAGCTGCCCGGGGGCCCCACAGGCAAGGGGGGCCCTATAGGCACGGCTCTTAATGAGAATAAATAATCCTGCAAAAGAAAAAAACCTGCGAAAAAAACCTACAATGGTCACTGAGCAAGTACATCTATCTATCTCTATCTCTATATATCTATATCTGTATACATCTATATATCTATATCTAGGGGCCCCGGTGCACTGCTTTGCCCGGGGGCCCATAATGTTGTTAAGATGGCCCTGGTGACATTGCTCAGTGCCATTGCTCACACAGAAACAGGGGTAGCAGTGATCTTGTCACTCTCCAGTCTCCAGTGACATTGCTCTGTGCCATTGCTCACACAGAAACAGGGGTAGTAGTGTTCTTGTTACTCTCCAGTGCCATTGCTCACACAGAAACAGGAGGGGTAGCAGTGTTCTTGTCACTTGACAAAAATGGACTGGAAATGACTGGAAATTAATGTTATTGATGTTAATAATAATGTTGGAACAACAAAAGAGCCAAATTATGTGATTTTAGCAAAAAAATAGGGATCCAAAACTAAAACACGTGAGGGCGGTTTTGCTAAAACCAAAACACAAAATTAATCCAGATCCAAAACCAAAACACGGGGCCAGTGAACATTTCTAGATAAAATATGCTATAAAACGGTGCCCCTTGTACTTTTCTGGTACTTCATGAAATGCCCTTAGTATAATTTCAATTGGCATTGAAAGTCCTGTGACAGTAATCTTATGCGACCATTCCCAGCCAATCGGAAAGCTCTCTTGAGAATTGGAGAATGATTGTGCTCCTTCTAGTTTGTGTCTCCTCCTTACTTTCATTAATAGTCATGAATATTTATACCTAGATGGCTAACCAGACTCTCCAACACGATCCCTTCCACCTGGTTCAAAATGTTCTGCTCCAGGAAATTGCCCCTTAATTTACTATTTTCATTACCTGTGCTGAATGATTGAGCAGGGTGTTTATTTTTTAAAAAATGTATCTGCAGTAATTAAATGGGCACTTTAAGAGCAGAGTATTTTGTACCAGATTGGAAATCTACTTTTACATGTTTGTGTGGAGTTAATCCATTGTATTTGTAGCTTTGTTCAGATATCAGTTTAATGTGTTGTGAAGGACAAATGTCCACTTCAATATCATGTTTTACAGTACTTCAGATACCTAAATGCTGGTGTTAAACTTTAACAGCAACTAACTAAAATATATATTTCCTGTTAAAAAATCATATTGCAAGCATGCTAACACTACTCAGACTTAAAATAGGTCTTGTGCCTGAAATCAACACTTAAAGACTAAGACGTGACTGTTGCTGACATTTGACAGACATCTTGTAAATATTTGATACTCTTTAGCAATATCTGTAACATGGAAGCTTTAGACAATGATCGTTTCCATGGTTACATCTGTTAACAAGGAGTGTCAGATATTCACAACACACCTGTGATATGGCAGCAACAGCCAAGTCTAAAGGCCTGATTCAGTTTTCTTACTTAAGTTTTTTGGACAAATCCATTTTGCTATGCAAGGGGTGAAGATTAGTTTATTATTTTGCACATAAGGAAAATGCTGGCTGTTTTTTTCATGTAGCACCCAAATACTTTGTAGCTTAATTGTACATTGAAATTTAAAGTTGATCTAGGAAAAATAAGTCAGTATTTTACTTATGTGCAAAATAATAAACTAATATCCACCCCTTGCATTGTTACATGGTTGTGTCCAGGAGAAACCTTAATTTAAAAAAATGAGTACGTTCCCAATGAATCAGTCATATATGTATGTGGACTGCATTGGATCAAGAAACATATTATTTGATTTTTTGACTTAATAAAATGGCGAATTAGGTTTCTACTGAAAAACGGAAAAAATAAATAAATCTAGGAGCCCTGCCTAGTATATCAAAAAGAGTAAAAATAAACACACACACGATTGTAAAATAAACTGTGATTAAATAAATCACACCCCAAAACCATGTTCACCACTTTATTAAATATATAATTGCATCTTCCCCCTTTATTGATCCATCGTAGTCCAAATAGGGAAATAAGAATCTTCATTCTTGATGTAGTCCAAAATGATTGGCTGATAGTAACTGAGACTTCTTTTCAATCCAATCAGTGTCCTTAGCTGACCGCTGATGATTGACTACCAACCATCTACTTAACCCCCATCTCCTCCCTTTGCTCGTCCTCCCTTCTCTCCTCTTGCCTCAACTGGCTCCTCTTGTGCCTGGTCTGTTTACCCTCCCTTAGGATGTAAGCTCGTATGAGCAGGGCCCCCTCCCCTCCTGTCTCCATACCTGTTCTTCCGCTCCGTCTTTACTGCATATGACTGGCCGGAGTTTCTGAAGTATTGGTACTTTTTGTTAATTGTTCTGTATGGTTTCACCCTGTATAGTCTACTGTTAGTACTGTGTGCGGCGCTGCGGATACACATAAATGATAATAATAATAATAATAGCAGTTAGGTGGAATCCCAGAGATCATTTGGTGGCGATGGCTCTTTTTTGGGGGGACTTTCACAGGATTTTATTTATTTAATTTCAATTTGTTTGATGAAGAAGGAAGATTTTTTTAAAAAATATTTAATAGGAAGTGAATAAAGTTTTGGGGTGTCTTTTATTTAAAGTTTTTATATTAAAATCGTGTGTGTTATTTATTTATTTATTTATTTATTTATTGGAATGAATCCCCCGTCCACTATAATGGGGGGGACGGAGTGGCAAAGTTGCCACTCCATGGGTCCCAGTCTAGTTTATAAGCCCAGTGCCAGGTTTTTGGGATGAGCCCTGGAGTTTTTCAGCATAGGGCTGGTAGCCTGTGAGGAGGGGTGAGGGTCGATGGTTTCAAGAACAAGTGGACACACTTTAAATTAGCGGAAGACTGAAAGGTATCATATAGAAAGGGGCATAGAGCCACGTAATAGTCGCCCAGCATAAGACACGTGGCTATTGTTACAACTTAGGTGCAGAATAATAAAAAAGTAAATAACAAAAATAGCCGCACATAGTAAATGGCAGAATAGGTGGACAAGGCTGATTATTTTTCTGTCGTTAAATTCAAGTCCAAAACTTAAAAGCACCGTCATTCCCCATGTCTAGTCCTCCAACATTGCAGCCGGATATATACAGTGTCCCAGGATTGTCCTGCTCTGTTAAGCTGCCCGGTTGACTTGCACAGAAATCTCTGTGGGCCCAGCCAGCGACTAATCTAGATATCCATTATTGACCAGGGACTGGCAAGCCTTAGGGAACTCAGGGGAAAAAAATGCAGATAGCCCATTGACCCAGCCCAAGATAGCCCACTATGGGACCGGCCCAGGGGGGCAAGTGCCCCTCCCCCCAGCCCGGTCAGCCCCTGTTATTGGCCGTGAAGGACACTGACGTTAATATGTCCTTCTCTTCCAGTTTTGATGGCGTTCCCTTTCTCATGCACGACAGCACTTTGAAGAGAACAACAAATGTCCAGGAAGTCTTTCCCAACCTGACCAATGTCAATGCCGCCATGTTTACCTGGGACATGCTAGAGACTCTTAATGCCGGGAAGTGGTTAACACAGGTATTTGTTTTTTATTGTCTTCTATTATATGGTGACATATAATTGTTAGATTGCCAGACTTGGAAAAAAAAAGATAGTGGTTATCAATTTGTTGGGCAGCACGGTGCCTTAGTGGTTAGCACTTCTGCCTCACAGCACTGTGGTCATAAGTTCGATTCCCAACCATGGCCTTATCTGTGAGGAGTGTGTATGATCTCCCTGTGTTTGCGTGGGTTTCCTCCAGGTGCTCTGGTTTCCTCCTAAACTCCAAAAATATACTTGTAGGTTAATTGGCTGCTAACAAATTGACCCTAGTCTGTCTCTGTGTGTGTGTGTGTTAGGAAATTTTAGACTGTAAGCTGCGATGAAGCAGGGACAGACGTGAGCGAGTTCTCTGTACAGTGCTGTGGAATTAGTTGTGCTATATAAATAGATGATGATGATGATGATGACGACAGGGTTGGCTCCATAAATCTCTGTGCCCTTAGCTGAAAATAAAATAAGTGACCCTTCAACGCACCCCTGTCTCACACCAAAACTAAAAAAAAAGACAATATAGTATGTGGTCTACTGTGAGACTCTTACCTCCTGTAGTGCTAAGGAAGAGTGGGACTCAAAGTTAAAAGTGTACTTCCCAGTCCAATACAGATAATTCAACAAATTAACAAATTGACCCTAGTGTGTGTGTGTGTGTGTGTGTGTGTGTGTGTGTTAGGGAATTTAGACTGTAAGCCCCAATGGGGCAGGGACTGATGTATGAATTAGTAGGGTCATCATTATTTCTAGATCAGAGGGGCAAAAAATATTATTAATTATCTGACGGGGAAAGAGTATTTTATAAGTAACTTAGTGGGCTAAATTTTATGTATGGTTACCTGTAAGGGGAAACATTATTATTATTATATTATTGGGGCACACTACTTGAGGGCCAATGGGACAATGATCATTTTGTTCTGGCGTGGCAACACTTAATATCTCCTAATTGTTGAACTACAAGTAACAGTGTGCACTTGTTCCCTACAAACGTTCAATAAAGTGTTGAAATGTTGAATTATATTCTTTTTTTTTTCTGTAGTCACTGAAGTGAGGCAACCAATCAGATTCTAATTTCATTTATCTATTACATTCTAGAACATGACACTTGGAACCTGATTGGTTGCTATGGGCAACACCTCCACTTTTCCGTTTTAGACGGTTTGATAAATCTACCTTGTTGTCTACACTAGAGTCGGTCACTCTTTATTTAAAAATAAGGTAAAATCCATTTAATTCTATATTTCCCAGAAGCCACCATTTTCCTACATGGGTTCTATGTCTGATGAAGATCAGCAAACGGCGGCGAATCAATCTATCTTCAAACTGAGTGATTTACTAAGGTTGGCTCAGCGCGGCAATAAAACCGTGCTCTTTGACCTGTATCGCCCTCCTGTGGAACACCCATACCGGGACTCCTGGATTAACCGCACGCTAGAGGTCATCCTCAATGAAACCAATATTAATCCAAAACTGGTGTGTAATATTACAACATTTTGTAATGATATAATGCTATTGATACAAATATGTCTTTTTGCAATTGTGGTCACTAATACAATCTAAACTGTAAAAAAAATATTTTGCAAATTATCCTTGCTGAATTCAAAGGGTAATTTTTGATTTGGTGCAAACAGCGGAATGTATTGTAACCCCTAGCAACCAATATTGTATTAGTATTGATCCATCAAGTTCAAATTAGTTGTCATGTGCATCAAAATTTCACAAATGCCCCATTTATTAAATGAATCTCCGCCATAAATGTAATATATGAATTGCAGATCGGATATGACAGTGATGAGATGATTGCGTTAAGATATAAACGTCATCAGTCCTGAATTATTCTGTATGATAAACAGAGTTCATCTTCATTTCCTCTATCGCACGCAGATCTTCTGGCTGCCGAATGAGCAGAGGACCTACGTCGAATCGGTGGCCCCGGGTTTTCAGCAGACGCTGGGTTTCAAAGCCAATGTGGACGATCTTGTCGCTTATCACATCGTGAAACTGAACCTGCCGTACAGTGAAATGTCTCAGCGGGATATCAGGTACATCCTAAATATAATGGAAAAGGACCATTTAATCAATATATCTTAAATATTATTTCATGGAATTCCATTGTTCATGTAAATTGAACATTTATTACTTTGTATTGAAGCACAAAAGGGTTTTTTTATGATTTCATTTGCATTTCATATATTTAATGTTTGCTACATTTCCCCCCCCCCCCCCCCCAAATTTTGTAAATGAAGTTATAGAAAAGTCCATAATTGCCAACTTTATATTCTTCTTTTCCGGGAGGCTGCGGGGGAGGTGGGCGTGGCGGGGGGACGGGACTCCAAAATGTGCGTCGTTTTGGACCCGCCCCCATGACGTAATGACGCAAACGCGCCATTTGACAGCGGGGCCAAAGCCGCGATTCACCGGGAATCGCTGCGTTTGGGAGCTAATTCTGCCCACTTCACTAGGAAGTGGGCACTTCCTAGTGGGGTGGGCAGATCCGGGAGATTGCCACACTCGCCCGGGAGAATTGGCAAGTATGATTTAATTTGCGCAAATTAGCCTATTTATCTCCTGCACGCGTGCTTAGGATTCTGCTTTTGAGAATTGCCCCAGCTCCTAGATTTGCTGGCGTGCGGCTGCAAACACTGCGCACATGCCGTTAGAGTACGATTACAGCGTTGCGATCTCTTTTCAATATTGCCACTTATTACTCAAATATTTCTGTGCTGTTTTAAAATGTTTTCATAAACTGAAAGTGAAATCAGCAGCTACAATAAAACGGGGTTCATGGATTTTTAAACAGGAAAAGTGGAGGTGTTGCCCTTGACAACCAATCAGGTTCTAGCTGTCATGTTCTAGAACAGAGGTGTCCCAAGTTCAGTCCTCAGGTGCGACAATTTCTGACGCAGCCAAGTAGATTAACTCACCTGTGCATAATTGAAGAAATCCTGAAAACATGAACTGTTGGTAGCTCTTGAGGACTGAGTTTGAGCATCTCTGTAACAAACGGTCTCTCCGTGCATAAAATATCATTTATATCATTTTGTCCTGAAAAATAAAATCCTGTTTTTGCATGTGGGCCCACTGCTCTCCAAAAGACTTCCCCAACACATTATCGGCTCGCCCTTAAGAGTTTTAAAGGGATAACGCAAATGGGATCCTTAAAGAGAGACCCCCACCGTTTCACTAGTCTGGGGGCAGGGAACGTTTCATCTATAAATATATAGTTTACAGAACATTCAGAATACTGAAGGATCCCTTTGTACTTTCCTATATCGGCCTGTTTTTAGATGCTAATTTTTAAGCGACTGATCATCTTTATGCCAGAAGACATTTGACGTTAAGCACAAAAGGATTATTGAAAGGTATATTTGAAAATCTGGACTCTGTAGCGGCAGCGACACAGTAAAGTTGCCTTCCGCCCTCTGCCATAGAATCCAGGCTCACAGCCCACTGTCGTGTCTAATGGACCCTTTAACGGCAGCAGTCGCCCACGTTCACCTGGCACTGAAGACCCTCAATTACTTGTGGTTTTGTGTGTGTGCAGCCGTTAGTTATGTAAGGCAGATGCTGGCTGTCATGTACAAATTGTAGAGTCTGTCTTCTGATACAGCCGGCTCCTAACACTCACTCTGAAAGGCAGAAATTACCAATCCCCCTGGAAACAGCTTTAGTGTGTTGGAGTCTGCCGCACAGCGACTGTTTGTGTTGATGATACGCTCCGGGCTCGTGCGCACTCGCCCTTACCCAACACCCGGTGTGTGTTTGCTCAGAGCTGTGGTTTAATTCAACTACACAAACCCTATGAGTGAAATGTTAACACTACACATGACTGTAGGATGCATATAATTACAGCATTGTTTTACTAACTATAGTAAATGGTATGATTTCCGCATTCTCATGTCAGAACACGCTGCTTGTACAGATATTAGTTTCAGAGGTGTCAGTGAACTCTGCTCTTTCCGGGAGAGGGGCGTGATTGAAGGGCGTCATTTTGGCCCCGCCCCCCCGCAACGAAAATGCTGTTTTATCACGGGTAGGAGAATGACACAATTCACAGCGAATCGCGTCATTTTGGGGGTGCCAGTAGCTGGATGCGTGAGATTTGCCAGCTCTCCCAGGAGTCCGTGAGACCGACCCGAATTTCGGGAGTCTCCCAGACATTCCGGGAGAGTTGGCAAGTATGGTTTAATGTATAATGTCATGTGCTATTATATTTGCAACAACTGTAGAAAACGTACGCTGCTTACATATGTAAGAAAGCTGCTTGTAAAGTTCTCAAATTTATATGCAAAAAATAAAAAAGTCATGTAATTGTCAGAACATATTTGAGACAAAGGCTGTAATTCATGGGGGAGGTGTTTCCCTGTGCACACCACACTTCCCGTCTGTCCTTCCTGCTGATGCACCACTGACCGTATCACATTTATTGTTATAAAAAAAGAAATAAAATTAGAAACCTCTTACATGCCATGGTGGCATAAAAACTAATATATATATATATATATATAGAAAGATAATAAGCAAAAGGCGCTTAGTGCAATATTAAAAAACACCAAAATGTGTGACACTGATTTACATATATATGTGTGTACCTCATACACCACATAAATAAAAGAACATACAAATTTGCGCAGCAGGCAGCTCCTCAAAAATAAGCACTCATTTGCAAGTGCTCAAATAATTCTAAAAGACAAAAGAAGAGAAGCGCCACGCATAGAGTATTAAATGACCAACAATTAGTCTTCTCAAAGTGGCAAACAAGTGAATTGGCCTCGTACCAAAAGACAAATAATAAACAGCTTATCTGTGATTAGATTCCCGACATCCTATAGAGACTCCTTGATATCCAGTCTTTATGGTTCCAGAAGTTCAGATCAATCATATAAAACAAATATAGGCTTATCTGCAGTCTTTCCTGATGGTAATCACGGATCTCTCAAAACCACCTGGCCGGGGTAGATGTGGTGATCCAGGGAAAACAACACACAGAAGACGCCTTATCCCCCTCAACGCGTTTCGTCACTCGACTTTTTCAAGAGGATTCTACAGAAAATAAACGTTGCTCACATGTCAGGTGACATGTGAGCAACGTTTATTTTCTGTAGAATCCTCTTGAAAAAGTCGAGTGACGAAACGCGTTGAGGGGGATAAGGCGTCTTCTGTGTGTTGTTTTCCCTGGATCACCACATCTACCCCGGCCAGGTGGTTTTGAGAGATCCGTGATTACCATCAGGAAAGACTGCAGATAAGCCTATATTTGTTTTATATGATTGATCTGAACTTCTGGAACCATAAAGACTGGATATCAAGGAGTCTCTATAGGATGTCGGGAATCTAATCACAGATAAGCTGTTTATTATTTGTCTTTTGGTACGAGGCCAATTCACTTGTTTGCCACTTTGAGAAGACTAATTGTTGGTCATTTAATACTCTATGCGTGGCGCTTCTCTTCTTTTGTCTTTTAGAATTTTTATATATATATATATATATATAATTACTTTCTAATTGTGTCTCTTTACCTGAACTCATTGGTTGTTTTTGTGTTAATTACAGGATGTATGCTGCTGCCAATATCACTACTAATCTGTACGTGGTCAGTGAGCCGTGGCTCTTCTCGCTGGCCTGGTGCTCGGGGGCCCATTCTGTCACCACAAACTCTGTGTACACACTGAAGAAGATGCAGAAGCCCATGTTTCTCCTGGTAATAGCGTTTAACATCTATCGGATACGGGTTATCAGTATGTACAATCCTATCACACTCTACACCAGGCCTGGCCAACCTGTGGCTCTCCAGGAATCGGGACACTACAAGCCCCAGCATGCTTTGCCACTTGATAGCCAGCCGATAGCTGTCGGGGCATGCTGGGACTTGTAGTTTCGCAACATCGGGAGAGCCACAGGTTGGCCTGGCCTGCTCTGTACAGACTTAGGACACTACAGCTCCCAGTTAAAAAAAAAACAATTGGTGTTAAATATCGTCTTTCATAGTGTCTGACTAGTTCTAGCTTTTGTGCATTGTCTCCCCTGATACCAGTATTCCTGGTGCCTCCTTCTCACACCTCTCTGCTGCGTTACATTACAGAGCTGCAGGATTTGTAGAGGGGGGTTCCACACCATGCCGCCAGTGGGCGTGACCAGCTTGCATGGGGCGTGGCTATAATATTAGACAGTGCTTGGCTGCTCTCCAACTCCTCATATCCCCATAATATACATGGGCAATGCTGCGTGCACTACTGTTGGGTGCACGCAGCTCTCCCTTTTCAAGCAGAGCCGTGTGAAGCAGGGGCAGGGTCCAGCCACCTCAATTATACAGTGCCCCATGCTTGGAGGGGGATTTCAAGGCACCAAGAAACCCCCCTCGGTTTGCTTATGAGCTGTGATTCCTCTGACTCATCCTCCCAGTTCTATGGTCTTGTCACTGATCTGTGTCCCGTCACATCACACCTTCTCTCTCTCTGTATTATGTTTCAGACTCCAGCTCAGTACAATTTAATGTGGATTCTCACAGATATCGTTTCTGCGCTGCTGATTGCAAACATCTTTGTTCTGCACTGGTGAGTCTGGTCGATCTGTAACCTAATGATGGCTGTCTGGTGCGTACGGAGGAAACGTCTTGGTGACTATTGCCGTGGGATAACAAAACGTTTTTTTTTTTTGCTATGGACCCTAAACTCACTATATGATTATAATGGAAAGAACAACTAACACTTTATATGTATATAAGATTATCCAATAGGCTGACTAGCCTGAAGCCTAGGGAGCAAAGGCTCTTGAGGGGGGAACACACGTTTTTGGGAGTGCAAAATTGTAACAGGATGAAGTATAAACTGAAATTCATTTTAAGAGAATAGAGAAATGATAACCTTCTACATGAAAGATAAATGTAGAAGGTTTTCATCCCGATGTGTTTCCAAGGTAAAAGCTGAAGATAATGAGACATCCAAAGGTGGGCGCTGGGTACTGGAAACGCAGAGTTTCGGGGTGAGATGACAAAAATATACCGATGGCTGAAGTTCTCCTTTTACTTAGCTGCATTTAAGAAATAAATGAGATGGGAAACATGAGCAGATTATTATCGCATCATTGCTGACTGACTTTGGATTGTATATCAGAATTATTTGTATCAATTTCGCAGCCACATAGATGTTAACCTTTTGTTTGTTCGGTTTTAAAAAATAAAATGATCAGCCTTATTTTAAAACTGCAACATTACGACACTTGTGATAAATATCTGATGTTCGTGCTGTAACGGTCTGAAGATTCTCTGTCTCGTTTTGGGGGTGACTGTTTCGCTTTGTTTTTAGGTGGAGAGAGAGGGGCTTTTCCTGTTGCCCAGAAAGTAACGAGGTTCCTGATAACGGGTTTTACGACACTTTTAAAACAGGTGAGTGACGCAGCTGCCAAGCCTAAGTCTAGATACACACTGAAGAATGTTCCGACTGACCTGTTATATCAAACGATTGTACCTACGACTGAAGGTCCGATCAGTCTGGCGATTCATCCATACACACTGACACGACTTACCTTCAGATCTGTGCTCTTCATCTGGTCCTCTGGTCTGCAGAGAATGACAGCATAATATTCATTCATTCACTATTGTCACACTGATTAAAACTGCCTTGTTATAGCTATCCACATGTCCTAACGAATTTCGTTAGCTTCTGTGACTCTGAAACGAAACGTTCTGTCTCAGAACGCACAAATGGATTATTCCTTCTACAGCGCTCTCTACATTTATTCACCGGGACATTCATTGCTAACATCGGCTGAAAAGAGCCCGACTCTGTAAACTCTATGGAGATCATCAGCATGACTGCATACACACTACATGATCGTTATGTGATTGGTCGGACAATATTAAACAGTGCGAACAACCAAATGAGCCGACAGTCGACACTGGGAGGACTTTCTACCATCGTGTCACTATACACACTAACCTGACTTCCGACCGTATGTCGGCTGATTTGCTCGATTATTGCTCGATCCAGTGTGTACCCAGCCTAAGTCTAAACTGTCTCCTTTCTATTATATTTGTCACTCCGTTTTGTGGTGTAATTAAGGAAAACCCTAGTTTAATTAATAAAGGGGGAATAGAAGTAAACCTACTTATTGTATAAGTCCTTAATTAGACCAGATTTCTAATATGGGGTACCTGCTTATAAGAAAGACATAGAAAGTTTAACCAACCCCTGGCCCCCAATACATTATTTATCAGAGTTGGGGCTATGTAGCGGAAGATGACGTGAGCCGGTCACATGACGCCAACATCCTACCCAAGGACAGCTCTCCGGCTAGATACGCCCCGCCGCTGCTAAGTCCCTGGCCGCATGGCAGTGAATATCTCCTACACCCTGTTAAAGAACTAAATAGGATTCAGAGACAGACTGCTTGAAGTCAAGAAAGTAAAGGGTTTAATTATAATTAAAGACAAGACAAATTGGGGTCAGGGATAACTTAATTAGTATTCTAGTATACAAAACATACGCATATGCCGAGTTCTTCTATTTTTGCAGATTTCCCTGTTTGTCCACCTAGCGCATTTGTACGTAGACCCCCTAAAAAATAAATCTGTGTCTACTGCATAGTGGAAAGAATAAAAACGACACTTACAATTTCATTGGTCCCTTTCCCATTGACCGCATAGGACGACTCTTAGTTCCCACCATCTCCGAGGATGTGTAATAAAGTTTATCACTTTTGCTGGGAGAAAAATTGTATCACAAAATCGTATTTGCACTGTGGGCCCATTTTTTTTTTAGCAAGTTTTTAAATACCCCTCCCTGTGTTACAGCGGTCTTACACTCACTATGGAGCCCACAACATTTGGCAAACACCATAGATTTAGCAGTTTTAACACTTTCACGCTTTCCTGTTACACATGACAGGATCACAATAAACTTGTACAGAAGCCAGGTTTGTAAAGTGACTATATTAAACGGTGCTAGCCAATCTTGCCATCATTTTTAAGATTATGCCATCGTAAACGAATGCACCCTTAATTCATATTGCTCTGCTACCTTGTGGTTGAAATACAGCACTTACACATTTCTTTCTGGAGAGTTTTGCCGCTTTTTGAAAGGGCTGACTGCCTTATTAGGGTCTGTTGTGCAAGATTAGATTAGCGGTAAGAGATTGGCTTTTAAATTCACTTGGTAAAGAGAGTGCGTGTTCTCCTGCAGGAAAGCAGATGTGTCTGAAAGAGCATTAATAGGTTATTTATTTCCAACACAAGAGAGCAGATCCATTTTTGGCATTAGAATCGATTCAGGTACATACATTTAAAAAAGGATATTTACTGTGCATTCTGAATGTTCATTGGATAAATGATTGGGATTTATTATTTTGTATTGTATTACTTAATTGAATTGCCATGATCGTTTTAGAGGGGGGTTTAAACTAATTTATTTAATTATATGAGCTAGAAAATTTCAGAAGGTTCTACCCTGCCCCAAATTTAATCTGGTAACCCCATTATTTTTCTGTGAAGACAGAATTAAAATGGTCCGCTAGGTAAATCCATAAACGTATGACTTACACATGCCACATGGTGTCAGCTAAGCTGCATGCCTACACGCTAACACTGCAGGCGTGTAACACACATGAACTAACCCAGCACAGGCCATTTACAAGGAACAAATCAGCTTACGACACTTTCAGAATTGGCCCTGGTCCTGCACAGCAGCTAGAATTCCACCGAAGCGCATACGGTTGCAGGGCAAGATGGCGGCGTAGATGACATTTGCACAAGCTGATGGGAGAAGTTGGGCGGAGTGTGGGAGTTCCTTTCAGAGCACTTTTACGGTGCTGTGCAAAATTAAGATTGTCATTTGTGGCGTTAAGAGTATTAAAATGAGATAACGTTTTGAAGAGGGGTCATTTTTAGGGGCCTTCCTTGCTGAGTGGAGAGGACAGCTCCACACTCACGCTCAAAAAGACCGGCTCGGAACTAGCAGTCATTTGGGCTTCCTCCTACACTTTTAGTGGAACCTGTTTTGATTTAAACACACAAAAAATTGAAAATGTAATTTAGACAATTTTAAGATAAACTGAAAAATTGTCTAATGAAAGGGCTGGTTCTAAAGTGATTGGAGGTTGGAGGAGGTTGATATGACCATAACACTTTCGCCCTGTGGCCTCTTCAGATATTTCCGCCTTCTGCAATCCTAGGCGGACTTCTAGTTTGCGGAATGGTCTTCCTAGAATGGAAAGGTGGCGTGCGCGTAGGGGCGGAGCATCCAGACGCAGCGCTACAAATCCAAAGCATTCTGGGCTTGGTAGATGAGGACCTCCAACATCTGCAGGATTTCATAACGTGTTTGTGGATTTTCTCGGCTGATCCAGTTACCTTATGTAACAGTGCTGCTCTTAAGTGCCCATTGTAGTGGACCCTACCTATAGACTATATTCATATTTGTGGCGTTTTGTAGTCTTAAGCAAAGCACTAGATTATGTTTTTGATTGACACGACTTTAAATCTTAAGGACGTATATTTTGTTTTATAAAAGCCAGGGGACATGCCGCGTTAATATTTTCACTGGAAGGGGCAATCGGTGGCAGGCTGGCTATTAGCCGCTGTTCTTCGCCCTTAGAGCAGATCCGGTAGCGACACAGTAAATATTCAGTTGGCTGCTGAGTGTCTGAAAGGAACTGTTCGCCTTGTACTGCTGTAATCACAGACCTGTCACAATCCAGTAAAACATTCTTTAGTGTTTATTTTTAACACCGATTGCAATGGACTTGAACTCTGCAGAAAAAAACAGGTTTCAATAGTCGTTCTTGAAGCAGCTAAACAGGAATTTCTGTATCTTGTATGGCATGCAGTGCGGTGTATATTTATTTAAAGGGACAGTCATGGTAAGTTCTGAGGCAGATGCTAAAAAGATTGGACTGTTTTTTTTATTATAACAGGAGTACACGCCACCACGTATGGTAATGACATAACCGTGCTGCAAAGCTTACAATTAACAATCTCCTTGGTTGAGGCATTAAACGTAATATGGATGTAGTAATGTTGAGTCGCCTTCTAGTGGCGAGAAATGAGAATGCAGTTAGAAATAAAATAGAGGCTTGTGATCATTGTAGAATGTAGTCCCAAGGACAATGTGGTTCAGCCTCAAATGGAGGGATTTGTTTAGTTATCTAAGTAGGAAAAACATTTGGTTTCTGTCTCCAATGAAGTCTTTTGTCAGTCCTAGAAATGTACCATTGCTTTTTATGCTGTTTTATGGGTGAAATACAGCATCTAGTTACATTTTTTGCAGAACTATATAACAAAAGTAAAAAAAAAACTCTTCTAGTGGATAGGGAACAGATGGGGGATTAAACACACACACTACTATCTTTTCAAATTTACTTGATACATGTTTGTTGAAAACTCCAGCTCACAAGTCGGTAGGTTAGAAAAACTTCAATATATTTTTAATTTACTATCTGAAGTCAGCAGAACACTTATTAAAGTTCATTTGGACACCAATACTTTCAATTACCTCTAAGGGGTATATTTACTAAAATGCGGGTTTGAAAAAGCGGAGATGTTGCCTTTAGCAACCAATCAGATTCTAGCTGTCATTTTGTAATGTATACTAAACAAATGATAACTAGAATCTGATTGGTTGCTATAGGCAACATCTCCACTTTTTCAAAGCCTCAGTTTAGTAAATAGACCCCTAAGTGTTAAAAATGATATTCTATTTTCGCCAATGTGCCTGTGATAACCTCTTTAGATACATTGGTCTATTACTATTGAGGATTAAGTTATCATGGAACGCGCACTGACCTGTTTTTGTTCTACAGAGCTGGATATGTCGGTTTCTGAAGACAGCTATGGAAAGAGCATCCCCACCACCCCAAATCCAAGATCTAACGCTGAGCACATGGGTTCTGCAGAGATTGCCTGAGACAGAGATTGCCTGGATGTTTCCACTCACTGCGTCACTAGAGCCCGACCTGCGTCAAACGTTGTGCTGTCTCCTTACGTGGTCTCATTTCTACTGTGTTTGGAACCTGGAACGGAACGACAGACTCTCTTATTTAAAGCACGGTGCTCACACACAGTGGTAGCCGAACTAATGTTCTCAAGACTGCACCAATCAGCTAGCTAGGGACTCATGAAATCAGAGACGTGAGGCTCTTACTGGATGGACAAGCTACATTCTCCTAGGGATTGGCTCAGTGTGCACGTGCAATGGCTGCACATTAAGTGACGCTTTGCTGGCTGCTGTATTTTGACTGATGTGTTGAAATCTACGGTTAGGTTCCATCTTATTTCATTGGCTGTGAAGTTGCTATTTATTTTAAGGGGTGCAGTGACACGAAGGGGAAGATTTACTAAAACTTCCATATGAACCAGTCCGATTCTAGCTGTCATTTATCTAGAAAATGATAGAGTCTGATTGGTTGCTGTGGGCAATACCTCCACTTTTCTTATTTAGAAGTTTTAGTAAATCTACCCATAAGGCCCAACCAGTCTGTTTACCATCATTGAACCCTGAAGATTTTATATACTGCCTTCCTCATATTCTCCTGAAGATATTTCCCACGACTCGAAAGTCCTGGACCTGTAACTCTGTGGTGTTGTAGTGTTAATTATCTCTGCTCCTTCTCACTCCGAAGCAGCCATATTAGATGTTGGCAACGCAGGCAGCTCGTACCCTGGTTCACACTGGTGGTCGATGATCTGAACTCAGCAGTGGTAATGGATGTCTGTGTTGGAGCAGGAGTAAGTTCACAACCCATAAGCAACAAGGGTGAGAAGACTTACACTCCACTCAAGTAATATGACAATTGTTTTATTCAATCAGTTCAATGCAAGAACGCCGTCCATTCCTTACTCATAGTCACCTTAGTCATGGGACTCTGAGTAAGAACCATGTAAGCTCCTGAACACATCAGGGGGTAAATGTATCAAGCTGAGCGTTTTCCGGCAGGTTTGAAAAACTAATCAGATTCTAGCTGTCATTTACTTAGTACATTCTACAAAATGATAGCTAGAATCTGATTGGTTGCTATAGGCAACATCTCCACTTTTCAAACCCGCCGGAAAACTCTCAGCTTGATACATTTACCCCCAGGTGTCAATCTTCAAATTACTGGAGTGTTTCATAGCTCCAAGGCGCCGATCTACTCATAGAAGCTTCAAGTCACATCACCGTAGATTATATTTTCCTTGTAGGTGTCTTGAAAGCAGTCAATATTTCAACTTTGCTTTACATCGTTTCAGAAATGATGTCTCTATAGTGCTTCACATGCTGAGCAGGAAACTCCTATACTGATGAGCCCTAAAAAGAGGAAACAGTCTCTAGGGTGGGATTTTGTCTCAACTTAAAACTCTCCTCAACATTCTCCTTAACCATATTCATTGTTTGAGTGAAGCTACTTTCCTCAAGAATTATGCTATTCTCCTGTTGAGCCCAGAGGTGTATATTTCCGTACACATTTTGAGATGCGCACGCCTCCGCCTGGTTTGCAACAACACAGCGGTATGTGCAAGATACGCATCTAAGAGCCGTATGTGTTTTTCTGCAGGTCGGCATCATCCGCATTTACGTAAACACGTGCTGTACTCGGATTACTTAGAACGACGGTTCCCTTCCCCATAGCCGCCTCTCCAGGCGCAGGCGGGCATAGTTACCAGAATTGTGGAAGTCTACATCGGTGTCTCTATGCATGCTCCACTTTCTGGGCACTCTCAGAGTGACTTCATGCAGGATACGCTCTGTAAATTGTCCTATTCTGCATCAGCCACCTTGAACCCTGATTCATTAAGGCGCAAAACGAACGTAAATTGCGTTTTTGTTTTGTTTTTAAAGACATGTAAATGTGGTATTCGCACGTCCGTATTCAACAAGTAGCAGATCTAACCAGATGTCTGTTAGAGCAGAGCGGACCTAGACCCGTATTCACTAACACACAATACATGGCAGGGTATGTCCAATACATATGTGGAATATAAAGTCACAACAGAAAAAAAAAGTATTCAATTATTGTCACCTGTTTATAATGTAGTCATTAATGACAGAACAAAAGTTTTTTTCTACCCTCCCACCCTACAATACCTTTAATAGGATGTTATTAATGTCTACTGTACATGAAATGTTTTTTTAGAGTTGCTCCTGAATACAAACACATGTTCTAGCTGCACACACAGCCGTCATCACTAGTAATCAGCGCTTATACCAGAGCTGTATCTGGTGCAAGTGATACGACAGAAAATCACGTACCTGAGAGATGCCCAAAGCTTGAATCAGATGCTGCTGAGTGCGCTGAGCTTGGCACGTCCTTACTGTACATTGACTACGGGCATAGGCCCAGTCCCCTCCCCGTTCCACCTCTGAAATCATAGGCTGTACTAAGGGTCCTTGGCACTCGAAGATGAATTTAAAGTTGCTACGTTCTCTGCCTTTTAGAAATATAATACCAACGAGCTCAGTATGTATAGAAACTGTCATTTTGGAATCCTCTGAACTACTGTGGAGGTAAAAGCAGCTTCCACGCTTTGTAGATGAGTCTTTATATCCTTCATTTTCTAATTTAAAAAATGATTAGCAGATAATGAACAAAAATAGCTGCTGCTACCAGGGACTTGGTCCATATTCAGGACATTTCCTTTACAGTTTTGTAATGATACATAATTACAGGGATGACCTCGTCCTCAATCTCCTTCTCCTTCTAACAGGGATACTCTATATACTTGCAGTAGTGCAATCAAGGTGTTAAATAAAACTCCAAAAATATATGGTTTTCATACCAAGTAGAATCATAAGGAAAAAAATTGTATTTTAATGTTTATTAAACTTTTTATCATTACTAAGTTGAAAATGGAGTATTAGAAAATTTTTAAACTGTCCAATGTTTAAAAACCTACAATGAAAACTTTTTTTTTTATTCAATGCTATAAAGTGTCGTATTGTCTTTCACTAAATTCATCTGTTTTTAAAAATTGTTGTTATTTCTGTCATTGTTATTTTGCTCTGTTTCAACTTAAGGGTAGATTAAAAGTGGAGATGTTGCCCATAGCAACCAATCAGAATCTAGTTATTTATCTAGTACATTCTGAAAAGTGACAGCTAGAATCTGAATGGTTGCTATAGGCAACATCTCCACTTTTCCTTTGTAGAAGTTTTGATAAATCTTAATGTCATTTTATAGAGGGCCCCTCTTTATTCTGGTTAAAAATCTATTTTTGCCCCCTTAGTTTGGTGGTCTCAGCTTAAATACAAACTTTAATATTTTTGTACCTTCACTCTGTGTGCATATGTTACCATGTAAAACAAATCTGCTGTATATATATTTCAATTTGTCTGTTTAAATGATTAAGCAACCTGGCTGGCTTTGACTTGTGGTTCTACAAGTATCGTGCTGCCTAAACCAGCTTCAGAGAATATTTTATTTCAGTACTGGAGAAAGTTTGACGTTTTTGTTTTTAATGTTATTTTTATGTAGAGGGGGGGTCGTGTACTGTAGCATAATAATGAGTTTATGGGATGGTGTAGCCTACACCAACTGGATTTTTTGTTTGTTATTTGTAATCTATTTCACATGTTCTTATTTCCTTGCGTTCGGGTTAATTGTTTTTATGTAGTTGAATGTTTACCCGTCAGCTTTTGGAACTGAAGAAGATGCTGCTTAGAGCAATAATATAATTTTATTGTACAATGTAGCCTGATGTCATTTTAGACTGTCTGGTCTGTGACCTCATTCGCTGCTTGAATAAAAAAAAAAAAAAAAAAGGTTTTTGCGTAAAGAAAGTCTTTTAAGGTCTTTTATTTGGGACATTCTCACGGTGTTACATTTTTACCTACTTAGCGTCACTTCAATTATGACTCTTCTTGCAAAATCTACTTCATACCAGAAACCTATTATCTATATTATATCTTAATCTGGTTTTACACAGTCAATTACCTAGCAGTTAAATTACAGTGAAAATAATGTCTGCATACATACTATGTAAGCCAACGTTACTACTTCTAAATGGATCCACAAGCCACAAAGCTGACACTCAACTTAATTTGGATTTAGAGAGGTATATACCCTACAATCTATTTTGCACGCAGCGGCTAGATTGATTTTCCTTACTAATCGTTTTTCCTCTGCTGAGCCACTCTCAGTCTCTACATTGGCTGCCTGTATTTCAACGAATCCAATATAAAATTCTTCTACTAACATACAAGGCCATCAACAAAATTGCACCGACATACATTTCCTCACTGGTCTCGAAATACCTCCCTACTCGAACCCTTCGTTCTGCACAAGATCTATGTCTCTCCTCCACTCTCATCACATCCTTCCATTCTCGGTTACAGGATTTTTTCCAGGCTGCACCCACTTTGTGGAATTACCTCCCACGCACAGTAAGACTTTCCTCTAGTCTTCAAACCTTCAAGCGTTCACTGAAAACCCACCTCTTCAGACAAGGTTATGATATTCCTCAACCATCTTCTTAATCATCCTAGATTACCCTATCACCATCCTCTACACAGCTAACGCAAGACAACCACCTTCTGACCAACATTGGTACACACAAAGCCCACTCAGTACTTTTACCTTTGCATTCTAGCTGGTCCATTGTGCAATATGATGTAGCACATGCCCTTGTGTTTCTAACTCCCATTGTCCTATAGACTGTAAGCTTGTGAGCAGGGTTCTCTTACCTCTCTGTCTGTATGTATTACCCAGTATTGTGTTATCAATGTTTGTTCCCAATTGTAAAGCGCTACGGAATTTGCTGGCGCTATATAAATAAATGTCGATGATGATATGATAGCAGTGGACTTGGGGGGAGGGGGGGGGGGTTATTAAAAATAATTGTTCTATAATAAAATACATTTCCTTCCCACTAATAAGTGTTCTAAAATAAAATGGTTTTCCCCCTCTCGTTGGCTGCATTGAAGCACCCTACATGAAAGAACTATTATTATTCACAATCATATAAGTAAATATTTCCATACCTTGGTAGAACTCGAGATGTTTACTATTATATTTACACTTGCTGTGCATCTGAGAGCAAGGTAGTTTTCTTTTTACTTTTACTGGACTAACCCTGGGCAGACACGTATTGATTCTTGTTATTTGTGGAGAAATCAGCTCCTTGTTAGAAAACAATCACATCAATGTACTAACGAGGCGCATGCATTATAAGCCCCTCCTTCTAATTAAATTTTTCATCAAAAAACGAGTGACGCTTCATACAAACTTCTGTATAATATGACAGATCACAGTGGCAAGATCTTTTCAATTACACTTCAACCCATCGCTTTCGGCTGAAAAAGGACAGATCGATCAGCAATCAGATTGTCTTCACCGACTCTCTATATTTAGCCGCGTTGGATAGTGTACCAATTTCTTATGAACACAATTAGATTGAATGATCTGATTGTAGTGTGTGGCCAATTGTGACCACAGTTCTGATCAAGTTCGCTCTCTTGTATAAGGCATCTTGTATTTGAGGTTTAGCCAGTGCTTTTTATTATTTCTTACTTCTAACTGGTTGACATAATTGCTCATTCACTAAGCATTGCATTTAGGTCCAAAATTTGCAGTTAACCAAAGCACCCAATCGGAAACTGCCTTTTGTTGTGTAACTTTTGCACTGGAGAGATACAAGCTCACTGCTGATTGGTTATTGTGGTTCTATGCAAGTTATTATCCTTTTATTTTTCCTTATTAATTTTGCAACTAAATGCAGTTTTCTGTAAGAGCCTCACAGTTTCCAATATGTAGATTGTGTTAAAATTAGATTTGGATTAACAGCTAATAAAAATAGAAATCTGGGGCCTGATTCATTAAGGTTCTTAAATGAAGAGGATTCTCATTTCAGTCTCCTGGACAAAACCATGTTACAATGGAAGGGGTGCAAATAAGTGTTCTGTTTTACATATAAGTTAAATACTGCCTGTTTTTTCATGTAACACACAAATATCAACTTTAAATTTCAGTGTACAAATAAGCTATCAAATATTTGTGTGTTACATGAAAAAACAGGCAGTATTTAACTTATGTGTAAAACAGAAAACTTATTTGCACCCCTTCCATTGTAACATGGTTTTGTCCAGGAGACTGAAATGTGTATCCTCTTCATTTGAGATCCTTAATGAATCAGGCCCCTGGTGTTTAAATTAGCTTGAAAAACAAGCAGTGGAAATGTATAAATACAATGAGAACAGATAATCTCATATCAAAGAAATGTATTGTAGCTTTATATCTGGGCCGCCTATCAATTCCAGTCCACAGTGCACCGGCGTTTGCCAAACCTGTTGTATTGACTCTCCAAAGTCTACAAGCAACTGGCCTCATAAATACTTTTAGAAATTAATACAATCCCTATGAAATAAGATCTGTGTAACACTATCCCCCCAGACAGGTCTCGTGTATACATTATACGCACAAAACTTACACACCCCATTCTCTTTTCTCAATCATATTTTCTTCAAATTCCAAATTTTCAAAACACAAACGGTACATCACTTTAAGTTAAATAAATAAAATGTCTTGTTTAAATTTACTCTTAAATACTGTACGACCCTGATAGGACTCTGCAATTTGAAATATATTATAATCTGTTTTATAAAATCCATTTTGACGTGTTCTCCTTGTATGTTCCCGGGATGACCTCTTGCGGGCGGAACATGTATGAAGCGGGAGTTTGTCTTGTTCTGTGGCTCCACAAATCGGCTGGGGGCTAAATACTGCGCCTTTAAAATAAATATGTAACCTGTGCCTCTCTCGGTGGAGGGTCCTTGCAGAATATGAAAGTCTCCGCCAGTTTCATAAGTTCTGTTGGCCGTCGTGGCCCCGGTACCAGAGTCCGCCTTTCAGGACTTGAGTCACAGGTAGTCGTCTTCGCTGGACGGTGTATTGGAACCTTCCGTGTCTGAATCGGATGAGATTGGAGATTCGGCCCTGTCCATGTTCCAGACCTGGGGAGAGAACGTCTTGCCCCAGCTGCAGGGGTACCCCACGGCCTTCAAACCGCGAATTAAGTCTACCGCAAGGCGCCAGCTCTCCTGAGTTCACTTGCTGCCTTTGGCCCCCCTCTGCTTGCTCATCGACGTCAGCATTTGGCTGATGTAAGAGGTCAACAGGTCGTCCATCTTGTATCCCTGGCGGAAATCGAGAGTGTTAAATTAATAACTTTAGATAACAATATCTTCCACAAATGACATGGTGGCTGCGAATTGCCTGGCTCCATCCATGGTCTAACCACTGTGGACTGTACGATGTTAGTCTTTATTATAACCTCCCAGTTGTTATTACAGTAGAACTCTATACATAACTGACCCACTACATCCCTGACTCCGTATAGGAACAATAAGAGGACTATATCCAAAGCACATGGACTATGTCCCGAAACTAGCTAACCACAGTAATTGATATTACTTTTTACATCACAATTAACAATTAGTGTCCCCGGCTCGCTTACCAGAGAGGTCTCGCACAGCAGCTTGCTGCCTCTCACCAGATTCCCGATAGTTATGTGGAAATACGTGTTCCCACTGCTCCAGTTGGAGATCTTGGTGAAGGGGTGTGTGGCCAGGATATCCTGCAGGAGACAACACAACGTGAAGATTACCATAGGCAAACTGAGGGGTGGGGTGCCTGGAAACCCCCTCCAAGCCTGGGGCACTGTATAATTGAGGTGGCTGGACCCTGCCCCCGCTTCACACGACTCTGCTTGAAAAGGGAGAGATGCGTGCACCTAACAGTAGTACACGCAGCATTGCCCATGTATATTATGGGGATAGGAAGAGTTGGAGAGCAGCCAAGCACTGTCTAAAATTATAACCACGCCCCCATGCATGCTGGTCACGCCCACTGGTGGCGTGGTGTGGAAACCCCCCTCTACAAATCCTGCGTTTGCCCCTGATTACGATATAATGTAACTCAACGTATCACCAGTTACTACATGTCTCGGATGCACTATTTTGCAGCCTTTTGTATAAAATGCCTCAGCCACCCTTTTAACCTCCCTAGGTTACCCTATTACCCCCCTTTACACAATTCACACAAGATAACAACCCTCTGACCAACAACCCTACAGCCCACTAAGCGCTTTTTATCTCTGCAATCTGGCTGGACCAATATGTAATATGTAGCACTTACCCTCATGTATCAGACTCCCATTGTCCTATAGATTGTAAGCTTGCGAGCAGGGCCCTCTAACCTCTCTGTCTGTATTACCCAGTATTGTTTAATTACTGTGTTTGTTTCCAATGGTAAAGCGCTACGGCATATGCTGGCACTATATAAATGATGATGATGTTTATCTGTGAGACTCAAAGCAGCCAGATCAGGAAGATCCCTTACAAAAAAAAAGTTGCAGGGTTATCAAATGACTGTTACCATGAAATTGTATTTTTGTAAGTGATAATACAAAGGTGATTTGTTTATCTTTGCTCAGTGCCCAGATTGTATCTGTGCGGTGAAGGATATGGAGGAAATTGTATGTTTTCCATGAAGTCTCTATCTCACGCTATCACAGGATTACAGCGAAAGAGTACATTGAGGTATATACCGTACCTTTGTCTTGGGGTCTATCAAGCTGACGCCATGTTTGTTTATTGCAATCAGGAGAATTTCAGGGAAATGCGGCTCAGTGGTTTGCTGAAGAAGAGAAAGTAAAGAAATAGTTGTTATTTCGATCTATCATATCCCCTGTACCTCTACCCATTACCCCCGCTGCCGGAGTGTAATACTAAATTACTGTAAACCATTATAAAACCATCCTTTCATTAACCCAACTTTAGCCTCCTATCCTAATCATTTTACTAATGTTCTCTGCCAGTGTGGCTTCTATATCCTTCAGGATACAATGTAACATTCACTGTGGCTGCCAATCAGAATTGTCAACTTCGGTCTCAACGTAAGTTTCTGAACGGTTTTCCCTTGCGAGTGGCTGTTCCTATTGTACAGGTTTGTGGGGTATTCTGCTGCTTTATATATAAAGAATAACAATAACTACCATCCATGCATAAAGCCAATAATATATATAACTGGTATCCATTGTGTGAATAATCATTGTGAATCATGTTAATACCCGTTTCTTCTAAAGCTAGTAAAAAATTGCTTATTTGCAAATTCGCCACACACAGTATAGTCACATTTTAGCCGCATGGTTAAAGGCATAGTGGGGAGCCCAATACATCCCAGTGGGAATATTAATATTATTATCATTTATTTATATATCGCCACTAATTCCGCAGCGCTGTACAGAGAACTCACTCACATCAGTCCCTGCCCCATTGGGGCTTACAGTCTAAATTCCTTAACACACACAGACTAGGGTCAATTTTGATAGCAGCCAATTAACCTACCAATATGTTTTTGGAGTGTTGGAGGAAACCGGAGCACCTGGAGGAAACCCACGCAAACACGGGGAGAACATACAAACTCCACACAGATAAGGCCATGGTCGGGAATTGAACTCATGACCCCAGTGCTGTAAGGCAGAAGTGCTAACCACTGAGCCACCATGCTGCCCATAACACCGATATGCCGATGTGAAGTCGGCCGATGAGAATTTTGAGCATACCCCATAAAAATCCTACTGGGCCACATATTAATCAACGTTTGGCCAATATGTATCTAGAATTATTCCTCTTTGATTGCGATAAAGAGAAGTCGTTCACAGAAAAGGTCACAAAAAGTTGGTCTTACCTTAACCTCGAAAAAAGCTGAACCGAACGTTGGCCACTTGAAGATGATCTTCAGAAAGGCAATTTTGGCGTCCTCCCGGCTCTTACCAGCGTGTTTGTTGAAATAGGCAATAATAGACTGCGGGAGGAAAAAAAGAAAACTGGTAATGAAACGCGTAGTAGCTTGAATGCGTCTTTTATCGCCATCTATATGTAAGCGCAATTTTAATTGTTACTATATGGTCTATTATAATGCTTGATCTACATGCAATTTCCTTCTCATCTACAAAACCTTCCAGCTCTATAATCAATGTACCTTATTCCGTGTTGCTGGTGTAAACGGAGTGGACCAATGATTTGACCACTCTCTCCTGGTGGCACCGATGTATATATTTAGACTACTATTGTCTTGATTGTCATCTACAATCGTAAGGGAATTTTTTGCCTTTACTGAAAGTCTCTGTCAGCAATTACAGAAACTTTCTAATTTCAACTTTTATCGCTATCTGCCCATTGGTGAATACTGAAAGCCGATATTATAAATCAAAAGACTGTGCTCATTGGGCTTATTTTATTGCCAAGCTGCCAGATTGTTTTTTATTTATTTATTTTGTCTATCAACCACTATTCTGTGGGTGAATGAAAGAAGAATTTGCAAGAGAGGGGGAAGGAGGGTGGGGGGGGGGGGGGGGGGGGTTGGATGACAGATAGAAGGAACAATAGTCCACAGCAGGAACCTATGAACTAGGAGGGTTGATAAAGTTCTTCACTCCTCAAATGTTTCAATGATAAAGAGGCAGCAATAGACTAAAAGTCGACATTTGGTCCTATAGGTTTGGGTAGATGCAGTGAAGCGCTCCAGGAACTTAGCGAGTAAATTCATTCTTAAGCATAAAAATCTAAGCACGTTTCTAAAATACCAAGAGCGAAAAATAGATGTCCGCTGTTTGAGGTGTAGATGTCTCGCTACTGGTGCAGTCGGATTGGTGTTGTTTGTAGTTTGATGGACTATATAAAAGGAAGTCAAGGTGACGAAATGCGTTAGCCCCACTCTGACCTTTCTTGGATATCTTCTATACAGCTCTATTTGTGGCCAAAGTAGGGATTCCACCACAGGACATCACTGCTGTAGAGGATTGTAGATAAGCTGTGACTCCTTATTTTATCTGTATGGGCATTTGATTGTCTTAATTCTATTGCTTTTTTCTGGCAGTTTCCTCATCTATTTATGCTAACTTGAAGAGTATATTTGGTACACAGATCGATACAAAGATTACTATATATATATAAATAAATATATATATATATATATATATATATATATATATATATATATAGTGGGGAATTCAATTGGCCGCAAGTTTATTTTTTGACACCGCATTAATTCATTTTAACATGTTTTTTTTTATCAGTTTCGAACGGGTTAACTATACCCACGATTCAATTCCATTTTTTAACACAGCATTTTTTTCATGAAACGGTCCTCTCGCGCTTCAGTAGAAGGTCTATTGAAAGTATAGGGTGTGCGAGAGCCCGTCACGTTAAAAGCTATTCAATTGCTTTTTAACGCGGCACGTTAAACAGGCCGATATGTTGTTTTATCTCGCACCTCTTTGGGGTGGGCTAAAAATAAAAAACTAAACTATATGAAAACATGTAGTAATGAAAAAAAAAAGAAGATAAACTATGTTTATCGTTAATGTCTAACATGAAAAGTTGATTTTATTTTAAAAAAAACAATAAAAAAAACACAGCAAAAATCCCTAATTATATTTATGTATGTTTTTTGTACTAATAGGTATGTACTAATGTGTTTTGACATGGTATAGATGATTATACAGTAAAAAATAGTAAAATAAAAAAATATGCTAAAAGAAAGTACTATATTCTGTTATCTAATAGAATGGTTGTTTAATGCAATCTAATGTATGCCAATCCTTTTTTTATTTATACATGACTGTGTAAAACCCTCCCCTTCACCCCCCTAAAAATTCACTAGCACCAATGATTAACGCACGAGGGCAGCGTTACCTCTTTTTCAATTGAATTGCACAAGTTTTAACGCTGCATTAACTAAAAATAGTTGCTATAACAGTTAAAAACCCGCGTGTGATTATTTTTATTTTTTTTAATACCGCAGGGAAAAAAAAAAAACTTGCGGCCACTTAAATTCCCCCCATAAAGTGTTTATGAAGGATGTATTACACTGTTATCTTCTATATTATTGAGCTTTGTAGTTTCCATTATGAATACAGCTACATATTGATCTGAAAATTTGAAAAGGAATCCTCGTCTCCTGAATCTTTATTACTCTTTGGTACCCGGTGGCTTGTTAGAATAAAACGTTCCTGAATATTGTATTACATATTACACTATGTTGTTATTTTATATTTATTGCACTAACAGATGCTTAAAGGATAAGAAGCTGCCTTACTATATGTTTTAAGTTTTAATTTGTATATGTTTGCTTGTGAATTTCACTGCACACTTGGGTTATTGATTAAGCTCCTAGAGCTTATATTTTATCTTATGGGCTAAGTAAAGTAAAGTAAAAAAAAGGAGTAACTTTGCACCTTGGCAAAACCATGTTGCATTGGAGCTGGAGGTGTGTGGGGACAGATTTATATTGAGGTAGGGCATGTCCTAGATCAACTTTAAATTTCAGTTTAAAAATAAAACTAGCCAGTATTTGTGTACTAGATGAAAAAGCATTCAGTATTTTCCTTATGTGCAAAATTAAAAACTAATTTTCACCCCTTGCATTGTAACATGGTTTGTCCAGGAGCAAATATTTTTTAACGACTCAATGTATCTATTTACATAGTACCACTAGTGTACAAAATTACAGCCACCATAAAAAGTGATTAATACAAGGGAATTTATTCCAAAGTAACAAGAGGAAATTGGTGTACCCTGTCCTGAAGAGCTTGCAATCTAAATGGTAGATCTGAGAACATACCGACACAAAAAAAACTATGCAAGTAGAAGAAGGTTGTAGCTCGTCTTCAGATTACCTGGGAACCGAGAGAGAGAGAGAGTTGTGGGAAAAGCTGAGGTGGACACAGAATGGGAATCATAATGGAGAGATCTTTCAGCAGCACATTGGGTGGTTGGACAGAACAATGGAATTATTTGGGACATGTGCCGACTTGATGGAAGACAGGCTGACTGTAACTGTTAACGAAACATCAGGGCAAGTTTTTGTGGTAGGTTAATTCTAAGTTCCAGCGGAAAATGTATAGAAAATATCTGTAACACGATATGTACATTTTAAAATGAGGTGAAAAGACGAGTCTGATATGTGGGAGGAAAAGATATCAGCAAGCACAGAATCAGACAGACGTGAGACAAATGTAAGTATGTCTGGACAGGAAAGTCTGAGGAGAGAGATGATTGTAACATTTAGAACCATCTATTACTGCTAAAGTTCAGAGTGTAAAAATCCTGAATGTGATTCTCTAGATCGAAGTTCATTCTTCATCTTTCCCAAAGTCCAGGAATTAGCCAAAGATTTTGCAAACGTCTTAGTAACGCAATGTCACCAAGTGCGAAAAAATGAAAAGTCAGCCGCTGATGGGGAAATTGAGGATGGGTTGTTTAAAAATCAGACAAAATAAAGTCGCTGTCCCTATAAATGGAAATAGAGCTGTCACATTTCAAATTAATGCTAAAGTAGTGTCAGGAAAATAAAACTTGAGAGTTCACAATGGAAAGAGCAAGGGAGAGAGAGTAACTCCATAGTGCCTCCAAAATTTTATGTCCCTATAAACTAGAGATGGGCGGGTCCGGTTCTCCGAGAACCGAACCCACCCGAACTTTGGGTATCCGAGTACCGAGCTGAGCAGCTCGGTACTCTCCCGCCCATTCCGAATCCAAATCGAGGCCGAACGTCATTGTGACGTTGTCGGATCTCGGGACTCGGTTCTCGCGATACTTCAACTTTATAAATACACGCCTCCACAGCAATCCATCGCCATTTGACAGAGGGAGAGAGCAGGGTGTAGTCATAGGCTAATTAGAGCAGGGACAGAGAATACAATATTGTTCTTGCAATTGCTCTAACCAAAATCGCTAGTGCAGAGAGGAGGATAGAGGTTTATTATTTTTTCTTCATATTTGGCACTCCCCAGCGCTTTTGGGGTGTCCCCCATAATTGTGCATTAATATTTCTGGCTGTCAAAAGTCATATCTGTCAGCAGTATCTACTAAATAATTTGTAGCACACCTCAGTGCTTTTGGGGTGTCCTCCCTAATTGTGCATTAATATTTCTGGCTGTCAAAAGTCATATCTGTCAGCAGTATCTACTAAATAATTTTTAGCACTCCTCAGTGTTTTTGGGGTGTCCTCCCTAATTGTGCATTAATATTTCTGGCTGTCAAAAGTCATATCTGTCAGCAGTATCTACTAAATAATTTTTAGCACTCCTCAGTGTTTTTGGGGTGTCCTCCCTAATTGTGCATTAATATTTCTGGCTGTCAAAAGTCATATCTGTCAGCAGTATCTACTAAATAATTTTTAGCACTCCTCAGTGTTTTTGGGGTGTCCTCCCTAATTGTGCATTAATATTTCTGGCTGTCAAAAGTCATATCTGTCAGCAGTATCTACTAAATAATTTTTAGCACTCCTCAGTGTTTTTGGGGTGTCCTCCCTAATTGTGCATTAATATTTCTGGCTGTCAAAAGTCATATCTGTCAGCAGTATCTACTAAATAATTTTTAGCACTCCTCAGTGTTTTTGGGGTGTCCTCCCTAATTGTGCATTAATATTTCTGGCTGTCAAAAGTCATATCTGTCAGCAGTATCTACTAAATAATTTTTAGCACTCCTCAGTGTTTTTGGGGTGTCCTCCCTAATTGTGCATTAATATTTCTGGCTGTCAAAAGTCATATCTGTCAGCAGTATCTACTAAATAATTTTTAGCACTCCTCAGTGTTTTTGGGGTGTCCTCCCTAATTGTGCATTAATATTTCTGGCTGTCAAAAGTCATATCTGTCAGCAGTATCTACTAAATAATTTTTAGCACTCCTCAGTGTTTTTGGGGTGTCCTCCCTAATTGTGCATTAATATTTCTGGCTGTCAAAAGTCATATCTGTCAGCAGTATCTACTAAATAATTTTTAGCACTCCTCAGTGTTTTTGGGGTGTCCTCCCTAATTGTGCATTAATATTTCTGGCTGTCAAAAGTCATATCTGTCAGCAGTATCTACTAAATAATTTTTAGCACTCCTCAGTGTTTTTGGGGTGTCCTCCCTAATTGTGCATTAATATTTCTGGCTGTCAAAAGTCATATCTGTCAGCAGTATCTACTAAATAATTTTTAGCACTCCTCAGTGTTTTTGGGGTGTCCTCCCTAATTGTGCATTAATATTTCTGGCTGTCAAAAGTCATATCTGTCAGCAGTATCTACTAAATAATTTTTAGCACTCCTCAGTGTTTTTGGGGTGTCCTCCCTAATTGTGCATTAATATTTCTGGCTGTCAAAAGTCATATCTGTCAGCAGTATCTACTAAATAATTTTTAGCACTCCTCAGTGTTTTTGGGGTGTCCTCCCTAATTGTGCATTAATATTTCTGGCTGTCAAAAGTCATATCTGTCAGCAGTATCTACTAAATAATTTTTAGCACTCCTCAGTGTTTTTGGGGTGTCCTCCCTAATTGTGCATTAATATTTCTGGCTGTCAAAAGTCATATCTGTCAGCAGTATCTACTAAATAATTTTTAGCACTCCTCAGTGTTTTTGGGGTGTCCTCCCTAATTGTGCATTAATATTTCTGGCTGTCAAAAGTCATATCTGTCAGCAGTATCTACTAAATAATTTTTAGCACTCCTCAGTGTTTTTGGGGTGTCCTCCCTAATTGTGCATTAATATTTCTGGCTGTCAAAAGTCATATCTGTCAGCAGTATCTACTAAATAATTTTTAGCACTCCTCAGTGTTTTTGGGGTGTCCTCCCTAATTGTGCATTAATATTTCTGGCTGTCAAAAGTCATATCTGTCAGCAGTATCTACTAAATAATTTTTAGCACTCCTCAGTGTTTTTGGGGTGTCCTCCCTAATTGTGCATTAATATTTCTGGCTGTCAAAAGTCATATCTGTCAGCAGTATCTACTAAATAATTTTTAGCACTCCTCAGTGTTTTTGGGGTGTCCTCCCTAATTGTGCATTAATATTTCTGGCTGTCAAAAGTCATATCTGTCAGCAGTATCTACTAAATAATTTTTAGCACTCCTCAGTGTTTTTGGGGTGTCCTCCCTAATTGTGCATTAATATTTCTGGCTGTCAAAAGTCATATCTGTCAGCAGTATCTACTAAATAATTTTTAGCACTCCTCAGTGTTTTTGGGGTGTCCTCCCTAATTGTGCATTAATATTTCTGGCTGTCAAAAGTCATATCTGTCAGCAGTATCTACTAAATAATTTTTAGCACTCCTCAGTGTTTTTGGGGTGTCCTCCCTAATTGTGCATTAATATTTCTGGCTGTCAAAAGTCATATCTGTCAGCAGTATCTACTAAATAATTTTTAGCACTCCTCAGTGTTTTTGGGGTGTCCTCCCTAATTGTGCATTAATATTTCTGGCTGTCAAAAGTCATATCTGTCAGCAGTATCTACTAAATAATTTTTAGCACTCCTCAGTGTTTTTGGGGTGTCCTCCCTAATTGTGCATTAATATTTCTGGCTGTCAAAAGTCATATCTGTCAGCAGTATCTACTAAATAATTTTTAGCACTCCTCAGTGTTTTTGGGGTGTCCTCCCTAATTGTGCATTAATATTTCTGGCTGTCAAAAGTCATATCTGTCAGCAGTATCTACTAAATAATTTTTAGCACTCCTCAGTGTTTTTGGGGTGTCCTCCCTAATTGTGCATTAATATTTCTGGCTGTCAAAAGTCATAACTGTCAGCAGAATCTACTAAATAATTTTTAGCACTCCCCAGTGGTTTGCGCTCAGAATGGATTCAAAGCAGTCCACATATGATCTAAATGAGCAACCAGGTTCTGTCACCAGTCCTGATGTTAGTGTTCCCAGTACGTCATCTGGCCAAGGCGATGTCAAACAACAGAGTGTTTTCAAATTAGTGCAAAAAACAAAAACCAAAAAAAAATTTACTGTATTGAAGCGAAAAAGAAGTGTAACTGAGCAAAAGTTAAGTGACGATAAAAAAAAAATTGCAAGCATGCCATTCTACACACGCAGTGGCAAAGAGAGAATGAGGCCTTCACCTTTGGCTATTAGTGGCAGATCCCAAAAAGTTACCCAGCCTACAATTGGTGCACAACTACTGTTACGCGTCAAAGCTGAGCTGCAAGATAACAGTGAGGCATTACAGGAGAATATTTGCTCTGATTCACAAATGACAACAATCCCTGTGGAGAGTCCATCCAACAGTGGGATGTCTAATCGTGAGCATTCTGCTGATGTGTGCCTTAATAGCCCGAGTGTAGCCGGTGATACCCAAATTGAGGATGCCACTTTGGAATTAGAAGAGGATGAGGGGGAGATTTGTGTAGGCGACGAGGGCGCTAATGAGGATGTTGATGAGGATGAGGTTGTTTGTGTAAGTCCTGCACCAGTGGCAGCAGTTCTGGCACGTGACAAGAAAAAGGCCATTGTCATGCCTGGGCATAAAACAAAAAAATCCACTTCTTATGTGTGGAATTATTTCTACCCAAATCCAGACAACAATTGTATAGCCATTTGTAGT
Source organism: Mixophyes australis (assembly GCA_036250195.1). Lineage (NCBI taxonomy): Eukaryota > Metazoa > Chordata > Amphibia > Anura > Limnodynastidae > Mixophyes > Mixophyes australis. The sequence continues at coordinate 19,190,038 of JAVHZZ010000002.1, read as the reverse complement.
GTATGTGAAGCCACAGTCAGTCGAGGGAGGGACCTTAACCATCTTGGAACCTCGTCTATGTTACGCCATTTAACGAGAGTTCATGGCAAAGTGTTGGGAAAAGCTGAAAGTTCTTCCCAAAAGAATACAAGCACTCCCTCATCAGCTAAGACCCTCCGCTCACCGACATACCGACGGCTACAAAATACACCCACCACACCATCCTCATCAATATCCTCAGTAGCGCTTGGAGTTAGCCCGGCATCCCACTTAAGGCTGGATGACTCCGGCACTATTATTGATTCCTCTGAAGAAAGCGTTAGTCCTGCTGCTGCTGTTGCTGCTGCTGGGGGTGAATCGTCATCCCAGAGGCAGGTTAATAAAATGAGCAGTCCTACATTTCAGCAATTAACTGTGAAACAATCATTTGCGAGGGGAAGCAAATATGACAGCAGTCACCCAGTCGCCAAGCGAATCACAGACGCCATGGCTGCAATGTTAGTGTTAGATCTGCGTCCAATCTCCACAATAAACGCAGCTGGTTTTTCACAGTTAATTGAGGTTTTGTGTCCGCGTTACAGAATTCCATCGCGACACCATTTCTCCCGTAAAGCTATTCCACAACTATACCAAAAAGTGTGTAAAAATGTAGAGATTGCGCTGAAAAATGCCATTCTGCCCACTGTTCACTTAACCACAGATATGTGGACAAGTGGAAGTGGCCAAACCAAAGACTATATGACTGTGACAGCCCACTGGGTTGGTCATTCACCTTCACCAGCAGGAACAGCAGCAGCATGTACACCACTACGTAACATTTGTCACAGGCAGGCCACTCTTTGTATCACCGGCTTCACTAACAGGCATACGGCTGACAATTTGTTACGCAAACTGAGAGATGTGATTGATGCATGGCTTATACCACTCGGACTCTCCCCAGGGTATGTCATTTCAGATAACGCCAACAATATAGTGCGAGCATTACAGCTGGGTGATTTCCAACATATTCCCTGTTTTGCTCACACCATCAACTTGGTGGTGCAGAGCTTCCTACGAAATAACCGTGAGGTGCAGGAGATGCTTTCGGTGGCCCGTAAAATTTCAGGCCATTTCAGGCATTCAGCCACAGCATGTAGGAGATTACAGCAGCTCCAAGAGCAGTTTAACTTGCCCTGCCACCAACTTAAGCAAGAGGTGGTAACTCGGTGGAATTCCACCCTGTACATGCTTCAGAGGATGGAGGAACAGCGCAAAGCCATCCAAGCATATTGCACAAGTCATGACATTGGGAAAGGAGGGGGGATGTATTTCACTCTTGCACAGTGGGGAATCCTTTCAGTGCTGTGCAAAGTGCTGAAACCATTTGAAGTTGTGACATGTGAGGTCAGTGCAGACTCTGCTAGTTTGAGCCAAGTCATTCCTTTAATTAGACTATTGGAAAAGCAGCTTGAGAAAATGAAGGAGGAGCTGAAAGCAAGCAATTCAGCAAAGTATGTTGGCCTTGTCGATCAAGTACTTAATTCGCTTCACAATGATCCTCGAGTTATTAAGATCTTGAACTCGGATCAGTACGTTTTGGCCACTGTGCTTGATCCAAGGTTTAAAACCTACATTGAGTCTTTACTTGTAAATGAGCGAGATGTGAACTTTTGCAAGGAGCTATTGCTCAGCAAGTTGGCCGCTGAACTGGGCCTCGGCTTGACGACGTGTCCTCCTTCACTTTCTCAAGCTGTTGCTCGTAAAAAATTAAATTTCCAAAAAAGAAGCAGGGAAGACACAGGGGGCAGACCAGAACAATTTAACATCTGGGCTGGTTTGAAGGATTTTTCAAAAAAATGTGTCACTTTGCCCATAACTCCATCCAATATGAGTATAAACATGCAAAGGATGGTGGAGGATTACTTTCAAGAGGTAGTTGATATGGAAATGTCAGACAGTCCCTTTCCTTACTGGGAAGAAAAGCAGGCCATTTGGAAACCCATGTACAAACTTGCTTTGCAATACCTAAGCTGCCCACCCTCCAGTGTGTACTCTGAACGAGTGTTCAGCACAGCAGGGAACTTAGTCAGTGATCGCCGTAGAAGGTTACTTCCCAAAAATGTGGAGAAAATGATGTTTATAAAAATGAACTACATCTTCCACGAGGAAGGCCTTCACCATCCAAGACATCCAAGCACTGACTGTTCTCTAATGGCGGATTCAAGCGGCGATGAATTGATAGTCTGTGATGATGACGTACACACTGATGAGGGTGAGGATTAAGCTGAAGATGATGCCGATAACATCTTTTTAAAACTTTCTATGTAAGTGTAGGGTGCAATCTACCCCCAAAGAGGAAAGGGACTTGTGGCATTTCCATATCACATACCATCTTGAAAGGCTGCTGTTAGGGCAATTTATCCTTAAGGGTAGGGTGTCATAGACAGAGTGACCCTAAACTGGCTTTGTCCATTTTTCATAATATTGTACAGTCTATAATGGCTGAATTTTTGGGTATTTTATACAAGTGGAGGGGGGCCTAGAGAGACAGAAACCAAACTGGCTTTTTCCATGTCAATTAATATTGTACAGTCTATAATGGCTGAATTTTTTGGTATTTTATACAAGTGGAGGGGGGCCTAGAGAGACAGAGTGACCCCAAACTGTCTTTCTCCATGTCAATTAATATTGTACAGTCTATAATGGCTGAATTTTTTAGTATTTTATACAAGTGGAGGGGGGCCTAGAGAGACAGAGTGACCCCAAACTGTCTTTCTCCATGTCAATTAATATTGTACAGTCTATAATGGCTGAATTTTTTGGTATTTTATACAAGTGGAGGGGGGCCTTGAGAGACAGAAACCAAACTGGCTTTCTCCATGTCAATTAATATTGTACAGTCTATAATGGCTGAATTTTTTGGTATTTTATACAAGTGGAGGGGGGCCTTGAGAGACAGAAACCAAACTGGCTTTTTCCATTTCTTTACATATTTAACTATAAGTGTAGGGTGTAATATACATTCAAAGACGATGGCTGCATTGCCAATATGCATAGATGGAGAGGAAGACAATCTGTTTTGTGTGTAGAATAGGCCTACCAACGAAGAATTAAACTGTTTTTTTGGATGATTTATTACCTCAACAATTAGATTACTTGTCTCTAAAACAGTTGGAGCACTAAATTGGGTTAATTTAGGCCCAAAAACATGGATTTTCCCAAAAAATAGCAAAACAAAACCAAACAAAACCAAAACCAAAACCAAAACACGCAATGGAGGTTTTGCAAAACCAAAACCAAAACCAAAACACGACGGTAATCCAGATCCAAAACCGAATCCAAAACCAAAACACGGGGGTCAGTGACCATCTCTACTATAAACAGACAAAAGAATCCTTACACCTCGCCGGATGCCACTGAGGCTGATGATGAATTAGGGAAGAATGCTGAATGAACCATATATCCAGGAGTAAGCGTTAAACGAAATGTATGACCACCTCCCATTACTAATGAATTCATAATGGGGGCAGTTGTCCATTTAACAAGAACACTCTGAGGTTCAGTTGGTGATTGGCATTTAGAGCGATCTGTAACATTTTGGAACAAATGTCTAGTTCCAAACCAAGAAAATATTACTCAAAGTGCTGAGAAATCCACAGATAGAGATTATATTTGGCAACAGTCCCTAATTGCCAAGGACAGTCCCACCTTGCCTTCAAAGGGAGTTCTCTGCAGGGGCTCTGTAATTACTCTTCACTGCAGACACACCCCGTCAGCTTTGCTGTTTGCTGTGGAAAAGACTCTTTCAAACCATTTCCAAAGCATGTAATTTATATCACACTTTATACTTTTACTTTGTCCCACATGTCTTACACCTGTATACCTTAACCTAGGAGCACTGCTATACCTGTGTGTACCCCGGTCTGCAGCCTTCACCTGCAGACTGTCAGCTGAACACCTAACTCCTCTCATAGAGGCCTGTGGTAAATAACTCCTTTTATCACAATATATATACTACATCAAACTAAAGGAGCCTTAAAGCCTCAAATACCAAAGCACAATTCACAGGCTACAGAAACTGTAGAGGAACAAACAACTTAGCAAAAAATAATAATAATGATGTTGCCAAAAAAAGATGTTGGAAGGACTCACTACATCCAATAAAACGTTACCGATAGAAGTCCATAGAGCTCTACTGAGGGGCTATAGAGCTTTTAGAACTCTTTATTTCAGCTGCAGAGAAGATGAGCATGCAGTTGAAGGATCCTAGATTCAGGATACAGGGAGGATTCTATTTGGGGCATGTTACATTAAGCAGCATTAAATATTGTAAGTTTGCAAGACCTGGTACCATGAACACACAAGATCAGTCCATCTTGGATCCCACCCTTAAACCATATCATCAGGAACATATAACAGCATCACCTGTGCTAATCATACTACCCAGCAGCATTTGCTGATAAAGGAATTGCTCAGGTGGATTTAGGAAGACCCTGTGACAGAGCTATTTATTTTTAATTTATGGTGACTTAAGGGTAATGACAGAGAAGAGCAGACACTGGTCTCCTACTCACCCTCTTCCAGTCGTCTGGATTGACTTGCCGGATGAGATCTTGAGGAACCAGCTCCTTCAGCATTTTGGGGATGTTGGTGAAATAGGACTTGTCGTCTTCAAACTTGACCCTGTAGATGAGAGCGGCCAACTGCAGGACATCTTCCCGGGTGCACTTGTGGTAGCCACGTAAGTACTTTGGTAGCTCCTGTGACAATGATATTTGTGAACACAGAGGAAGATCTCAATTAAACAAGGATTATAGGACAGTGTGAGTTATAATAGACTCCAACACAAGGGCTGGTCCTACTGAATCTGTGACTCCACGTAAGTTCTCATCTTCCTTTACTTACCTGATTATGCCACTACCCAGCCAGCAGAAAGGGTGCGTTGGATGACAACTTTACTGTCATCAGGTTGTGTTATTTTGTGGGTTGGCGTAGTATTTATATTCAGGCCTGCACACGCTCTGTACATTTATAGACAAGGAGAACGTGGAGCTTGAGACCCTGGTGCTGCTTGTTTTTCAATGTTCTTTATTAGAGCCAATGCACAGACTCTGGTGTGATTAACAGATACATGATACCAGCGCAGCGTTATATAAATACACAATACTAATAATACCTGATAGTAGTGGAAGATGGAATCAGCCATCGAGTCTTTTCCAGGAATGGTATTTGTCCACAATTTCTTCATAAAGAACACTTGGTAGGTGAGAGAAGGCACAATTCCTGCAAATAATAAAGTGACATTATATATATATATATATAGAGAGAGAGAGAGAGAGAGAGAGAGAGACCTGCCTATTTACACAATTTATATATTTATATTGTTTTATGTAAGCAGGTTTTTTTTACAGATGTAATAAGTATTGTCATTCCACAGATGTATATAATACAGTCTGTATGGTCAGTGACGTTGCTGTTACATATATTCTATACACTGAACCAATATTTCGTGAGAACGCAGCCTATCGATTCACTGGGAACCTGTGACAGAACTAAGGAATGAGGTTAGACCAACCTGCAGCCAATCAGAGCATTGGTACCCTCACAGTGTCACGCTGTGGGAGATGTCACAGATGTCACAGTTGGCACTGGCTCACCTGAGGAGCATTTAAATGAGGGGCCAGTCTTTATTAGTGACCCCCTGCAAGGAGGGGGTGGACTTTCTAGAAGGAAATCCATAGATTGCGGCTTTCCGAGTTCAAGGGTCAAACACCTGTGGCATAAGCGAACCTGATTATAGATATAAGGAGAACCGAGGGGTGGGTGCGTGTCTAAGCAGAACGAGCGTGTGGTATGTGACACACAAGGTTAGACCAATATGTGGCCAATCAGATCTCTGCCTCGGTGATGTCATCAGTTCCTAGTGAATTGATAGGCTGCATTCTCGTGAATGCTCACAAAATGGCCGCCTCCACGGCATATAGAAAACTGGTCCACTTCAAATACAGCAAAACTTGGATGACATTGTTATAGCTCAATAGTGTCTGAGTTTATATTCTACATCATGTTTAATTCCAGCAACAATGGATATGTTTAGACGATATGGCAATGAATCTGCAACAACAGCAGTGTGAGAGTTTTATGGTTTTCAAGACTTTTTCAAACTTTTACATAGTAAAATAGTAACATAGTAACATAGTTGATGAGGTTGAAAAAAGACACCAGTCCATCAAGTTCAACCTATTTTGGATCTCCTGTGATCCTGCACTTATATTTGAAATTGATCCAGAGTAAGCAACCGCCAATCTGTTTCAATTGTTAAAATCCCCCCAGGCCCAATATTTCAGTCCTATTTTTACCCTATATCCACTACTATCCTTCATTTTAATTAACGGTCGTATCCCTGGATACACTTTTTCACTAAAAATTTGACTAACCCTTTCTTAAACATATCTATTGAATCTGCCATCACAACCTTCCCTGGCAGTGAATTCCATATTTTGACTGCCCTTACTGTAAAGAACCCCTTCCTTTGCTGGTTGTAAAATTTCCTCTCCTCTAACCTTAGGGGATGACCACGTGTCCTGTGTATGGTCCTTGGGGTGAAAAGTTCCCATGAAAGCTCTCCGTATTGACCCCTAATGTATTTGTACATAGTAATCATATCTCCCCTTAGACGCCTCTTTT